>CM061047.1:54147202-55347202 GCA_030762985.1 Adelphocoris suturalis | reverse complement strand
TTCACCAAGGCCGTATATAATATACAAAAGAATCACTGTTACATACAAAATGGTGCCTTTGAAGTAACGTTTCCCAAAGAACTTGTGAGGTGTGATCCCTAAGAGCAACAGTCTCATTCCATAGTAGTATAGTTTGTCAAGCCTCTTGTATATATCGTGTTCTTGTTTGCTAGTATTAAGCAGCTGGTTCGGTGGCATTCTGCAAGAGAATAAACGTCAAGTGTTACAGATAAAGGCTAATGTTGGCATTAATCATATCAGTATGCCAGGATCACAGCAGTGTGATAGTTGCCTGTAGGAACACAGTCACATCAATAATATGGACGCACGATAATATGGAATCACGTTCTCTACCAAAATAGGGCCCGTTAGGCCTCAAAAATTGTAAAAGAGAGTATATTCAATGTTATAAACTATATCTCAGCGATATGGTAATTTTACTGCTGCCAAGTTGAACAAACCGGTGTGAGAAAATATCCTAATTTTAATCCATTTCTGCTTTTATGTGGATTTAACTCCAAATTACCGTGGTTAAAGTTTTGGAATAGCTTATCAATGACCGTTACGCAAGTATACATTTTATTATCTTTTTAATTTTATTTCGAATTTTTGAAATTCAATGAAATTTGACACCACCCGCACTCTGAGCAATTTTTTCTATGAGTTTTCAATGTTTGGTGCAATGGTGACGTTCCTGGGCTGCGGGGGTTGTACCGTGAATAGATTTTAAATCTCAAATATTTAAATCTTAAATTTTATTTTCCCAACACATGGGGACTACTTTCTCACCTCAGAGCTGCTGCCGCCTACAGGACTCGCGACACAGCTGCTTGTTTCCTTTGTCTTCTCGTTCTGCGCTCCGCACTGCCGTATCGTCTCCCGAATTTTACCTTTTCATATAAAATCCTCCCGTAAATTTGAATGGTTTCAATAACCAGTTCAGTTGCCGTAAAAGCAAGTTTCTCTTACCGCTGTCTCCACGATCATCTGACTTCAGAGAACCTCGAATTCTGGTGGAACAACTTCGTCTTTTGGGTAAGCATTGTCCACCAAACCCTTGGCTGTTCTTCTCACGTTTATTCCCTTCAAGAATTCAACAATTTCGTTTATTCTGTAGCAGATCCGCCGAAGTCATCAAGGACCAAGACTTTTGCCTGGTGGAGAACATTCGTCGGGAAAATTTACCCCATCACAGCCCTCGATAGTCTACTCTACTTCGAAAATTCTGTGTGGCGAATCAACTACCGTACCGGTGTGTCCCGCAATTTAGACCTGATCAGACGTCAAAATACTTATGTGAGAACGTGCAAAGAATAAGCATATTTCGTTTATTTTATCAGTTTTAGGTACCTACCTACCACCTACCTACAGACTGGTTATCTCTCGGATTTGGAAGCCTGCCGTCTGTCCTTTCCTTCCTCACCTACTGTTCTTACCTACTGCCCAGTGTAACGTATAAAATAAAATATATTATAGAGTATTTCTACGATCGTCGGAATTTAAGTAAGTGTCAGAGTTACACCTTACCACGAACTAGTGATTTTGTACAATACCTAGTTAACATTCCGAATTTGACTTAGTATCTTTACCGTATTACCGCATTTATTATACCTGTGACATTCCGATCCCTGAGTATTTCCGATTTACCTGTATATATATATTTTTGTAAACAAGCAAATTTATTTTCTTTCATTTTAGCGGAATAAAATTCGCTTAAAACAAGATTTGAGAGTTCATGTTTGAATATTATATCCTTGGGTTCATCCCCACTCTTGAAGTTTAGTTTTATTTTTTCACAGGGTCTCGCCCAGGTAGAAAGGTACTTTGACGTCACCAGTGCTCGAAACTTTTAAAAATCATAGAATAAAGTTCCAGTCATGCAGCATGATCGAATTAGAAAATTTTCACAAACGATCTATGGTATTATAATATATTGAATTGTATTGAAATTTGAACAATTTCAGTAGAAAGAAACTGTTAAAAGACCAATTTTACGGCAAAAAACTCATTATTAATAAAAATCGAAAAGTCAAAGGAGATTTTGGATTTTTAGATTTTTTTTGCAGATTTTAAATAGATTTGTTAGCAAATATTAATGAAATTCAAGTACGTTTTTCAGCATAATTTTGGGAATTTTTTTAAAATGCCCTATTTAATCGTTGATAATTTAATTTAACTAAAATTCACATTTTTCGAAATTTGACTAATTTAATGTGCTCAAGGAACTCATCCTTTCGTTTGGAATGCTTGATTTTTTTTTTTTTTTTTTTTTTTGGTGCAAGAACGGTATTTTTGTCTTAATCCTAAGGAAAGTTATCGTATGGAATGACACTCGCACGCACACACATATATATTCATATGAAAAAGGCTACAAATTATTACACAAAGGTTTATTATTTATATATTAGACAGCCCTTCTACGTAGATCTCTGGTCCATAATTATTAAACGCCGCTTATAGTATATTTAGTAGAGGAGCTCAGAGCTTCGGACCTCACAAATGGGTTCAATCCATTACAGCAGCGGAATCTCACAATTTTACGCTTTTTAATATAGCTGATAAACAAAACAATTTATTACCAAGTCATCTTTCCAACACATAAAAGTGTTACCTATACTGTATATTGATATCACCTAATTGGTCAAATTTCAAAAAATGTGCTGACAAAATCACTGAAAATGACTATTATTAAATTGATATTTTTTAGCATAAGATTGGTCAAATAAAGTTTATCAACTATGAAACAGAACATTCAAAAATTTATGTACGAAATTATGCTAAAAACTTGAACTTCATTAAATTTTGTTTTAAAAAATCTATAAAATTGCAAAAAATAGCCTAAAATCCAAAATCTCTTTTTGAATAGAAGAGTATCATTTAAAATACTTTTTTTCCATAAAATTAATAGCTAACATTTTCTTTTCACTCATAAATCTCCAATTTCTATACAACTTGAAATATAAAAAAAAAGACACTTTTTCACCTATTTTTGGCTCATAGCACCCATGAGAGTGGAGCGATCGAAATGGCGAGAAGTTAGGACCAACTAGACCCCAAGTGGAGTCTATGGGCGAAAGAACAGATTTTTTAAGTCAATTCTAAGGCCTTTTATGGCCCACATGGCGGACGGCGAACTGCGGACGGACATTTCAAATTTGGATTCTACGCACCTTGAAACGTAAAGTGACAAAGTTTGAGGGGGGGGGGGGGGTTATAAAAATTTTTTGCTATACGATCACATAGGCTTATTATTGGAAATGATAAACCAAAAGTGCAAACTTCAGGAATCGTTTCAGAATGCCTCAAAATGGATTTCAATGAAGAAATTTTTCAAAAATTTTTATTTTAAAATTTTCCGAGCCATTGCAATAGCTATTGCATTTTCTACAAAAATTCGCTAAAAACCACTCATCGATAGGAGAGTGGGGTTGTTGCCAAACTTCTCAGGAGGGAATCTAGGTGTACCTCGAAAAGACGTCCAATTAATAACCATACCACCGAACTCATCAAGAATATCACAATAATAAACCGTGGAGTGCTAAGTGAAGAACAAAAGTAGTGACTTGAGAGTTCCTTCTGATAGCACCCCTAAGGGGTTCCCCCCATTCTAATGCAGTGAATTACATTTTTGTAAACAGGTTCAATGAAAACAATAATCGTAATTAAAAAGTTCCAGTCATGCAGCATGATCGTATGAGCGAATTTTCATAAACTATCTATCGTACTATAGTATGTTAAATTGCATTGAAATTGGAGCAATTTTAGTTGTCAGAAATGGCAAAAAACCAATTTTATGGCAATAAACTTATTCTAAATAAAATTCCACTGATTCAAAAGGGATTTTTGATTTTTTTGCAGTTTTTATAGATATTTTAGCAAATTTTAATGACATTTAAGTACGTTTTTCATCATAATTTTGAGCAAAATTATGTAATATTCTTTTTTTATAACTTGCAAATTGTAGGTTACTGTTGATGACCTCACCCTGAAATCGACAGTTACTATATAAAACTATATAATAATTTATGGAATTGAAATTCTGGATGAAGTATGGAGTTTCCGTGGTGGGTTATTGGAAAGTAAGGAAATTTCATTATGAAATATTGCTGTACGTCAATAATCACGAATGTTTAAGTAAATTTCGGAAGGGTACAAGTATACTCACGTTTGTATCAGGATTGAGAATGGTTGAAATTCACCTCGGTTTCGAATACACCCCTTCCACCCCCCCCCCCCCCTTGCATGTCCCTTCCATTTTCTGCTGTCATACAATGAAGGTGTCATTGGTAAATAAATAAGCAGAAATAATTGCAGATCGAGTCCGCAACCAATTAAAACCAATTAAAAACCAATTTTATGGCAAAAAACTTATTCTAAATAAAATTCCACTGATTCAAAAGGGATTTTTGATTTTTTTGCAGTTTTAGCGAATTTTCTTAGAAAATAAAGCTATTGCAATGGTTCCAAAAATTTTAAAATAAAAATTTTCAAAAATTTTCTTCATCGAAATCTGTTTTGAGGCATTCTGAAATGATTCCTGGATTTTAACGCTTTTTTATATGTATATATATATATATATATATATATATATATATATGTATGTATATATATATATATATATATATATATGTATGTGTCATTCCAGACGATAACTCTCGATAGAATTGAGATAAAAACTTCGTTCTTTCGCCAAAAAATCAAGCATTTCAAAAGAAAGGATGAGTTCGTTGGACAACACTTTTTGAGCACATTAAATTGGTCAAATTTCAAAAAATGTACTTGAAAAATCACTAAAAAAGGCAAAAAACTGCTAAAAATTAACACATTTCTATTTTATAGCAGAATGCTACTCGAAAAAAATTAATCGAACATGAACTAGGACATTTAAAAATTTAAGCACAAAATTGTACTGAAAAATGTACTTGAATTTTATTAAAATAAGCTAAAAATCGATAGGAACACTCGAAAAAATCGTAAAAATCCACAAAATCGTTTGTTCATTGGAATATTTCTGACAAAAAGTTAATTTGCTATAAAATGTATAATGAAATTTTTATTTGTCCCCCAAAGTGCTCGAATTTCAACAGAATTTAACATAAATGTAATACGACCGTTTATGAAAATTCGCTCATACGATCATGCTGCATGACTGGAACTTTTCATCATAATTTTGAGCAAAAATTTTTAATGTCCTAGTTAATCGTTGAAAATTTAGTTTTGACTAAAATTCTGCAAAAAAAATAGAAATTTAACGATTTTTGGCCGTTTTTAGCCATTTTTAGTGATTTTTTGGGTACATTTTTCGAAATTTGACCAATTTTATGTGCTCAAAAATTGTTGTCCAACAAACTCATCCTTTCTTTTGAAATGCTTGATTTTTTGGCGAAAGAACGAAGTTTTCATCTCAATTCTATCGAGAGTTATCGTCTGGACTGACACGTACATATCGCACCCGTCGTCCTAGAATAAGGGTACAACTCAAAAATCGCGATTTTTGAGTTAGTTGTGGTTCTGAGAAGTAGAAACGGTCTAGTTTGTCTGTAGAAGGTGGAGATATGTGTAGGGCACTCTAATTCCGCTAGAGAGTGCGTGTGTCTTTCTTCTATGGAGGGAGTAACCAATTCACGTCCTAGGAAGAAAGACACAACTCAGTTGAGTTCACACAGACTGTGTCTCGTTTTGAGTTGTTTCCTTTTTGTGTGGACAATTTTAACTTGTGTCTTTCTTTTCTGGACATTTTGGATCCTGACTGGTGAGATTTCAGTGTTTGAGTTGGAACAACTCAAAAATTCTTTAAAAAATCAACAAAACCGTTCCCCCCACTCCCTTCCCACTGGCAAAAAAACTATTTATTCACCATGGGGCGTTAGAGTAATAATGTAGGAAACAAGTTTCACAAAGATAAATTATGTTCATCGTGTTCCAAAGAACGGATAGCCAATGGTGTGGAAGGAAAACTTTGAATGCGATTTGCCGAAAATGACAATTTTTGAGTTGTACCCTTATTCTAGGATGGGTGCGATATATATATATATATATATATATATATATATATATATATATATATATATATATATATATATATATATATATATATATATATGATTTAAATACGCTTTTTTATATATATATATATATATATATATATATATATATATATATATATATATATATATATATATATATATATATATATATATATATATATATACATAAAAAAGCGTTAAAATCCAGGAATCATTTCAGAATGCTTGAATTTCAGTTTCCGTGGTGGGTTATTGGAAAGTAAGGAAATTTCATTATGAAATATTGCTGTACGTCAATAATCACGAATGTTTAAGTAAATTTCGGAAGGGTACAAGTATACTCACGTTTGTATCAGGATTGAGAATGGTTGAAATTCACCTCGGTTTCGAATACACCCCTTTCCCCCCCCTTGCATGTCCCTTCCATTTTCTGCTGTCATACAATGAAGGTGTCATTGGTAAATAAATAAGCAGAAATAATTGCAGATCGAGTCCGCTTGATGCTTACTTGCCTTTCTTCACCCATTATTATTATAAACTTTTTCTGGAGGTTCACCATTTTGTGAGGTGATACATAAAACTACAATTATCTGCTGCTACTATATGATTACATAATAGGTGAGTCGTGGTGGACGGTCAGACAAAGACAAATGTAGGTAAATATGTAGGGAAACCCCATTAATTATTTTGTTAATTTCAGAGTTATTTACATATGAACCGTTTAGTTGTCACGCATTGTTAATAAACAGTTTAGTTGCAGAATTTCCAAAAAATAGTTTTTGTATTTGCTAATAATAATTTCTTCTTAAATTAGCATTACAAAGTGGTGACATTTCGACGTTTTAAATCTAAATTAAAATCTGATATCGGAATTGATCAAAATTAAGTATGACGGACAATCCAGTCCTAGAAGAACACCAACCACAAGCACCAACATCAAACAACAATGATGAAGCGAATGTTGTTCGATTAAAATTTCCTCCTTTCTGGGTGGAAAAGCCCGAAATCTGGTTTTTTCAAATAGAGGCAACATTTTGGAATGAAAAAATCAGGTCGGAGACCAGTAAGTTTAATCAACTAGTTGCAAATTTAGACACTAGGTATCTTGAAAATATATGGGACATAATTACTAGTGACGAAGCTGCAAAATACACTGCTGCGAAAAAAAGGCTTCTTAATATATTCAAAGAAAGTGAAGACAAGCAAATTGAAAAATTATTGACAGGTCTTGAACTTGGAGACATGAAACCCAGTCAACTTTTGCGAAAAATGCAGTCATTAGCAGGTTCAGAAATCACGCAAAAGGTATTAAAAACACTTTGGTTTGATAAATTACCTAACTCAATTAAAAACATTCTCATAGTAAGTGACGAAAATTTGGAAAAGTTAGCTATTATGACAGACAGAATAACAGAAATAAATCCTCATAACGAACTTTACAACATTCAACAAGACAGAACAGAAGAACACCAGTACTGACAGTAATGTTCCAGCTGAAATATTAACTACTCTCACTGCTCAAATCGCATCACTGACAAAACAAATTGAAGCACTCAATTCAAGATCTCGCTCCAAAAGCCGTAGTCCATTTATGCAGAACAGAAGTAGAAGTAAATCTCGTAACAATTTTAATCCAGATGGTAAATACTGCTATTTTCGTTTTGTATATGGTAGCCGTTGTTACCCTGATAAATGTAAACCACCTTGTAGTTGGAATGATTCGGAAAACAGGGATCAGCAGTCGAAGTAGCAGCGAGCTCGACTGCTGAGTTTAATGACAATAGCTGCAAATCTAGATTATTCGTTGTAGACAGGAAAACAGGATTTCGATTCCTAGTAGATAGTGGAGCTGACGTGTCAATCCTTCCACCATCCAAAAACAGCGTTCCATCACAAACTGATTATAAATTGTTTGCTGCCAACAACACTGAAATACCAACATATGGAATGAAAAATATGAACATTGATCTAGGTCTTCGCCGTACATTCTAATGGCAATTTATTGTAGCAAAAACCGCAAGAGGCGTACTAGGAGCTGATTTTCTAAAAAAGTTTAACCTACTAATTGATTTGAAAGGCAAAAGACTCATAGATGGTGAAACTAACTTGTTTTGTAAAGGCGAAATTTCATCAATATCTAAAAACATCATAGTTAGTACAATGACCTCATATCAAAAATTTGCACATATTTTCAACAAGTTTCCGGAATTAACAAAACCAAATTGGGAACCAAGTGAAATAAAACACGACGTTAAACACTATATTCACACTCAAGGACAACCAGTATATTGTAAACCACGCCCACTAGATTCTAAAAAAATGAAATTAGCGAAAGAAGAATTTCAGTACATGCTTGAAACAGGTATAATAAGACCATCTAAATCACAATGGGCTAGTCCACTTCACATGGTTCCAAAGAAAGGTGGAACCTGGCGTCCATGTGGAGATTATAGGCGATTGAACGACTGTACTGTTCCTGATCGTTATCCACTGCCTAGAATAGAAGATTTCCAGTACATGCTCAAAAATAAAACAATATTTTCTGAAATTGATCATTTCAAGGCTTACCATCAGATATCTGTAGCAGAAGAAGATAAAGCAAAAACAGCCATAACCACCCCATTTGGACTTTATGAATTCAATGTTATGCCATTTGGTTTAAGAAATGCTCCCGCTACTTTTCAAAGATTCGTTCATGAAGATTTTAGAGATCTCGATTTTGTTTTTCCATATTTAGATGATCTACTGATTTCTTCCTCATCTTCAGAGGAACATCAGAGACATTTAGAAATCGTGTGTGGTCGTCTAAGCAAATACGGACTGAGAATAAATGTTCCTAAATCTGTCATTGGTGAAGAAGAACTTGAATTTTTAGGCTACATGATCACACCAAAAGGTTCAAAGCCACTGCCATCAAAAGTTAAGGTAATAACTGACTATAAGCTACCATAAACAGTTCACCAGTTACGTACATTTCTTGGTATGCTTAATTTTTATCGAAAGTATTTAAAAGGCACAGCAGAAACCCAAGCAATATTACATGAATATTTGAAAGGAGCAAGAAAAAAAGACAATAGGAAAATTATTTGGACTCCAGAAGCAATAGAAAATTTCAACAAATGTAAACAAGATTTAGCAAATGCTACTCTACTTACTTACCCAAACCCCGATTTCACTTTGTCATTAGTCGTTGATGCCAGTGATTTCGCTATTGGAAGTGTTTGGCAGCAATATGAAGGAGATGGATGGAAACCTATTGCATTTTTTTCTAAGAAATTGAACGATACACAAAAATTATATTCTACATACGACAGAGAACTTTTGGCTTGCTATTTGTCAGTTAGAAATTTCAAACATTTTCTCGAAGGTACAAATTTTACAATCTACACTGATCATAAACCATTAGTTTTTGCTTTCAAACAAAGAAATGAAAAAGCTACACCACGACAACAGAGACACTTACAGTATATATCACAATTCAGTACCGACATTCAATACATCAAGGGTGAAGAAAACATTGTGGCTGATAATTTATCCAGGTTGGAAGCTATCACAGTCTTAGATTTTGACAAAATAGCTGCCAGTCAAACAAATGACATTGAACTTGAAAATTTAAAGAAAAATGGCCAAACCTTGAAATTCAAAAGTTATTCATTACCGTCAGGAAAACAACTATGGTGCGACATATCAACAGAAAATATAAAACCATTCATTCCAAAAAGTTTTCGTTTCCAAATTTTTCAACAAATTCATAACATGGCTCATCCAGGCGTCAAAAATACTGTGAAACAAATAACGTCTAGGTACATTTGGACAGGTATGAATAAGGAAATTAAAAAGTGGACACAAGCTTGCATCGCTTGTCAGAAAAACAAAGTTTCAAGACACACGAAGTCCCCATTAAGTTCATTTCAAGAGCCAGACGGCTCAGTTTTGTCCACATTGATATAGTGGGACCGTTACCACCTTCAGATGGATTCACGCACATGATTGACCGATTCACCAACTGGATGGAAGCAATTCCCATTTCTAACATTACAGCCGAGACAGTAGCGAAAACATTTTACAATCACTGGATAACAAGATTTGGCGTACCTTCCAAATTATTATCAGATCGTGGAGCTCAATTTCAATCATCTTTATTAAAAAAATTAACAGAATTATGTGGTATCAAATTTCATCAAACAACTGCATGGCATCCTCAAGCTAACGGAAAACTAGAACGACAACACAGAACGTTGAAAACAGCAATAAAGGCACACAATTCAATTAAGTGGACAGATTCATTGCCAACAGTTCTTCTTGGTCTTAGGGCAGGATTGCGAGAAGACATTAACATCTCAATTGCCCACATGACCTACGGAAAATCCATAAAACTATCTCTCCACTATCTATCCACCACAAACAGATTTTTGAACGGCTGACCCTTACAATCAAAGTACTGTGTGTCGGGGCGCTCAACTCACAGATAGTGGGGCGTAAATACAGCACCAGGCCTCGCAAAATGGTCCAATAGTTACAAACTTGATTTTAGAACGAAAAGCGCTTCAGTGGCTCTACAATTCCTATCTCGCATTCATCAAGTAAGAACCCCCCATTTTCGGGGAATTTTCTTTAAAAAAGATCCATGATATACTCAGTTGTGTAACCTCCGGAGCTAATTCATTTACTATTCAACATATGAAGCTAAAATTTGGAGTTGAGGGCTCTTCTGAGATTTAGAAACGAATCATTGCCCTTTACAGCAGATGAGTAAGCTCCTGAAGTAATGTCTCTACTATTCAATTTATGACTATGAAAAGCAAAATTGTACTAGAGTACGTGAACGTAATTCTATGTATTCTGCTTCTGGTTCAATATCTTTTCCGTATTTGATTTCACAGGATTATTGTTTAAATAATAAACAGGAAAAATTCATTGAAAAAGAAACAGCTAAATATTGTTAAATTTATATTTTTCAACAGATTATTACCTACTTATAAATTTTTATCACCGATGAAGTAGAACATTTAGAAATAAGTGCTCAAAATTGAGGTGAAAATATGGCGAAATTGCATTAAAAAGTGCTAACAAATAAATTTAACATACTAGTCATAAATCATGCTCATGTACCCAAATTTCGTAAACTTTCTTATTATATTAAGGTAAAATCATTTGAAATTTTAAAACTTGGAGTGCAAGGAAATTGTCAACTAGGAATCGGATTTTCTCTATTTTTAATTCGGAGGGATTTCCTGTTAATTGTGTTTGAAAATGTATTATTTTGTAAGTATAATTTATTTACTAAAAATGGAAATTTTGCCGTTTTTACCTAAAACATCTTTCTAAATTGTATACAATATTTGACATATGTGATTAAATTACAATTGTTCTAGTTAGACAAAGGTGTCGTTATTATTAGTACAGATGTTGTACTGAAGAGCGAGTGATGAGCTGATGTAGCTGAAGATCATCATCCACTTTTTTATTTCTTGCTTTGTAGGATCATAAGTAAAGCAGAAAAAGAGTATGATCCCTGTATTACCTGAAAAATCACGATTGAATTATGTGATAACTAAGGATGTTATCAAATGTACCGAGATACTATGTATAAAGTTCCCTACGTTCAATTTTCATAGACGTTCCCCTATAAATTTCATTGCCGTTGGAATAGTAGTAGTTTATGCGCATGCGCAAACGGTAATTTCTTTTAATGTCGAATTATCAATCATTTTGACTCGTACTTTGTTCTTCAATTATTATATACGTCCATGTTACGTGAGGAAGTTCTACTGCCCACCCAACTTGGCTGACGTTTTCATATTCGATTTTGGATTCTACGCGTCTTGAGGCATAAAGCATCAAATTTTGAGAGGGGAGCGGAGTTATAAAATGTTTTTCTTGGTCCATTATAACGATTCATTATTGAAAATAATGAACCAAAATCTATACTTCGTTCAGTTCTTCTAGCCGGATTGACCATTCGTGAGTTATTACTATTAATTAACATATGAAAGTGACTTACGTGAATGATAGTTTCCTTTTCTATTTTCATCGTTCCTAGGAACACTCTCTGAATATAAGGCCTTTGAGCCATTTGCGTCATCAAAATGACATCAATCGCGTTACTTTTGTTCTTTCGATACCACGGGGTGTTGTAAACCCCTTCAGAGATTGACAGCACCTGTTGAGCAATTTGCTAATTATTTTTACTCCATGATGTTATTAGGTGAATTACAGGATGTTGTAAACCAAATATAATCCGTACAACACTACCTACATCAACGATACATCCACTCTCGACTGTGTCGGTTTTTTATTTAATTTTGTTTCATCTTTATGCATTTTTTTCTAAGTAAAATTCTGCATTAAAAATCAAAATGAGGGTTTACCAAGGTTTTACGCCTAGTGAAAATTTTAGCTCATTATAGAAACACAAAAGCATATTACAGTGTGATATTGCCTGTGAGCCGGGTTGGAAAGACTCCAGTAAGACGTCACGTATTAAAGATACAGGCTACTGAGATATTTCTGAGCTTATTTGAGTTGTGAGTTATTCTTTAAAAATTTTAGGGTTAGAAAGCTTCACCATGAGGCTAGAAACCTAATCCAATAGTTAGGTACTTACTGAATTCGTAACAGCTGAGCTCAACCAGCACTGTGACGCCATAACGATAAATTCGACGCAGAAGTCGCTAAATACTCCTAAATAGTAATATCCTTCAGGTTTAATAACACTCTAGAACATAAAGACAATTTAATGGAGAGCATTATGTACAAAATTAGTACATCACCCAACCGAGTTTCGTTGTAAAATAGTAGTAAATAACGCATCACTAAGAAGCAAGAACCTAAGTACCTACAGGAAATTTAGGTATAAGGAGTAATTTTACTATTACATACCAATGAGAACATTTGCATTGCTAAGCAAACGTACGATGATAAAAATAATGAGCTATTGATGTTTTCAAACAGCTTGACCACCCATTTGGTTTGCCTGAAACGCAGAGGAATTTCATGTGTTATGCTATTAAGTAGAAGAACATTTTCTGCCATACCAAACTACGTAACTTAGCAGGAGTAAACTTCAAGACTTATGTATTTCACCCAGGGCTTAAGGAATTTTTGTACGATTTGTATATAGAGCCACACTTGTAGGGGATATGAACTTGTAGGGGATGTGAACCTGTAGGGGATGAGTTTGGAGGATTGTGCACTATGCAATTTATGCCAATTGTATGATGAATTCAGAAGATCTCTGCCTCACATGAGTGTCCTGATGAAGATGAATTTCCTACAAATACAGGTTTTGGACAAATCGAGTAAACTCGCCAGAAGTGGTCATTATTTCATAAATCTGTGGTAGGATCACGTTACTCACGCGTGAAATCAATAATCTTACACCCTCTGTTAAACGGCCGTCGCTTCACTGCTGTGGAAGAACGTAATTTTTTGGAAAATGCCGAACCATCAATTTTACTTAGTCTTCTCCAGGTTTGTGATCCATCGAATCAGCCTCCAATAGCTCTATGGTGATCAAAAAGTGTTTTAATGGCTAAATTAGGCCTGAAACTAGGGGATATGCATTTCTAAGCATAATAATATACGGGAATTATTTGCTCTCTCTCTCTCATAGTGTAGTCTTATTCAAGGTTTTTGGTGACTATAGACTAGCTTCGCCTTTCTTTGGTTTAGCCCGTTTTGCTTAAGCCGACCCTATTTCACCATATTCAAGTACACATTATTAAAATTTTTATGTATTAGTGCATAACTGGGTCTGAAGTTAACGCGTGAGAGGGAAAGGTGAATGAAACAACGCGGCTCTGTATGGACAGGACTTATTGGAGTACATTGGTCTGGTTACTTAGCGATTTCAGAAATATCGGGTTTTGTGCGATTTTTGAAAACGAACATACCCTGCTAATAAGTTATGCAGTATTTGGTATTCTTATACTTACTTTATCAGTCGGATGTGATCAATGACGAAAGTTTTGAAATCATCGTTCACTTCGTCGTAAGCCATAGTTCGCGTTAAGATTTCACATTGAGTTTCAACCTCCAGGCTTAGAAGACCCGTGATAATGTACAATGACATTATTATTGGGAAAGCCAACAACAGTGTTACTACATTCGCTGCAGCAATTATCATTTGGCCCCAGAGTGGAAATGGAAAACAACTAAAAAAACGTAGTTTTTCCAATGTACCGGTCTTAGCGTATTGCACAATGAGCTCAACAACAGAACCAAGCACATATAATATCACATTTGAACCTAAAAGCAATGATGCGGCAAATAAAGTTTTAACAAAATAATTAATATTTTTTTGCAGTATGCTCTCGACCTCAGTATTTCCTAGCAACCTGCTGCAGTTGAAACTTTTAAAATCGATCCGGTTCTGGTAAATATTTTCACGTTTTACCATCAAATACACCCATATGACCCCGTAAGACGCACAATAACTGCATACGTACGCATGACTAATTCGCTCTAGAATACCACCCGGTACTATAATTGCCCATAGCAGTTCACCAAGGCCGTATATAATATACAAAAGATCACTGTTGCATACAAAATGGTGCCTTTGAAGTAACGTTTCCCAAAGAACTTGTGAGGTGTCATCCCTAAGAGCAACAGTCTCATTCCATGGTAGTATAGTTTGTCAAGCCTCTTGTATACATCGGGTTCGTGTTTGCTAGTATTAAGCAGCTGGTTCGGTGGCATTCTGCAAGAGAATAAACGTCAAGTGTTACAGATAAAGGCTAATGTTGGCATTAATCATATCAGTATGCCAGGATCACAGCAGTGTGATAGTTGCCTGTAGGAACACAGTCACATCAATAATATGGACGCACAATAATATGGAATCACGTTCTCTACCAAAATAGGGCCCGTTAGGCCTCAAAAAATGTAAAGGAGAGTCTATTCAATGTTATAAACTATATCTCAGCGATATGGTCATTTTACTGCTGCCAAGTTGAACAAACTGGTGTGAGAAAACAACGATTTCATAATTTCTCCCTTGAGAGGGAAAAACATTAAATCATGTTTAATTTTTTTCCCTCGCAAGGGAGAAATTAGATATACTTTTTTAAGGTCAAGAAAAAAGAAAAGATTCTAATTAACCAAAACAATTTATTATATTTATATACATTTTTATTTTACAATTAGATATTTCCGATGGGACTCATACCAAAGTACGCTTGCATACGAGTCTGCAACACATTGGGACATTTTATGTCTTTAGTTGCAGACTCGTATGCAAGCTCTAAGAGCCACTCAGCTGATCCGGACCCTGGGCATCGTCAAGTAAATGTCCTAAAGAGGCTACATACGAAATTACAGCTTCCTAGAGTGTAAAGCATAGAAATTAGCTCTAAGAGCCACTCATCTTTTCCGGACTCTGGGCATCGTCAATTAAATGTCCTAAAGAGGCTACATACGAAATTACAGCTTCCTAGAGCGTAAAGCATAGAAATTAGCTCCAAGAGCCACTCATCTGATCCGGACCCTGGGCATCGTCAAGTAAATGTCCAAAAGAGGCTACATACGAAATTACAGCTTCCTAGAGTGTAAAGCATAGAAATTAGCTCTAAGAGCCACTCATCTGATCCGGACCCTGGGCATCGTCAAGTAAATGTCCTAAAGAGGCAACATGCGAAATTACAGCTTCCTAGAGTGTAAAGCATATAAATTAGCTCTAAGAGCCACTCATCTGATCCGGACCCTGGGCATCGTCAAGTAAATGTCCTAAAGAGGCTACATACGAAATTACAGCTTCCTAGAGTGTAAAGCATAAAAAATAGCTTTAAGAGCCACTCATCTGATCCGGACCCTGGGCATCGTCAAGTAAATGTCCTAAAGAGGCAACATGCGAAATTACAGCTTGCTAGAGTGTAAAGCATAAAAAATAGCTTTAAGAGCCACTCATCTGATCCGTACCCTGGGCATCGTCAAGTAAATGTCCTAAAGAGGCTACATACGAAATTACAGCTTCCTAGAGTGTAAAGCATAGAAATTAGCTCTAAGAGCCACTCATCTTTTCCGGACTCTGGGCATCGTCAATTAAATGTCCTAAAGAGGCTACATACGAAATTACAGCTTCCTAGAGCGTAAAGCATAGAAATTAGCTCCAAGAGCCATTCATCTGATCCGGACCCTGGGCATCGTCAATTAAATGTCCTAAAGAGGCTACATACGAAATTACAGCTTCCTAGAGCGTAAAGCATAGAAATTAGCTCCAAGAGCCACTCATCTGATCCGGACCCTGGGCATCGTCAAGTAAATGTCCTAAAGAGGCAACATGCGAAATTACAGCTTCCTAGAGTGTAAAGCATAAAAAATAGCTTTAAGAGCCACTCATCTGATCCGTACCCTGGGCATCGTCAAGTAAATGTCCCAAAGAGGTTACACACGAAATTACAGCTTCCTAGAGCGTAATGCATAGAAATTAGCTTTAAGAGCCACTCATCTGATCCGGACCCTGGGCATCGTCAAGTAAATGTCCTAAAGAGGCTACATACGAAATTACAGCTTCCTAGAGTGTAAAGCATAAAAAATAGCTTTAAGAGCCACTCATCTGATCCGGACCCTGGGCATCGTCAAGTAAATGTCCTGAAGAGGCTACATACAAAATTACAGCTTCCTAGAGTGTAAAGTATAGAAATTACCTATTAAAATGATTTAACCACCGCTTCACAAATCAAACCGTTCTCGCAATATTCGGATCACCTGCTATGAATCAAATCATCGAAACACCAACTCAATGAAATCATCAGAAATTAACAAGCGGTTGCAATCATGTTCACAATATCAATTATTGAGAATGATCACCTGAGTGTACACAATTATTCAAATAACCAAGCTCATAACTCAGCTTGTTGGCCACGCACTTCGCAGTAGTTAACATAATATGGTTGGATAAATCGAGAGCTTTCGAACGAATGGTCAACGAATTTTGTGGGATGAAAAACGACGAAGTACCGTTTCCCTAGCAACGACTCGGTTGTAAGCGGAAATCATCAGAAAAAAAACGTTGCAGATTTGCGTGTCGGAATTCACAGAACGACCCCCAGCCCTAAAACATTAAACATGTTAATATCCTAATTTGAATCCATTTCTGCTTCTATGTGGATTAAACTCCAAATTACCGTGTTGTAAGTTTTGGAATAGCTTATTCTGTAGCATTTCTAAGAGTCAATTATCAATGACCGTTACGCAAGTATACATTTTATTATATTTTTAATTTTAATTCGAATTTTTGAAATTCAATGAAATTTGACACCACCCGCACTCTGAGTAATTTTTTCTATGAGTTTTCAATGTTTGGTGCAATGGTGACGTTCCTGGGCTGCGGGGGTTGTACCGTGAATAGATTTTAAATCTCAAATATTTAAATCTCAAATTTTATTTTTCCAACAGATGGGGACTACTTTCTCACCTCAGAGCTGCTGCCGCCTACAGGACTCGCGACACAGCTGCTCGTTTCCTTTGTCTTCTCATTCTGCGCTCCGCACTGCCGTATCGTCTCCCGAATTTTACCTTTTCATATAAAATCCTCCCGTAAATTTGAATGGTTTCAAAAACCAGTTCAGTTGCCGTAACAGCAAGTCTCTCTTACCGCTGTCTCCACGATCTTCTGACTTCAGAGAACCTCGAATTCTGGTGGAACAACTTCGCCTTTTGGGTAAGCATTGTCCACCAAACCCTTGGCTGTTCTTCTCACGTTTATTCCCTTCAAGAATTCAACAATTTCGTTTATTCTGTGGCAAATCCGCCGAAGTCATCAAGGACCAAGACTTTTGCCTGGTGGAGAACATTCTTCGGGAAAATTCACCCCATCACCGCCCTCGATAGTCTACTCTACATCGAAAATTCTACGTGTGGCGAATCAACTACCGTACCGGTATGTCCCGCAATTTAGACCTGTTCGGACGTCAAAATACTTATGTGAGAACGTGCAAAGAATAAGCATATTTCGTTTATTTATCAGTTTTAGGTACCTACCTACCACCTAGCTACAGACTGGTTATCTCTCGGATTTGGAAGCCTGCCGTCTGTCCTTCCCTTCCTCACCTACTGTTCTTACCTACTGCCTAGTGTAACGTATAAAATAAAATATATTATTGAGTATTTCTACGATCGTCGGAATTTAAGTAAGTATCAGAGTTACACCTTGCCAAGAACTAGTGATTTTGTACAATATATAGTTAACATCCCGAATTTGACTTAGTATCTTTACCGTATTACCGCATTTATTATACCTGTGACATTCCGATCCCTGAGTATTTCCGATTTACCTGTGTATATATATATATTTTTTTTGTAAACAAACAAATTTATTTTCTTTCATTTTAGCGGAATAAAATTCGCTTAAAACAAGATTTGAGAGTTCATGTTTGAATATTATATCCTTGGGTTCATCCCCACTCTTGAAGTTTAGTTTTATTTTGTCACAGGGTCTCGCCCAGGTAGAAAGGTACTTTGACGTCACCAGTGCTCGAAACTTTTAAAAATCATAGAATAAAGTTCCAGTCATGCAGCATGATCGAATCAGCGAATTTTCACAAACGATCTATCGTATTATAATATATTGAATTGTATTGAAATTTGAACAATTTCAGTAGAAAGAAACTGTTAAAAAACCAATTTTACGGCAAAAAACTCATTATTAATAAAAATCGAAAAGTCAAAGAAGATTTTGGATTTTTATATTTTTTTTTGCAGATTTTTAATAGATTTGTTAGCAAATATTAATGAAATTCAAGTACGTTTTTCAGCATAATTTTGGGAATTTTTTTAAAATGCCCTATTTAATCGTTGATAATTTAATTTAACTAAAATTCACATTTTTCGAAATTTGACTAATTTAATGTGCTCAAGGAACTCATCCTTTCGTTTGGAATGCTTGATTTTTTTTTTTTTTTTTTTTTTTTTTTTTTTTTTTTTTTTTTTTTTTTTTTTTTTTTTTTTTTTTTTTTTTGGCGCAAGAACGGTATTTTTATCTTAATCCTAAGGAAAGTTATCGTATGGAATGACACACGCACGCACACACATATATATTCATATGAAAAACGCTGCAAATTATTACACAAAGGTTTATTATTTATATATTAGACAGCCCTTCTACGTAGATCTCTGGTCCATAATTATTAAGCGCCGCTTATAATATATTTAGTAGAGGAGCTCAGAGCTTCGGACCTCACAAATGGGTTCAATCCATTACAGCAGCGGAATCTCACAATTTTACGCTTCTTAATATAGTTGATAAACAAAACCAAGTCATCTTTCCAACACATAAAAGTGTTACCTATACTGTATATTGATATCATCTAATTGGTCAAATTTCAAAAAATGTGCTGACAAAATCACTGAAAATGGCTAAGAATTATTAAATTGATATTTTTTAGCATAAGATTGGCCAAAAAAAGTTCATCAACTATGAAACAGAACATTCAAAAATTTATGTACGAAATTATGCTAAAAACTTGAACTTCATTAAATTTTGTTTTAAAAAATCTATAAAATTGCAAAAAATAGCCTAAAATCCAAAATCTCTTTTTGAATAGAAGAGTATCATTTAAAATACTTTTTTTCCATAAAATTAATAGCTAACATTTTCTTTTCACTCATAAATCTCCAATTTCTATACAACTTGAAATATACAAAAAAAAGACACTTTTTCACCTATTTTTGGCTCATAGCACCCATGAGAGTGGAGCGATCGAAATGGCGAGAAGTTAGGACCAACTAGACCCCAAGTGGAGTCTATGTGCGAAAGAACAGATTTTTTAAGTAAATTCTAAGGCATTTTATGGCCCACATGGCGGACGGCGAACTGCGGACGGACATTTCAAATTTGGATTCTACGCACCTTGAATTGAAACGTAAAGTGAAAAAGTTTCAGGGGGGGGTATAAAAATTTTTTGCTATACGATCACATAGGCTTATTATTGGAAATGATAAACCAAAAGTGCAAACTTCAGGAATCGTTTCAGAATGCCTCAAAATGGATTTCAATGAAGAAATTTTTATTTTAAAATTTTCCGAGCCATTGCAATGCTTTCATTTTCTACGAAAATTCGCTAAAAACCACTCATCGATAGGAGAGTGGGGTTGTTGCCAAACTTCTCAGGAGGGGATCTAGGTGTACCCCGAAATGACGTCCAATTAATAACTCTATCTAATAATCTATCGTACTATAGTATGTTAAATTGCATTGAAATTGGAGCAATTTTAGTTGTCAGAAATGGCAAAAAACCAATTTTATGGCAAAAAACTTATTCTAAATAAAATTCCACTGATTCAAAAGGGATTTTTGACTTTTTTGCAGTTTTTATAGATATTTTAGCAAATTTTAATGACATTTAAGTACGTTTTTCATCATAATTTTGAGCAAAATTATGTAATATTCTTTTTTTATAACTTGCAAATTGTAGGTTACTGTTGATGACCTCACCCTGAAATCGACAGTTACTATATAAAACTATATAATAATTTATGGAATTGAAATTCTGGATGAAGTATGGAGTTTCCGTGGTGGGTTATTGGAAAGTAAGGAAATTTCATTATGAAATATTGCTGTACGTCAATAATCACGAATGTTTAAGTAAATTTCGGAAGGGTACAAGTATACTCACGTTTGTATCAGGATTGAGAATGGTTGAAATTCACCTCGGTTTCGAATACACCCCTTTCCCCCCCCCTTCCCCCCTTGCATGTCCCTTCCATTTTCGGCTGTCATACAATGAAGGTGTCATTGGTAAATAAATAAGCAGAAATAATTGCAGATCGAGTCCGCTTGATGCTTACTTGCCTTTCTTCATCCATTATTATTATAAACTTTTTCTGGAGGTTCACCATTTTGTGAGGTGATGCATAAAACTACACTTATCTGCTGCTACTATATGATTACATAATAGGTGAGTCGTGGTGGACGGTCACACAAAGACCAATGTAGGTAAATATTCATAGATTTCGATGTCCAATGTGGTCAGTATTGAAGGCGTACATAAATGGGACTTCTTCATAATTTCATGGCTGATATTTTCTAAGCCACAGTCAGTATTTAAGCTACATCAAGTCCTAAAACAGTTGAGCGTAAAACATCAAAGTGAGCGACCAAAAGAATCGGAGGACGGAATATTTCACAGAGTAAACTCATCAATTGTGATTAGTTTTTTTTTTTTTTTTTTTTTTTTTTTCACAAGCACCTACTAACTACGTTTTAAACAGCATGGTTTTAGGATTGGTTATACAGGGATACTTCCATAAGAGTAGTTCAATCTGAATTTGGACAATGTTTCATGCAAATATTACCAATTTTTACAACTAGCAAACGGCATTATTTCGATTTTTGACTGATTTTTCAACTTTGAAATTTTTGAAAACTTGATACATATTCTTATAGGAAATTTTATGATGATTCCGAATATACCACATGTTAGTATGCTGAAAAAATTATTTCGCACAACGAATCGCAAAAAACAGGCTATTTTGAAATTGTTGACTACATTTTTGAAAATTTCAACCCGAAGATGTAATCCGATCATGCTGGCCAACGAACTTGAACTTTCGTTTTGTGTCCTTAACATTTTAAAATTTGTTTGAAGTTTCTAGCACAATTCTACGGACAGTTATCGTCTGGAATGACACATACATACATATATACATACATAAAAAGTTCCAGTCATGCAGCATGATCGTATGAGCGAATTTTCATAAACTTTCTATCGTACTATAGTATGTTAAATTGCATTGAAATTGCAGCAATTTTAGTTGACAGAAATGGTTAAAAACCAATTTTATGGCAAAAAACTTATTCTAAGGGACTTTTGATTTTTAATTTTTTTTTGCAGTTTTTATAGATGTTTTAGCAAATTTTAATGACATTTAAGTACATTTTTCATCATAATTTTGAGCAAAAATTTATAATGTCCTAGTTAATCGTTGGAAATTTAGTTTTGACTAAAGTTCTGCAAAAAATAGAAATTTAACGGTTTTTGGCCGTTTTTAGCCATTTTCAGTGATTTTTTTGGGTACATTTTTCGAAATTTGACCACAATGCAAAAAACTGTAGGGCATTCGTAAAATGTATAGTGTGCCAGAGAAAACATCATGTTATAAGAATGTTCAGATATCAAGAACGAGTCATGTAAACATGTAAGTTTCTAGCACAATTCTACAGATAGTTATCGTCTGGAATGCATACATAAATAACATACATAAAAAAATGCGTTAAACTTCAGAATATGATTCAGAATAGGCTGAAACGGATTTCTGCATAAAATCTTTTCAAAAATTCACATTCTACAAATTTTAGGGCGAGAACAATAGCTTAATTTTCTTCAAAAATTCGCTAATGAGTGAACTGAGGTATCTAGATAGGTAGGTACCCTGCAAGTTGCAGGTAGATGCAATTGTACCTATCATAGAAAGACGTTGACAAAATGAAAATTCGATGAATTTCAGGCATAGGATTACCGAAGTGGATCTCACCTTAGTAGAATAGGAAACAAGTAAGTTTGAGAAATTTCCGACTGTTGAATGTGAGTGGGTACCTACCTATCCAGGTACCTCCGTTCACTCATTTTCTCAATAGGTTTCATTTGGTTTGGAAAAAGTTTCATTTGATTTGGAAAAGGTTTCATTTGGTTTGGAAAAGGTTTCATTTGATTTGGAAAAGGTTTCATTTGATACGGAAAAGGTTTCATTTGACTTGGAAAAGGTTTCATTTGACTTGGGAATGCTATATATAATGCCTGGAATTTGGCTTGGAAATGCTATATTCAGTGTCAGTAAAACGCCTCATGTCCACTACTAAAAAGCTGAAAGCTCTCAGTAAGATTACCATAAAGTCTTTTCTGAATGGCTGAAATTAGACATAATAGAACTGGTTTGTAGTACTGAAGGGGTGGATGCCATTATATTCCGCATCAGGCAATAATTAAAGAAAACATAATTACCACTAAAATACGTCCAGTGTTTGATGCGAGTGCGAAGGATATAAATGGAAACTTTCTTAATATTTGTCTGGCTAATGGACCAAATTTATTAGAAAAAATCCCTAATCTCATCATGAATTTTCGTTTAAATGCGAATGGTGTAATTTCCGACATCAATAAGGCATTTCTACAAATAAGTGTTGCACCGAGGGATCGTGATTTTCCAAGGTTTCTTCGGTGGGAGGATGAAAAATCCGAGAAAATTGTTACCGACTGTCATTGTAGGGTCGTATTCGGTCTCACGCCAATTCTATTCCTATTAGAGGATACAATTATTGCTCAACATGTAGATAATGCACCAAATGAGTTTCGAGAAACTGCAAATAGGCTCAGAAGTACATATTATGTTGATAATTTACACACTAAAGAATAGCTAGGCGATTGGAATTCGTTCGTGAGCAATAATTGTAGGGAAATGTTGTCATTAACGGGTACTAACGGGATGCAATGGTGAACGGCTGTCAATCAGTCGTTGGTGGGAGGGCCCTGAATGGCTGAAAAAGGGACTCGATGAGCCAGTAGAACACAACAGGCAAAACAACAGGCTTCAGGAAACAGGCTTTTTTGTTGTAGGCAATTAGAACACCTCAGGAAAATGAGTATTTTTCTCGCCCTCCTGCAGGCCTCCTCATTGTCTGCAAACTCAGTATGAGCGAAAACCGACACGAGCATCTCTCAGTTCCGCCGATTTTGAGGAGGATTTTGAGACAACGATTCTGGATCACAAATAAAAATACACTGCCAAGGAAATGGCACATGAGCTTCCTCGTGACCTTCACAGTACGTCACCATTAAATTCCAGAAAACTAGAAACGACCGGTTTCAAGAAACCTTGCCCGCATCATCCCTGAAAATCTGACCGAAATCCGTTCACAATTGCCTGAGTTATGACCGAAACAAGAAAATTTTGTTTGCGCCTGCGCAGAGGCTACCGTTGATTCGATCATGACGGAACTGATAGGGGACCATGTAGAGCTATACACGCACGATCTCTAAAAATTTGAAGAGAATCGCATCAAAATTGTGGAAATTACGGCTGTTGCAAGGACCGTAACAAGAATATTTCGTTCACGCATGCGCAGAGCGTACCGCTAATGCAATTATGATGATTGTCTTATGGGACCTCAAGGGACCTTACCCACATCATCCCTGAAAATCTGACCGAAATCCGTTCAACATTGACCGAGTTATGACCGTCACAAGGAATTCACGTTAGCGCCTGCGAAGAAGCTACCGTTGATTCGATCATGATGAAGTTGATAGGGGACCATCTAGAGCTTAACCCGCACGATTCCTGAAAATTTGGTTAAAATCGGATCAAAATTGTGGAAGTTATGGCTGTTACAAGGAAATGAGGACGGACAGACAGACAGACACGAAACTAAATTTGTTCTGGAGTCTCTGAAACGCAAAATGCGAGTGGAAATTTTGATTTTGGAGCAAAAAATTTATTTTCATTTCGAAAGTGAAAACAAAGCTTCCGCTGCCTTGCAGTCTCGGAAGCAAAAAGTCAATCCGAAGTGTACTCAATAAGTTTTCTGTGTACCGGAGATTCAGAGCTAAAACTACAGAACCTTCTGTTGTCCCATTGCAAGAAGGCAGAGTGACAATGGGGGGCATATTTAAGGTAAAAGTAGATCTCAAGGGATCGTCGATGCTCAATTGCTTTTATGGCAGCGTAGCTAACTTCAGAGTTTGCAAATCAAAACACTGAAACCACAACAATCGATTGTTGATTTCAGTGAATTCAGGATCGTTTTTACTGAATTGGGCAGGAAAGTAAACGAGAACGAAATAAAAACAAGATAAATAATTAACAAAAATAAGAAGAAATAAACAAGGTGTAATTTGACGGATAAACCAAGGTAAATTAATTGACATAATTGTATATAAAATATTAAAATTTAAAATAACATAGTACATGACTACATATGTATAATCTAAAGTAGTCATGTTTGATAATGGATTAGATACACGTACATGTAGACTGGGTTGACTACATTAGATGGACATTTGTAAGTTCTCACTGCCAAGCAACTTTCCCAGAATCAAAATCACGCCCTTTCCGAAATATCCAACAACAACAAGTAGGTACCTATTACTTTTCTCTGTCAACAAAAAACAACAACACCGCCACACAAACACACACGCACAAAAAATACACCCACATCGATGCGATAATTCAACAGATTTGCGAAACAAAATAGAAAATTAGACTTTGTGTTATAAATGATCGTCCCAGTTGGAACTTTTACAAATGTAAACAAATCACAAGTGTTGCTACAAACCAAATACATAAAAAAATCAGTATTCTATAAAAAGATTAGTCGTTATTATTGTTATATTTTGTTTCCAATGTTTTTAGTTAGCAATATATTTTGTTTTTTTTTGTTTTTGTTAAAGCGTTCATTTTAATACTATATCAACTAGTTACATCTGAAGTATTATACAGGTAACTATCTAGATATTTACTTCACATAAATTCCGCATAGTTTATATAAGTGTTAGTCCATTGACGTACACCACATTACAACTGACCCCCCCCAATGTCCGTCACCTTGACGTGGTGGGAGGGCTTAGCCACGGCTCGCACTGTCCATTGCACGATAGTATCTCCTAGGAGTATACTGGGCAGTGTGAGCTATTGCACTGGTTACTAAGAACGGACACCCCCCCTCAAGACAAGGTGTGCACGCCGTGCCTAGGGTCTGCATGATGCAGAGGGTAATGTGCATCTCAAACGGCTGCCCCAGGGTACCGGCCGACCCCCTGGGTGTAATTAGGCTTACCCGCGCATGCGGGGCTCTGCGCGGGTGGACGCTTATATCCCTAGCTTCTCGTGGGAACAAAAATGAACCACCCAGAAAACACACAAAAAAACTCTTCTGACAGTGATGAGATGGGCGGAGACACCCTTTCCTCATCACTGACAGAAATGACAATCAATGATGCTGGGGCTGCCCAAACCCCGGCACCAATGGATTGTCACAGCGGTGATGGTGGCAGCCCGAAAGGGCAAACCACTAGCACCACGCAGCCTAGCCGCAGACGCAGTGGTGCACAGAGGAGAAAAGCGGCTAGGCTGAAGGCTCGCGAGCGGGGGGAACCCATCAACCCCCGCAAACCTAAGAAATGTAAGCCTTACGTACCTGTGGCCGGGGTGGCTGCAGCTCGGGGCGGATCCACCAGCTCTGGAGGGGCAGATACACATACGTGTGTTGACAAACCCCCTGGACATGGTGGCCCCACTAACCCTGGGCTCGGCAGCCGCCTGGCTACAGGACAGGATGGGGCTGGGGCGGAAACGCCGCGCAAGCGGCAACGTACCCCTCACACAACCCCACCTTCGGCTACAACGCAGAACCCAAAGAAGCCACGGGGGGCTGCCCATGCTCCACCCAACACCTCCAGCTCTTGCAGGAGGCTGGGTGGGTATAGTGGTGCGCTCACCGCCACCAAGATGGTCGTAGTACATGGTAACCACCCCGTGGAAAGACTATCCGACGTGGAGGCAAATTTGGTCCTTTCTGCAATTGCACAGGCCACACTCGGGGAGCCTCCGGGTCTGGGGCCGCAGTTCACAAAGGGCTACGCCAGCAATGGTGTGGTCCACCTGACCAGTGCCAACGACCGGTCGAAAGACTGGCTGGTGGGGCTGGTTGGGGGGCTGTGTCCCTGGGATGGAGCTCTCCTCCGGGTCGGCCGTGCAAAAGATCTGGTGGAGGGTCGAGAAAAGGTTGGGGTCTGGATCCCCACTGCGTTTCTCGACGCATCCGATGCCAGAAAACTCATTCCTTTGTTCGAGATCCAGAACCCTGGTCTCTCAACAAAGGAGTGGCACCTGTTGACCAGTCGAGTGGAGGGAGATGGACTCGATCTGGTCCTCAGCATTGATGGGGACTCTATGGGCTGGCTGCGGGGGCACAACTTTCAACCCTTCTTCCAGTTCCGTAGGGTTACCGTCAGGCATCTTTCGCCACCTAAATAAATGCTGCAGATTATTCAAATTAATCTGCAGCACAACAAGGTGGCTACAGCAAACTTATGCCAACTGCTTGCAGCTGGCAAATATGACGTAGCACTCATCCAGGAACCCTGGGTTTCCCGGGGCAGAGTTGCTGGCCTCAACAACGCAGGAGGAAAGCTCATTTACAAGCGCAACTGCGCTGAAAATGTACGCTCCTGCATATTTATCAAAAATGATATAAATTCACTAACCATGTCTGAGTTCTGTTTCAGGGATTTAGTTGCAGTGAAAATCATCCTCGCGGAAGGCAACCATAGGGAGCATATAGTCACTGCCTCAGCGTACTTCCCAGGAGATGCAGATACTTCAAGAGGACCTCCACCAGAAGAAGTGGCTAACCTTATTGAAAAATGCCGCAATGACAACATGCAGCTCCTTTTGGGTGCAGATGCCAACGCCCACCATAGTGCGTGGGGAAGCACTGACATCAACACACGAGGGGACCTGTTATTTGACTACCTGGTAGCCAATGATTTATATTTGGCAAACCGGGGAAACAAACCAACATTTGTAACCTCATCCAGGAAAGAAGTTCTCGATATTACCATCACAACCCCTCTGCTCGAAAGAAAAATTGAAAAATGGTTCGTATCCGACATCCCCTCCTTTTCCGATCACAGGTACATTGTCGTGGTAATCCAAGGTTTGGGTAAAACACGACAAGTACATAGAGATCCTAGGAAAACGAACTGGAAGAACTACAAGGAGGAAGTAGAGGGCAGGTTGAGAGAAATTCGGACCAAAATACACAATAACAATGATATCGAGGCCCTGGCGGAAGAGCTGGAAAGCGCGCTACTCGCCTCATACAACAATCACACCCTGACAACAACTGGGCCCTCGCCAATCCAGGTTTCCTGGTGGAATACGGAACTAGAAGCTGTCAAACGTGAAACTGGCAAACTGTATAACAGAGCCAAAAAGACCGGCTATTGGGATGATTATAAGACCAAATTAGCTGAATATAGGAAACTTATCAGAATAGCAAAAAGGGAAGCATGGAGGAGGTTCTGTGAAGAGGTAGAAAGTGCCTCTGAATGTGCCAGACTCCAGCGAATCCTTGCTAAAGATCCTATCAATCCAATTGGAACACTCGTGAAACCAAATGGAGAATATACCTCAACAGCTGGGGATACCCTGGCACTCATGCTGGAGACCCACTTCCCTGGCTGCTTAGTAACAAATGCTCCAGGTACAGACTCTGACCCACCAGCCCGCACTAATGGCGGGAAATCCTCTCCCTTAGACTGGGAAGTGGCAAAGAGTGTAGTCACCAAAGAGCGAGTGATGTGGGCCATCAACTCATTTGACCCCTATAAATCACCTGGCCCGGACGGCATCATCCCGAAACTTCTACAAGAAGGGGGGGACAATGTCGTTAGGATACTAGGTGCTCTCTTTAGGGCGAGCCTGGCAACAGGCACGATCCCCAGAAGATGGTGTCAAGCAAGGGTCATATTCTTGCCAAAGCCAGGGAAACCTTGGTACAACCAGGCAAAAGCATTTAGACCCATCTGTCTGACATCCTTCAATTTGAAGGCGTTGGAAAAACTTGTAGATAGACACTTGAGGGAAACCTCCTTAACAGAGAGGCCCATTCACCCCAACCAATTTGCCTATCAACAAGGCAAATCCTGTGAAGCCGCATTGCACCACCTAGTCACCAGGGTGGAAACTGTGCTGGCTGACAAGGAATTTGCAATAGGAATATTTTTGGACATAGAGGGGGCATTTGATGCAACCTCAGTAACCTCCATTATAAGGGCTACTCAAAGGCATAACATAAACAACACCATATGTAGGTGGATAAAAACTATGCTTACGAGTAGAACAGTAAATGCTGAGCTCCTTGGGGAATCAGTGGAGGTGTCTGTGGCGAGGGGCTGCCCGCAGGGGGGGGGGGGGGGGGGTACTATCCCCACTGTTGTGGAACCTTGTTGTGGACTCTTTACTTGAACGACTCAACACACTCGGCTTTTATGCTCAAGGCTATGCCGACGATGTGGTCATCCTGATTAGGGGACCATTCGTTGGAGTAGTCTCAGATCTGGCTCAGTCAGCTCTGAAAGTGGTGGAAGACTGGTGTGGCACTGAGGGCCTAAATGTAAACCCCAGCAAAACCACACTTGTAACCTTCACCAGGAAAAGAAATTTGAGGGGCCTCTCAGAACCTCTTCTCTTTAATTCAAAGGTGCCCTTCCAACGTGAGGTCAAATATCTGGGTGTATACCTGGATACAAAACTCACCTGGAATAAACACCTAGGATACATTGCAAACAGATGCAAAGGAGCCCTCATGTGCGCTAAGCGTACATGTGGGAAAGTATGGGGGCTACAACCGCGGATGGTCCTGTGGATTTACACCGCCATTGTTAGACCCATAATAACGTACTGTTGCGTTGTATGGTGGCACAAGGCAGGTCAGGTGGGAGCTCGGCAAACTCTCACCAGCATCCAGCGACTGGCCTGTCTAGCCATCACTGGAGCGATGCATGGTACACCCACAGCAACCATGGAGGTTCTACTGGGTCTACCCCCAGTGGATATCTTCATAAAAGGTGAGGCCATGATGGCCTCCCTGAGGCTGAAATGGAATGGCTCTTGGCGGATAACTCCTCACCGAGGTCATACCAACATATTGGAACTGATACAAGAACCACTACTCGACATGGTGGCCGATATCATGCCCAAAACTCTCTCCCAGCCCCATCTCTACACATCAATCATTACAAGAGAGGGGCTATGGGAGAACAAATGCTGCTCCAATGACATCATCTGGTTCACAGATGGGTCAAAAATGGAAGCAGGAACTGGCGCAGGAATACATGGGGCCAAACCCAGGTGGAACACTTCGTTTCCACTCGGGCAACACACCTCTGTATTCCAGGCAGAAATTGTGGCAATCGAGGCAGCAGCTGCGGAGAGTCTTAGGAGGGGGCATAAAAATGCCCACGTCCGCATCCTCTCTGACAGTCAAGCGTCGATAAAAGCACTAACGGCTCCAACCATCTCGTCCCGAGTGGTATGGTGCTGCATGCAAACCCTCAACAACCTAGCCAAACACAACCGGGTTCGCCTGGAGTGGGTGCCGGGGCATAGAGGCATTATTGGCAACGAAAAGGCTGACGAGCTCGCGAGAAGGGGCTCCCAAACCCCATTCGTAGGGCCTGAGCCAGCAGTCGGTTTACCAAAAACCACCTTCAGAAAAACCATCAACACGTGGGTCAACCAACAAACCGCTAAAAGATGGGTCAATATTGAAGGACACACCCACAGTAAACTCATGGTGGCTGAACTCAACACCAAAATTACTGAGGGGCTACTTAGGAAAAACCGTAGGGAACTAAAAACACTGGTTAGCCTCATAACCGGTTTTGCACCCCTACGATTTCACCTACATCGCATAGGGGTCACACAAAACTCAACCCTCTGCAGATTATGTGAGGAGACTGACGAAACGGCATCCCACATAATCTTCGAGTGCCCTGCACTCACCCATCGCAGAATTGAGCTCTTTGGGGCCCAAACCCCGATGAGCTCCATTCCGAGCGAACAATTAATCAAGAGCCTACCACCCCTCATCAGGGGGCTGAGTCTCTTTGATTAAACAAAAAACTCTCAGGAAAGTACAATAAGCCAACAGGCTTCCGTGCTGGGGGCTCAAAACCCCCGCCCTGAGAGTTTTTCTCTACATCTACATCTACATCTACACTTTTTGCAGTGCATCCCCATAGTTGTATACCATAGGTCCAAATGGGAATAAGTGCTGTTTTGTATAACAGCAATTTATTGTGTAGACCAAGTTGTGAATTTCGGCCCATCAGCCAATATAGCTTTCTAAATTTGGTTGATAGCTCTTTCTTTTTCTTCTTGACGTGTTCTTTCCACTTCAGCTTCGCATCCAAAGTCATTCCCAGATACTTAGCTGAGTTAGAATATGGGACTGTACCTTGGTTCAGTATTAGCGGGAGGTTTGTAATTTTTTTGTTGGTGAAGTTCACATGAGTGGACTTGGTTTCGTTTAGTTTGAGGCGCCATTTTCGAGTCCATTCTCCAATAGCATTCGTAGTTTCTTGTAACTTTTCTGTTGATGTTTCAACTGTGTCTGCATCTGCCAAAATTGCTGTATCGTCCGCGAATGAGTAGTACCTAATGTGTGAGGTACATCTTGTGTATATAGTAAGTAAAGTAGGGGTCCTAACACACTTCCCTGCGGGACCCCTGCTTTAATTTTGTTGAGGTTAGAGTATTCACCTTCATTTTTAATTCAGTTAGCAATATGGTAAGTTAACTTTGGTCGTTTGGTTTGTTTCTGGTTTTTGATTTTACAAAAATTGGGTTCGTTTTGGTCGTTTGATTTTTTTTGTTATTGGGTTTGTCAACAGTTCGTTCAGCTCTGCTTTTTGAAATGCAGGCTGATTCTAGGGGAGCGTCATGACCCCTGTGACATGACACCCGCGCCTGGGTGCTGAAATTTAGACGGAGTTTCTTTGGGACACGTCTAAAACGAGGTACGGAGCCATGAATAGCTCTGAGGCTAATTTATTTCCATTTTGACCTGTCGCTTTTGTGAGATTTTTTTTCATTTTGACATTTTAACTTTTTTGGACGACCCTTAGAAGCTAGGTCATACAGGCAAAGCTTCTTATTTAAGAGGAACGATCTATTGAAATTGATCCAGGGGTTCGTATAGGTGGTAATCAAGGGCGTACGCAGACTTTTTGCTCTACTGGGGCCAATGGTAATTTTACAAGACCGATGTTGGCAAAAACAATCATGAACACAAGGTTCTAAGTGTCTCTGAGCCAACAAATTCATCCCAGGCTTTCCGAACGTCCGAGAGATCGTGCAAGCTCCTTACCACGTCCATTCGCACCGGCAGCTTTCTAAATTACAATGAACACAATAATTATGTATCGACAGTGATAAAGGAAGAAAAAGTTACACGAGAAGCTGTTCTGAAACAACGGAGGGAAGAAATGATTCAAGGGTTGGCGCCGAACCAGCAGAGAGTCCTTCGGCGAGTGAGTGAAGCATCGCAGTGGCTTTCCATGCTCCCAACAGCGGCAGATGGGTTTGACTTGTCCGCAACCCAATTCAGAGACGCTATCTCCTTAAGATATGCTCATACCCCCCAAGATCTCCCAATGAGATGCGATGGTTGTGAAGCGGCGTTTGATCTCTCACATGCTCTCAACTGTAAGAAAGGAGGAATGGTAAAGAGGGGGCATGACGAAGTACGAGACGTTGTTGCAGGAATAGCCAACCTTACCTGGGGGGGGGGGGGGGGGGGGGGGGAGCTTTGATTGAGCCAGTAATGCAAGAGCCAGCCAACGGACAGCCAGCATTAGTGGGTGATGTTATGGTGAATGGTGTCTGGAAGAGTGGGAGACCAGCGTTTTTTGATAATCGCATAGTTAATGCTGACGCTGCCTCCTATCTCTCCCAACACTGGAATCAAACATCAAGAGCAGCAGCAAATGCAAAACACATGAAATATGATCGAGCTGCAGAAGACCACCGAGGGTCTTTCACAGCCTTAGTGTTCTCATGTGACGGTGCCCTTCACAAAGAATTTGCTGTTTTTCTGAAACGGGCAGCATACGTCCTGGCCGAAAAATGGAACCGTCCCTACTCACAACTCTCAGGATGGGTGAAAGTGAAGGTTCAGTTCGCCATAATACGAGCTGTTTCACTTCGTATAAGAGGGTCTCGAAGGAAGGTTCGACCGTTGGGGCTGGAAGATGGAGCAGCTGTACCTCAGATGGTCAACGATTAATTGAAATACTTATTGCCCCCCCCCCCCTCCCCAGTCACTACCTACCTTCCATTTATCAAATTTATACACCCCCGGTTACCGTCTTGTTAAAATAAAAAATTCGGTCTTCTTGCCAAATCATGAACAAAATGAGGGTAAATGCAAAGTTATAATATATATAAAATGTAATGAATTGAGAACAACTTGTTTCATTATTACTGCAACATCAAACGCCTGGGGTTTTCACTAAAAAAGTTTCAACACCTTCATCAACAATTTTTCTTCTCGAGGACCAACTTTCAATAGGCATAGTCCGTTGAGACGGGCTTCTGACATGGTTAACCCTTCTCAACGTGCTGAATGACCTTTCAATTGTGCACAGCTGTGCGAGAAGAAAGTTTAGCGCCTATTTCACTTGGGGGTAAAACCCCTTGCATGCAGTACATCGATCAAATCCAATTCATTCAATGTTTCTATAGTAAGACCCTTTTTCATCCAAAATGTATGCCATAGCTCAGCCTCAGTTTCAATGAGGGTATCCAAAACATAAGACTTAAAAAAGTGGTTCAGTCGTTGTTGAGTTCTTCGCTACTGGTAGGTACGAACTCAGCTGATTAGAGTGGTTTTTCAAATTGTAACCTTATTCTCTACCACACCCTGAAAATATCCATTCCGAACTTCAGCATCTAATTGAATAGGAACCAGATTAGCTTCAGAGCTCATTTTGCTGATTAGATTATTACAAAAAATATATGAAAATAATCCATGAAAAGGTCAGTATATCCTGCCAAAATTTGGGCTTAGTCGATGAGGAACAGTTTGAGTTTATGAACGCAAGTTTCAGCTCAGGCTCTTTCTTAATTCCTACGTTTCGAGTGATTTCACGTATAAAACAAGCTGAAAGGGTAATCTTTTGTTCTTCATATTTGGTCATTTTCACGCATACATTACTTTTATGTAGAAAGATTTACAGAATTCGTACTAGTTTACGTTCATTTCAGCTTAAATTGACCTATTTTACCTGACTTCAAAAATTGTACTGCCATTCCAGAATAATAAGTGCATAATGATGTGTGAAGTTAGAAACTCTTACTTGATCACTTGGATGTGGTCCAGTATATAGTCTCTGAGCATTACTTTCTTGCCTGTGTCAAAAGCCATAGCGGTACGAATTATCTCACATTGAGTCACTAGTTCAAGGGTGAGGGAAACACTGATGATCTTTGTGGTGAAAACCACCCCCTCTTTTCAACAGCCCTTTTCAGGGCTACCAAAAAGAGGTAGACACAACACAAAAATATTTATAAGACGTCGAGTTACAACTCCGTCAAACAAAATATTTCACCAGAGAGAAAATACGAATTTCTCTCTCAAAAGTGAAATATTAACTAATAACATACAAGGCGACCTCCCTAGACACTTACTGGGCGAGAGAGATGCGACAAGTATCTCGAACCAAGTCGCCTTGAACGAGAAAACTCAAACAGAAAATCAAACGTCCTCTAAAACTAACAAGGACAATTCAAACAAGCCTACTCGCCAATCAGAAACACTGATTACACGAGAGACAATAGGCGAACCAACCAAGAGGCGGCAAGCAACCACCTCTGGTCCAGCAGCCACCCCGGGGACCCCGTCTGAACAACGGACGCAGAGAAAGCACCCGAGGTCCCCGTCTAAACTCAAGGTCATCGGCTCCGCGACGGACGCTCGTAAGCCACCCCCGGGGACCCCGTCGCAGCGACAGACGTGGGGAAACCACCCCGGAGGACCAGCTCAGCTATCATACTCGCAGATACTGAGAAAACAATGTGCGAGCCAATGAGATTACACAGTCGAATTAACGAAATTAAGCGGACCAATCAGGAGGCGGCAGGAGGCGGCCACCTCCCTATAATTACCCCGCTCGGAGCCCTCCGAATTCATTCTACTCTCCGCTCTCGACGACTACACCTCGAAGTACGAAGATTTCTACACGCTCTACGCTGACGAGCCTTCTGCTCCCGAGTTCATCTCAAGAACGGCTTCCTACTGCTTTCTACAAGGCCTACCTTCTCTCCACACAGATCTCGCATTGGCATCTACGAGTCCAGTGATTATTCATCCTGCTCATTGCCCAACGTAGTTCATCTGTCAGGACGCCACCCGGTACATCTATTGATATTCTCATTAGATCGTACGCCCGCTGGGACGTTTCGTAGCACTAGGCTCGTCACCGACCGCTGTGGGCACGCCGGTAAATTACTCAGCTCATACGCTCTAATTTACCGTCCAAGGAAGTCTTTTTCAAGACTACAAGGTAGGACCCTGACATCCGAGCAAAGGAAAGAAGCTCTGTCAAGCGAGTCCACCTTCTAAACCCTCTATTTCTATACATAGAGGTATCGAAAACGAGCTAATAAACTCGTATATTTCGATGGAGCGTCGGCCGTCCTATTTCCTCATGCAAGGGGAGGCAGAACACGGTGCGGCCGGGCCTCTTAGCCCACGCAGCGCTACCTACCCGCTGCCCGGCCAGTCCGCTGTTCCTAGGTACGGCTCAAGGCTCGATCCTCGCGACGAGATCGCCTTCTCACCTAACGTATTCACGAAGGAAACGTTAGATCAAGCCTCACCTACACAAAAGTTCGAGGATACCTTTCAGACCCGCTCTGAAGTCAATCATTATGATTCGACAAAGATTTCCGAATATCCACGATATTCTATACAAGGCTACCCGGCCGATCCGAGTGTCAAATACACTCCAAATGTACAAAAAACAAAGGATACTTTTCAGTACCTCAACCAAGCTCAACATATTCCTCCTACAGATATAAATCTTAGGCCGGAATATTACAAAACGGCTCAGTACCAAACTGATCGAACCCAGCACCCACTATGCGAGCCCAGTGCTCCACGCGGCTGCGACACGAACTATCTCTCAGTTCATCCCGCCAAGCAAGCTGACCTTGACGGTTTCGCTCACATTCCTTACAGGAATAACCCAGGGACTAACCCGCATAATCAGAATATAAATGTCCCACTTGGTCTACCTACACCAAGTAAAACATATTTAAATCCACTACAATATTGAACGATAAACCTACCACCATCGTCAATAGGATCGCTACCGCATACATTACGAACTAAATCACTCGCGACGGGCATACATTAAATCCATACTTAGTTGTCAGATCTGAGGATTCTTGAAGGAATCACTGTCCATCGCAGGTGAATCCGATTCACCTGTCAGGATGACAATGAATTTGACAATAGTGTCTGTAGTGGATTTATATATGTCTGACTTGGTGTAGGTAGACCAAGTGGGACGTTTTTGTTCTGATTATGCGGGTTAGTCCCCGTAATGTTTCCGAAAGGAATGTGAGCGAAATCGCCAAGGTCATCTTGCTTGGCGGGCGGAACCTGAGGATAGTTCGTGTATTGGCCGCGTGGAGCACTGGGCTCGCTTAGTGCGTGCTGGGTCCGATCTGTGCTGAGCCGTTGTGTAATATTCCGGCCTAAGATTTATATCTGTAGGAGGAATATAACGGGCCTGGTTGAGGTACTGAAAAGTATCTTGTGTTTTGAGCAAGTTAGGAGTGCATTTGACACTCGGATCGGCCGGGTAGCCTTGCGTAGAATATCGTGGATATTCAGATATCTTTGTCGAATCACGATGATTGACTTCAGAGCGAGTCTGGAAGGGATCCTCGAACTTTTGTGTGTGTGAGGCTTGACCTAACGTTTCCTTCACGGATATGTTAGGTAGCAAGGCGATCTCTTCGCGAGAATCGAGCCTTTGTCTGTCACTAGGACCAGCGTACGAGTCGAGTATCGGGTAGGGAGCGCTTCGTGGGCTAGAGCTCCCGACCGCGCCGTGCTCTGCTTCCTCTTGCATGAGGAAGTAGGACGGGCGGCGCTCCATCGATGTACTCGAGTTGATTAACTCGTTTTTAATACCTCTCCGTATAGGATGCAGGATTTGGAAGGTGGACTCGCTTGACAGAGCTTCTTTCCTTTGCTCGGATGTCAGGGTCCTACCTTGTAGCCTTGAAAAAGGCTTCCTTGGACGATAAATTAGAGCGGATGAGCTGAGTAATTTATCGGCGTGCCCCGGCGGTCGGTTAAGAGCTTAGTGCTACGAAACCCGGGCGACACGTCTCGAACGTCCCAGCGGGCGTACGATCTAATGAGGATATCAATAGATGTACCGGGTGGCGTTCTGACAGAAGAACTACGTTGGGCAATGAGCAGGATAAAGGATCACTGGACTCGTAGATGCCAAAGTGAGATCTGTGAGGAGAGAAGATATACCTTGTGAGCAATAAATTGCCGTTCTGAGAAGAACTCGTGAGCAGAAGGGTCGTCAGGGTAGAGCGTGTAGAAACTTCGTACTGGTAGAGTGTACTCGTCGAGAGCGGTGAGTGGAATGAATTACGGAGGACTCTGTGCGGGGTATTTATAGGGAGGTGGCCGCCTCCTGCCGCCCCCTGGTTGGTCCGCTTAATTTCATTAGTTCACCATGTGTTTCCTTATTGGCTCGCACATTGTTTTCTCAGAATCTGTGAATATGATAGCTGAGTTGGTTTTTGGGGGTGGCTTCCCCGCGTCCGTCTCTGAGACGGGGTCCCCGGGGGTGGCTTCTCTGCGTCCGTCGTTGAGACAGGGTCCCCGGGGTGGCTTCTCTGCGTCCGTTGTTTAGACGGGGTTCCCGGGGGTGGTTTCTCTGCGTCCGTCGCTGAGACAGGGTCCCCGGGGTGGCTTCTCTGCGTCCGTTGTTGAGACTGGGTCTCTCGGCCCTCTTTGCTTCTGAACCAGAGGCGGTTGTAATTTGCTTGCCGCCTCCTGGTTGGTTCGTCTATTGTCTCTCGCGCAATCAGAGTTTCTGATTGGCGTGTAGGCTTGCTAGAACCGTCCTTGTTAGTTCTAGAGGACATTTGATTGTCTGTTTGAGTTTTCTCATTCAAGGCGACTTGGTTCGAAATACTTGTCGCGTCTCTCTCGCCCAGTAAGTGTTTAGGGAGGTCGCCTTGTATGTTATTTGATAATATTTCATTATTGAGAGAGAATATCGCATTTTCTCTCTGGTGAAATATTTTGTTTGACGGAGTTATAACTCGACGTCTTATAAACGTTTGTGTGCCATGTCTACCTCTTTTTGGTAGCCCTGAAAAGGGCTGTTGAAAAGAGGGCGTGGTTTTCACCACAGTGTCTATCTCGAAAAGTCCTATCGCTGCACCCCAAAAAGTGACTAAAATATATAAAAAATTAATTAATACGTTGAGGTTTCTTTTAGCAATAGTCTCAGCCACATCAGGGGTCATTTGAGTGCTGTTGAAACATTCAATTTTCGTCCTGTACTCGTAAATCTCATCAAAGTATGTCTGTAGATATGCCCACTGGAAGCCTGAAGCTATGAAAAACATTCCCAGGTACATGTTGTTGATCGCATCCTTGAAATCAAATACATATGTAAATGGAAAAACCACTTCAAATAAACCAAAGCCAGAATAAATTAGTGTAATAAAAGGAATCAACCAGAAACGCAGGAAATTTCTTTCTCTCTTTCGAACCCGATCTGGGGATGCTCCCAAAAACAATATTGTTAGTCCAAACTTGAACAGCGAGTCCCATTTCTGATCAACGCTTTTTCGCTTGCTTCCACAAGTCCTGGTATTTTTGGCAAAAAAGGGCAACCTAGAAAAAAGAAAAATTGAGTGAAAGTCAGAAGAACATTGCTAAAAAAAGTTCCGGATATGCAGCATGATCGTATGAGCGAATTTTCGTAAATTGTCGTATTATTTTTCGTCGACCCAACTATAGCATGACATAACTGCAGGCATGACTCACTCATATATTCAGGAGAGTGAAAAATCCCATATTTCTCTCATGTATTAAGCTTAATGATTTAATTTTTTCTCATTTTTAGTATCAATAGGGTCTCATTCTATGATTTGTGACCATTGTTTTTCAGTAAAATTATTCAATGGGGAAAACGTTGAGTTATGTCATGCTGACGGAAACTCGTGTTTTAGTTAAGCCTTGGTGCAAGTTCTTACTGAGTAAATACCGTACTTTTGGGTTACTTGTAACACTTGTCAAATTTCAGAAGCTCTCCCTGGAGTAATCTAGCTTGTAAAATTCTGGATTTGGGCTTAAAAGGTCGAAGGCTGCCAAGAGAACAGAATACCATTAAAGAAAAATATTTCTTTCATTTGTAAATACTTTTTTTTTTTTTTTAAGGGCTTGTTAGAAGTTACCCAACGATTTGGGTTACTTGCAACACGACTGAAAAAATGCGAAAAATCATGTTATCTTAGCTCTCCCTTACTTGTAACAATTTTTAAGTTTTTTAAAAAAGGTAAGGATGACACACAAAAAATTAGAGCATTTAGGAACGACAAAAAAGGTCTTTTTTTATTAATTTTAGATTCCCGTGTCACACACATTGGATCGTTTAGTCTTAAATCAGTCTGGGCCTATCTGGCTCCAATTCAGTAGGTATGAGTACCTAAGAGGAACTGTTCATTACTCTCATGGTAAAAATATAATACATACAGCATAAAAAATATAAATGAGATTCAATTCACAAAATGGCACATCAAATCACAAAATGTAATCGAAAATGAAAATAACAGGGAAATTTCAAATGAGTTCCTTAGGGAAGCCAAAGTTCCCCTCTTTTCGTATAAGGGCATTCATGGCTCTTTTCAGTGTTTCATCACTGTAATCCTTATAGGGACGGGCACCCGGTTTCCTTTTGTACTTTGCCATTTTTGTGCATCTAGGAACAACAAAAACAATAATAACTCACTAGTACAAGGGAGATGAACACAATACTCCACATAGGGTGGCTTGAAACAACATAAAGTGTCCATAAAAATCGAGGGATACAATCTGGATGTAACTTGCAACATCACACCTACATGTTACAAGTAACCCTCAAAACAAAGAACACAGTTTTGGATTTGTTTTTAAAATCAATGATTTGACTTGAAAGTGAGATCTGACTTGGAATTACTAGCTAGTGAGTGCAAGCACACACCATAAAACCCTCACTTCGTTCACTCCAACCATTTGGGCACCACAGACCTTAGCATTTCGGAGTTGGAAACTGCCCATTTTCAGTCATCAATTCAAAAAAAAAATTAAAAATCAGGAGAACTTCCCAAACACTTGTTGAACGATGGATGACCTTCCACAAACGCCACAGAACAAATATGGCTGATAAGGAATCTGATATCGTGCTCCCCAATGCTGCCACCATAACGAATGTGGACACACCCCCATGTGTTACAAGTAACCCAAAAGTACGGTACCTGTTCATCATAAAGCGCTGAAATTCGTTACACGGCCACTTGGTGACCACAGGGAATGATTATGAGGAAGCCAGGGAAGTTAGAACAGCTAAGAGAGTCATAAAACTTAATTCCCCCTGTACATTTTAAATCGCTGAAATATGATACGCAGCCTTTTTGTGACTGATGGAAGTTATTAGGAGGAAGTCAAATCAGCTGTGTGAGCAATTAAACTAACTTTTCTCCTATTCATCCTAGAATGCTGAATTTCGGCACGGTGTCTTGTGACCTGTTAGAGATTAGGAGGAAGTCAATCAAGTCAGATCAGCTGTGTGAGTAATAAAGTTAACTTCTCTCCTGTTCATGCTAGAGCGCTGAAATTTGGTACGTAGCTGTTGGAGACAAATTAAAGAGATTCATAATACGTCAGGGAAGTTATATTCGCTGTCATCAATAAATTATACAGTTCTTCGTCAAAAATTTCAAATTCACTAGCAGGTAAAGAAATTACTCGACGCTATGAGACAAATTTAAGATCCTGTTGGTTGACTAATGTTCAATAACCGGTATTAAACGTTGTTAACGAAAAGGAATTTCACCGTTTCAATTTCATAGAAACTACTCTTTTTCCCAAAGTGTTCGAGACTAGATTCTTCAATATTTCAGCTCTTTAATTCTTCTCTTTAGAAGAAAATTGGTTTCTCAAAACCTCTGTAGCTCATTTTCGTGCATGTAGGAAAACTTAGGAAACATCCAGGAAATGTAGCGAAATATATGGACAAACGTAGCAAAAAAGGATTTCGGTCATGTAAACAAAGATGGCGAAAAGAACTACATACAAAGTAAATCGTTGATTAGAACGCTAACCACCCAAATTCGGCTGGTTGGTTTTGATCGTTGATTTAGCGCATTTGATCATTGATTTATCTGAATCGGAGTTTGTGAAACCGGACACCGTGGTTTAACAGCTGAGATCTTCGGTTTAATGCGTAAACGTTGGTTAAAAACTTTGTTCAAACCGGCCCTTAGATGTAGATGTACCATTGAAAAAGTTCCAGTCATGCAGCATGATCGTATGAGCGAATTTTCATAAATGGTCGTATTACATTTATGTTGAATTCTGTTGAAATTTGAGCTCTTTGAGGACAAAGAAAAATTGTATTATACATTTTATAGCAAACTAACTTTTTGTCAGTAATATTCCAATAAACAAACGATTTTGTGGATTTTTACAATTTTTTCAAGTGTTCCTATCGATTTTTAGCTTATTTTAATGATATTTAAGTATTTTTCAGTACAATTTTGTGCTTAAATTTTTAAATGTCCTAGCTCATGTTCGATTAATTTTTTTCGAGTAGCATTCTGCTGAAAAATAGAAATTTGTTAATTTTTAGCGGTTTTTTGCCTTTTTTAGTGATTTTTGAAGTACATTTTTTGAAATTTTACCAATTTAATGTGCTCAAAAATTGTTGCCCAACGAACTCATCCTTTCTTTTGAAATGCTTGATTTTTTGGCGAAAGAACGAAGTTTTTATCTCAATTCTATCGAGAGTTATCGTCTGGAATGACACATGTACATATATACAAAATTAGATATGTATATATGTACGATACATATAAAAAAGCGTTAAAATCCAGGAATCATTTCAGAATGCCTCAAAACAGATTTCGATGAAGAAAATTTTTGAAAATTTTTATTTTAAAATTTTTGGAGCCATTGCAATAGCTTTATTTTTGAAGAAAATTCGCTAATAAGAGTGCCCCTGGATACACTTTAAAATGTTTGGAAGAATGCTATTATGACTATTTTTTTCGCCATCTGAAACCGCTGTTCGGCTTACGGACGGATAATTTTTTATTCAAAAACGTTTCTTTGTCAATTACAAAAGTTTGTTTTTGAAAATAATGTACCAAAATGAATAAAATAATTCTGAACGGTGATATATCGTGACCCACATGTAGATAAGCTATTCGATAAGATGAGTATTGTCAAATAATATAATAGAATGCAGTACAACTTACACCAGTAAATCGCACAGTTGGTCATCGTCAAAATATTGGCCCATCTTTGGTGATACGTGCAGCTCTTTCTTTGTGACGGTAAGCGTCCCACGAAAATGTTAGATGTTCAAAAATTAATGTTCATGCCGATGGTGGGCCAAATATTTATGAACCAACTTGTCTGCTGTTCCTATGGCATTACCGGGACGAAATGAGTTAAAACAAATATCGTTTATACGTTCATGACAAGAAATAATTTGGTTTCACCGTCAACGATGTATTGTAATGTATACACGAGCAAACAATTCCCCCTTTTTTGGAAGCGAATGTAATACATTATACATCACCCGTGAAAATAACACTTCTTTTCCAAGCCCACAACAATCATAATCCACATCAGTTGGGAATGTGGTTGCGTCCCCAAGGCATCATCCTTAATGACGTCAATAAATTATTACTCCTACCTCCTCGTCCTCGCAACTTATAATTGACTGCTGAATAATAAAAGGTTAGACCGAACTGACACCTATAGGAGTTGGTTGTCTAATTTATTCAGATATCGTTTACTGGGGGTTCCACCTTTCAAAGTCGCCCCACTATTACGATTTTTGGTTGTTGAGGTAATCGGATCTCGTAAGATTTATTTATTTATTTTAATCATACAAATGCATTTTATAAATATGGTACAAATTGAACAACTTAAGCTACTCACTTTCGATTTATTTCCCAACGATAGGCTTGGCCCGTGTTAGTGCCCTTTGTCACCTAAGTACTCGTTTGGCCGCTTTCCAATGCACTTCACTGTATTTTGTATTAAATTGACTTAAGAAGTTCACTGCAAATGAAATATCTGGCCTGGTTCCAACGGCAAGGTACAAGAGACTTCCAATCAGTGACCTGTATGGAAATTTTTTCATTTCTTCTTCATTTATTTCTCCTGTGCTCAGATTATTACCAATTTCGAGTGGTGTCGATATTGGCTTACACTCCTTCATTCCAAATCTTTCAAGTATATCTTGTATGTATTTTCGTTGAGATAGTTGCATCTCCCCTTTTTTTTCATAATTGAACTCAATTCCTAGGCAATAATGTATAGATCCCATGTCCTTTGTTTTGAATTCTGCCATTATTTTTTGTTTAATCTCTTGTAGTTTTTCTTGATTTTTAGAAGCCAGAGTCAGGTCATCGACATAGACAGCTAAATATACTCGATCATCCCTTTCACCATGGATGTATACACAAGGGTCAGCATCGAAGGCTTTCATGCCTATATGATCTGTGAGAATTTGATGCAACTTTTTATGAAACATCCTTCCTGATTGTTTTAGTCCGTATAAGGATTTTTTGAGATAACATGCTGTTTTTCCATCCTTTAAATCGTTAAGCATTGTCTCGGTGATTTGGCGAATTTCTGTTTTTTTCATGTTTAATTATATCTTCAAGTGTTTCCTCAAAGTACGCTGGTACCTTCATATAAATTGTTTCTTCCAGCTCTCCGTTCAAGTAAGCAGTTTCAATGTCCAATTGGATGACTTCCATGTTGTGTTGGACGGCTAGGGCCATCAGTGTTCTCAATGAACCTAGCCTAACTACCGGTGAAAAAGTTTGGAAATAGTCAACACCGGGGGTTTGATTATAACCTTTTGCTAGAAGCCTAGCTTTTCTTCTATCAACCTGGCCATTCGCGTTGTATTTGTTTACATGAACTAATCTACATCCAACTGGTTTTCTATCTTTGGGAACGGTTGCCATTTCCCATGTTCCATTAGAAAGTAACGAAGAAAATTCTTTCCGAATAGCTTCTTTCCATTCTTCTGCGTTTTCACTTTGAAGTGCCTCTGGCAGAGGGATTTCAGCAACACAAGCTACATCAAAATTCCAATTATTCACATTTTTAAGTTCAGAATCGGAATCACTATACATTGAATGTTGACGAGCTATTAAGTTTTCGTCGTCATTTTCAATGTTTTCAACGGGTACCATGTTATACATCTTCTTAGGTCTGCCTACATTACCAGTTCTCAATATTCTAGGTCTGCCTCTACCACGGACAACACCTGGTACCGCGTTTCCATTCTGATAATTTTGTATCTGCTCATTTTCTTCTTGTTCATTGTTATTTTTTTTCGCTAACAGGACTTTGATCGTGTTCATTTTCGGTTTGATGATTTTCATCAAACAATTCGATTAATGGATTTGTAACTCGATCATTACTTTTCTGACTCGGGACTTATGGTATCACAATTTCAGTTTTTCGAGATGATCCAATATTAGTTTATTGGTTTCCGCTTAAATTTTCCAAGTTATGATAAACGTTCACGATTCGGCTCTTATCTTCATCGACAAATCTTAAATCTCTCGAAAATAGGGCTCTTCTTTCATCTGGTAACCAGACCCGGTACGCTTTAGAATTTGACGAATAACCTAAAAATATGCATTCGTTTGACCGAGGTTCAAGTTTACCTTTTCTTGATTTATCTAGCATGAAAGCTCGAGCCCCGAAAATTCTGAAGTATTTTACTACTGGTACTCGGCCTACCCACAGTTCAAAAGGGGTTCAAGTTCAAAACCTTTTAATGCAGCCGATGGACAACGATTCGGAACGTACACAGCTGTGTTCACTGCCTCCTCCCAGAATGACTTAGGTAGCCCAGATTCTATCAGGAAACACCTCACCATATCAAGGATCGTACGGTTCATCCTTTCTGCTACACCGTTTTGTGGTGAAGTTCCGGGTACGGTCAATCTTCTAGTTATCCCAGTTTCAGATAAATATTGACATTTTCATGTCTTTGCTTTGGCACATAAACTAAAAAAACGTCACGGAAAATAATTGCTCACGAAAATTGCTCACGAAAATTGTCCCAAGTGGCCACAACTGACCGATTACAGATCAGCTGAGTGGCTCTAGAATCCAGTTTTTTCCCTAATGATCCCACGATTCTGAGATTTGGTATGTAGCCCCTTGAGGGACTTCTGAACACAACTGACCGATCCAAGATCAGCTGAGTGGCTCTAGAATCCAGTTTTTTCCCTAATGATCCCACGATTCTGAGATTTGGTATGTGGGCCCTTGAGGGACTTCTGAACACAACTGACCGATCCCAGATCAGCTGAGTGGCTCTAGAATCCATTTTTTTCCCTAATGATCCCACGATTCTGAGATTTGGTATGTGGGCCCTTGAGGGACTTCTGAACACAACTGACCGATCCCAGATCAGCTGAGTGGCTCTAGAATCCAGTTTTTTCCCTAATGATCCCACGATTCTGAGATTTGGTATGTAGCCCCTTGAGGGACTTCTGAACGCAACTGACCGATCTCAGATCAGCTGAGTGGCTCTAGAATCCAGTTTTTTCCCTAATGATCCCACGATTCTGAGATTTGGTATGTAGCCCCTTGAGGGACTTCTGAACACAACTGACCGATTATTTCCCTAATGATCCCACGATTCTGAGATTTGGTATGTGGGCCCTTGAGGGACTTCTGAACACAACTGACCGATCCCAGATCAGCTGAGTGGCTCTAGAATCCAGTTTTTTCCCTAATGATCCCACGATTCTGAGATTTGGTATGTAGCCCCTTGAGGGGTTTCTGAACGCAACTGACCGATCCCAGATCAGCTGAGTGGCTCTAGAATCCAGTTTTTTCCCTAATGATCCCACGATTCTGAGATTTGGTATGTAGCCCCTTGAGGGACTTCTGAACGCAACTGACCGATCTCAGATCAGCTGAGTGGCTCTAGAATCCAGTTTTTTCCCTAATGATCCCACGATTCTGAGATTTGGTATGTAGCCCCTTGAGGGACTTCTGAACACAACTGACCGATTACAGATCAGCTGAGTGGCTCTAGAATCCAGTTTTTTCCCTAATGATCCCACGATTCTGAGATTTGGTATGTAGCCCCTTGAGGGACTTCTGAACACAACTGACCGATCCAAGATCAGCTGAGTGGCTCTAGAATCCAGTTTTTTCCCTAATGATCCCACGATTCTGAGATTTGGTATGTGGGCCCTTGAGGGACTTCTGAACACAACTGACCGATCCCAGATCAGCTGAGTGGCTCTAGAATCCAGTTTTTTCCCTAATGATCCCACGATTCTGAGATTTGGTATGTGGGCCCTTGAGGGACTTCTGAACACAACTGACTGATCCCAGATCAACAAATTTTATGATTAACAATGAGTTGGAGGCTATTATCGCACGTAGGGACCAGCTCATAACGAGATGGCACGAGTTCGGTTCTAACGAGAACAATATTGGTAAAAGGCCCTTCAAAGAGGCGAGTTCCCAAATGGAAGCCATGGTCGAGACAGTGGTTAACCCACTGGTCAAGGCAAACAAGGATATGTTTGAGGAACTCAGGCATCATAAACGTGTTGCCTTAGGAGTAGACCTATTGAGTGAGGCCATGGAAAAGTTAGATGAAAGACTGCGTGAGATGAGTGATCAAAGGGGTGAAATCACTCATGAGTCAGTAGTGCCACAAGTTGGTACAAAGGAGATCTGTGAGGGTATGCGACTCTTAGAGAAGTCCATAACTCAGCAGATGGATAAAATTACAAAGAGGGTTGGGGCAGTCGAGAGGGCAACTGACCTAGTTGCGGGGAAGATGGAAACCCTCAAGAGCGTGGACCTCGTCAGCCTCGGAAGGAAGGTTGATGTTATGAGTAGGAGGGTCAAGGAGGGGAAGGACATTGAGCCTTCCACTCTTCCCCAGGAAAAAGGTGCTGGTGCTGGCTCGCCCTGGTCGTGGGCGGGGGTGATGGAGGAGTACCGGACAGAGAAGAAGAGCAAGCAGAAGGACTTTGGTCTTGGCGGCCTGAGGAAGGCTGCTGCTATGAACAGTCTTAGTCTGCAGAGGGAATTGATGGAGGCAGCGTCGGCTACGGATTACTCTGCGTCCGAAATGGAGTCGGACTATCCCATCACGGATGGCGCCAAGAAGAAGCGAGGTAGATCAAGTGATGACATGACTGACCTTGAGACCACTGACCAGGAGAGTAGGAAGAAGAAGAAAACCTACGCCTCGGTGGCGAACTCGAGGAAGCTCAATAGGGCGTTGGTTACTGAGTCAGAAGGACTTAGTACAGATGGGGCAACCAAGGAGAAGAAGATTAAGAAGAAGAAGAAGAAGCGTCAGGAGAAGAGGTTATCCCAGCGGTACGAGGAGGCACTTAAGGGAAACCAGAAGAGGCTCACTGAAGGCGGACCTCCCAGGACTCTCTTGATAGAGAAGGAGAAGGCAGCCCCACCAGCTGAAGATGGAGCTGTTGGAGGTGAGGGCGTAACTAATAGGGTTCTAATGTCTCCTAGATCCTTGAGGAAAGATCTCAAGGAGAATGTGGACATGAGCCAATTGGGGGTGGGTTTAGCTTTTTGTAAGCCAGCTGGCGATAAGCGTATGGTACTCAAGGCCAGAAGTGAGGAGGACGCAAAGAAGTTGGTGGATGAGCTAAGGGCTAAGGGGTACTTGGTTCAGGTTGCTGACATACCCAAGCAGCCTTTGCTCGTGAAGGTTAGCAGGGTTGACTGTGACCTCACGAAGGAGCAGTTAGCCTCTGTGGCCTTTAGGCAAAACCCTTGGATTGCGGAGGCAATTGAAGGGATATCTATCGAAGATTGGGCCAAGGAGTTCCGCCCCTCGTTCCAGAGAGGGAACAAGGCTAAGTGGCCCGAGGACACGATGTGGGTTTGTGAGGTGTCTTCTCGTGTGAGGGAAGCTATAAAGGGAAAGGCGTTACATATTGGATTCGCGAGCTGCAGGGTAGCGGACTATATTGACGTGACTAGGTGTTATAAGTGCCAAGCATACGGGCATGGTCAGGCCAAGTGTGGCTCGGCTGTGGCTTGTGCCAAGTGTGCAGGAGGGCATGACACTAGGGAATGCAATGATAAGGATGCACCGAGGAGATGTGCCAATTGCAAGAGGGTAGGGAAGAATGATAGGCACAATGTTGACAGCCCTGACTGTCCGGCCTATCAGTGGGCATGGAAGAGGTATGTCAGGGGTGTTAAGCCCCAGTAATGGGGGATCCCCTGCACAGAGGGATGCGTGTGCTTCAGCTGAATGCTGACAGATCAAGGTCTGTCACGGACGAGCTGAGGTGCAGCGCGTCGAATGGAATTTGGGACGTGGCGCTCGTGCAGGAGCCGTATGCTGTGGATAACGCTGTGGCTGGTCTAGGACCAGTTAGGGTATTCACAGGGCCGGGAGAAGGTCCTCCTATGGCTGCAATCTTTGTGGCCAAAGAGGGAGTAGATGTACTGTTGCACAGCAATCTGAGCAGCAGACATGTGGTTGTGACCTCTCTTTCAGTGGGGAGTCAAGGCGGTCGACCTCTCTATTTGGTGTCTGCGTACTTTCAGTACTCACATGATATAGAGCCCTACTTGCATCAGCTGGACTGTGTATTTAGGGGGCTTGAGGCGGAGGGTCAGGTTGACATGCTGATTTGTGTTGACTCCAATGCCAGGTCCAGATTGTGGCATAGCCACCTTTTGGACTTGGTAGGACCTGCCGGGAACAATCGTCGTCTATGGTTAAGGGGCGAGAAGCTGGCTGAGTTGGTGTTTGAATGGGACCTCAAGGTACTGAATAGACCTGGGCAGGCTCCCACCTATATTGGTGCTGCTGGTGGTGCTTCAAACATTGACGTCTCTCTTGCAACCACATGTGTTGCGGAGAGTGTGAGTGAATGGAGAGTTGATCCTATGCTCACCACAAGTCAGCATGCTGCTATCCTCTTTGAGGTTGGCAGTGGACTTGGTGTGCGTGGAGTGAAGGGTGGTGGCAGGTTCAGCTGCTCCCGAGCTAACTGGGAGCGATTTAGTGAGGAGGTGGCTGAGGGTCTCAGGGCATGCCACTACCTGGAGATCACAGACCGGCTTGGGGTAGAAAGGGCAGTCACCATTGTTGAGAAGGTGCTAGTGCGGGCGGCCTCCTTGTCCATACCTGTGGCGAGGGGGGTGCCTGTTGCTGTACCTTGGTGGTGCCCGAGACTGGAGGGGTTGAAGCGACGCGTCCTGGCCTTGAGGAATAGGAGACGCCGTAGGGGTATTCGGGCTTCGCCCCAGGAACGGGAGGCATTGCGTGCTAGCAGAGCAGAATACTCCCGGGAGCTTAGGCGAGCTAGGCGCACTGACTGGCGGAGATTCGTCGACGAGGAGGGTAGGGGGAGGCCGTGGGGCAGACCTTACCGTGTGGTGACTGGAAACCCCGCAGCCTACTCCCTGGCCTCTCTGAGTGGGAGGCAGCCGTTGGACTGGGGTTCTGCGGCAAGGGACCTCCTAAATGCTCTGTTTCCGGACGATTCGCGCGAAGAAACAGTTGAACATATGACAGTGCGGGAGCTAGTGGAACGCCGTTTAGATGTAAGTAGTGTTAGTGACAGTGCTAGGTTAAGTTTTAGTGATTTAGTGATAGAAGAGGCAGTGTTTAGTATTAAGAATGGAAAGGCGCCCGGTCTTGATAGGATTGAGGTGGAGATGCTGAAAAGGGCATGGCCTTTGGTCTACCCGTGGTATTGCTCCATTTTTCGGTCCTGTCTTGACTTGGGGGTCTTTCCTGCGAGGTGGAAGATTGGAAGGGTTTGTGTACTACTTAAGGGGCGTGATCGGGATCCGGCCGATCCCAAGTCTTTGAGGCCCCTGTGTTTACTCAGTGTGCCGGGCAAGGTACTGGAGAAGCTGGTTGTCCGTGAGCTTGGACCTGTGCTAGAGCAATGCTCCAGGCATCAATACGGGTTTGTAGCGGGAAGATCCACGGTGGACGCCTTGGAGAGAGTGCAGGAGTTGGTAGGCATGTCGGAGCATAAGTATGTCTTGGGGGTGTTCGTGGACATACGAGGTGCGTTCGACAATGTGTGGTGGCCTGCCGTGATGAAGGAGTTGTTGGGGAGGGGTGTCTCTGATCGTGCCTATAATATCCTGTCTGATTATTTCACAGATAGGTGGGTAGAGTATAGAGAGGGGGGTAGATGTGTCAGGAAGGAGCTGTCCAAGGGCTGTCCGCAGGGCTCTGTTCTTGGTCCTAGGCTCTGGAATGTCCTGTTTGATGGAATTCTTGGGGCCTTGGATCGGGTGGGAGCCAAAGCAGTTGCTTATGCGGACGATCTTGTGCTCTTGGTTGAAGGGGGAAGCCGGCGGGGTCTGGAAGCAGAGGCTGAGCGGCTAATGAGCACTCTGGTCACAGAGTGTGAGGCTGTTAAGCTGACCATGGCCGGGGATAAAACAGTGGTGATGTTGCTAAAGGGTACCCTGAGTTCTGAGAGACCTCCCATTGTCCGGGTGGGTGGTGCCAGATTGAGGTACGTGTCAGAGGTCAAGTACCTTGGAATTACTCTTGGGGAAAGACTGTCTCTCTCTCTGCACGTTACCTCGGTGTGTGACAAGGCCTTGGCTTCTTTTATGAAGGTGTCCCGACTGGCCGGTTCTGAGTGGGGTTTGGGGTACAGGGAGCTGGTTGTGATTTATCATGGCCTGTTCCTTGGTATTCTACTGTACGGGGTTCAGTACTGGGCACCCCACGTGGGCCAGGTTGGTTGGAGGAAGCTGGGGTCTGCACAACGCAGGGCCCTTTTGAAAGTCAATAGGGCATACCGGACATCTTCTATGTGTGCCCTGCCCGTTTTGGCTGGGGTACTGCCCGTCATGTTTGAGGGCTATAGAAGGTGGGGGGTGAGGAAGATTGGTAGAGGTGAACCATTGGTGATTCCTCGTATTCTGACGGATGGTGGGGAGTCAGGCCAATCTCGGAGCCAGCGGGTTGACAGATTAGATCAGGCCCTCCTCACTGCTTGGCAGGAGGAATGGGATAGTGTCACCACGGGGAGGTTAACTCACCGTCTCCTTCCTGATGTTAGGGCCCGACGGGACATGCAATGGATAGTCCCGGTGCATGAACTGACACAGTTTGTGATTGGGCATGGCGAGTTTTCTGCTAAGCTTGCCAGCATGGGGCTGTGTGTCGAGCAGCCTTGTGCGTGTGGTGGGATAGAGCTGGCAGAGCACATACTTTCGGATTGTCCCGAGTATGCGGCGTTGCGGGTGTTGCATGGGATAGAGGGAGTTCCCTTCTCTGAGCTTCTTGCAACACCTGAAATGTATGGAAGACTTTTGGCATTTTGCTTGGAGGTGGTCCCTCTCTTAGCCTTCAGGCATAATGTCAGAAACCAGGGGGGTGATTAATGAGAGTAGAGGGTGGGTAGGTATAGGTATACTGATAGTGCTGTATATATGCCGATAGTTGTTCGGAGTAGGGGGGTGGGTAGGTATAGGTATACTGATAGTGCTGTATATTTGCCGATAGTTGTTAGGAATGTATGATAGGGTATTTAGGGGTATAACTTTAGGTTAAGTTAGGATTAGGGAAAAATTTCGTGCCACCTGATTGCTGGCTGGGAGTACTCTCAGAGGTGGTGTGGAGTGAGCGGAGAGGCAGGGTGCCAGCGCCCAACAACATCTTGGGGCACCACGTGACATTCATTGAGGGCTTTCGCTACCCCTTTCTGAATCCCCATCGCAAGATAAAGTGGTAGCACATTGTGCGGGCTTGTTTCCAGTCACAGCCTTAGGAATCCTTATGGAATCCAAACTGGTAGCGAAACGGGTACCACAACCCTTCCTCACACCCTCATAATGTTTGAGCTGTGGGGGTCCACTAAGTGGTTGGATGGGGATCCCTCATAAACCCTCATAAGGTTTGAGTTGTGGGAGTCCACCAAGCAATTAGATGGAATCCCTCAGGTGTGGATAAAGTGGTAGGTGCAGAGACACCTTCTCTGTGCCGGGCCAGCGACCATTCTGGCCTTAATGGAGGAGTGCTGGTTGGCGCTTTCTCCAGTAAATGGTACCGCGGGCGGGGGGAGCCCCAGGCTACCGGTGCATAGACTTTGTCGTAGCACCACCTGCCTGCCCCCCAGTTGAGGTGGCTTTGCGGGGGCAGTGGTTTTATCACCCCTAACATGCAGTCAATTCTGCAGATGAGGGGGAGAGGTTCGTGAGAGTTGACTCGCGGGGGTGAGTCTCCTTCCACGAACCTCGGCATTTGGAGTTATGTGGATTTCCATAAACTCGGGTACCAACCTGCTTAGTTGGTAATGTGTGCTAGAACGCATGCCTCTACCCGTAGGTCAATACGGGTACTTGGCAGATGTCAAGGACATTGACTGGGTGTGCAGTCTCCTCTCAGGAGGATCTTCCCGGCTTGTCTGGGGGGAGACCACAAGGCATGACTGCCTAAGGACTCCTTAAACACGACTTCCATTCTTTGGAAGGAGATATTGGATTCTTCTGATCCCAGATCAGCTGAGTGGCTCTAGAATCCAGTTTTTTCCCTAATGATAAGAAAATAATAAGAAAACACACATGAAAATGTCCCAATGTGTTGCAGACTCGTATGCAAGCATTTATTATTTAGATAATTGTTTATCAAACTCGTTATTTATGTATTCCCCTCTATTGTCCGATTGTAAACTTTTTATTCTAACTCCATTATGATTTTCAACAAAATTTTTGTATTCAATAAATGTTTTAAGTGCATCAGACTTTTTCCGCAAAAATCTCACCTCACACCACCGAGTTGCGTCATCTATAAATGTCATATAGTATACATGTTGTCCGTTTGGTTTTACCGGAGCGGGTCCCCATACATCTGAATGTATAATATCTAATTTTTGGGTTATTCTTTCTGATTGTTTTGGAAAAGGTTTCTGGCTCATCTTTCCTTGACTGCAAACAGTACACGGATGGAGTACTTCAGATGTATCTATCCTGATACCTATCGCTCTGTTGCTTTTAGCTAATAGTTTCAAGTCGTATTCGTTTAGGTGACCTAATCTTATATGCCACAAGTCTAATTTAGATGGACGATTTTGGTCTACAGCAGAATGTGAACTCTCCTTATGGCTGATTTCAGAAACTTGATATAGGTTGTTTACACGTTTTGCTGTAAGAACCACCTTTCCTACTGGATCGATGACATCTGCATTCCGCTTTGAGAAGATTACTGTGAAACCCTTATCAGTAATTTTAGAAACAGATGACCAATTTGTTCTAAGGTCTGGTTTCATGCAAATTCAACTTATTTGGGTCCCCTTGATCTGTCAAAATTGTTACAGTACCTTTTCCATTCACATCAGTAGTAGATTTGTTGGCCAATTTTAGTTTAATCCCATTTAGTTCTTGGAAATTGGAAAATCTATTTTCATCCCCACACATATGGGATGAACAGCCCCAGGAACCTTTCAGAGGTTCTTGGAACGCCTAGATTACTAATTAAGGCAATGTTCAGTGAGGTGCCACAGTCTGCATTCTCTGCAGCACCAGCGTTTTCTCTATTCGCTTTTGGAGATGGACTGTTTGGTGATCGATGCCCCACTCCTCCACAATTATAGCATTTTACATAGTTTTTATAAGTAGTTCTAGAATCGCTATTTTGATTTGGAATCGTTCTTCTACTAAATATTTTCTTACAAGCTACCATAGCATTCGAAGTCTCTCTTTCTTTATTACTTCTTGCGTCGCTCTGTTCGAGCCGGTATCACATATGGTTCGACGCAGGAAGCTGAAATTTGAAACGGAGGATCAAGGTACAATGCTGAAGACGACCAGCTGGCCACCAATTAGCTGAGTGAGCTCCAAAGCCACTTTCTCTCCTATTCAACGCAGGAAGCTGAAATTTGAGAGAATGCTGAAGGCGCCTGAATAATTATTTAACTTACTTCAGTTACCATGAACCAGTATTGTCAATTATTTCTGTGAAATAAAATAAAAACCAATCAAATCTCTGAAGATAACAATTTTATTTTCTTTGACTATGGTGCTTTGACAATTTATTTCTGTTTCTCCGTTAAAAACCACCATTAAGGTATTTTCGTGAGCATAGGGTGTTGGATTATCTTTTAACCTCTGAACTAACAAAACTTCCATGACGGTTAGAAGTTCTTTTTCTACGACTTTTCGAAGTTTCAAATACTTGCTATATCACAGCACCCTTCTACCCACTGTGACATAGTAGGTAGTTGTTTGAAATATTGAAAAATAATTGAAAAATAAATAATCGTCGCAGAGGAGTGCGGTTGGTGTCAAAATTCTCAAAACAAAATCTACTTTCATTAAAAAACAATAATACAAAGCATGTGCGCTTATCTCCCCGTGTCACTAAGAAATTTTAGAAAGATATATTGGGTTCTTTGTAGAAATTTATCGTTTTAACGACTTGGAAACAAGGCCAATTAACTCAGTAGGTACCTACATAAAAATACCATACAATAAAATCAAATTTAGTATTTTTCGAGCTAATAAGCAATCTGTCTGGCCAACTGTGCGGTGGTTCAGAAAAACACTCCGACAGATTATTATTATTGTTTTATTTCATTTATTTTTCATTTTTTTTAAACATGGATATGCCTTATGGCTTGGGGAAAATCAAATTTTTCCGTAACAAAATAATGTAACGTCACAAAAGATGTTACGCAACATCCGATAAACAAATTGGGACTACTAGCTAGAAACGAGGTAGTTGTAAGAAGATAGTGTAAATAAGGTGTGTTAGTGACAAATACATTTACTTTAGATACTCGTTTGCACATGCGCAGACCTTTAGTTTAGGTACGCGCAATTCTTTACTAGCGCTCAAATTTTTATTTTTTATACGACTTTTGGATTCTACAGATTTGAAAAGTAAACAAAACATTTAGAAGAGGGTTAATTTTTTCTTGGTCGATTAGGTTCAAAGTTTCGTTATTGAAAATAATAAACCAAACTTCATAAAGTTACGCTGCAAAGTTTTGATTGAAATTAAAAATTCGCCGTTTGCTCCTGGGTTTTTTGGGTTTCCCAGCAGGATTCACTGTATTTTTCCGAGAATTTACTTCTTTCTCAGTAACTCTAGCGAAAACGAGCTAAATCGGCCTCTGACGGTAGTCGGTTTTTATTTACGTAGGTAGAACCTGCATTTACCTCATGATGACTTCCCTTCCTCGGAATGAACAGCGATTATAAAACAGAGTTGTTATCTTTGACGAGCGGTCGCTTGATGTGTCACGTTAAAGTGCGCATCCGTTCTACCTTTTGCCGCATACGCCAACAGGTATAGGTTAGGTAATCGCATTAAAAAATTCCTTAAAAATAAATTGCAATTTTTCTCAATTTCAAATCAACAGCAATAAATGATTTAGCCATGAAGCATGAGCGTATAAACGAATTTTCAGATTTAATCTATATTTATGTTAATTTTGTTTATTTTTTATGTTGTTTGTGTTAAATTGAGAAATTTGTCATAGGAATTGTCAGATGGAAGAAATTTTTGTTGTGTTTATCAAAATTTTTATGGCAAAAACTATCCCAATAGCTTCAAACTCATTTCAGCTTTACAAACAAATTTTTGGTTTTCTAACATTTTCTACAGTTTTAATTACTTTTTTAGTATAATTAAAAAAAAAGTTAAGTAGACTTTCCACCATAAATAGCCAACAACCATTTCTCATTTTCATAAGTTTTTATTCCCAAGTTTTCTTTTAAACTTAGTTTTACCAACAAATTTATGATTACAAATTTTAATGTCCTTTTCCGTAATTAGTAAACTTTTCTGAGTTAGGTACTTTTTTCTAAAATATAAATTTATCGGTTTTAGCTCTTTTTGCCATTTTTATTGATTTTTTTTTTTTTTTTTTTTTTTTTTTTTTTTTTTTTTTTTTTTTTATCCCTTTTTTTGAATTTGACCAACTTATTGTACTCAAAAAGTTTTGTCCAACGATGTCACCCTTTCTTTTAGAATGCTTGTTTATATTATTATTTTATTTTATTTATTTTTAAGAATCCAAGCCGTGTCTTAACCGGAAGGGTCATTAGCGGCAATCATCAATGTACCAAAACAAACGGGCACGATTCCAAGGGGAACCATGCTGACCGTCCGTCAGGTGTCTTTGAGCCATCAGTGAATAAGAGAGTGTGTCCAGCGTATCACTAGATTGACTCTGAGTCACGACATCTGAGGATTTGTGGGGGTTGCGAGTTTGAGTCTGGAACCTGGTATTTGCTCCATCCAAGGGTGGTAAAATTACCATGTTATTCAGTGCCCGGGAAATAACAAAGGCGCTCTGCATAGCAGAGTGTCAGCAGATTTTCCCTAGTCTTCAGTGGCTGGCTACGCCCGAGCACCTTTTTAATATAGGTTCCAGCTTCCTTGCCTCCCTGACAGGCGATTCCATTCCCAGAGCAGCCCCAATTGAGGCTGCTCCCTCGGGAGGGGAAAAGGCAAAGAAGAGCAGGAAGGCCAAGAAGAAGCCCTCTGGTAGTGGTGATAATCCGTACCTCCGTCGAGTCTTGCTTTATGGCGCCCCTGGCCAGGATAACACAGCCAGTGAAAGTGGGGTAAAACGGAAGAGGACGATGGTGAAACCGCAGATACCACCGATGGGGAGTAGATTGATGTTCACAGGAGCCAGAGGCACGTTCTTAGGAAAACGGTGGCAGAATGTGCTAGGGAGGTTGAGCGCACCTCCGGCAGGCATATATGAGATATATGAGATCAAGGAATACAAAAAGATACTCAAGGAGTCTGTGACAAGAGCGGCCCGACCTCGACCTCCAGGCCTGATTGTCATGAGGGCAAAAGAAACGGAAGGAGCCGGAATGCTCGTGGATGCGGGAACCGATGGGGATACCAGTGATTGAAAGCCCAGTTATAGTGAGATCCTGATGTCCACAACGTCAATCAGGCGTGAAGTGAAGACCAGGGTTTACTCAGGTGAGCTTGGCTTGAATGTCAATAGAATGGTGCTGCTTGGCAAAGACAAACTCCTTCTGGCTGTTAAGGATATTACCCAGAAGAATAAGCTGTCTGAGCCCCTTTTGGGGACAGGGTTTAAAGTAAAGGAGGATGAGCCTCAAAACCGTCTCCTGTAGGTCAAAGTGCACCAGGTGGAAAGGGAGATTCCCCAGGAGGTGGTTGTGGAGATGGCCTTCAGGCAGAACCCTGGATAATGGATAAGTTCCCGGATCTGGAGGAATGGAAGAAGGCATTCATGCCATCCTTCCGGAAAGGGAAGCGGGAATATGACAACATGATTTGAGTCACGAGGATCTCAGCAGCCATCCGGGTACTCCTACTCAGTGGAACATTGTTGAACATTGGGTTTGAGACTTGCAAAGTCTCCGACTGTGTAGATATTACACAGTGCTAACAATGTCTGGGCTTTGGGCACCCTGCTGCAAAATGCGAAGGGGCTGTTACGTGTGGGCGGTGTGCTGGTGCACACACTTCCTCCAAATGCGTCAGCATTGTTGGAAAGAGTGCGCCAAATAGTAGGCAGGACCTGAGAGATCCTGAACTGTGAAGGTGCGGGAACGGTGTGTGACAAACTCAGGCAGGCATGCTCCTGGGGTGAGTGGGATATTGCGGTATTGCAGGAACCGTACTATCATAATGGCAGTATTGCCGGTCTGGGACCCACCAGGGTATTCACTGGGATGGGTGATGGACCCCTACTGGCTACTGTTGCCGTGGCCAACCCGGAGCTTCCTGTGGTTCTCCTTAGCTCCCTGAATGATAGTCTCACAGTAGTGATCTGTGTAGACCGTCCGGGGATGCCACAGCTGTACATCGTAAGCATGTATTGTACTGTTAATATATCTGTGAAATCAACAATTACATGGTTAGTCTTGGCAGAATTATACATTCATTGAGGGGGAATAGAATATTAGTAGGGATGGACACCAACGCCAGGTCAAGATGGTGGCACAGCCATCTCTATGATCCCCAGGGGTCATATGGCACCAATCGTAGGCCCTGGGAGAGGGGGGCTATTTTAGAAGACTTGGTGTTGGAATGAGCCTTTGTATCCTAAATGTCCATGGGGATATCCCCACATTCAGGGGTGCAGATGGAGGGATGTCCAACTTTGATGTAACTCTCTCAACCCCCTGCCTAGCTGACAACGTATCAGGATGGAGATTGCTGGGGTCAGACTTCTCCAGCCAGCGTACTGCTATAAGGATGGTAGTTGGACGAACCCTTGAGACTGGAGCTAGAGGTGTTGCAGCTTCTAAAGATCCCTTTAATGAAAAGAAGCATAGAATAACTGTACACAGTTCCCCTCAATACACAATGTGGAGGAACTAGAGAATGCAGTCACTACTGCCGAGGGGTCAATAATATGAGTGCTGCCTCTGAGGTAATGCAAGTGAATTAATTGTCAGAAGTCGTACAAACTTGATTGGTGGTTCAGGAGACTGGAATCACTAAAGAGAGCTGCACTGCGACTTCGTAATTGAAGGAAGCGCAGGGGGGGGGGGGGGGGGGCAACCAATGGTGAAGTAAGCAAACTTGGAATGGCAAGAAAAAAGTACAGCTGAGCGATGGTCGTTTTTTCAGCAATTTTAAAACTTGATATCATCAAATAGTTAAACAACTAGACAATTTAGCTCCCTCATTACCGAAGGTTAAAAATTTTTTTATTCCAAAACCCAAATTTTCATTTGCTTTTTGCTTTCAGAGCTTGCTGATCAATTTTGGTTCCGTGTCTGTCTGTCTGTGTGTCTTTGTGGTAAATCCTTGTCACGCCCAAACTTTTCCGAGTTTTAGTCCAACTTTGATGAAATATTAATGGATTTTACACGTTTACTCGGGTCAATAGTAGCCTGTGCGCATGCGCAAACGTGAATTTCTTATAACGGCGTTAAGAAATAGGTATTTTATCGCAATTCGTTGACAAATAACTAATGGGCTTGCGCAAAACTAATATTGGCTGACACTTTGAGAACAATAGGCCGGTTTTGATGGAATTTTCAAGGATTGTGATCTCAATTCAATATCTTAAATTATAATTATAGTTGGTGAATGTCATTGGCTTGATTGTACGGTGTATACGCAAACATCAATTATAGGCCTATTTTGTACGTCACTGTTCTATTTTACATTCAATCATGCCGATTCGTATATTGCTATTCGTCCATGTTACAATACCTACGTTAGGAAGCTGTACTGCCCACTCAACTTGGTTTTCTTCCTCCATAGAAAGTCCAACGCTATCTGTACTGATTACCGGCAAGTTGGTCCATAACAAATTTTGTGAAATAAACAAACGTTTACGAGGTTATTTGTTGTTCTCCCTACGTTTTATAAATATTGATGACTTACTACCTTTCAACAAAAACCAATTCAACTCCAAATCGTTTCGACGCAATTTGAAAATGAATAAATACTAAGAGCAGTAATTAGATTAAACTTTGGGGTGAAGCGTGCTAGAATATTAACACGCACAAGTTGCAGTCACGAAACCAAATATTTTCAGCGAATCTCAATGTTCGTTGTTAGCATGAGGAAAAAGAAAAAATAATACCTTGAAAGGTTTCAGATACCTACGTTTTCTTGGAACTACAATTTTCTCTCACATCATCATTACAGGCTAACAAGTCGAGTCTTGTATAGAGACTGTTGGAAAAACAATACTTTTTCAGTGGTCTGCAAATAACCGGATGACGTTATGCAAAATAATACGGCAAACGTAATGTGGCAGAACGAGTAATTTGTTCACTGACACAAAGTCATTTAAGAAAACTTATACACAGACACTAAAGTGTTAAGTTAGGAAAATGGTTTGTTGGCTTAATAATGTATAATGTAAAAAACAAACAACGAAAGAAGAATATGAGAAAATCTATTCAACCTACCACAATGATGTGGTTATTTAAACAAAACGAATTATTATACAACGTTTTATATTTTCTTGTGTTGGTCTCCAGTTTCATGAACCCGTCTATTCTGATCTGTTAGCTTTAGCTGATGAAAGATCTGCATTTTTGCTCCTTTTCTACAAAAATTGTGAAGCTATGTCGGTTCCCATCAACGCAAAGATTGTAAATGGTTGTCTTCCAATATTGGAGGAATGCACCTATAAAAGTGGATTACGTATGAATGAGTACAAAACCTCACAAATCCTTAAAAGCCTTTCTTTCCTTAAATTGGTTTTTTATTTTTCTCCGACATTTCTCCCCTGGAACTTGGGCTTCTTAAATTCAAGATATCAAATTTAAAATAGTAAAATCTCTTACGTTTTCTTTTTGTATGAAAATCTCGCAAGAAATATAGATAGACTGATAATTTTGAATTTGTTTTTTGTACACAAAGAAAACGTTAGATAAACTGATAATTTTAAATTTGACAATTGAAAGCCCCAGTTTATTGAGAGAAATGCTGGTGGAAAATAAAAAACCAATTTCAGTGTGGTGCACAGACGGTAGTAGGTATTACAGGGGAGTGCCGCGTAATAATAAGTGTCTCTTGTATTTCTTGGTAGGTAAACATTCGAAGAATGTTAATGTCATTTTGATACAATATTTTTTATGACTATGAAAGACAAATGCGTGAGTTTGAATTGAATCGGAATACTGTAGTCAAAGGTTCAAAAAGCTGGTCGAAGCGGTTGTTCGCTCATTGCATATAAGGGGGTCGGGGTTGAAATTTTGACAGATTGTTTACCATTGCCTTTAGTTTAGTGGCTTTGATTGAAATTTGAGGTGAATCGGAGTAGGGGAAGACCGTGGTCAAAGCAGTTTTTCGCTCATTGCTCATGGGGGGGGGGGGGGGTTGAAATTTTGACAGATTGTTCGTCTTCGCCTTTGGTGAGTTTGGTTGAAATTTTGAGTGAATCGGAGAAGGGGTTGATCGTGACCAAAAGTTAGAGATCTCGAGCCGTTCCCAATGATCTTTATAATTTTAGGAGATAAAAATCGCAAAACGATTTAGTACGCTCTCAACGTTTACCATGTTCTATGAAGCGAACCTGCACAGAACAGGCAAGGTGAGAAATCCAAGCTGCAGATATTGTATGTACGTGAATGATGATGTTGAACACATTTTCTTTGTGTGCCCAAGGTGTGGAAATGGCAGAGACTGATTATTCTTGTAGATAAGATTTTTTGGAAAGAAGAGTTCTGGAATGCAACTGCATCGTTTGCAACTGATGTTCTCAAAAATAAAAAAATTGAAAAATGAGAAAACAAGTAGATCAGTGCTCACGATGTGAGTCACATGATAAGGTGACTCAGCTCAAGGTAAGGAGATCCCCGTGAAATAGACGCTTCCTGCGTAGAGTAGGAAGCAAAATGGTTTTGGAACTCATTCAGCTAATCGATGACCTCTCAGTCGTCTTCAGCATTCTCCCTTGAGCCTCCCTCTCAAATTTCAGCTTCCTGCGTCAAATACGAGGCAAAATGGTTATGGAGTTCACTCCGCTGATCAATGACCTCTCATGCATCAGCGGCCCCTGATACATCTTTATCCTCGACATGTTGCAAATTACATCCATACCAAGTTTCATCAAAATTAAACGTCGGGAAGTGGCATTTAAAACGATTTTAAGAGGACATACATACATACATGCATACATCAACAGACAAAGTGAACACAATTGCTCATTTTTCCTTTTTTTAGAAGGAAATGAGCTAAAAATAACGTAGAAGGGAAAAAAAATATAAAATATGAAAGCCATGAGCTAGATTAACGACCCCCACTCTGAAGTGATACTGAAAAAGTTGTTCGGGAGCGGGATGTCAAATCATGATGGATGTGGGGTTTTGGTCGGGATTTCGAGTGCTAGAGAGACTGACACTTCTAGGCGCGATCAACACCTACTTGGAGACCGTAAAAAGATTTCCCCGCATCGCCTTAAAAAAAATCTGTACTAAAAAACTATAGGTATATATATCAAAAAAAAAGTTTTGGTGGTTCCGAAAATTGGTTCTGGCCCTAAGGGCGAGAACTCTGCTTCTCTTTTGCATCAAGTTTTGTTCCAATTCTGCTTAATATTTGCCACTGCAGCCATTAGTTCTCACTATTTCTTGCTTTTTCTCCTGAAATTCATACTGTTAAGTTATATTGCCCGTTTCGTAGAAAAAATGAATAAATCAGTGCTCAGATTGCCGGTTGAATCAAGGCGCATAAGAGTGACGATGCGCGCATGCGCCAGAGTATTGACGCCCCTCCCACGAGCAGCCGAGCGCGGGCGGCCGTTTCTCCGCGTCGTCGTCATTCGTCGATTTCATGTCGCTCGGTCCGCGCGCCTCCTCACCACAATCGCCACGTTCACTCGCTCGTCTCGCGCCTTCAAATGGGTTTACGCCGCGACTCCCGTGAATAGTCCCGTTGCCAATAACTATTACCGTCATTCCTTCCTCAAAAGTCTCCATCGCACCAGCACACCGCTGCACGAAACTGAGAACATTACACTTCTAGAAGAAACTGCATCAGGCAGGTCAGTTATTCAATTGTTTCGTAAAATTTATTACCTCTATACCATTATTATCACATGAGCACCTTCCAGCAATTTCCATCAGGTTTTTATTGCATGACGTGTTGGTGACGAGGGAAAAAACACGTTATACCTTCTTTTCAAGAGCAATTCAAGCAATCGACATTGAACTGACATTCATGAGATACCGATGTCGGAACAATCTACATCCAAAACAAACAAAACTGATGATCAAAACAGAAGATTGATACGAAATGAAGTCCAAGGAAATATGAATAATATTACCTTTTTCCATAGAAATTAAACTTTATGATTACCATTTATCATCGTTATACCCCTTGGAAATGTTGCTCAACAAGTTGTACCAGAGCGTAGTTATCAATAAACATTACAAATAAGGCCTTTCTGTCCTTTTTTTAAAATTAATCTCCAACGTTTCTCACCAGGAAATGGGGCTTCTTCAGGGAGATGAAAATTAGATTTTATAATTAAAAATTAAATTTATAATTACCATCACCAGCGAACTAGGTAATACATACGGATAAACGTTATTGCCTACCTAAACGTAAACAATTTTAAATATTATTTTCATAAACTGATAGCTTTAAATGCGATTTTTTAACATACAAAGAAAACGTAGATATTTTACAATTTCGAATTTAATTTTCGTCTCTCTGAAGAAGCCCCAGTCCCGGAAAAGAAACGTTGGAGATTAATAAAAACAAATTTAAGGACATCCTTTTCTGTAAAGCCTTGTTATAATTTGAACTGTCCATATAAAGAAAAGTTATCAATAGATTCTAGCAACAGAAAAATTGCCGGGAGACGTTTGTAGGTAATACTTTTTTTGGCAATGATTGTTTTCATTTTAAAAAACTGCTGAATTGAATTCAGTTATAGTGTCAATGAAGAAAAGGAGCTAGAAAATTATGAAATTTCAAAAAATCCGCTATTCGTCGACAGTTGTACATTACATATGCAACCACAAGTATCTACACTGCAGCATATCAAAGTGGCGTTTCTTCTGGCAAACACATCATATTCGACGATTCAACCAATACGGTTAGTCTCGCATTGCCTAGTCTTCAAAAAACCATTACAACTCAGAGGCGCCGACATAAGTAACAAAGTAGAAATTCGGCCAAACATCGGCCCCCTCCTGACCTCACCCCGTCGGCCAAACTTAATTGTTTTGCCCCCTGAGTCGCCAGATACCAAATACGTAACGGTATATCGATTGCATTTATTCTTTCAACAGGGCTCAGTATAGTCTGGAAAAGGAATGATTTCATCTTAAGGTCTTGAGCTAGAGTTCAGAAAGTTTTCAGTATGAATATTTTGGAGAAGTATTTTTCTTGTTCACAGACAGGCCTCGTCTTCTAGCCCCAGGCACCCGAGGCACTGAACTTGGTGGTCCTCCCATCTACCGAAAAGACACTGCTCTGATGAGGGTCATTTGTAGTTTTATTCGGACCTACCCCATCACTTACGAATAAGGTCTCTGCCACTTGTTGCTAAGGAGTAGGGCCATTTCGTTGAAATGTATTATACTCACAGTGGGAAACTCCTTCAACAGTATAGATCAATGGCGAGAAGGAACAGATCTTCAGCTGCCGTGTCATATTTTCTGTTTTTCAGTTGCAGCGGCATCTAAGACTGAGGGCCAGGTCCGGGAGCGATAAGAGGGAGCATCAACATGTACTAGATACGATTGTCAAAATACGCTGCCCTCTCTCAGTCCCAAAAACCTTGGACCCTTATGTCCGCAACTAGCCTTGTTGGTGTTGAGGTTGCTTCTCAAAGAACAGACTCGATTCCCACCACGGAAGGGGTAGTGGCTAACTGTGCCGATCTAGCACACTCGTCTCGAATCAGATCATAGCCCAACTTCACGTGCCCACCTTTTTTACAATTTAGAGCATGGGACATGGTCATAATTTCACCCGGACATCCGTCACAATGAGTGACCCTCTACCCCTGTAGTCCCTCTACAGGGGGATCTTAAAGGATGGATATGTACGAACTAAATCACTCGCGACGAAGTTGTGGAAACCCATAATAAGGAAGTTAGTGAAAAACGTTGTCTATTTCCACGAAAAATAAAGAGTTACAATGTTAAATCGATTTCGACGGTTAGACCATCATCAGTATTGTTTGTTACTGATGATGGCCTAACCGTCGAAATCGATTTAACATTGTAACTCTTTATTTTTCGTGGAAAGAGACAACGTTTTTCACTAACTTCCGTTTTGGATGGATATGTATTTTATCTCCGTTATTTGAAGGTTTAGAAAAAATCCAAGTGGTAACCGCCCTTCATTTTTTACGGGGAATTCAAATATCACATTTGCGCGCATTGCGCATGCGCGGAAATGTGTGATCCGCGCATCAACTTTGTTTTTACCAACGAGAACCCCATTTCCATTGCAGATTCGAATTCTACGTAAAATTTCATGAAGAAATGACCCATTTACTCGACTTTTTAAGTGCGCGCAAACGGGCGCGATTCCGCTCTAAAAGTGCAATAAATGTGAAATACTGAGTTTTTGAAGATACTCAATCGTCACATGTAATACATGATTTTGAGGTATTTTTCCGTGCTGAACATCGTAATGATGTTCATTTATTGACATTTGCAACACCAACTTGGGAAAACACCTTTTCTTACACATTTCCACAAACCACAAAGCGTAGGTTATCGGTGTTTTCCCAAGTTGGTGTTGCAAATATCAATAAATGAACATCATTACGATGTTCAGCACTGAAAAATACCTCAAAATCATGTATTACATGTGACGATTGAGTATCTTCAAAAACTCAGAATTTCACATTTATTGCGCTTTTGGAGCGGAATCCTGCCCGTTTGCGCGCACTTAAAAAATCGAGTGTTGGGTTATTTCTTCATAGAATTTTACGTAGAATTTGAATCCACAATAGAATTGTGCTTCTCAGGTAAAAACCGATTTTTATTCAGGAGAGGAAGCACTTCCGATACACGACCTACGGAAAAGACTGACGCCTCTATGACTGTCGCAATCAGAGCCAAATGACTCGATGTATGAATGAAATTGATTCTGATCTTCATATATTCAGGGAATAACTGTAGACCTCGACTGATCACCGGAGTCATTAGAGAGTTCCTAGTAGATCCGTAAGACACAATACGTCGTGCGGTATTGACAATCCGGCGCACTGTGGTGCAGAATCGAAAAAACCTGGCCAAAATAAGAAAAATCGAAAGTTGGATATTTCTATAGGTAGCTTGTGTTTTGGTCACCTGACATCCCTGAGAAATCATTTCATAAGTATCTGACCTCTGGACCCTCTTCCGGCAGAGTAACAATCGGAAAAACATTGACGTGCTCCGATCATCGATCAACCTGTTAATAGGTAAGCTGGAAGAAATAACTGCTAGTTTAGTATTGTTCCGATGTTTAGTAGTGACGTTTTGGGCCGGATCTACCTGAAAACATGTCAGCGAACGGTAAGAAATTATTATCACTATTTAAAAGTCGTTTTAAAATACATGAGATTATTTCATTAGTGAAAGTGGTAGTTTTTCAAAAAAGGGATTATTTCATTAGTGAAAATAACCACGTATTGAGGCGTATTGAATGTCGATTCTTTTTCTGTTCGATAGGGTAACTATTTTACTAACTTAATCCAATGAGATCGCCCGCTAATATGCGCTATTCTTGACGTCATCAACTTTTTTAGTTGAAAAACACGATTTCAATTAAAGTAACGGAAATGTTGTTTTTCTCTAGATTGCGCCGGTGTGAGTAACTGCTGTTCAGCAACGACTTCAATTGCGAGGCTTCAACTTTGTGAATGGTGGAATTCTAATAAAATAGAGTTGGACGATAATTAAATTTCTAGCTGACCGAATTGTTGATTATTGTGAATTATTGAACGGAAAAACAAAATTTCCGTTACTTTAATTGAAATCGTGTTTTTCAATTACAAAAGTTGATGACGTCAAGAATAGCGCATATTAGTGGGCGATCTCAATGGATTAAGTTATTGGAATAGTTACCCTATCGAACAAAAAAAGAATTGACATTCAATACGCCTCAATACGTAGTTATTTTCACTAATGAAATAATCCCATTTTTGAAAAACTACTACTTTCACTAATGAAATAATCTCATGCATTTTAGAACGACTTTTAAATAGTGATAATAATTTTTTACCGTTCGCTGACATGTTTTCAGGTAGATCCGGCCCGAAACGTCACTACTAAACATCGGAACAATACTAAACTAGCAGTTATGTCTTCCAGCTTACCTATTAACAGGTTGATCGATGATCGGAGCACGTCAATGTTTTTCCGATTGTTACTCTGCCGGAAGAGGGTCCAGAGTCCAGATACTTATGAAATGAGTTCTCGGGGATATCAGGTGACCAAAACACAAGCTACCTGGAGAAATATCTAACTTTCGATTTTTCTTATTTTGGCCAGGTTTTTTCGATTCTGCCCCACAGTGCGGCGCCGTAACTCATGGCGACGCATCTTTCCGTACAAATACGTTAACGGATCCCAATCCGGAAAAAACTTAATCGTCTAAAATAACCTTCTTCCGTGGACTCAAATGACCTCCTAGGGATGATTTCCTCCTTCCATAAATTTAGCGTTACAAGGGGTTCCTATTCAAAAAACAAAGTTGATGCGCGGATCACGCCCTTTTGCTCATGCGCGATGCGCCCGAATTTGATATTTGAATTTTCCGTAAAAAATGAAGAGTGGTTACCGCTTAAACTTTTTTTCTAACCCTTCAAATAACAGAGATAAAAATACATATCCATCCTTTAAGAAACACCCTGTATGTCTTTTCCATAGCGCATGGCCAATGCATCTCGAAACTGGGTAGATCGATTCTATGTAAGCTAAAAAGAGGCGTCAAAATGCATATTTACAGCCTTTCTTCATTTTTTCCTTCGTCTCACCTGAGTTTCGGTCCACTCACTTCTGCCAGTTCTCCTCAGCCAATAATGATGAAATTTTAAACGTAGGCCAAATTCACTTGACGAAGTGTCCTTTGGGGTTCTGGAGCCGCTACAACCAAGTTGTAGGGGATTGTAAGGGAAAGGGGTAAATAAGGATAATATAAATAAACAAGTCACAGTTAAGATACGAATAAACTCTACAGGTGAAACATAGACAAGATACGAATAAACTCAGTGGCTCTTTCCTTATCAGCTGAGTAAGCTAAATTCTCTCCCGTTCACTCTAGCAAGTTGAAATGTTATTGGAAACTTCTCTGGGACTTGAAGGCACTAACAAACTGAGGGGCTCTATTTTGATCAGCTGAATGAATTAATGTTTCTCCTATTCATCCTAGGAAATTTAAATTTGACAGGGAGCGTCTCTCGGACAACAAAAGGTGATATCCCCCCCCCCCCACCCCCACCCGCAAGACGCTTCGCGTGCATAAGATGCCACGAAACAAAATACATGATGTCATCCAATTTGATCCAATCCAATAGTCGAATCGCCGTCTCTTATGGGAGTGAGGTGCTTCTTCATCGGCTTTGCTGATTTTCGCCAATTACCCAATAAACATCATTGCTGTTTCAAAATGCGATGGGGGAATATTATCCTTCAAACAGACTACCCTGATTTTCATTTCATTTTTATATAAGAACCAGAACCCACGACCTCTGCATTGCCTACTATTGCAGAGTTCTACAACTTTTCACACATGACCAGTGCGAATTATATGTAACGCTGTTTCGTTTCCTTTCTGATCCCATTTTGTGAAACTACTTTCATTCCATTGTGTTCTTACTAATACTGAAGCGGAAGAGTGCTGAACTAATAATTTGTAACAAAATAAAGGGTTAACATCCTCATTTAATGTATAAATGAAATGCATTATTTTTCAATTCAACATTAGGAATATATGTTCAGTATCGGTGAGATGTGTGAATCCAGCACCACGCATACCAGAACGGTTGCGGTATTGGCAAAATTCGGCCAAGCTTTTGAAGAAGCTTCTCACTCCCAAACAAAGACATTGATCAGACTACTGGCTTGGCCCAATTTGGATGATATGCATTTTTTGGCTAGACATCTTTTGTACGTGGAGCGTCTTTTTTTGGGGGGTTAGTTTACTCACATATTGCAACATGGACGTAATGAAATAGAATCAGTTGAAGAACTCAAAATCATGGAATGCAAGATCGAAGAGTAATATAGGTATGTGGATACATACTAATATGCGAAATAGGGCTACAATTAATTTTTGCGCGTCTAAAATCACACTTTTTTGAACAACAAAACTCATTTTATACATTCTCCATTTTTTTAGTTCTTATGGAGTGTATGTAAGTTGTGCATAATGTGCTTATTCGCATACTTTTTTTTTAAATGTTAAGCTGCACCTCAACCAGAAGGGTCATTAACGGTCGCAAACTGTTATATGCAGCTTTATGTTATCAACAGTGTTGGGTCCCGATGTGATCACGTAAGCGGTGCCCACTGTAGTGCGTTTTGCAATACCCGAAATACGCCTGTGCCTGATAAATTGGCGAAACTACCAGAACCGTTTTTATCTGGCCGGGGAATCGCGCGGCATCTAATTTAAGACCTACAAACAGAAGAATACGAGCATAAAACTGACGCTACGTAGAAACTGAAAAATGCCCAATTATTTTGGACCGCCAGCTCAGGGGAGAGGTGAGTAAGAGATATTGAGATGAGGGCCGCCAGTGGCATTACGTAAATCCAGTGTTGTCATCTCGACTTTTGAGTCGCGGGTGAAATGACGATAATTAGCTGAATCCCATCGGGTACTCGACCCGCGAGATAAGGCTCTATAATCACTTCGAGTTATTAATTAAATCGAAATATAATACCTAGGATGATATCCCGTGAATGAGTTATGATCAACGAATTTCCACTTCACTGGGACATTTTTTAAAGTGCTAATTATACTATGGGTCGAATTTAATTATAGGCATTATCAGCCGGTGAATAGGCAGGCTTAACATGGACTACCAGGTAATATGGCAGTTATAATACCTACGTAAAAAAGATGTTCCTCGGACAAAAGATGGCAAGCAAAAAAATGCATGATATCGTCCAATGCGGACCAAGCCAGTAGCCAATCATTCTCTCACTGAGCGTTTGGGAGCTCGGCCAATTTTTGCCTAATAAATAAAAACCATTGCTGTCCTCCAAATGTGGTGGGGAATATCTCGTTTAAATTTACTTCCCCGATTTTGGTTACTATTCTATAAAAGGACCAGAACCCACGATCTCTACATTGTCTATATTGCAGAGCGCTACAATTTCAACATGAGATCAGTACAAGTATATGTAACTCTGTTTCATCCCTTAATAATAAAATTTTGTGAAACTATTTTGATTCCATTGTGAGTGCGTCATTCTCTTGAGATTACATCATACAATGACATATGCGTTACGTTACTTCCTACTGATGCAGAGCTGAAGTGGAAGCCATGTACTATTCCAGAGGAACATCAAGGGATTCACATCCCCATTTAATATCTGAATGAAGTATATTGTTATTCAGCATTATAATATATTTTCAATATCGGTAAGATATGTGAATCCACCACCACACCGTCAGGTAGTCGAAAATCGGCCTAGCCGTTGAAGAAGCGTCACACTCCCAATCGCAGTAAAAAAGAGTGAGAGAATGAATGCACTGTACTAGGAGTCGGCGATCCGGTAATTGGCTTGGCCCAAATCCGATGATATCATGCATTTTGTGGCTTGCCATCTTTCGTACACGAATCATCTTTTTGAGGGGATTTATTGTAAGTACAGTTATTACAACGTTGCAATGGAGTAGAGCAAGTATGAGTAAATTTAACAAATCAACTAAAATCATATAATGAAGTTTCCTGAGAGCATACGAAAATATTACAAAATAATAATAGGTATTAATGGGTGTTCGAAATATGTTTTTTTCTTCCACCCCCTTTTTACCAAAAATCTTAGAAAAAGAGACAAAACTACAATACTTAAAGATGTATAATTGCATAATAAAATATTAGCTACAAACATGGTTATTTAACTCGCAAATGTATGCTTTGCAAATCATTCTGCTCGTCATAGCCGCTACTAAAAAATGAATCAATTTGATCGCCGAATTTTCGGTTTCTAATTGTAACAAAACTAGTATATTATGAATGGACAAAGTTTCCGAGCGAAACCATCGGCCTCTCACACCAACAATCCCAGGACACGAACCAAGAAAATGTTGCAGGGTGATTTTTTCCATTTACCGAGCGTACTGGGCCCTCTGTCTGGTTGAATCGTGTCCTGGAGCCACCGGCATTTATCGAACCATTGTATTCCACCCACTCGGATCTGGTAGAGCAACCTGTTTACTGCCAAATCCAAATTTAAGAAATTAGCAGGCTCCACTGTTGAACACTGTAATTGTATTCACTGCTGGAAGATTAAGCCCACAAAATTAAAATTATTGTGCACGATGGTTATAAGGTACAGACGTGTACCAGAGCTTAAAATACTGTACTGAAAGAATGAAGCTTCCAGGCAAAAATTAGATCTGGAGGTTAGAACACGATTAGCATTCAGTACTTGTTCAAATACACCAAAACCGTACTATTTAGACCCCAACTTACGGTATGGGAACATTTGTTTCAGCTTGGCTAGTTTTTGCAGTTTGTGGCTTTCTAACTCGGCACTCCATCTGCGGACGTTGACTACAACGGCTTGCGAGAAAAATGCTTAATGAACACTCTTAAAAGACGACTTTCCTCAAGAAAGTGCTGGCTAACGCAATCAACTGCACACTACGGTCCAGAAACAATGAAAAGAAGTCAAAAACGTATAGAATCAGCTTAAAAAACGTTGTCAAGTTGGATGAGGCACATAGGTTCCTCGTTTACGGTTCATGAATGTATAGATCATTGAAAAGTTTTAGATAATCGTAAAAAATTCCATAGCGGCAAAGAGTAAATCAAGAAGTAGCGTGACACGTCATAATTGGTCAATTAAGAAACGAAAGAATGGTACTCCGTGTAACGTACGTTGCGCATGCGCAGAACGAACTGATAAGTTGAGAACATTAAAATAGGTACGGGACCATCTACAACCTAACCCGCACATTCAGTGACAATTTCATCAAAATCGGATGAAAACAGGAGATTGGGGTCGTTACAAGTATTTCACATTGGCGCATGCGCAGTGACCATTAATGGTACAATAATGTTGAAATTGATATGGGATGATAAAATCGTCATCCCCCCACAATCATCCAAATTTGAGCGAGATCGGACGACTAGGGATTGAGAAAATGATGCATGGTAGAATTTAGGTTTGCGTATGAGCAGAGTGAAGTAAAGATTCGGGGACAATGAAACTGATAGGGGACCATCTACACCCTAGCCCGCACATTCCCTGAAAATTTCATCCAAATCAAATGAAAACTGTGGAAAATAGGCTTGTTACAAGGAGATTGTTACACATTGGCGCATGCGCATTAGCTATTAACATTCATGTTGAAATGTGTATGGCATGCTCAAATCGTCATCTCCCAGTTATTATCATTCAAATTTTTAGCGAGATCGGACCACTAGGGCGTGAAAAAATTATGCTTGGTGGAATTTACGTTTCCGCATGCGCAGAGTGAAGTATTGAATCTAAAACAATGAAACCGAAAGGGGACCGTATACATCCTACTCCGCCAATTCCCTGAAAATATAATCTAAATCTGGTGGAAACTGTGGGAAATGAGCTTATTACAAGGATTTGCGGACACACGAAAATCACACGCACACAGACACGGAACCAAAGTTGTTCAGAATGGTCTACAGCGTAAAATACGAGTGGAAATTTTGATTTTGGAGAACACAAATTTTTTTTCTCCTGAAAGTGAAAACCATGTTTCCGATACCTATAGGTAGACTCGGAAGCAAAATCTGAAATTTCGCACAAAGGTTATGTTCGATTTCTAGTTGGTCCAAACGTCCCGCAAGCCGATTACTCCACACCTAAGGGTGAAAAATGGGTGTAAAACTGGGTGTAAAAATAGGGTTTCCTTGTTTTTGATTACATAGGAATGTGGGTGTCGTTTTCGATGTTATTTTGGAAGTAAAATCGATTTAGGCGGGTCATAAGTCGACCACTCCACACCCGTGGGTGCTATGGGTAAAAATGGATTAAAAAATGAGGGATCTTGTGGAATATGTTTTTTAGGGTGCTGAAGCCATTGCAACTAGCCACTGCACACTTTTTCGGCACCAATATACATATTTCCCTTACTTTTTCTTTTTAAAAAATCGCTCCTTAAGCCATGTTGCATGGCTGGAACTTTTGCTATTTTATTATTTTAGCAGCTTTTCAACTACGCGGTCAATGTTTTTGTTTCAGCTGAATTTAAGGGGAAAAATAACTGTTGTCTGCAACATCCTGGGTTTTGAATATTCCGCAGAAAAATTGTCATTTCTTAATTGGTTTATGCATGAGATTTTGAACAAATTCCATTCGACTCAGCGCGAATAAGGTTTTTTGGGTGGAGTTTCTGTTACTTGTTATTTATTCACTTGTTATTTTCATTTTATGATAGTTGTCCAATAAATTAATGACCAAACTACTTGTATCGTATTCTCAGGTACCTATACTTTTGATTGCAGAATGTTGGAAGTGTCACGAACTGTGAACGCACATTCGTTTATCCCAGAATCCAAGAGTCGGCCGCCAAGCAGTGGGGAAGCTCTCAAGGAGTACGCGTACAAACTTTGCAAAGACTACTTGCGGGGAGCATGGCTCAACATTTCTGCAGGCGAAATGATACTGAAGAAAGTTAGGTGAGTTTCACAACGTATTTCATCCCTAACAAATTGCAAATTGAACTTTAGTTTAGATGAAACCACAGATTGTTAATACCCACTTACCAAGATGGGTCTGTGGAACAGCGTGCAGTAACAACAATTAAACGAGCTAGTAGGTAACAAGCAACACAATATAATAAGATGGGCAATCGTGATTTCATCAAATTAATCTAAGCTATATTAAACACAATGAATTTCCGTCAATCATGCGGAAAAAAACCACAGTATACAAACATTAGCACCGAATAAAACCCAATGTGGTAGGCAGAAGTTCGGCTTCCATGTCTGCTTTGTTTGACACAGGATTGAATTTTATCTGGATTCACACTATTTAATTTATTCGAGAACATCTTCTGTTGACGGGATTTGTTTTTAGTATATTTCGAATCAACAGGTTTTGTAAATCAGTCTTTAAAAACCCAACTGACTTAAGAGGACATTCTCATGAATCACGCAGTATTTGAAAAATATAGGGTATTGGCTATGATTGATGATGATATTACATATTGTATGTATGTGTGTATATTTATTTGTATAAATCTTAGAAAGATTATTACAAGAGTTCGAGTAGAAAATATAAAATCGGAATGAAATTCAACTTACAATAAACTAAAGTGCAACATACAATGAAAATGAAAAGAAACACATTGCTAAGTAATGCATACATTACAGGGATGCCTTTATGAATAGATTGCATATCATTTTGGTGAAAATTAAAATAAGAAGAAAAAAAACGTTTAAATTCATTGTTCCTGCTCTCCTGAGCTTCCAGAATAATTCTGGAATCCATTTTCCATCCATTCTGGAGTTCCATTTTCTTCGTCGTGGTCATACAGGAGGTTTTTAGCGTCAACCTCCTGTATGACCACGCCGAAGAAAATGGAACTTCAGAGGATTGCGAAGAAAACAGCACTATGCACGTGTCTTCCCGAGTTTCGTCATATACCTTCATGACATACTTACATATATACCGATGTTTTTAATTTGTAATTATAAAACAATAACTTATTCAATAAAATTGAAATATTGATTCAGTTAAATTACCGAAATTAATGATTCTGCAACCTATTTGCATTGTAATTTGCGGTAGACGGTGGGTCGCAGCTGGTCGCACCTAATTCCGGTTGGACTGCATACACCATTATCTAAACTAAACAGCAAGATCAAATTCATAACCCAGCATGGACCTGCACAGTTTTGATACCATTTTTTGTGTAAATTTTTGTTGAAAAAAGTGGTTTTTTGCAGAAAAAGTTGTTCAGAATCACTCTGATGCCCTTAGTATGTGGTATATTCTTGATCAGCGTTAAATTTCCTAGAAGAATAGTTATTTAAATTTATTTTTAAATTAATTCAGGTGAAAATACGGTTTAATGAAGTGTAACTCCCTACGCCACACTTAGTCGCGTACCGATATAGCTGGCAATGGTCCCATTCAACGCGAAATTTAATTTTCCTCAAGTTTACTGACGGGCAAAAATTTTTCAATTTTTTCAAGAGTATTAGGTATAGAAACATGATGTATAATCAGAATCTGCGTCAAATTTCATATAAGAATAGATAGAAAATAGGCTTTTGTCCAAAATTTTCTATTTTTGGACCACTGTACGCCGTCCGAAGCTTTTCTCCGAAACTACAGGGTCAAAGTTCACGGAATTAGGCTAAAAAATCATACATGAGCTTGTACTGTTCAATTAATTTTTAATGCACTCTAAGGGGTACAATTTAAAGGTTGCAATATTAAATAATATAATCAATATCTCAAAAACTTTCGGAATAAAAGGGCGATTTTTGGCTAACTTCAATTACTATTATTTCTATGAATTGATCAAGTAACTTATTACTGCAATGACCTATTTGAAATAATTAAGTCAACATCAAAAGCATTCTTAGTAATAAAGTAAAGTAAAGTAAAGTAAAGTATTCCCCAGGTACAAATAGCTGCGCCCTCATTACTTATTGCTAAACATCGGCTTCGTATTGATTTCTCCCTCTTCTTCAAATGTCTTGGCTTTAATGGGCGTTTGCGACCATTACCGTAATTAAAATTTATCGGCTGCTTTCGGAACATCGACACAATTGTTTCTCCAGATACTGACGGAGGTTATGGAGGCAAGATATTCGCGTCCTCGTTGTCCACCAATTCCCTGTACGATGTATTAATTGATTCACATCACCGTAATTTCTTCTCGCAAATATTCTCTTGAGCGCTTCCAAATCTCACGATCGACTTATCCTTTTGGTTTTGAATCCTTTACAAACATTAAAAGCAGTCATTTTATTCCTTAATTTTACGCCTATTACAGAACAAACTGTCAAACTAGGCCATTGCACATGTTTATGATTCAGAGTCCAGTGACACCATTTAAGAACTCGCTATCTGCAAATGTATTCGTATTATTTTAAATGTTGGCTGGGAAAACTTGGTGCAAGGTGAAATACATAGCCATATTTGAATGTAGGTAATGAAAATTACCATTCCATTACCTTCGTAATAATCTCACGAAAGAAATTTAAATAATTTCTGATGCAAGGTTAAGACATTTCACTTTATCGATTTGCTAGCAATACATTTCTACGAAGGTTTAAGACAGTACCTAGCGTGCAAACACGAACCTTGCATACGTTACCATACCGCGACGTATTTGACACCATTGTGTGACCTTATATGCATTACATTGACCTTCATAAATTTTCTGTTGCCGTTGAGTGACTTCACCGTGAATCTCCCTGCCATTGCCCGATGTTCAAAGGTGATGCAATCTGATGAAGTTTAATTATTGTTACTTTGATGCGTGATGTTGATTAACATCCATCAAAATGGTGATGTGTCAGTTTCTTCATGTTATTAGTAAAAAAACCCATCTCCTGGGTGACAGATGAGTATGGAGCGTTACGTGAATGACAAAACATTTGCATAGTAGGCCTTCAAACAGGTATTTCCACAATCCATGATCGTGCAGTAACCCGAAAGGTCTAATTCAATTCGTGGAAATAATAGTTATTGAAATTAGCCAAAAATCGCCATTTTATTCCGAAGGTTTTTGAGGTATTGATTATATTATTCAACTTGCAACCTTGAAATAGTACCCCTTAGGCTTCATTAAATATGAATTCAAGAATACAGGCACATGTATGATTTTTCAGCCTAATTCCGTGAACTTTGACCCTGTAGTTTTGGAGAAAAGTTTTGGGCGGCGCACAGTGGTCCGAAAATAGGATATTTTGGACAAAAGTCTGTTTTTTATCTATTCTTATGGGAAATTTGACGCTGATTCCGGATATACCCCATGTTCCTATACCTAATATTTGAGTTTAAGTTATTTTTTGGCAAACAATGCTAAAAAACACGTTTTTTAACATATTTTGCCATCTAATGCTCTAAGATATTGCTTGAATAAAAATTTTTGCCCAACAGTAAACAAAATGGCTTTGGAGTTCACTCCGCTAATCAATGACCTCTCATGCGTCAGCGGCCCCTGATACATCTTTATCCTCGCCATGTCACAGATTACATCCACACCAAGTTTCATCAAAATTGGACGGGAAGTGGCATTTAAAACGATTTCAAGAGGACATACATACATACGAGTACATCAACGGACAAAGTGAACACAGTAGCTCATTTTCCCTTTTTTTAGAAAGAAAATGCGCTAAAAACAAACATTTTTTATGTCTCCTTGGAGGCCTTTCTAGCCACCCCGGTGAGGACTGCTTTTAGAACGGTAGTCATGGGGCAGTATATACCGTCAAGCCTGATGGGTACCTATGTCATAATCCTGGATGTTTAAGTTGTCAATAGAAGCGTTGATATGGAGCAAATCTTACGGGCTAATGTAAACAAGTGTGATAGAAATGCCCTAAGGGATGCTATCAGACATGTTCCTACCGAGTAGGTTCCTAACGACAAATAACATCAAGGTTATAGCACAGTGCGAGATAAGTGCCACGGAGTTTCTCTAATTTATTCTCAAATTAAATCAAAATATTTTCACATTTTAAATTTCTATTTCTAATAATTAGGAATCGAATAGTTACTGGTTAACTAATTTAAACATTAAGAAATAATTTGAACACGTCATAGGGAACACTAATTTGGAGTTTGGAACTGCTTTCATTTGTATACGAATGTATTGTCTAGGTGATAAATATTATTGATAAATGTTATTCCTAACTCACTTTTAGCAACTCGATATTTCTAAAAATACAAATTCAATATTTGCATGGATGGAAACACGAGACCCTTAATAGCGTCATTGCAGGGAAAACGGTAATTTATTCTTCACCGCTCGGCTCAGCGTTTATCACGCATGTTGATCGATGAAAATCACTCAATAAAATAATAACCTGCGGATATTCTGAAGCCTGGACAAATTTTAGAGTGTTGATTCTAGATTGAATCTTGTTGAATGAATAAAACAGAGTTCGGCGAGTTTTTTCAATAATTGCGAGAACCAATGGTTTCAAAATAAGTTCACCGAATTTTTATTGTTACCAAATTGAAATGAACTTTTCCACGCTCGAACATTCGTATTAAAATCAAGTTTATTCAGTCAAATCAGTTGGAATCATCTTTCAATTTTGCTTCGGAATCTACATAATATTATAAGGTAACGGAAGAATAATTGTTTACATTTTCGGGAGATGAAAAAAATCTGTTGACCGGTTATACGATAAGCGAGGTCTAAAGTATGAAAAGTGACACAAAAATTGAGATACGAAAATCCATCACAAATTTATCATTATACCACATCAGACCAAAGTTCGACAGATTACCAGAGCCCTGAAATCAGGTGCACTGCCAGTTGGGAACATCTGGAAGCAATTGCAAGTAGGATCAGCTGTGCGAGCGATAAAGCTAACTTCCCTCTGTACATCCTAGAGGGTTCCTAGAAACTCATCGAAAAGAAACTCGTAAAAAATGTGAACTTGAACTTTTTGATGAGTGTCCTCATGGAATGGAACACGAGTCAAAATTGAATGGATGGGAAAGTCATCAAAACTATGATACCAAACATTAAGGATATAAATTGGAAAGACAACAAATAATTTTGATAAGTTTCCTGATACCTGTGGAAACTGATCAAAAACTGGTATCGTGAAAGCCATCGAACCAACTCTTCGAAGGACCTCTATTACCTGCATTGAACCGGGACTTGAGAATCTCAAGACTCACATTTGCGTTGGAATGCACATTTGGAAGTGTTCATGTAAAGCTTTCATCGAACCTTTTTAGACGTCTCGCTTCATCATGGGTTTTCCTGTTCAGTAATGTCCTATGGAATCAGAGTTCAATCTAGTGAGTTGTTGAATCCCTAAGAACCAGTAACGGCCGTATCACACTACCATTTTTTCTGCATTTTTTCGGCGTTTTTAATACCTAAACGTGAAAAAGAAGAAGTGCTTTTTTCCAAGGTCAGCTTTTTCGACCATTGCGCATCCTGGGGGAGCGTTTTTAAATTAGGAACACTTGGGAAAATTAGAACACGTTCTAATTTTTACCTCGACGAAAGAAAAATGCTAAACCTAACCCTTGGGGAGGTTACAATTCAATGAAAAACCCCTAGGAGCCCTAACCTGACATATTTAAGAAAAATGCATTCCGCCAGAATGCGCTGTTTTTGCATTTATCCCACCTCAACATAAACAGCTGACCTTGAAAAAAAGCACTTTGCCTTCTTCACATTTCAGTGTTTAAAATGCGGAAAAATGCAAGTGTCGGCCGTAAGCCATCCCAAAGGAGGTGTATACGTCTGTTCTATAGAAGGAAAGGGGTTTGACCTAGTATTCATGGTGGCATTCAGTTGTAATAATAGCAGGTAGTTCAGGGTTGACATAAAGGTGTCGAGTTTCCGATCAACCATTTTTCGAAGTGTCCCGATTGCTCATACTTTTGAAGGGTGTCCTAAAGTCAGTTTTCGAGGAGTGTCCCGACGGTGCTGGACAGCAGTCTAAAGAAAAATAAATACAAACTCATCACTAATTGTATGCGGATAAATTGACTTGACTCAGTTTTTCCATGTGTTTCTCATCCATGGAGTTTCGATGAGTTTCCGACCCGGGCGGAAAACTCATCAAAAAGTCTCGAGTTCAGATTTTCGATGAGGAGTTTCCCAGTACCCATCCTCGTAGAGGCCTAAAATGTGGTAGGTACACTGCCCAGGTCAGATGAGCTTGGCCTTCTTTTCGTAATATTCTTGCGTACCTACATAGTATAAGTACGAAATATCTGCAGGCTGCTTTTTCCTTTAAATAATTTAATAGTTCCTCGTTTTAGATTGAACCTGTCAACGTGTCTGTCGACTTATACTATGAGACTTGTTCAAAGCGTGAAGTCTTTGTTTTTCTTCAAAATCAAAACTTCTACTCGTATTTTACGTTTTATTAAATCATTCAGAACAACTTTGGTTTCGTGATTGCAAGTTAGTGTGAATGTGTGTGTGTTTGCCAGTGAGTCCGCGAATCCTAGCGACAAGCTACAGATTCCATTTGATTTTGTTGAAATTTCTAGTAAATATGCGGGCCAGGCTGAGGATGGTACCCCATGAATTTCATCTATCAATAATTAACAATTTTCACTGCGCATGAGCTAAAGTAAACTCACAGCCGGCATGAGGGGTGCGCGACGTATGTAGCCGCACACTCGAGCCTTTTGGAGGGGCATAAAATTGGCCAATTTTGGTTTAAAAAAAAGGCAAATTTGTAGAAATTGATTCAAATGTTGGGCAGAAATATTTAAATTACAAGGAACTTTGTCTCAAAACTATTACAGTTGAATTTCAAGGTAAAATCGAAGATCCACCCCAATGAGTTCTGAAATACAGTGGTCTGATGCCCTTGACCATGGTCCAAGATTAGTGGTGCAGTCGTTTACCCGTGTGATCCTGAACTTGATAAATACTTACCTCAGGACAACACTGTCTCAAGAAAGACTGTGTTTGTTTACAGCCTTTCAATTTTATCAGGTGAAAACGAGCTGTCTCAGTCAATTGATTATTTGGTCATGGTTAATTCATTCTCCGAAATTAAAGCAAGAAAAGCCCTTGTATAAATGTATAATAAAAGAGACTATGTACCTAACTTGATAGTTAATAAACTTTTGTTGTGCGTGTGTCATTATTAAACTCTGTAATTACTGGTTCACTATGTTTGGCTGTTTTATTATCTTTTACCCATGAGATATGGAAATTCATCTTAAAACCTTTGGACGTTGATTCCCACATTAGCTATTTATTTTGAGAGTAGCAATGTAAGTGTAAAAATCATTGTAACGTGACCCACAAGCTTTCATTAGTTTATTTAATATAATGGTGGTTTAAGGTGCAAGGAGCACTGAACCTATCAAGTCAATCAACAATGAATCAAATTGAGAGACATAAATTTAATCTTCTAAAAGGCGCAAAACTGCACAAAACTTGTGTTTTTAGACCTTAAATTTCAAAAATTTTTCCCCGAACCCTAGGGGCATAAAATGTGATTGTTGCACACTTTCAATTTTTGCCTTAGGCCGGCCCTGAGTAAAATTCCATCTAGTGCCATTTCCTCGTGGCGTCATTTCCTCTAAGATAAGTATTCAATAAAAATTTTAGGATGAGTATTTATACCTCTTCAATAATTTATACATTATGTTACGGACACAAGGAAACTCTGTGTCACACCCAACTTGGTAGATTTTTTTTTCTTTGCCGGTTTTAGTCATATTTGGGCTTTCTATTCAAAATTACATTATAGTAATAGTAAAATATGAAAACTTGTCAAAAGAATAGAAAATAGTCCCTGCCTAATTACCTACCTATTTTACCTAAATCCTACAACCATCGTATTGTGCAAAAGTAATACAGCATTACCGTTGCAAAACTGTATAACCGGGAAACCCGTCAAGGACTTTGATTAGCTCCCTATCGCTGTTGACCTAATTTTCAAATTTATTATCTTATTTTGCTCACCTCGTTTACAAACAACAAAACGTTATGGAATAGTTGGGAAAGGCGATCTGCAACAAGTACCAGACTTTCTATACATCGCTCCTACCGGTTCCTTTATGGTAAGTTTACAGACCTCTTTCGTAACTATCTTGCACTATCTTCTATGGGCAAACCTTATAACTACACATAACACATATGAATAAAACGCAGCATTATTTACGGTGGTGGGATCGACCTTCAACTTCGCTTTGTTGTTAGCGAATTTTCGTTGAAAATGAAGTTTTTCAATACCACCAAAAATGCGCCAAATTTTCGACATAGAAATCCGTTTTGAGGCATTCTGAATCGATGCCTGTTTTTTCTTATTTTTTATTATTATAATGTATTTCCTATACATATATGTGTCATTCCAAATGATTCTCATTAGAATTGAAGTTAAAAAATCCGTTCTTAGGTAAAAAAATCAAGCTGTGCTTTAAAAATCACTAAAAATGGCAAAACTGTTAAATTGTAAATCGATGAGGTGGAAGGGTTTCAATTTAAGAGCAGATCACACTTTAGAAAGGTTTTAATGGTTTATAAGGTGATGGGGAGGGGGGTAGTTCATCGCCGCACATTCTTGTTAGGTTTTAATGGAGGGGCTACATCCAATAAAATCTGATCTATTCGCCATTCTAAACAAAGTCATAGGAATACAAACCAGACTTAGAGACGTCCCTGTAATGCACACATTTCTTCCTATTTTTTCTTCTACATTATTCTAGTACCTTATAGATAGATAGATAGATAGGTAAATAGATAGATCAGCAGATCGCTCCGAATTGTGTTACTTCGTTGAACAATAATTTGGAATAAATAGGTAATATTTTATTATCATAATATTAGGAACCTAGGTATTGCAAATTAATTGATAGATGACTCAATTCGCTCTATACTATGGTATTTGGCAGTTTCAAGTCGTTGATCGGTGTCTAAATAAAACCTTCAAGTGTCTAAAATGGGATCCGCCGTGAATGGAGGAGAACCGCGTGAGGTGATTGGCAAAGCGTCAAGGATTCTATAGACGCCGCGTCACCGGCAAACAGCGAACGTAATTTATTTTCCCTCCACGCTTAATTTTCTTATGATTTAGAATAATGTAAATGATGAAACCTTTTCAGGACTGTATAAATATAACAATGTGTGGAATTTCTCTCTGATGAACTGTACGAGCTCCGGAGCCAGCAGGCATTTTAAGCATGTTCCATGTTTTATCTTGCCAGCTTGGCTTGCTAAGAGCTTTATCTTTTCTTTCTTGGCGCCGGTACTTGAATAATTGTGTTTTAAAGTGGAACTATCTTATCAGTAATTTGAGCACACGAAAAGTAGGCAGGCACCTTTCTTCATAGAAATCATTTGAAAAATCGCATCAAAAACTTATTGATCTACGCTCGAAGAAGGACTTTATTTTTAACTCTAGTAAGAACTTTGTTAAAATAAGCTTAGAGTTTAGGCTTTATAAGAATACTCAAATTTGACGAGGGCATCCAGATAATGAAGTATCTGGGTAGTTGGCATAGCATACCCCTAGTTCAAAAATGGGTAACTTTAATGTCGGAATTTTTCATTTTTGACCGGAAAATCGGATTTTTGGGACTTAGAGAATCCCCAACCACAATTTTTTAGCTCGAAACTCCATATTGTTTGGACAAATACGGAGAGTTAAAAAAATCCCAAATTTTTACCATCACAATTCTAAATTGTTGCTCTTTGAATTCGGAAGCCATTAGTTACCAGCCTTCCTCTCCTCATTACGTAAACGCTAAACAGCGTTGTTAGCTTTGTCTTGAGAGGCAGAGGAGAAATGGCTTGAAAAAAAAAACTTTCGCTTAGTTTATCATGGCAATATTTTAAAGAGTTAGGACCATCTGAATTGTGAAATGAAAAGTGAAGGCTTATTTACTGGGAATGGTTATGTACGGGCCCTACAACTGGCATCAAAATGTCCAGATCTGAATTGTGAAATGAAAAGTGAAGGCTTATTTACTGGGAATGGTTATGTACGGGCCCTACAACTGGCATCAAAATGTCCAGAAGTCAAGTGGATGGCTCAATGTATCGCCCCTTGGCAACAATGTATTTTGGGACCCTTCTTGACAATAATGTATTGGGACCCTTCTTGACAACAATACTTTCTGCATCTCGAAGTTATCATATTTAGGCATATCATTTGAATGTCTTACACTTGTCATGTGGTGAGTACCTAAACAACCTAGGGAATCACGGGTAATGTTGTTAAGAACGGGAAGAATCTAAAGACACGGTATGTTGAACGACGTTATTAGAAGGGCATTAGTGTCGGAGGATTTTCGAGTGTCCTGGAGCTTAGTAGGTTGAGTAGGAAAATAATGGCAAGAGACCGAATGACATGAGTCTTTTCCCAAGAAGAATGGATCGCCAATAATATAAGATGCGACTTGTTCAGATAAAAAGGAATGTAGCACGTTCCTTTCTTCTCCATTCCTCATACAGCTGAGGCCATTGAGTAAAGGAAAGTAATACTCCACGACGAAGGCTACCGTTCCATCCCATTTGCGATAGAGACGCTGGGTCCTTGGACAAAAGAGTCATGCGATATCATTAATGAGCTGACGAAAAATTCTCGACCTTGGTTTCTACGGAACGCTGTTGTTTATCGGTATCGAGGTGTAGAATTTCAGACTTAAACCCGCATGGTACAAATTCGCAACACAGTGAGACATTTTCATGTCCCCATGGAAATGTCGTTCAGGAATGAAAATTGGCGACTCTCTCTGTGCGCTTTCGTATCTTGTGTTTGTGCTCCAAACATTTGGATGGAGCTTCGGATGCCTGATAGGTAACTAAGCCCGAATAAAACATCAAATAAGTTTTGAAATCACACCAATCTCGTAACCAGTGCTTCTTGGGGATTAATGGACGGGAAAATTGGCAGCATGAGATGTGGTGAAGTACCAGATAAATCTAGAGTTTTCCAACGACTGACCAACTATTTTTGTACAATGATACAGTTTCGTAGCAACAAAAATCAACTGTCAGCGAGAATCATCAGAAAATTTCGTCACAAGTAAGAAGTGTCGCTCCTTGACGTTACGCTTTTTGCGATTGTGTGACTTGGAAATGTCAAAATTGAGCATGCCGCAAGACCAGTGTGATGGGAACACTACCTTTATTAAAATACAAGACACACGCTTACTTCTTTGATCATTCAAACACATTGTATCTCACCAGCCCCGTCTCACACTTGTTACTTAATGTTGTTATTGTAATGAAGAAGAAGAAAAAAATATATATATATATATTGAACGCATCTTAGCTCTTTGCAATGTAATATATGTGTTATTTTAAAAATTACAACGTGGTTGGAGTTGTAACCATCCGTTGGAGGTTCGAGCCATATTCACACTCCAGATTGTTTCTAAATTTTTATAAAATAAAATAAAAAAATGCAAAAAGTTCCAAAAATTTTCCTTACAATCAATAGCTATGGGTACTTGGTACTACTATCATACATCTCATTTCCTAAAAAATTAAACTGTTCAACAAGGAATGCGCCAAGCTTCTTCACAAAATTGTATTATACAAGACCATCCTATATCATAATTTATAATTAATATTGACCTACCTCTTGAGAGTGTACCACTGCCCGTGTATATTCCTTAAGGAACAAGAAAACTACAAAAAAATAAAAAAGGAATATATCTTCCTGCTCCCTTAAATTGCTCAATGAGTATTCTTTTCTTGTACTCGAGATGTATGGCCTACTGTTCAAACTTAACAATTCACCTCGCAAATTGAAGAACCTACGAGCACCATCCAACCATAAATCACCCGTCTGTTGTTATTGAAATATTGAATATGTGAATAAATCGTACCATTTGTAAGAAAATTACCATACGCCATTGAAAGGAGAGCTCTCAGTGGGACAAATGACTGAAAAAGGTGTTCAAACATATTTCAAGAGCCAATGTTATAAGAAATTTGACGCTGATAACGAATATACCTCATACTCCTATTCCTTAAGTAGATCCTTAACGTTTTTACCAAGAAAAAAAGTTCCAGTCATGCAGCATAATCGTATGAGCGAACTTTCGTAAATTATCGTATTGTATAATGTTAAATTGGTTTGAAATATGAAATTTTTGAGTGCAAAGAAATATTGTTAACAATTAATTTTATGGGCAAAAACTTATTTTAAATAACAATCTAGCACTGGAAAAAAGAGATTTTGGATTTTTAGCTCTTTTTGCAATTTTTATCGGTTATTTTTTTTTTTTTTTAAAGCAAATTTCAATGAAATTTAAATACATTTTTCAGCATAATTTTGTACATACATTCCTAAAAAGTTTTATTTTATAGTCGTTAAACTTTATTAGAGCAATTTAGTGCTAAAAAAATATCAATTTACCGATTTTTAGCCATTTTCTGTGATTTTTTCAGCAAATTTTTTGAAATTCGACCAATTTAGTGTGCTCAAAAATTGCTGACCAAAAAACTCATCCTTTCATTTGGAAGGCTTGATTTCTTAGCGCAAGAATGGAATTTTTATCTCAATCCGAAGGAAAGTTGTCGTGTTCATCATCGTGTTCAACACTAAAAAATCTTCGTAATGAGGCGTCAATCGATAAAACTGGTGAAAAAAATGTTTCCAAGTATCCAATCCCTCCTCCCCCCTCCCAGGGTTGTCTAAAAACTTGGATTTTTTAATGATTTTAATTTCCTTACAATTTAGTATAATATGGCACTCCAAAAACACTCTCCAAGTTTCACTTCGATATCTCAAAAATTGTGGGTGAAGTTGGGGAGTGGGAGGGGTTACTTTTGGGACGCCCTGTATATGTGCATGAGATCGCAAACATTTGCACAGCGTTATCTAATAATTAGACATCCTGGGGAATCTTTATCGACTTTGTTGTGCCTGACCTATGAAACTTATAGTTTCAGTTTATAAACAGAGTGAAAACCGACCGGCCTGGAACCAGAAGCGTGGAAAGTAAAGCAGAGAGGGAAGTACAAGCCCAGGAGGGGAAGGGCGCTACACTATAAAACCGCTTGCAGGCTGGGTGGAACTAACATTCTCGCATTCCAATTTCTTGCCTTCTGTCAAGTTATCTTACCTCGTCTTACTAACCTTCTCCAATCGGCGGTGTCCCTCAGGACTCTGGATGTTCCAAATTCCTATTCGGAAGGTTTCCATCTTATTTCCTACGTATCAGAGTAATAGTGCCTCTAATCGGGCTCCAGAGCCTCGTCTTTCAAATTCTAGAACAACTGTGCCCTGAACCGGGCCCCTGAGACTTGTTCCTTTCCTCATTCGGACATTGGTACGACGGTGGTTTTAAACAGGCACCAGACTGATGTCCAAAATTTGCCTGATTATTTATCTCTTTTTATCTGATTATTTGTCCGACGGTGTCCTGGCTACTCCGGGGAAAGTAGTCTACCGGCTTCTCTCCTGTTTGGATAGCTTTAGAGGTCATTTTTTCATTCTCAACTCGCTAGTTTACTTACATTCCCTTGGTTCGATTTCTTGAACTTCTTTCGTATGCAGAAGTTCGTATGCACAACTGAGTTAATGTGCTTTGACCGAACTTGGTCATCATTTCCATCTCTATTTGATTATGCCCACTTTTGGAAAAACCCGTAAGAATCTTATATAAAAAAACTCGGCACTTCGGGCCTCGCAAGGCTCCAGAGCCTCGTCTTTCAAATTCTAGTACAACTGTGCCCTGAACCGGGCCCCTGAGACTTGTTCCTTTCCTCATTCGGACATTGGTACGACGGTGGTTTTAAACAGGCACCAGACTGATGTCCAAAATTTGCCTGATTATTTATCTCTTTTTATCTGATTATTTGTCCGACGGTGTCCTGGCTACTCCGGGGAAAGTAGTCTACCGGCTTTTCTCCTGTTTCAGGTCATTTTTTCATTCTCAATTCGCAAGTTTACTTAGATTCCCTTGGTTCGATTTCTTGAACTTCTTTCTTATGCAGAAGTTCGTATGCCAAACTGAGTTAATTTGCATTGACCGAACTTTGTCATCATTTCCATCTCTATTTGAATATGCCCACTTTTGGAAAAACCCGTAAGAATCTTATATAAAAATATTCACCATGATAAATTGATCTAAATTTGGTTTCCGTCAATAGTGTTACCAGTCACCTTTCCTGACATCACCCTTATCTAAAGCAGCTCTCTCCTAATCACATTGGGGTCTGGGAAGATGTTCAAAAGCAGGATTCATCAAGATGAACCTGAAGATACTGATTCAAATACGAAATTCGGATGTTTAGTTTATCTCCTGAAAACTAATCTGGGGGACCAAGAACTGAAAAAAACCCTAAGCCTTATAATAGAATGCCCAGTGTGAAAAACTGTTATTCTTTGACATGTCTTTTTAACACCTAAATCAGCATTTGTTTCGTTGTGCTGCGCTGAGGGGGACCTCCCCCTCCCACGGGGTGGATGTGGTGTTTTTTGCTTCTCCCAGTCATCCGATACCTTTCATACTGCCCCTTTTTTAAAATCTTTCGTCAATCCTCTTATCTGATAGAATGAAATAAAACAGGTGAAAGTTTCTTTCAAAGAAGTTAAGATTCTTTCGCGAACTGCAGCGTGTTTTCTGTAACATATAGGAAAAAATTCTGAACTGAATGGCTAGGAAGCGTGCCAAATATAGTTGAGAGATTCTCCTCGCCAGCTCTGATGGAATTGAAGCTTGAATAGGTATTGATCTGTTGCCACCTTTGGTGCTTTACAACCCATTTCAGAGCGGCTCGAATTTACCAAAGAGTAATACAATAGGCACAATTACGAACAAAGGAAGCAACGTCAACTGATTTGCTCAAAAGACTAAGGAAAATTGAAGTTACTTAATACAATCAATGAAGCGTCGAGAATCAAAATAAGGTATCTAGATCCATTTTAGAAAACTTTGTAGGAGATATTATGAATAAACATTTTAAAAAAAATCAGGGCCAAAGTGCATTCCTTCAGGCACGACACTCGTTGACACTTTTGTTGTTTATATGAAAGCCGACAGAATGGCGATTTTGTGTTGGATCTAATTGATTTTGATTCGTAAGCAACAAACTCAACCTTTTCGCTTTTTATTTTATTTCTTCCAAATTCTTTTGAAAAAATTGGTAAAATTCCTAAATTTCTAAAAATCCTAAAATTGCTGAAATTCCTAAATTGCATATTTTCTGCTTTTTGAGATGAAGCCCCGCTTTGACTGTTTGCCGACTTTCTTTGTTGATGGGCACTAAAAAGTTGCAAGTGCCTACCATCGAATCTCATCGATATTGAACCTGGCTACAGTAGTGATTAGAACTATGATGGGACGGCCACCTTCTTCTATGTACTGTGATAATAAAATTGATTACTATATTCGCCGTGATTTCGAGTGGTACCAATCAACTAGCTAGGTTCTCTCACATCTTACTATTTAATAATTCATTTAAAAATATTTATTACGTGATTCTGGTAGGTAGTTATGTCATTTCTATCCTGTGCCTTTTGCAAAAAAACTTCGTTTTTGTTATCAGGTGATGGAGTTTATTCATGAAAGGTGTATGCTGTGCAAGTAGTGTTCAGTACTACCGTGTTGGTCCTCCCAAAGGTATATTTGTGCATTGATAGGATTGATCAAACAGAAACGGAAGCAAAATTGTTCAGAAGGCTGCAACGCAAAAACCAAGAGAAAAGTTTGAATTTAGAGAAGATACAGCGTCATCAACCACCTACACCGATATGTTTACTTGAGTAATGAGACATACATGTGAACATTCCTGTCGGTTCATTCTCTGTTTGGACTTTATTCAGACGAGTACTGTTTAGACTTTTTATACCAGATGTTAAAGTTGCGCTCACTCCGTACCAATACCCTGTCAGCGGTTCCCAGCCTTCGATAGAGAAGAAGAAGAAAAGTATACATAACAAAAATGGTTTTGCAATATTTATAGTAATGCCATAGCAATTCTTCATCCAAGGCTTACAATGTTGGAGTCCATCCAGAAGCATTCAAACGAAGGGCCGAGATCCGGTTCCTAATTAGCACAGCCCTGCCCCCGAGTAGATGTAGGGAGGATAATGCCTCTTCTGGCAAATAGGTTCAAGGCTTCTGTACCTTCAGCATTAAGCAAGCAGAAACTGTGCGATTCCTCAACATGCGAGAAATGGGGATTCGAAAAAACGAACTCTCTTCTATAATGACACCTTTGCTGAAGTGGATGTACACGATACTAGAAGGTGAAGATTGAGCCGTCGAAAGCTTTAATGATCGTTGTATCCTTACTCTTCTTTCCGCCGCATCGAGACGAGCCCTTGGTTCATTGAATGGTGGAAAAAAACTTCGTTCTTCTCCAAAAGTGATCTTTTGCAGGCAATCGACCCGTGGCGGAAGTCTGCGACGTGCCGGAGGTAAACGAACGACTTCCACGAGATCTGAAAAGGTCAGGGGAACCATTTTCATTCTTAACACCCCAGGCAGAGCGCGAACGTATCGATCCAAACGTAACAGATGCCCTTCTACTGTCTAAATTTAAGATCATTGTTCAAATGTTCTGAAAGAGGAATAAATTAGCAGAAGTGTGCACAATTTTTTCTTGGCAGATTACAAAGATTCATTATTGAAAAATTATAAACCAAAATCATCATGTTAATATCTATGTAGTTGAAGAAGGTTGGAGTACTCTTCACCTCACCAGTTACTAATGGACATCATGCGGACATACAGAAAGGCTCCTATATATATATATATATATAGATTGGTAGTTTTTCTCGACTGTATTCTATAAAAATAATTTGAAGTTGTTGGATCTTGAGGTTCAGTCAGTGATTAGGTTTTCCCTGAAATTTAGATCTAAATTTCCGATGAAAACCTAATCACTGACTGAACCTCAAGATCCCCCAACTTCAAATTATTTATATATATATATATATATATATATGTATTATTTTGAGATATTACAGATGGTTGGAAAATATAGGAAACACATAAATATAACTTACAAAATTGAGAAATTGAGAGAATATCTATGTGTTTCCTATATTTTCCAACCATCTGTAATACCTCAAAATAATATTACACGCGAGTGTTTTTATCCTTCATCAAAACTATATATATATATATATATATATATATATTATATATATTATTATATGAGAGCATTTTTCAGATGTGTTCTCAGAGCAGTTCTCAGGAATGTGTGTGTTCAGTGTGAGTCTTGACCCATTTTTGGGGGCTGCTAGATTCGGTAATGTTTTCACAGATCAATTAGTAGGGTTGTTGGGGAAATACGATTGGGCGCTCAGGCTACCTGTTCCCCCCAGTGCAATTACATACAGAAAGCTCGTGTGCTTAAATTAATCACGATTACTGGTACACCCGTGTTCATGTACGTTCAGCATATTTGAGAGTTTCGCTTTTTCCGGAAGCTATGATCATACGTTGTCGTACTGCGCTGGCGCATTGCACACAGCGGCAAACGCGGCAAAAAAATAAGAAAATCATCTGGTGCGAGGCTTCACACCACTTTCCTTACTTGAATTCATTTTACTTGGATGCTATCATGATGGATCACATCTTGGAAGGATTCTTAATCACAATTAATGTATTTCAGTTGGTTGATTAGGAGATGAATCAGTACCAGAGGTCTCTCAGCTAATAATTTGTGTTCTGTAACATTGTTTTCAAGGCGTTCCAAAGGCACTCTATTCCAAATTTCAGCGCGCAGGTCAGCCAGGACAGAAATTAGACTCTGAGGTCCCTCAGCTGTACAGTCCGCCCTCATACCTTGTAAATGTATTCTATGTGTTCCACAAGCGCTCCATTTCAAATTTCATCATCGTAAGCTGACAAGGAGAAAAATTAGCCTCCCAGGCCCCTGAGCTGATCAGTGCACCCCATGCCTTTTACCTAATTGTTTTAGGTGTTCCTAAGGAGATCCATCTTAAATGTCAGAACCGAAAGTGGGTTAGAAAAGAAATTAGTCTCAGAGGTTTAATTTCATAAATCTCCATTCAGTTGGCAGACGGCATACGACGGACGGATTTGTTTAATTTGATTTTTGAATTTTACGCATCTTGAAACGTAGGTAAACCAACAAATTTTAGGGGAGGTTAAACTTTTTTTTCTTGGCCGACTAAAAAGGTTCATTATTGAAAATAATAAACCAAATATGTTTCAAAGCCCATTGAGATGGGTCTTGTGCGTATCCGAACTGTTAATACCTAATTCGTCTCCAGGCAAATTATTGATCGGTTGCGTGGTAACACCTATGTAAACATCTTCAACAACATTTTCAACTTCAATAACCGCGATTTTGCCATCATTATGATGAATATTTCGCCTCCTGGTCAGCAGACCCACTAGTTTGCTCAAATGGGCCCTTTACACTACCATTTAGTAAGAACTGGAAGTCTCTGGGTGACCTGGGGGCCGAGTTCCTTATGGAACGTACAGACGGAATCATGCGCCTATATATTATGTCCCCATAAAAAGTTTGGTTACGCTAAAAAGAAGACTAAACTCAAGACCAAAATGCTAATAAGCTGCGAGCTGCGAGATGAGGATACTAATAAATTAAAGGCCTCCTTCCTGACATGCTGAGAGAGCTAAATTCATTCCTGTTCACCCTAAGAAATTTAAATTTTACAGAGGCCCTCTCTGGCACCACAAAAGTCGAATGCAATATTATGGACTCCATTCCGATCAACTGAATTCTCCATTTTTCATCCTGGAATGTTGAAATTTGGTAAGGAGCCTCTACTACCGAGACCAGACGTAAAAGCGTGTTCCACTGCGTACGCTATCCTAAATAGATACCTACCTACCTTCTGCATTAACAAAAAAGATTTATCACAACAACTACTATTATAATTATATGTAATGTACACCATACTACAATTTTAACATCGATATGCTATTGGTTTCCTTTGCTCTTATCGGTAAATCTGTATTTTGATGTTTTGGTGGTTCCACTCTATGGAAAACCTATGAAATGCGGATAAGAAAAGACATTACCCAATAAGTGATCCATGATGAAATGTCTTTCCATGAATTGGAGAAAATTAGTTTGGGTTTGATGTAAAAATCGGATTCGACGCCCTTGAAAACCCCCTACTGCAAAATCCTCCGCTCAAAACTCCAAATGGTTTCGACGAAAATCCGTTGAAAAGAGACTAGACTGCTGACATAGGTGGCCGGCGCTGAGGTTTTTCGAAGACCTTTTTGTGTTATAGGTATCTGATCGACCTCGTTTGCAACTTGCCAAATAAGTACAGGAGATAATGAACAACATTGTCTCAAAAATATTTCGAAACATAAATGCAATCACTTGTGGCGTATCCAATGAAGGGCAGGAGGCTTATCAATTTCATTGTTCTGTTATGATGCAGCCTTAGAGCATCCCCTTGATTGACCAAAGTAACCGAGGTCGATACCGAATGATTAGACTTGCTAGGTCAATGCATCCGTTTAATCGAAAGACGCTTGCTCAAAATAACTATACGACTAATTATACCGCAGCTTGACTATAAATAATACCGTCTTCCCAAAATCCTTGTTTGCACTCGAAGTATACAAATATAAGTGTATAGTATACTTACGGAGAACAATCGAAAGGACTCCAGTTGTTGATAATTATTATACAAAGCGATGGTACGCTAGCCCCCCCCCCCCTCTTCCTTCCTACAATGGAATATATATATATATATTGGTTATTGTTCTACTGAACTATGTACCTACCTAAACTAAATTTGATAGAACTTTCACAAATAGAAAGAGAAAAGAATGTTTTGATATTTCGATTAAAATCTTTGTCAAAGTTAGAAGAATAAGTAATGGTTTTTTTTTTAATTCAGGGACCTGGGATAGTATCATGGAAGCGATTAACCACGTAACCATGTATGGCTTCGATACTAATAACCTTGTATAAGTCAATCATGTAGGTTGAGGCCAGGAGGCCGCATGGATCCCAATACCCATCTATGAGCCCGTTCAGATTGCTGCAATAATCTGTCATTGGTAGGCTGTGGCATCTTCTTCAATACCTTCACCCCGAAGCATTCGTTGAATGTGAGATCGTGTAATCTCGCATGCAGCTTTAATAGCACGGGCCGATCTTGATTCAATGAAGCTCTATGGTTGTTGATCCGCACATTTAATTGGATTGCTTTTCCAACATAGAAGCCTCTGTTGTGATCATCTGCACTGACACTCCGCCGATCCTTGGCAATTGTAGGAGTGTGAAGTATTTGGAGAGGTGAAGTGAGGGTCTTCTATAACAATTTCACATACTTCGCACGGATGCAAGTATTTGGACGTTCACACCGATGCAATCCTGGCTGCTACGGTTCTGGAGGCTGAACTCGTGGGTACTTCTGTGACAGAATACCCCCTAGATTTTGTCCCTGTCGGTATGTCACTTGGGGCATGTCTTTAAACAAATCACTGGTCAGGGGACTGGAGGTCAGAATTGGTTGCAGTTCCCGAAGGATCCCATTTATCTTCTGAATCCCGAAGAAGAATGTAGTTACCAGCGGGCCTCTGCCAGCTTAGGGTCGAGTCCTCCGTCGATAATTGACATGAGCTGGAACCATTCTATCACTGCCGATTAGTCTCGTATGAAATACTCCCACAGGTAAAAGGGGAGGGAGGGAGTGGTCCGAGGGCCCTGCCCCGGAAATTTTTTGAAATGTAACGTCTAAAAACACAGTTTTTGTGCAGTTTTGCGCCTTTTATAAGATTAAATTTACGTCTCTCAATTTGATTTATTATAGATTGGCTTGATAGGTTCAAAACTCTTTCTTGTACCTTAAACCACCATTACATTAAATTAATACTAATGGAAGCTTCTGGGTCACGTTACAATGATTTTTACACTTATATTGCAAGTACTCTCAGAATAAATAGCTAGTGCGGGAATCACCGTCCGCTGGACCTAAGATAAATTTCCATACCATTTCCATTTCCATTTTACCATACCTCATGGGTAAAAATACAAACAAATACAACAACAGAACACAGTGAACCAATAATTACAAAGTTTAATAATAGCGCACACACAACAAAAGTTGAACTATTAAGATAGGTACATAGTATCTTTTATTATACATTTTTATACAAGGAGTTTTCTTGCTTTCATTTCGGAGAATGGATTAACTATGTCCAAATAATCAATCGAGTGAGACAGCTCGTTTTCAATTGATAAAATTGAAAGGCTGTTAAGTCCTACCTATTTTCCTTGAAATTCCACTGTAATTGTTTTAAGACAAAGTTCTTTCTAATTTAAATATTTCTGCCCAACGTTTAAATCAATTTCTAAAAAGTGGCCAAATTTATTTATTTTTTTTTAAACCAAAATTGGCCAATTTTATGCATCTCCAAAAGGCTCTAGTGTGCGGCTGCATACGTCGCACACCCCTTCAGCCGGCCCTGCCACTTATGAAGTTTTGAAAATGTCATGAGTGGCGAAGACCGTCAAATAAACGACACGGAATCAAAAGCGGTCATACATACTTGTTTACTTCTTGTAACATTGCTTTTGCTGCCAAGGTAGACTCGGCAGTAAAAATACTCGTACCTACATACAGACGTAATATCTTCGAGTCTATAATGTTTTCTTTCTTGAGGGTTGGTCAAACAAAGACAAAACAAGAAACGATACATTTTAGATTGAATTCAATGGTCAAGAAAACCCAGCCTGATCATCTTCGAGAGGTTCACCAATAATTTCAATTTGTTTGTATAATAGTTTATTTTAAACCTCAGGATACAAATTCGGGCCTCCTCGTGAATTTTAGAAGGCTACTTGAATAACCCAATGTCTAAATTCCAATTGAAATATGGGTATTGGTTGTGATACTTTGGTTTTTACCGGGTAGGCGGAGTATTGGGCCATTCAAAGTTATGCAGTTATCGCGGCCGTTTGTTTGCTTGAGATATGAGATGTTTGGAACTGGGTATTAATAAAATGAGATATACGCGGAACAAGCGGCAAACGGAGCATCTTCATTTATCTGCCACCGGGCGAGTTTTATTCTCTTGGTCATTCATTATGCACGAGCCCCTGATAAGGAAAGCTGTAAAATAAGGTGGATAGTCGTAACTAAATTTTCTCCCTATGATAATAATATTTATTCTGGTTCTTATTAGAAATAATGGTATATTTAAATAATGGAGTTTCCATAGAATCTTTAAAATGTGAAAAAGTTCTAATTGTGCAGCATGATCGATTGAGCGAATTTTCATAAATCACCTATCGTATTATAATACGTTAAATTATATCAAAATTTGAGCAATTTGAGAACAAAGAAATTGCAAAGAATCAATTTCAAGGAAAAAAACTCATACTAAATAAAATTCGGCGATTCAAAAAAGATTTTGGGTTTTTAGATTTTTTGCAGTTTTTAATAGATTTTACCGCAAATATTAATGAAATTTGAGTACTATTTTCGGCATAATTTTGTGCGAATTTTTTCCATTGTCCTATTTAATTGTTAATAACTTTATTTTGACTAAAATTCTGCTAAAAATTGTAATTCTTAACGATTTTTGGTCGTTTTCCAATACTTCAAAACGAATTAAAGTGAAGAAAATTTTCGAAAATTTTGATTTAAAATTTGTTTGGGCCATAGCAATAGCATGATTTTCTACTAAAATTCGCTAAAAAATGTCAAACATATTTTCGCAAACATTGCAAATGCGCAAACTTTGGGAATCGTTAAAGAATGCCTCAAAACGGATTATAATGGAAAACTTTTTCAAAAATTTGCATTTTAAAATTTTCCGTGCATTGCGAAAATTTGCTTAAACATTTGGCAAGTTGGATACCTTCCTGGTCATTGAAATATATTGATATATGAAGGATTCAAAATAATAACATATTGACTTGCGCTAAAAAACCAAGTTTTCCAAATAAAAGGATGATATTCAACATATATTTATGCTGAATAATGTACTTAAATGCCATTATTATTTGCTGAAAAGTCTATAAAAACAGAAAAATAAAATTAAAAATCCAAATCTTTTCTGAATTGTTGGTTATTATTTCGAACGCGTTTTTCGCCATAAAATTGGTAGTTAGTAATTTCTTCGCACTTAAAGTGCTCATGTAACATAATAAGATAGTTCACGAAATTCGCTCATGCGATCATGCTGCATGAAATTGTTGATAAGATTTCTAAGATGTACTGGTTGTAATCCTGGAATATTTCATCAAAATTTGATAGTAGCTGAAGACGTAAACGAATGACAAAGATCTGCAGACAATGACCGACAGGCTCGGAACCAAAATTGTTCAGGGAGATCTAAGACGAAGAACGCAAGAAGTGAGCATTTCAATATGGCACTGAAAAAATCGTTACTTTACTCTAGTAAACATAATTAACTGATGTAATGGACAACTTTCGTGTGTTGGGATTTCTAATTTTTCGATCCAAGATTCGGTATCTGTGCTGTGTTCGCTTATTTCCTGTTCGAAACACTGAATGGTTTGGACAAAACCACAGAGTAACAAAACACTTAAATATTTCAAGTGGGACAAAACGCTATAGAAAGAAAATAAATGATTGTCATTCCTGGATGGCGGATAGGATGTGATGGAGGTTTCTCCAGGTGGATGCGGGGGCGATGATTCACACTGTTGTTTTAGCAGTTTCTAATGATTCGAAACACTTCATATCGCACCTTCTTAGAAAGTTCCCTTCATCTGACTAAATAAAATAAAATAGTTGAAATTTTCCTCAAGCTTAAGGCCCCGAAAAGTTTAAATTAATCGGCTGTATTGGTTTCTCTTATTTTCTTCGTTGCGATTGTTTTTACATTTTTCAGGAGAATATTTTTGAACATTTTGATGCATTTTTTATGTTATAAGAGTAGATTCCAAAGGGCGGTATTGGGTATGCTCCGGTTTCTCCATCTTTTTTCTCCATCTTGACACACCCATAAAATCCACAATGTATTTCATCAGATTTTTATGGTATTTTCAGTTTCAAAGGTTATGCGGATCAGACCCTAGATTTTAATGACCAGTGCGGATTAATAGTCAGTACGCATGCCGAAACGTTGAATGGTCTAAACGTTAATCTCTCGCAGCCAATTTATATTCGAGGATTAAAGCCAAATAATTAGCTATTGTCAAATTATCAGAAGTCACTGCGCAGTTTTAAAAGAATAAGGTTCCAATCAAAATTGAGCATAATCCACATTATGTTGAACGCCACTAACTCCACACCTTTGTGTTTTTGAAACACATATATTTGTCCTGGCAAATTTTAATCAAAAATTAGTTCGTCGCATTCGCTGATCGAGAGACCCACATAACATAAGAAAATAAAAACGTGGATTGGGAAAAGCCAGTAGAGATTCAAAAGAATCCGATGTTCGAGATAGTGAAGATAGTGTTTGGATGGAGACGCGGAGAATAGATTGGTATTTCATGTCGGGGCGTACAAAAAATCAGCGAAATTCCTCAGTATTTCAGATTGATTTCTGCAGGGATCACGCGATTGGCAGCGTGATGCGCCCTCTGCGTGAACTCATGACCTATACAGACGGCAGTGTTTTGATCTCGAAAGGTTTACGAGAGAGTAAATGGATTTAAACGGATTGTGGGAGGAAATTGTATTCATTCGGTAGTATTCGCTTGATTCAACACAGATGAATCGGTTTGTACTTCGTCTCTCTATGGCAACTTGAACGAATATTGACAAGAGGAGATTAAACTGGAGATTTTATATTCTGTCTATGTCAGCCCCATATTATAGATGTCCCCTCCATTCCGATAAACTTTCGTCAACGTTACATGACGTTGCTCGTCGGATGTCAGCGGAAACTGATTGGATGCGGTATTGATAGAAAACGCTCGATTGCCAAAGCATCTCACATCTACCCTCCAACCAACCAACTAAATCAAGGATTGCTGAAGTTCATTTTCAGTTGATTTCTCTCAAAGGTAAAAACGTTCATTGTTTTGAATTACGGCATCAACTCATGGATGAATTTCAGAAATAAAAAACTTACACTGCGAGTAAATATGCAGGATATGAAATGAGAACAGGAGTATTCAGTGTATCCCCACTTAAGTTCATCAAAGTGTGAAGGTCGATTGTAGAGCTCTTTTCTGATCGAGAGTTCCTGAATAGGGTTTTTTTTTTAATTTAACCGTTAGTTTTTGAGTAATTTAAATTTTAAGATTTTTGTCTCGTGTTTTCGACCTTTTTTTAACTAAAACGATCATAACTCCCTTAATTTGCGGTGTAAATTCAAATTTGAGAAAGTTGTTCGATAGGCATTAAATTTCCTATCGGATTGATGCCTGCCTTCTTCTCAGAATTAAGGTTTGAGATATGAAAAAGCCCTTTGAAAAGCAAATTATACCTCGAGTATTTTCAATCGGAAATTAAACTATGAGAACCAAAATTTTTTTTTTTTTTTTTTTTTCGAAATGCAAGAACGGTAAAAACTGCGCCAAAATCTGACCTTTCAACGGAGTAGTCAACGTTATTTCAACTTTGCTAATTAGAGAAAACTAACATATTTTAATGTTTAAAAACGTTGTTTTTTCAGCGAAATCGAAAGATTTATTGAAAATACGAGTTTGGAATCGGTTTCTACGAATTTTTTTACGCTGGATCGAATGGTAACAATAGCATATCTCCTCAACCCCGTTATAACCAAGTTTTACACATTAACTCACGTGTGCATTTGGTATGATAAATTTTTTAGGGGTGAAACTAGATACTGAAGTGTAAAACTCGGTTGTATCGGGGTTGCGGAAGATCTACAAGTGTTACCATTCGATTCAGCGTAAAAAAAATACGTAGAAACCGACCCCAAACTCGTATTTTCAAGAAATTCATCGATTTATCAGTTCGTATTGACTAATTGAGAGAATTATCATCGTTTAAGTGATAAAAGGTCGAAAACACGGGAAAAATCTCAAAAATTAAATTACTCGAAAACTAAGTGTTAAAAAAAAAAAAATCTCTAACAGGAACTTTCGATCAGAAATGAGCTCTACAATCCACCCTCACAGTTTGATGGACTTAAGACGGGACACCCTGTATAATGAAAGAAAGTTGGTGATAGTAGGATGCTCAGCTGTAGTGTTCCACATTTCGGTCTTAATCACTTAATTCCGCGAAGAAAATGAAAACCTATTCAACTTACAATAGTTAGCTGGTAGGTGATGCTTAGTGCACAATAACAACAACCCTATTATGGTATAGCCAGCAGCTCCTGTGGTTGTTCAGTTTTCCTCCAAATATCAGCTATTCTAGACACAAAACTTACATATATTACTACAGACGTCTACTCCAATTCAGACACCTACTCTGACAAGCAGACAAGGTCATTTTTCAGCAAAATATGTACCTACTTATAAATAGGTATGTACCTATACGCGGCTCTGTGACATCCTTGATGATTTTGAGCAAATAAACATTTCGATAAGATGAGATTAAATTCAGGTGTAAATAATGAAAGAACCAACCAGCAACTTGTTGCTTCCGTCCCGTTTGTTTTAGTATTTACAACCACTTCTACTTGTTGTACAACGTTGTTCTGAATTGCCCTTAACAAGATAAAGAATTTCTTTATTTCCCCGTTGAGATCGGATGATCTGCAAATACTCGCCTGGCTATACTAACATGATTTCAAATTATGATCAATTGCATTATAATATTTTGTTAGGATATTTGGATGAAATAAAACATGAGGAATAAACAGAATTTTACTGGATAAATTTAATAATCTAAAAACAGCATCTACTGAAGAAAATACCTAATAAAAAAATTAGGATTCTTCAAACTCAGTAACTGGGTTTATTACCATTAGCAAATTTCCATTCTCTACATCGACATTAGTGCATTTATTTCGCCTATTCTCAGCAACAAGACAATGACAGATCTTTTCAATTGCTTTCAAAACCTTATGAATCATTTCTTTCTGATTCCCAATATTTTATCAGAACATTATGTTCCCTTTACATAATTTCATTTAAACCAAACCAATTGTAGCTTCTGCCGTGATCGCGACGCCCGCTGCGATTTGTAAGGAGGTTCATTGTTAGTTGTAGATTTCATATTGTCGATTTAAATGATTAACGAGAAGATCATGCTGATACGATCCGAATATTCACAGCACATCAGATGAACGTTATAACGAATAGTTAACTAATTCCTCTTATTTCGCATACACTGTTCCATTTAGTTTGTTGTATCTCCCCAAAAAAAAGCTCTGCGTGCAAAACATGGATAGCCACAAAATTTGTATCATCCAATTTGGGCCAAGTCAAAAGTTGGATCGCCGCCTCCTGGTACATACAGTGCATCCATTCGTTCATTCATTTACTTTCTTACCCTCCAGTCGTCCGATCACACTCAAATTTGGAGGATAGATGAAAGAAGACGATTAGAGACGAGACGATCAATTTCAACATGTACGCATCATTATCATCATTATTTTCTACAATAACTGTAAAAAAGCGAAGATATATGCAAAATCTTGATGAATATGAAGCGACAGCAATGGCTCCAAACATTTTACAAGTAAAAGTTTACAAGCTGTCTGCAAGGAAATCCGTTTTCGGCATTGTGTCCGTGTGCCGTATTTCAGGTAGCAGTTATTGCGGTGAGACTGAGCAACTCGAGCTTCTCCAAAACTCAGCTTATTTGATGAGTTTGTAGCTACACTGTAGAGTCAGTGGATGTTATGGAGCTCCGAAGTGCTCTGAGTCCTCCAATTTCTCCCACTAGGTGAAATGGTCTTCAGAAAGCATTAGGGCCCGCGGCTATTGACATTTTTAGCCGTCTGGGTGGTTACAAAATCCAGTTCGGTGAAGAGTCCTGGGAGTTAGTCGCGAGATTAGTAGAGATCAAAATAAAGGTGGCAGAATTATACAGAGACAAGAGATACCCATTGCTGTGGCAGTTGGGGTATAAATGAAACTCTGAATCATGTGGTACAGCAGTAACCACAGACTCATTTTGGCCATTTCTACGGCAAGATGCGGTTACCATGATGATAGCAAGTCCTTGTCGTCAAGTGGCTGAGATGTGAAAGAGATAGGCAGTATCGTTTGCCGACGAGTGACCGGGGCAAGAAGACAAAAAATATTGTTGCAGTAATGCACGATGGGTCAGCCATAAAACGGGATGTCGAGGAAGTAACTGACAGTGTGGATAGGAGCAGGGTGATGGCGAGAGATCTCGGATCTAGAAGGTCATGGTGTGGGAAAAATGCCACTCATGTTGGGCATCTCGGCAGGTGTGATTTGTAGTATCACCACCCATGCCATTCGAGGCTCTTTCCTTATTTGCTGGTAATTTTATAGGGTCACTCAACTTTTCAACTTCCTTGATCCCTATTAGGGTATGCGTCTGGTAAACTGAGGCATCCCCTCATTTTAGATAAATTGTTATAGTTCTTTTTAACAGTGTGTCCTCTCAGCTTACCACTGGGAGTTTTGTAGATATAAAAAGTGTGTGTGGTGTGTATGTTAAGGTAGGGTGATTGGGGTGTTTTTATTTCTTCGGAGCTTTCTCATATCTCTTTCCAAGTCGTGGCCATACGTCTCCGTCGGGCGACCCGGCATATTTCAGATCACCGAATAAATGTAGGTTGAAGTTGACAGGTACAGATCGAATGTATTGTGTTATAGTGGAATCCACCATTTGGGTGCAATGAAATTAGAAAAGGCCTAAGGCACACTCTTGTAGACAATACAGTAATGGAAGGGGTAGTAAAATGGTGACAGTGAAGGAGGAGAGGCCCAAATGAAAAACACGATCTAATTCATTACCTGCCGCCCTCTGTTGACTCAGCGGTAGCCAGTTCAACGACCTCACGAACGCAGGAAAATCGGTCGTTCATGAGATACTTTCAGTTTATCATTTCCAACAACGAAATTTTGTGCTTCTCCAATAAAAGATAATCAGTAAACTCCTACAAAACCGTCATCAAAGATAATCAGTAAACTCCTACAAAACCGTCATCAAAATAAAACCCCAACTTGTAGGTTATAAAAAAAAAAACATGATTTGAAACATGTTTTCTGTACATTTTCACGCACAACCAATGCGTTGCTAGGGAAGTATAACTCCCTTGGTTTTCCTAGCACGAAAATCATTCGCCACTTTTTGGAATGCTCTCATTTTATCACAACATCTCATGATCCCTAAGCAGCTATAGTGTAAAAGAAAGCTGAGTTATTACGCTATGTTATAAAATTATATTGCTAAGTAACCATAATGAACTTAATAATGCGAAAAGAAGGGACTACATTGTAGGTAATATTGAATAGGTAGTAGATACTTGCAAGCAGTAGGTACTAGAAGATACATAGACTTCTGACCAGCTGATTGGCTCTTTAAACAGAGCCTAATGACTATTGAAGTTTAATAAAGAGGAAATGACTGTGAAGCATATTTCTACAGCACTTGATGGTGTCGAAAGATATTTGTGAAATTAAAACCACCATTGATAGTAAACAGACTATCCTTGTACCTTACTTCTATATCACACCAGGCACATTCATACCTGACATTAGATACTTCTTTGCATTGATATTTTTGGCATACAGTCCAAAATCAGCAGTTTCTAAAGTTGTAATAGACTTCTAATAGGAGGCTGAAATTTGGAATTGATTATCTACATATATGGGCCTGCTGTGTACGATTGACAAAGTTAGGACAACACAGTTTTCTCTCCTAATAAACCTTAAGAGACTGAAATTTGGTATGGGGCTTCTATTGGTATGCTGTGAACGCTTATCAAAGTGAGGTACCACTCTGGTCAGCTGAGCTAACTCGGTAGCTCATTTCTCTCTCAATAGACATAGGATACTGAAATTTGGTATGGAACCTCTATAGGCCTGCTGTGCACGATAGACGAATTGAAGGACCATCCAGATCAGCTGAGTAAGCTCGCAAAATCACTTCTCTCCTAATAGACCTAGGAGGCTAACATTTAGTATGGAGTCTCTATAGTTATGCTGTACACGATTGACAAAGTATAGGACTCATCCTAATCAGCTGAGTGAGCTCGGGAGCTCATTTCTCTTCTAATAAACGGAGGAAGCTGAAATTTTGTTTTTAGCAACATTACTACGAGAGAAAACATGATTTTTATTTATTCGTTGCAACGGAAAATCGACAATACATTTTTTTAAATTACGTTTTCAGTGAATGTCCGGGCTAGGCTGCAGATGGTCCTCTAAATCAATACTTCTCTCTGTAGATACGCAAAAGTAAATCCCATCAAGCATCGTTTTCTCACGTCCTAGTCGTCCGATCCCTCTGAAAGTTGGAGGAAAGTTGAGAGATGACGATTTGATCATCCCATAACAATAAATTTTAACATGATACCAACATCATAAATAGCTTCTGCACATGCGCGAGTGTGAAATCCTCAGTTTGTTGTTGAAATGTTCAATCATTTTGTTGAATTATTGAATTATTTTGTTGTCATCGTCACGTTAATGAATGTGGAATTAGTTACTCTCGGCGAGCAAATATCCTATCTGCTCATTAGCATTATCTTTGCAGTTTTTCGAGTGAGCGATCCTATCATGGAACCGATCGATATTTTTGGAGATTATCAGGGCAACCTGTGACCACTGTTGAGGGGAGCTTATGGAGGAAATGACCTTGATATATAAAGGTGGGTGTTTGGCATTTTCACTCTAGCTGTTGTTTTATTACTGATCTAAAATAAAAATAAAAGTAAAAAATAAAAACAAAAAATTACAGAGTTTTAGTCAACCAATCTAAGTAGTAGATATGTTATGAGTACCAGGAGTTCTTTCAAAATTAATTGAGACTGAGACGAAAATTGATTTTGCGTGGAAGTTGTTGGAGGAAATTGTTGGATTCAAGATTCATGAGCAATCTATTGGCTATATTTCTGAACGAGATGAAAATTATGAAATAAATTGTTACAAAGATTGAAAAGAAGAATGATGACTAAAAAAATTGTCTATGTTCTGCAAACGAAAATCGATACATTGGAACAGGAGAACAGGGGACACAATACTGCAAACTATTACACAAGGTTTTTTTTTATAGCCCTTCTACGCAGATCACTGGTCCATAGAAAATTACCTACCAAACTGAGTCTATCAAACTAGTCATAGTCATAGACAGTGCCGCCTACCAATAGAAAATAAATTAATAAACTAAAAATGATAAACAACAACAATAACAATGGTAATAAAAACAATAAATAAATATAAAATAACTGATACCAAAAAAAAAAAAAAAAAAAAAAACTCGGCACCTCGCGCCTTGGTGGGGGGCTGTGCTCCCCGTACACCACCTGGTTGATTTTTTTCCATACTCCATGCACATTCTGTGTTTTTGCGTTTTTAATGTTAATTTTACTGGATAAAGTATTGTTTTTTCCGAAAATAAGCAAGATCCAGATAACTCATTGAAGCTAGTATCCATAAAACAACCTACGCATAATAATAATAATGTGTAAGAAATAACTTGGAGTCCTGTAACCCTACGCTTAGCTACTGTAACTAACACACACAAAACAACTAATCCACCTTCTCCAAACCTCCACTGGGGCGTACTGGCGTATAAGCGGAGGCTTGCTAGAAAGTTTATCGGTATCGTATGTAGTTTTATTGTTACATATTTTTGTTTCAGTTTTTAACCGGTTGGTGATTGCAAAACACATTCTGAATTACTTAATAAACTTTGAAAGTGACAAGGAAAAATTAAAGAGTATGTTTTCGCCATAACCTATATAATTAAGTTCGCCATACGAACCCCAGCCGGGATAATAAGCCGCCTGGAGTCTAATAGCATGAACACGTCCAAAAACGTGATCGTTATAACGTTTTGGTTTATTATTTTCACTAATGAACCGTTGTAATCGACCAAGCGAAAATCATGTTTAACACCCCCTCAAAATTTGTTGGTTTACGTTTCAAGATGCGTAGACTCCAAAAATCAAATTTTAAAAAAAATCAGTCCGCCCACCACACGCCGTCCAGAGCTTTTCTCCAAAACTACAGGACCAAAGTTTGTGAAATTTAGAGCAAAAATCATACATCGGCTGGGGATGTGCCAGTAACATCGGCATGAGTTGTGATCAACCCTAAAGGATAGTAATTAAGGGCCAACGTATGCAAAAATCGAGATCTTTCAAGGTAACATTGATGATTTTTCGCTATTCAAGGATAAATTAAAGCCCTAAGAATCGATTAAAACTGTCCGCAACGCTGTAGGTTGAACGGTTCGTTTTCTATGAGGGCAAGAATCGAAAACATCGTTACTGAAAATAATGAACCAAAATACGTAAAACCCGACCCCTAACCCGCTGGTTTCATGAAAACCCTTGATTTCTTTAAAATTAAATTGTCTGCCCTTATTAGCGGAGCAAAAGTAAAATTGATTATACCATTGGAAAGCTGAAATTTTGGGAAAGTTTTTCCCATTACGAAAACGGGAAATGTAATTTATCCAAAGGGCGTAATGCCATTTTAAAATTGAAGCGATTTCGTAAAAATGATAAAATTTGCAATTCAAACCTATTTTGTCCCATTGAGTGAGCTTAAAACCTTTCAAAAAGGTAATAGGTACTTTGAAAGAAAAGAGTGCTTATCTTTAATTTTACTATGAACCTAAGAGCAGTTATGACCATATTTATGATTTAATTGTAAAAAACTAGAAGAAAAATCTGAAAAGTCAAATTACTCGACAACTTCTTCAGTTCATTCTGTACGTCCATGTTAAAAAACGTGAGAAAGATTTTATTTTATTTTAGCAGTGTTGTTTTGTCGTGTGGTGTAAGTATAACAGGTGGTGCATAAGTTATTTTGATTTAAAAAAATTCATCAGGTATATTCACCATGAGTGATACTTATGCTTCATCGAGTCGCGGTTGTTGTGGTAGGTGCTCAATTACATAGCTTGTCCGTGGCTTTCCCAGTTCAATCAGGAATAAAATCGAGGTCTTATCTCGGGGATATCCCGGATAGAATCCTTTTCTGCAAGTGATAAAGGTCCTGGTAAAGTGAGATCAAACAAATAACATTCTTGTAGCATCCTAAGAGGAAAAAAGGCAGTATAATACGGCGTAGTTTCCTCGACGACGCTAAGGTAGACAAATAATAAATAAACTCAATAATTGGAAATAGTTATCATTTACATTGTAGGTAGTTACTAATTAATCCCTAACTAGACTGCTTTGTCGTGTTTATCATTTCACTCTATAGTTATGGTGGCTTCACGTTTAAATTAATGTTACCTTTCTCGTTAGAGGTTAGTAACTGAATCTTTTAGTTAATTACACTGCACAACAAAAAAAATATTTTTCGGTAGTTTCTGGGATCTAAATAGCCAAATTTTACTAATTTTGGGTCGAGAAACACGAATATGACAATGAAATTCATTTATTAGCTCTTGTTCTCAAGATACAAAGACAGCTGATTAAAGGTGAATATACTGTAAAAATCTATCTTCTTGGCCGAGAAATTCGTTACACTTACCAATTTCTCGTTTCTTCTTTACTTTCCAATCTTCTCCAATAGTAAAGGGGTTGGCTGAAGCCTATTCTTGAGAATATTTTCTCTTTGATTGCCTCTTGTACGTCATACCCGGTGCATCTCTTGTAACAGTCCAGCAGTAGTCAGCAAGCATTGATTCGTTCCAACGACCTTGATACCTGTGTTCCAGAAGACTCCTTCCTTCACCTTTCCATCACTTAATCTTGGGAATTTCGCTCTCAGGTATTTGAAGGCTTCTCCATCCTGATCCATTGCTTTCACAAAGTTCTTCATTAATCCCAGCTTAATATGCAACGGAGGAAGTAAGATCTTATGTGGATCTACTAGAGCCTCATTTTGGACATTTTTCTCCCCTGGATTTAATGTTCGTGAAGGCCATTTGTCCTTAATGTAGTGAGATTTTCGATCTCGGCTGTCCCATAAACATAGAAAACAACAGTACTTGGTATAGCCCAACTGCATTCCTAAAAGAAGAGCAACCACTTTCAAGTCACCACAAATCTGCCACTTGTGATCTTCATATTTGATCGACTCGAGAAGTACTTTCATGTTCCCGTAAGTTTCTTTCATGTGAACAGCGTGCCCAATGGGGATGGAAGGGAGAAGGTTGCCATTATGAAGCAGAACGGCTTTCAAACTGAGCTTCGAAGAGTCTACAAAGAGCCTCCATTCACTAGGAGCATGACTTATGTTCAGGGAATTCATCAAACCATTAATATCGATGCAACTTACAAGGTCGTCTACTTTTTTGAAGAAATGTATCAGGTTCTTTTGACGAGACCTGTACTCAGTGATCTTGACACCAGGTTCTAGGAGATTCCATTGCTGCAGTCTAGATCCTAGAAGCTCTGCCTTATCCTTCGACAAACCAAGATCCCTTACAAGATCGCTCAGTTCCATTTGATTTAGTCTGTGGGGCTCGTTGGGTCTGTCCGTTTCAAAATCAGGGTCTTGTGAAGATCCAGCTCGAACAGTTCCTTCTTCATCATCATCCCAATTCAATTCATCATCAGTATAATCCTTCACAATGTCATAACTCTCAGGTGGTTTAGGGACTGGCAGTTCATCTGAATGGAGAACAGGACGAATGGCAGATGGAACATTGGGATAGTTCACTGGTACTTTCTTTTTGGTTGACCATCCTTGTTTCAATGAGGGTGTCAAACAAAAGTAACAATCATCTACGTGGTTGGTTGGTTCACGCCAAATCATGGGAACTGCAAACTTCATTGATCGTTTCTTGCCACCCAGCCATTCTCGCAGCCGCACTGAGCACGAGTTACAACAAATATGTGGGGCCCATGACTTATCCTGATCACCTACCTTCACACCAAAATAATGAAAGTAAGCTGTCTTCACAGTTGAGGTGATGGTTCGCTTTTGGGCAGAAAAAGTTATTTCACCACAAATGTAACAAAAGTTATCAACAGTATTTACACACTTCCGCGGCATTTCGATTTTAAGGGACAAAATTAGCTTGACAACTGATGTAAACAAGTGAGTAAACAATAGATAACCTGAAAGTTGATTCCAAAGATCAGACAGAGAGCTCAACCAATAGGAATCATAGCTGTCAGGTGTAACAACCTTCGGAAATTCAATATCCCTCGATCCCGTTATATTCATCATTTTTTCACCCACGTAGGTGCTATATCCTTAAAACAAGAGCTAACATGAGATTTTCGTGGTTATTTTCGGCATCAGCATGATAAAATACTTGGGAAAAAGCTGTGATCAAGCCAGAAACATTTTCTGTGTTGAGCAGTGTTATTTCCTCTCTTCTCGTAAGTATTCACTAATTACCGTCTTTATTGATATCACGTTTTCAAAACTGCTCCCTCACTTTACCACCAACCAAACAACGCGACTTTAGCACATATAGGTTACTTGACCCTGAAATGTCACACTACTTTGCGACCTATAAAATATACCAAGAAATTAGAATATCTACAAGGTCATCCCAGATAAGTCAGAGAAGTTATGCTATTTTTTCTTGAATTGTATTAAAAACGTGAGCACTTTCATGACTTCTTTGTGAGCTCAAATAGCAAATACTGATTGTCGCATTTAACGTAGAATTGAGATCTTGCTGAGACGAAGGGAAGGTCACGCGTGAACGCAGGGTTTAGGACCATTATTTAGAACCACCGCTCACGCTACTTGACAGTAAACGTATGTAGGTACTCAGATATAATACCTTAAAATTCGAGCTCGATTCCAGAATAATAAACCAAAAAGTTCCAGTCATGTATGAGCGAATTTTCGTAAATAATCGTATTGTATAGGTAATGCTAAATTGTTTTGAAATTTTAGCTTTTTGAGTGCAAGGAAATTGTTAAATAATAACTTTATGGCAAAAAACGTATTCTAAATAATGATCTGCTATTCAAAAAGTCGTTTTGGATTTTAAGCTTTTTTAGCAGTGCTATTTTTAAGTAGGTACATTTTTCAGTATTTTTATGTACACAAATTTTTGAACGATCTATTTTATAGATAAAAAACTTTATTTGAGCAATATTCTGCAAATATTCTATGTCTATGTTTCGTCTTCAGGCAAAACTACGAGACTAATGTACCGATTTTTATGAAATCTTCGGGGATCGTGCGCGATCATATAAAATCGATTACGAATCATCTATTGGTCCGATTCCGGTCAAACTCGGGGGTTAGTTGGGAATAACGTCCCAGGAAGACACCCCTTGTATTTTATCGCGATTAGTTGAGTAATAACTACTGCACATGCGCAAAACTGATATTGGTTGACACTCCGAGACTAATGGAGTGATTTTGATGAAATTTTCAAGGATTGTGCGCGTAAACCTCTAGACAGTATCTTCCCAATTCCACTGTCGTAGATGGTGACTGCAGTTGGATTTATGGTACGGTACTAGCATGCGCGAAAATAGATTATACCCCTATCTTGTATATATATTAGCATGTCGACACATATAGGTATTACTGTCCTATTTGGCATTCAATCGCTTCTTCTCGTACTTTGTTCTTCAACTAATTCTAAACGTCCAAGTTACAATATGTGAGGAAGCTATTATGCCAGCTCAACATGGCATATGTTTATTAAAATAATCCAACAAGGATAGCCTAGGTCTGAGGGAAATTACGTTTCCTGCTGCTAAGTATCAAGTTTGATATCCAGACATAAGCTGACTGATCAATCAGTCATCTAATGAGTATAATAAAACAATATGTTTAACAAATTAAGGATTTGGCAACAGCAAAAAATGGTCTTCTGGTTAACGGCGTTTTCTGTTTCATGGTTTAAAAAAAAGTTATCTTCTAGAAAGACGATGTTCTACTTTCTATTATGCCAAATGCAAGGCCGCCCTTTCTCCTAACCCCATCAAATCTTCAGCCTCTCGCCAGTTTTTGCGTGTGCCTCTCAGGCACATACTAGAGGCTCGAATTACCGCAAAAGCGATGTGGGCCTTTAAATATCCTTTAATGGCACTCTGATGACGAGTCCAGATCTTTTGCAGCCGTTCAGCCAACACTCTCACAAGCCATCTGAGGAGCGAAAGTAGCGTCCACAGGCCAAAGGCCAAAATGAAGCATGACGCGTTTCACATGCATCCAGGTATTTCATCTTTTTTTCCTGTTCTGCTGCTATCAGGAGGACTGAGCGGGAAACATAAGAGGGGGCGGTGCCAACGATACGGACGTCAAATAAAGCCATCCTCTGTGGTTTCCACACTTTTCTGCATGCCAGATCCCCTCGCAATCCTGGATTGGTCGCCGATGCCTCTTCAATGATGGGCCCTCTAACAGTTGCCCCAAGCTGTTGACATCAGCACTCCCAAGGAGTCCCTCACTTCATTGTGCCTCCTAGAAGCCACCAGTCTTGCAACTTAGCGCATGTTCTTGTGAAAAATTAGTAAAACCACACCCATCACATGAAGTTGGCATCTCAATAGGTGTCCTCTTGTACCGCATCGACAGTGCATCGTAGAACTCGCATCTCGATAAGTCAAAGTTATGCTTCATGAGGGGCATTACCGAAAGCCATCCAGAGGGTTTGTATTTATCAGAAATAGAACGTTTTATCGCCCTCTGCCTGACTCTAATTAGTGATTATGGAATATCTAGGGAAGGTAGAAACAGTTTCCTAATTATTAAAGTCTTAGCTATATAAAATAAAATAACTGAAGCTGTCGTACGTGATAATGATAACATTATTTTGACATTAATTTTAATAATGGCAATGTAATAAATTACATTTGGGAAAGCAGATTGATGTTTGTACGGATTCCGATTTTGTTTGTACGTTAAATCCCTTCAAGTAAAGACACACTCACTCACAATTCATTGTAGTGACACACAATCGAGTGGTGCGTGATAGAGAGTCAGCAGAGTACCTAATTGACCATATTGGAACCAGTCAGATCCACCGTCATTCACTGATTACCTCTTGAAATGATATTGTCAAGTACTTATAGCGGAAGGCTGGAGTGGGTGAGACAGTCCGCCGAGCCGTTTCGAGAGTGCGATAAGATTTTCGTCCATGGCGGAAAAAGTGCGCGATTTGATAGATAGAAAACACTTGGCTTGAATGTTTAATTTTCTTATAAATGTGCGCGGTTTCACTCGACGTTTATGGACTACTTCAATAATCATATTGTGAATGTGAACCACAATTTAGACCGCATGTGGTCGAGCCCCAACTCGCTTCGGCAAGCCATCTAACGCAGCCCTTAAACCTCCTTACTTTTTTTCACCACTGTAATTTCGCTATATACCAATGTTATTGACTTAGTCTCTTCCAATGAAACAAGATACGGCCGCTTCTAGTAGAGAGGAGAAATTATATACCCAGGATCCTGGAGAGCTAATATCGCTCAACAAGTTATTTCATACTTATTCTTTCCGTGACTTATCCGTTCTCTCAAAACTCTCACATCTACTCCAATGAGTTCTCAAATACAGTATTCTGATTCCCAAGACCAAGGTCCAAGGTCAGTAGAGCAGTCGTCTGCCCATTTAAAGTACAAGAATTGTATAGTCAATCAATAATAAATCAAATTGAGAGACATAAATTTAATGTTCTAAGATGAGCAAAAGTGCACGAAAACTGTGTTTCAAAATATTTCAATTATTTTCCGGGGGAGAGGCCACCTTGTATAGCAAAAAATTTTTATAACCCCCCCTCAAACTTTGTCACTTTACGTTTCAAGGTGCGTAGAATCCAAATTTGAAATGTCCGTCCGCCGTTCGCCATCCGCCGTCCGGGCCATAAAAGGCCTTAGAATTGACTTAAAAAAATCTGTTCTTTCGCGCATAGACTCCACTTGGGGTCTAGTTGGTCCTCACTTCTCGCCAGCTCGATCGCTCCACTCTCATGGGTGCTATGAGCCAAAAATAGATGAAAAAGTGTCTTTTTTTATTTTTTTTTTATTTCAAGTTGTATAGAAATTGGAGGTTTATGAGTGAAAAGAAAATGTTAGCTATTAATTTTATGAAAAAAAAGTATTCTAAATGATACTCTTCTATTCAAAATAGATTTTGGATTTTAGGCTATTTTTTGCAGTTTTATAGATTTTTTAAAACAAAATTTAATGAAGTTCAAGTTTTTAGCATAATTTCGTAAGAAAAGCTAGTTGGCAAATAAAGAAAACATTTTCAGAGTGCCGGACTCCATTCTTCATTTGCAGTTTGAATCTCTCCTTAGTTAGTTTCTTTATTAATATCATTTTGCTACCTAGGCAGGCGCAGCAACAGTGTAAATTCCAGCAATTATAGTTAGTTAACGCTACGGGCTCAAAGTCCGGCGATATAAAGCTACGGCGTTATTATATTACCGGCTATTGATTTTAGGAAGGCAACGGTGTAATTTCCGACCATTAGAATAGGCTTTACTACAATTCATGACCGCTTACTAGGGTAGGAGGCTACGATCAAGTAGGGATTTCGTCCGATTTGGGCTTTGATATGTGGTTCAAATGAATGACAATTAATCCGGCGTTGCAATTCGAGTGAGATTCAAAATCACATCGCACGCAACCACAACACCTTAGCCCCGCCTTACACCTGACGGGAACGGGCCCGGCCCGCGCCTTTCAGCGGGCCCGCATTTTTAGAGAACACGAAGAAATAAGGGTATCGACTTACATCTGAGCGAGAGCGGGGCGATCCCGCGACGGGGAAAATTTCGCCCGCAGCATGTTGCGGGAGCTCGGTGCCCGCAACCGACGGGGCGGGCCCGCCGGGAGTGGCGAACACATAGAAATGAATCTCTAGTCCTACACCTGCCGCCGACGGGGACGGGCGTTTTTCGTTTATTCCAAACTGAGTTTGATTTTTGACACCATATCCATTACCATATCCATCGTTATGGATATTTCAGCAATTTCAGCAACAGTTCATCAAAGGACTTCACTGACATTCTGAAATAAGAAAAAAAATTCTCCTCGTGGTTCCGAATTTCAGTAAACAATTTACTGAATTTCTTTTCTGCGTCCCTCTCAACATTGAAAGGATGGACCCAAAAACGTCTAGAGGTCGAATTCTGATCCAATAGGCCTTCAGCCTCTGCAGCACATATGAGATGTTGCTGATTTCTTCTCCACAGAAGGGTAGCGAGGTCCATTGCACAACAGAAACATCACAACTGCGTAGAAGCATCGAGAGCCCAGGAGAACAAAGTTGATGAAAAATGGAGGTATGCAGAGTGGGAGCGACGGGGGCGCGCAAGTGTAAGCGGACACCGCGACGGTGTTTCCCCGTCCGTCAGGACGGTGTTTTCCCGTTCCCGTCAGGTGTAAGCCCCGCCTTACATGGACGTATTGTTGGAATTACGGTTGAATAGAAGGTGAAGGTGGACTAGAGACAGGGTTATATCAACATCGGAGAGAACGTATCGTGAACGTTCAATTTTTAAGAAAATTTGTGATTTATTAATTTTGTTTTTCATTTTATCTGGATATTTCATAATTATTTTAAATGTATAATCATTTATCGCATGTTAGAATATGCACGGTATGAACACTTGCTTATAAATATTTTAGAGACAGATTAAACAACTAATTGTTAACAAAAAGTAACTCCTATAAGAGATTAAACTATAGGGCAAAACCAGGCAGAAAATAGAGTAGAATGCCACCAACCGCTCCTTTCTATCTCAATCCGTAACCAAGATTTATGGTTTTAATTTTTTTGTTTTTTCTTGAGAAAACCACGTTTTTTTTTTTTTAACGAAAATCCCCACTTTTCTCCTGTTTAAATCAACTTTTCACAACTTTTGACCACATCTTCAGAATCTACGTTAAATTGTCTTTGAAACAGATGAATTTGATATTTATTTATTTGTGTAGACCTGTACGTAAGTATTGGTAATGGAGATTTCGGTAATTGGAGATTTTGGATTTGTTTTTATTTTAACCATTTCTAAAAATGTTTTCTTTATTTGCCAACTAGATTTTCTTCCCACAATTTTGAAATTTTTGACGAACGAAGTGTTTCAACTTTGACACAGCTAGCATGCGTGCGTGTGTGTGTGTTCCGCGCTGTAGGATGCAATTTTGGAGCTATCAACTTGAAATTTGTTGGTAGACTCTTTAGAGCTGTATTAGCTGTATAGTTTTGGTGGCACCACGGCACCAAATGGTTTCGCCTCAGCCTCACCACCATTTTAGTAGACAACAAATTTTTCAAACTTCGTGAGGGACCTGGATAGCGTCAGCAGGGCCAGCCTAAGTCGAAAATTGCAAGTGTTCAAGACTCACATTTTATGCCCCTACAGGGGGGGTATGGAATACCCTCCAGGTAAAAAAAGGTGGCCCCTCCCCCGGAAAATATTTGAAATTTAAGGTCTAAAACACAGTTTTTGTGCACTTTTGCGCATCTTAGAACATTAAATTTATGTCTCTCAATTTGATTTATTATTGATTGACTTGATAGGTTCTATACAATTCTTGTACTTTAAACGGGCAGACGACTGCTCTACTGACCTTGGACCTTGGTCAAGGGAATCAGTATACTGTATTTCAGAACTCGTTGGAGTAGATGTGAGAATTTTGAGACAACGGTCCCTCCAGTTTAAATATTTCTGCCCAACATTTAAATAAATTTCTAAAAGTTTTCCAAATTTTTTTTTTTTTTTTTTACCGAAATTGGCCAATTTTAGCTATTAGCCCCTCCAAAAAGCTCGAGTGTTCGGCTGCATACGTCGCGCACTCCTCAGGCCGGCCCTTAGGACCATATAGTATGCCTTGAAGATCGGTAGTGGGCAACCAAAGTGTTTCTTATGTCTTCCTGTCGCAAATCTGATTGTCTTTAGAAAAACGGCTCCGAATGGATTAACAAGTTTCTCCCACTTGAAGTTTTCCACATCAATCCATCATTATACTACAAGGGGTCTGGAAGCGGTAGACCAGGCTCGAAAGTTGTTTCATTCCTACATATTCATATTTTCGATTTTGGTTTTTACAGTACATAGGTAGTTGTTCAGAGTGGAATAAAATATTTTTACGTTTTTCTTGTAGGTTTCTAAAAGCTCGGTGTAAAGAGACTTTTATTATTCAGTATGAGAAGCATGGTCCAGAATCATTTCCTACCAAGACTTTTTAATAGTTTTTTTCTCGCCTAATAGTGAAAAACTTAAAATAATTTCAGTCCAGACGAAAACTCCTTTTAGTATTCCTCCTGAAAAGATTACAAGAAAGTCCCACATACCCGAGCATCTAACGCTAATAGAACTGGTTTGGTACAACCATCACTCCTCCAGAAAGAGAAGCACATTTTCCATACTTAAAAATCCGTCAAAAAACCATAAGTTGTCCCCAAGTGTTCCCCCTTAGATGGGATTTGAGCAAGGGAAACCCTTCCTTTGCAAGGAAAACCCTTCCTTTGCAACTTATCAAAACTGAACATCTCCACTTCTGGTCAAAAATCGTTTTTTCACTGTTTCGGGCTGATGCTCGTGATTTCTAGAAGTTGTCCAAACCATATCTTTCAAAAGTGGTTATTTCCTATTGAAATAGTCAATCGAAAACGTGTGTTCGTTTCAAAACTAAACATCTCCATGCCCGAAAATTCCCCCAACGAAAGCAAGTTTGGGCCTATAAAAAGTGAACGTCTCCTCATGTTAGGCAAGACCCATTTCATTTGGTTTTTTTCAAAAGTGATCATCTCCAAACGTCTTCGAATGTACTTGTTTTGTCGATTTTTGTTTCCCTGTCACTCACCAGATAGCAGCATAACCTTGTACCGTCGAATACCTAGGTTTCTCTGCTACTCAACAGGTCGGGCGACAATGCTACGCGCCACGCCACTTCGCGTTGCAGCACGCGTTTACGTAAACAACAGAGAAGTGAAACGTGTGTTGTTGACATTCTTAGTTTGTTTTCGTGCTGGTTTCTGTACTGAGCTGGATTTTATGGTGTTTTGTGTTGATTATGGACGGTCTGGTGAAAGAATTGAACAGTGGAGGGCGGAAGAGGGCATCAGAGAGAGCATGGCAAAAGCAGAAGAGAAACAAAGTAAGTACGGAGATACTGACCCCAACCTTCATTTTCTCAAAAATCGACCGCGACCTTGTAAACATGATTCTAAGAACCTGGCGTGTCTGCAATTGAGTATGAATGATATTTCTATAAATCGCCAATTCTTTTATCAGGCTAAAGGTAAAGAAAAGCAAGATCTCGTTCTTACTCGACTCATCTCGGCTTTCCCACCCAAGAGAACGGGCCGTGAAGGGGGTAAAGGAGGGCCTTGCAAACCAAAACAAGTGTCCATAAAGTATTTTTTGCTTCGATCCTCCAAGAAGGTGGCTACCCCTGTTTGCAAAAAGTTTTTTTGTTTTGCCCTGAGTATTTCCACTGCACGAGTTTTGCGATTGGGTAAACTGATCGGTGCGGGTACTGTCCCCACGGAAAAAAGAGGAGGAGATAGGAAGGCCGTCAAATTTGCTCCGAAGAGGCAATCCGTTCGGGATATTCTGGGGAACATCAAGTGCACAGAATCTCACTATGGATGGGGGAAAAGTAAGCGCGTGTATTTGCCGGCTGATTTTACCACAAGAAAGCTCTACCAATTGTACATCTCCAGCGCTCCTGCTGAAATGCGTGTCAGCAGAACATTCTTTCATAGCATTTTCCTCAGTGACTTCAACATTGGCTTCTCATCTCCAGCATGTGATGTATGCGCTACTTGCACCAGGTTGAGGAACGAGATTTCCTCTGTGAATGTGGAACAGAAATCCAAGCTCATTGGGGATTTACGATTGCACAAGACTCGTGCTAAACAGTTTTACAAGCTGATGGAAGAGGCCAACGCCAATGAGAATGCAGTATCTTTTATATTCGATCTGCAGCAGGTGCAACGTTTGCCTAAAACGCCGATTGGCGAGGCATTTTATCGCCGACAAATTTCATATTACGCTTTTTGTTGCGTTTCATATTCTTCCAAAGAACCAACGTTTTTTACGTGGAATGAAGTGGAAGGAAAGAGGGGCTCGAATGAGATCGGGTCAGCGGTTCTCTGTTACCTGAGAAACATCCCATTCTCATCAAACATTACCTCAGTTCAACTATTCTGTGACGGATGTGGTGGGCAAAATAAAAACGCTCATATGATTCACGTCTTCAGCTACTGGTTGAAAACTGAAGCTCCTGAACATGTTCAAGCGATCCAATTGACGTTTCCAGTACGCGGGCATAGTTTTCTCCCAGCAGACAGAGCCTTCGGTAGAGTTGGGAAACGACTAAAAAAAAATATCGGTCATTGAGAACTCACAACAATATAATGAGATCTACAAAGAATTTTGGACTGTCCATTCTCTAACTGACGATTGGGTAGTCTATGACCTGAAGGATCTTACGGATTTTTATCAGAAAATCGGAGGTATCAGGGACGCAAAGAGGGTTGTGATCAAGAAATTTTTGTCTCGTTCAGGGAACATCTGCACGAAAGTTCGTTGCCATCTTAACTACAGGTTTGATTCCACAACAGAAGAATTTCGAAGCATCCTCAAAAAAAGGAGAAAGGAGGAAGATCTTCCGCGTCTCGTAGAGCTACCTAAACGAAACCCTCTCACGAGGGAGAAGAAAGAAGAAAGACGTTCTCCAACTGCTAGAACAACATTTCGGAGCAAATTGGCGCGAAAACCAAAATTTGAAGTGGTTTGTAGGGCCGTGTGAAGGACATGAAGATGCCCCCAATGAGGATCTCGAATGGGAAGATTGTGAATGTAAGGACGAGGACCCCATGCAAACCCATTTCTAGATGATACCAATATCTCAAAATGTATTAAAATTTGTTCAAAGAGTATACCTATAATGTTCCTAAGGTATTTTTACATAATAAATATTACTTCCGTTTCATTTTAAATTTGTCCTCACTAATCTTCAAATTCCCAAGTTTTCCTGGTTATATCAAAACTTAACATCTCCCAGTGTCTTCATCAAAACTGAACATCTCCAAAATACTTTCCCCTGTAACTTAGGTTAGGTTCAATGATATAACGACGTGGTTAAGGGACTTGAGTAAAGGATGAGGATGAGATACATTGGTATGTTGATTTCATTTTACAAGTTTACGCAGCAAACAGTACATGTTTTTTGACTCTTCTGGAAATTTCTCTGAAAGTGGAGATGTTCACTTTTGATAAGTGCCTCCTCCGAAGGAAAACCAATTGTTTCACCTACATACCTAAGCAGACCACAACTGAAACGAATGTGCCATGTCAGCCTACTTTTAAAATGCCTGATGAAAAGTTAAGCAAAATTAGACTCGAAATGCATAGCAAGACAGGAGAAAAAAAGGAGTAGTTCTTTATTCTTCCCGGAACACTAACACTCAACCTTAAGACCACCAAGGCTTTAGGAACCCCCAAGCTGGTACCTACCTAGAAAAATTTTTTACATATAAATTTTTACATTTCATTTTGTTTTTTTTTTTTTTTGTTTTTTTTTTTTTTCTTGGAAAGTTCATTTTGTTTTACAATTTGCTTATTTTTGTTCTAGCGGAGGGCTGAGCAATCTCTTGTACTACTGTTCCCTGCCCGATGGCGTGGATACTGTCCAGGGCGAACCCTCTCGCCTCCTTCTCCGACTGTACGGCAACCTCAACGGCTCCAGGGCCATCGAAACTCTCGTTACCGAGTCCGTCATCTTCACTTTGCTCTCGGAGTCTCAGAGGGGCCCTCGGCTTTACGGCGTCTTCTCGGGAGGTCGCCTTGAAGAATACATTCCCGTAAGAAGTCGCTGACAATCACATTATCTATATATGTAAAAATCAATTGCTGTTCGTTAGTCTCGCTAAAACTCGAGAACGGCTGGACCGATTCGGCTAATTTTGGTCTTAAATTATTTTTGGGAGTTCAGAGAAGGTTTAAAAGGTTTAGAATTTAAAACCTGCTCCATAGGGTGTGTTTTAGGGGAGGAGGGGGGGAATGGGGTTTCTTCGTCATCACTGAACAAACTGGGGATTTGATTGTCTAGTATATTTGGATTACTCCAATTCCAGTCAAGACTACTTTTTTTCAGATTTTTCAAATTTGACTCACAATGGATGGGGAGGGGGAGGGGTGGGGGAGTTAAAGCGTTTGAACGTCACTGAACCAATCTGAGTGGGCGAATCTATAAGAATTACTTTAACTTGGGTCACAGGCTATTTGATATGTTCAAGCCAACCTGTGCAAAGCACGGGTGAACTAGCTAGTCTGCAATAAATTCAACAACGCTGCACATTCATATACAATTTTTCGTCATTCTCTCGTCTACACTGATAACTAATCTTCCTCGATCAAGCATACCTCTTCTGTATACAGTATTGGTATGTCCTTTGTTCAGTATGGAAAGCTTTGTCACGGATATGCTCTAACAGAAGTGTAAAATGACAATTTTGTACAAATTCACTTTACAATTAAGATTAGTTGTCTTTCCTGATAATGATAAATTTTTATTAATTTAAGGATTGCCAGAATTACCAATTACTACGAACTAAATCACTCGCGACCAAGTTGTGGAAACCCATTTCAAAACGGAAGTTAGTGAAAAACGTTGTCTATTTCCACGAAAAAATAAAGAGTTATTGTACACAACAATAACAGTTATTGTTTGTTACTGATGATGGCCTAACCGTCGAAATCGATTTAACATTGTAACTCTTTATTTTCCGTGGAAATAGACCACGTTTTTCACTAACTTCCTTTTTCAATTACAAAATGTAACCATATAGTAATTTATGCATCACAAGGGACGGCCCTTACGATAATGTATATATCACTCCCAATTGCCATTTACTTGGAAGTAGTTTAATATTGCATGAGTGCAGTATCTACTAGATTTAAGACATTTCAAATAAAGTTCTAACAGCCACGGTGTTGTTTGCGGTCGGTAACTCACCGCAAAATATGTAATACCGATCAGTTGTGCATTCCTATCTCTATAATATCGGCTTGGTTGTTTGCCAACTGACGGGAGTGACGTTTTACTCATTCCAATTATTCAGCAAATAATTCCAAGTTTACTGATAAACGTTTGAATTAGTAATAGTAGACACTACATAAGTCGTTCAAATTGTGGAGCCAGAGCACTGTGGGCCTGGGGTTATCTTCACAAAAGCCTGATGATTCAGTCGCATGCATGCCAGTGCGCGTCTGTGTGCATTTGATTTAATTTGATTCTGTGCTAGTATGAAGCATATGTTTGAGCAACATCGCTGTAAAAACCTTATGGATAACTCTTGTAACTGATTTCATCAGAGAGGAAAATAATATCTGGTGCTATCATGCTTCGTGTTTTCATCTTTGTATTGATTTACAATCAGCAGCCTGGATATTGATGATGCCTTTATTTGTTTACATTTTATTGTATACGCGGCAGATCCGGCTGAAATCGTAGTGCACTTGATACATACATGAAATACGTACCTATAAACGTACAAAGTGAAATAAGAGAGGTTCTTTGCCGCTAATGACCCTTCTGGTTATGGTGCGGCTTAAACCTTAAAAAAAAGAGGTTTTCGAGATGAAGCCCCTGCCGATCACTCTCGATCAAGCCTAAAGGGTATTATTTGAGGGTTAAAATATTAAAAATCTGGTATCTGATTTTTTTTTTTTTTTTTCGGACAAAGCGCTTCATTAAATTAAATGAGACCATTAGGGTCGCTTTGCGTTCAACCACGATTCTCATAACAAAGGGAACCTATCGAGTCCAGGCCTATGTACGTCGGACGATGCCAATCTTTCATTCAAGGCTTCGTGGCAGGTCAATCAATAATATACAAATCAACTGAATGCTTGTGACTACTTTTTCCTTCTCAGCGATAACATTAAGAAAAAGTTAACTCGAAACTAGATAGTGAAATAAGTTTTCATTCTGTGGGTGCTTAATCAAAATCTTCTTATCGAAGGCGTTTATTCAACAGGCCAGGCCACTTCTCACGACAGAGTTATCTGATCCACATGTGAGTGCACTCATCGCCGACAAAATCGCACAAATCCACTTGATGGACGTTCCAATCAACAAACAACCCAAATGGCTCTGGCATACTATGCAAGGGTAAGTTGACGTTGAACGATTAGAATTAAGATTTCCTTAAGAATCAAAACTAACCGTTTTCGATGTGTGTTGAATTTAACTCATGTAAATATAAGACGTGGAAAAATTGTCTGCCTACCTCTGAACCAATAAAACCCTAAAAGGGCGTTTTATTCTCTACGTGGCCGGATGTTTACGTTACTGTATCCTCCTAATTTGATAGCCAATCATACAGTAGCCCTAGTGGCCGGATCATACCGAATCTTTAATAACCGGACCGCAGGGGCACTGGTAGCTCTCGCTAATTACCGAACCGCATGGGCGCCAGTAGCGCTCACTAATTCCAGACCGCGAGGGCACCATAAATAGTTTTAAATAAGAAAGAAAAAATATGAACTAAAACTGTCTAACTAAAATTAAAACGATCGGATGTTGAACAACAATGAAAGGAATTGAAATATTCTTTCAAAATAAGGAATGAGAGAGAAAGCTAGTTGTTGGTTGAGTTTAAAGTACATACTATATGGTCCTAGGAACAGTGCACGGTCATTATATAAAACTCCTCTGTCCAGGTACGTTGCACTACCTACCTCTGGGGTTACACCCCCAACTCTAGTGCTTGGCTCTGCTCCGAAAGTTTATCTAATGAATTTATTTTGAGAAAACTACAAGTGTTTACAGATTGGGCACGACATTTATTGAAAATCTTTGGTAGGTACGTACTTACTTATTATAGGCCGTCTACCCTAACATGTTGGACGCGTCACAGTGCGTGAAGAATAGGTTTGGAATGGACAAAATTCTGTCCTTGATCAATTTTTAAAGGAATTTTGATGCTGATAACGTAAAGGGGATTTCAGAATGAGATTTCATCGGAAAAGTGCAAAATACACATAAAAAATAAGGTCTTGGTTAGTTTGTTATCTAATAATTTACAAACCAAGTGTCACTTCGATATTTCAAAAATTGTGGAAAAAAGATTCTCTGATCTTTGATATCCTGTAGCCTAGAGACCACCGAATTTATCTTTAATTGGATTAATCTTGGATATTAGGCTGAATTTCAGTGAACATTTGTAAAATTACCTATCCCTAAATCACTATGAACAATTCCATTTCTGCCTTTCTTAGGTTGTCGGTTGATAAGAATCTGAAACGCTCAACTTAGTGCAAATTCCAGATTGGGCGCTGTGACACATGATAAAAAACTTTTGTGATCTTCTTCTTATTGGGTGAAGATTGTATAAACCTCATTCGCTCTGGCCCCCGAACTTTGAGATTTCATCGAATTTATTTTTTCTTTCTTACACGAATTAGGTTGAACACCCATAAGGAAAAATACCCAGTTTTATCTGTCAGATCCATTCTAATTAATCAAGTGACACTTGATCATTACATCTAAATATAGAGAACTTAGTAGGTACCTATTACTATAAGCTACTGTCGTCCTATTATTTGGAATGTAATGTTTCTAATGTAAACACACGTATATGATATTGCCCAGCAATATAGGTATGTATGAAAAAGTGTATAAATATTCATCATGTAACTAAAGGTAATGATAGAAGAAGTTGGAAATTTATTTACCAAAAATTGTTGTATCTAACGTACATTCCTCGGCGTAGGTGGGTGAAACAGATTGAAGAACTAATTGCTACTGACAATATTCAAGAAGATTCCAGAGAGATGATCAACACAATGAAGGCATTGAATCTGTCTGATGAACTGGTCTGGCTCAAGTGAGTTGATATCTTTGACCTGTTCACATGTAAATCCCTGATCGAATGATTTTACTGTATGTTATTTATTTACTTTTTCACTTCTCTACGTCAGTTACCGCAACTCCAACAGTACCACGTACGTTATGTTGCATCATTAAATACATTTTCCCACCTCCTACGTCATAATTTCCTTACTATTCACACATTCAAATAAGTACCTACCAGAGTGGATCCATTTTCAAGCGGGGGTCATGGCTTGGATCATGTAGATATACATTTCACTTCCAAGAAATTCTGTAGCACCTGTCTTGGAGGCCAAGATATCTGTATGTTTTTAACTTGAAAAATAATTTATTTTTTTTCGCCATAATGTACGAACGACCCATGCGTTTCCAGCACTATGATTGTTACATTGTTCTAAAGATGATTCAATGATTTCACAATTAACAAGGCTGACAATAACGGTGAAGCGGTTTACTAATAAATTGGTAAAACTACTCTATCAAATATTGTTTATTTGAATGCTGGTTTTAAATAAAAAGAACAACTGGATTTGACGTAGGTTATAACGTGGCGAAATCATTTTGCGGAATTCAGCTCCCAATTATCGTCAATATAAATTGGCCACCCCTCCAAAAACATTGAATTTATACGTGTTTCTAGTGGTAGCCAAACTCTCTAATATGATCTATGAGATGAGCGTGGAAGTTATTTGGTTTCCTCTATTATAAAGTCGTTTTATTCACAACTGGTTTCGCGCAGGTAGGCTTCATCAGGTACTACAATCTTGTAAGTACCCTAGCTTTTATACTCCTACTCTTTAACTTTGACTGTGGGGTAACGATGAAGATCTTCTGTGTTTTTTATTTCTCTTGATTTTTAGTACTCGAAGAAGCCTATTTAGGCGAAGTGATTAAATAGTGTGAATAAAGTAGTTGCGAATAAAACTACGTCATAACTGGAAGGAGCCAGATAACTTGCACCTTCCCCTCACACATCCTTTTGAATTTGTATAATTTTTGTTACAGAGAATTCCTCGTCGGCATCAAATCCCCGGTTGTATTTTGCCACAATGATCTCCAAGAAGGAAATATCCTGATGAGGGAGCAATCACCCCTGAACATGAACCTGGAGAATGGGAATGTGCCCGTGGACACAACCATATCAAACAGTGACAGTCTGGTCGTCATTGATTTCGAGTACTGCTCCTACAATTACAGAGGATTTGATTTCGCCAACCATTTCAACGAGTGGTTCTACGACTACTCTAACCAAGAACCCCCCTATTTTTACAAGCTCGAAAATAACCAAGCGGACATTCATCACAAGGTATCTATAAAAGTATAAAAGTTCCAATTGAGTTCCCACAGTAAATCAAACTATTTGATATCTAACGGTAAATACAGGCTAGGTGTTTTTAGGATTTTATCATAATAAATAAGTACAAAAAGTAAATTTTTGTGGGACTTTCTCCATGTGGAGAATAATAAATTGTGACCGCATGTGTAGTTAATACACTGAACTTCTTTCTATTCAATAACAAGTACCCAGCAAGTATCACAATAATCATGGAAACTTTTATGTCAGTTCGCGCCACTGTTAAATTGCGTACTGCGAAGAGTTTTTGAAGGCGAACGAGAAAAATCCATTCGATACCCATTAGGTACCCACTTAATTGTTTTAGTGCGTCTGATAGGGATAAGGAGTGCACTAATGGTCATCCTGTGCAGTGTGTTAAAAACACTGTTGAATGCGATGGGCGGCTTACCCGCCTATCCCCATATCCTAGACGGACACTCCTAGAGTAAGCTCTACTATTCTCTAACATGACCGATTTCATCGCTCGTAGGGGCTTCCCAGGTTGTGGGTCAATAAACGCACGGCCTCAAACTACCAGGAAGACATTTGGGGGCATTCACAAGTTCAATCAGAAACTTCATCCGTATCAACCATAGAGTACCTGTACTCCCCAGATACCTATGGCTCAAGTGTCTAATTCCTTTACTCGGAGTTGAAAGTGTACCTAGATAGAGTACAGGTCAGGCTGTGTGCTATCAACTCATTTCTCAAGAAATTGGTACAATTCGGCTATAAGGCTAAACTAAAAAGCTAGGTAGGTACTGATAGTAAAATTTGTTATACGGATGGGAACTCCGAGAAAAGAAAAGAAAAACCTTGCCTAGTTCCGGTAGAACTCGAAAATACAAAAAATGAACTTACTTTTGCACAACCCTCGTATAAGTCCGGGTAACGAAAAGTGTGGAAGCTTCATTATGTTGGAAGGTTCCTAACTTGACAGTTTTTCCAATAAACCTTCATCCATTGAAAACTGAAACAGGTGGAAATGTTTGCAGCCTAATTAGGGGCTTATCTCTTGCCGCTCGACTAGCAATATCAAGTAATTGACATTTTACGTAGAATATAGAAGAACGTGGTCTCCCACTAATTCGAACCTTCAAGGAACCCTCCAAAAATTTTCGAATCATGAGAGTTTCGAATTGGGTGGGTGATGTGAGGGAAGAATTCCAAAGTATGTAAGTAGAATCTGTCAATCAATGCCTACATGGAAATGCATTAATAAGTCAGTTATCATTGCTGACTGAAAAAATCGTATATCATTGTCTATTTAAAGCTCTTCTGACGTTCCTGATCGATTTTCATTTACAAAGTGCTTTGAAAATTTCCTCTCCAATCGGTAGTTGTTTATTTAAGTTGCGCAATAAATGTAAGGCCTTCTGTGTACTGCTGCAGGAAATTAGTTGAGTAATTTCTTCTTCTGGTTCTCTTGATCTTCATCAACTTTCAGTATGAGGTAAAAGAACTTCATCAACTTTTACTATGAGGTAGAATACCTTCGTCTAAGGAAGTAGGTTCCAACAACAGCTACTTCTTGTCCACTCGTGCAATGTCTTCGAAAGTTCTCTACTCATTTCAAGGCGATTCCACTGATAAAGTTGTACGGGATGGATTTCTTGATTTTCATCTTCTTCCTCGTTCCCCTCTTCCTTCTCAAACCCAGAAGCTCTGAAGCAGTTCCAATTCGTGCTAGGTTTAACGTTTCTCCACGCCTTATCATAGTCATTGCTGACAAAACTGCAACTTTTGTCGAAGCCTAATTTTTTCCATCGTATATTGTTATCAAATAAACACAATCAGAGTCTGAGAAGAAAGCAAGGAACGGAGAAGGGAATAAGTGAACTGGAGAGCGTGAAGACCTAGAGTGGGAGAGAACACATAAATATCATTGCTCGACCTCAGAGCTCATTCTGACAACTTACCTACAGCCTACAACCAACTTTCCTCCTCATTCCAACCTAACTCAAACCTCGTTCACCAGTTATGTATGCAATATTTTCCTTACTTAAGTTTATCATTTCAATTCCCTCTTTCATTAGGTATGTCATGTCAACCTATGGGCCCTCGCGGTCTAACGATCATTGTAGTGATATTATAGGCCTTCTTAGTCTGTCGATCATTGTAAAGGTACGGGCCATAGTGGTCTGGCTATTAGTTAGAGCAGAGGCCTCTCATCCAACAAATTTTGGGACACCTCTATGGTCCCCAGTTGGTTTAGTGACGTTCGAAACGCTGTAACTCCCCCACCCCCTCCCCGCCACTGTGAGTCAGATTTGAAAAATTTGAAAAAAGTAGTTTTTACTTGAATTAGAGTAAACCAAACATATTCGACAATCAAATCCCCAGTTTGTTCAGTGATAACAAAGATACCCCCTCCTTCTTCCATAAAAACACCCCCTATGTTGCAGATTTGAAAAATTTCAAGTAGCCTGTGCTTGTTAGAGTAATCCAAACATATTCCACCAATCTTATCCCCAGTTCGTTCAATGGTGTCCAAGATATCCCATTTGTCCCCCTCCCCTAAAACACTCCCTCTGACTCAAATTTTATAAATTCAAATTGAATAGAGTAAGAATAAGAGTAAACCAAACATACTCGACAATCAAATCCCCAGTTTGTTCAGTGATGACAAAGATACCCCATTCCCTCTCCCCTCCTCCCCTAAAACACCCCCTATATGGGATTTGAAAAATTTCAAGTAGCCTGTGATTTAAGTTAGAATAATCTGAACATAAATTATGCCGCTAATGACCCTTCTGGTTGAGATGCGGCTTAAACCTTAATAAAAAAAAAAATAATAAAAAATCCAAACATATTCGCCCAATCAGATCCCCAGTTCGTTCAATGGTGCCCTAGATACCTATTTCACCCCCTCCCCTAAAACACCCCCTCTGACTCAAATTTTAAAAACTTCAAATAGCCTATAATTTAAGTTGGATTGACATACAGAGAGTATGAGTATGATGTGAGTATGTATGTTGTACTGAGTTACATTTCCCCCCCACTCATATCAGTTGTCCAATACCCCTGTAACCGTGAAAAGTGGACAAACATACGGACAGACACACTGACAGAGATATATTGAAAAATGGTCCCAATCATCTACAAATAGCATTAAACGGAAAAGAAACGCAAAATCTCATGATTCTAATCAATGTACAGACAGATATACGTACGATTTTATTAATATAGATAACTGAATATTGACTTTGGAGATCATGGTCAAAAAATTCTTGTACAGCATATAGTGGCTTTTCCAGGCCACTTTGCTTGACATTTTGGTGTATAATTTTCAATAATGACCAAATCACAAGATCGATTCGCGAGATCAAATCAAGAGAAATGTGCCACGAAAGTCGCTGCCTAAAAAACTCTCTGAAAATAAAAGCATTTTTGGTAGGGAGTCTCTGTGGGACATCAAGAGACGAACGAAATAATGGGCTCTTTCCTGGTCAGCTGAGTGAGCTTAATTCTCTCCTGTTAACCCAAGGAAGATGAAATTTGGTAGGGAGACTCTCTGGGACATTAAGAGACGATTGCAATTTTAGGCTCTTTGCTGATTATCAGAGTGAGCTAAATTCTTCCATATTTATCCTTCGAAGGTGAAATTTGATAGGGAGGCTATCTGGGGCATTACATAAGAGACGATTGAAATGGAGGACTCCATCTTGATCAGCTAAGTGAGCTAAATTCTCGCCCCAGAAAATTCAGGGAAATTAACAGTGAGCCACGCGTTTCTTGTCGTATACTTGATTTATGATTTGAAAAATGACGCCGAGCGGACTCAAGATGTTTCTCTCACATACACTTTTCCACACCCATCACTACAACAAGGGATCTAGTAGACCAAGTCTGATCGTTGTTCTTTTGGTGTGAAATCTTCAAGTTTAGATAACAGTATATGTCTATATTTATGTTTTCGAAATGCAATTTTTACGTGTTTGTATGAAAAATCGTTGTCATTTGTTCTGCCGCCCTTTCAAGTACGGAATGGAATAATAATGAACTGGCTGTTGTTGTGTCGAAGGTTTACTGCTCTGAAACTTTTCTTCTACTTTTACCATATAGCGAAACCCAAATAATGATGAAACCCAATCAAAATTTTCGAACCAACACAATCAATGGATCCTATTCCAATATTCATAGCCCCGTCCGCATCTATGTGATTTCGAGAGAATGTTGTCGCGGGTGACACTGTCATTACTTTCTGACACGTCGACAATGTTTGTGCGGTCAAGTCTCCATGAATTATTTATAGCCCGTCGCTCACTTCCAGCCTTCATCCATCGCTTCTGGTTGGAATTAATACGAGGAACGTTTCATTCAAAGACATAAATTATTGTCAAATGGTATTAATTATGGAAGGTAGGTACTGTAATGCAATCCAATGTTGTAATTAAATGTGTTGTACATCATATAGGAGTAATGGTGATGAAGATGATGATTAGGTAGGTACTCTGGTCATTTGAGTCAAGAATTTAGGAGTCACGACGGGGTATCCGGATCAGCAGAATCCAAAGTGAAGCTCCCTGGTGGTTTCCTTTGACTTCCCATCAGAGTGAAATTGAAGTTGCTTCCCTCAGATCTGCAGATACAAAAATAATAAAGTCCTCAAATAAAGTAATATGATATTAACAATAAACGTTCGAGCTAATTTATATATTTCTCAAACGGACTGAAAGATAATGGAGGATTTGATTATTTTCACTCTCTATGTCTGCTGAGGAGCGTAGATACTTGTGAAATTAGTTGACTGTTTGACCACACTCCCAAATTTTAAAAGAAAATTTAAAAAACAACGAATCTACTTTTACCGCGGATAAAGCGAGTATACCTACTCTCTCTGTAATATCACACAATTCAAAAATATCACTAATAGATTTCAATAAAAAATATTTTCGAGTGAAAACGTCAAACCTAATCAAAACAAGTAATCACGAGGTTGTAATTGATTGGTTGTAATTAATAACCCACTTTCCACTGCCGAATAATCAAAAGTTCGAAGCCATTGTCCAAAATAATCATTGTTTCGGATTGAACAGTAGGTATGGAATGCGAAGAAAATAATTATTGGAAACGGTTTTTCGTACGGTGGCTATCATTTGAGTGATTAGGTACCGACCTTGCAGGCCACCTCGTAACTATCCATTGTCATTTTAGCTAACTCGATATTATTAGATAACATGTTGATGCATGAGCATGACTATTTTCCTTGATTTTAAGCTACGTAGTTTTTCTTAATCCCGTCAAGGAGATGGATAAATTGTAAATGAACACATGAATATTACGATTTTGTAGCCTTGGCAAGAAGCTGGCCATATATTATTTCTAAAACCAACCGCATCAAAATCTATCAAGATAGGAATGAATGTACACTGCGCCACAACCACAATTCGTGCATTATAAATATCCTTGCGATAGTCAGTATCCATAGTTGATAGGTAAGCGATCCTTACCATTGTTTTCGGAAACCTATACAATTATTTGGAATTATGACTTCTTTTTTTAAGTCTGGGAGTAATCGTCAGTCAACTGGTTGCAAACCTACGTAGAGTAGCTACGCCTCCTCAACAGATATATAGTGGGAGAAAATCATCAATTTCCTCCATTATCTTCGAATGTCTACATTCCTTATTCGTTCGAACGTTTTTTGTCAATACGAATTTAGTTTATTTGCGGACAAAATTGACTCAGTTCAATTCAAGTCAAAGACTACTTTTTTTCAAATTTTTCAAATCGGACCCAAAATGCAAGGGGAGGGGTTGAAAACTCAGAGTTGTCGAATATGTTTGGAGTATTCCTTAAATCAAAATGACAAAGGGGAGTGGGGGTGGTGAGGGAGCGGACATTTACCACTGAATCAACTGGGGATCAGAGTTGTCGAATATGTTTGGAGTATTCTAACTTAAATCACAGGCTACTTGAAATTTTTCAAATCTGACCCAAAGGGGTTGCTTTCTTAGTGGAGGGTGGTGGGAGGGAATGGAGAATATAGGACCTCTTAACTTAAATTACGGACATCAGAACTGGGTAAGGGAGGTAAACTGAGAATAAATTGACCTGATTGATAACACGAAAAACCACAGCCTAAAAATAATGCCCGTAGGGCTGTTTTGGGGGGAGTGGGTTTGGAAAGGGGTATCTTTGACATCACTGAACAAACTGGGGAACAAATTGGGCGAACATGTTTAGATTACGCCAACCTCAATCACAGGCTATTACAGTTTTTTCTAGCCTCAACCATATGTGTTTGTGGTAAGGAAAAAAATGGAGGGAGAGAGGGGGTGGTTAAATGGAATAATTTGGTCATCACCTAACGAACTGGTGATCTGATGTTCGGACGAATGAAATTGGATTAGTCTGAACGTTCTTTTGAGTTACCTATTAAGAATATTTTTAATCTGAAATATGGGGGGTTTTTAGGGAGGAGTGGGGGTTGATCTCAGTAGTTTGATCCTAATATGTAATTTATAAATAAGTTCTTTACGAAATTTCTTTTAAATAAGAACTTTTTTAAATCAGATCCATAGGGGCATCCCAAAATGTGATGGGTGCGGGGAGGCTTGCCTATATTAAATTCAACCTGTGCAACACAAGGGTGAACCAGCTAGTATGTATATGAATAGGAATATATATAAGGACTATATATAGGATTCGTTTTAGGAATGCCTCAAAACGGATTTCAATGATATAACACTTTCGAAAATTTTGATTTTATAATTTTTGAAGCTATTGCAACAGCTTAATTTACAAAAATTCCCTAAAACTATGGTGAAATATAGTATTTGTTCCTAGTTTAACACGATTAAAATTATGATTTTGTTCATGATTGCAGGAACATTTGGTGAGAAGCTACCTGGCAGCGTTGAGAAAGTACCCCGAGTACAAAGAAAAACCCGAGGACAACCTTCAAACCATAATGAGGGAAATCGAAGCATTCACATTGGCCTCCCACTTTTTCTGGGGATTGTGGAGTGTTCTTAACTCGTCGTCGGAAATAAATTTCGACTACTGGGTGAGAATTATTACTTTTCTTATTATTATAATTATTATTATACCTTTATCTAACAAGCTACAACCACGGCGGCGCCGGCGCACGGTGTTGCCTACGGTCGCTTGTCGGGAGTGAAGTGACCTCATTATCGCTAGGTGTCAATTCATAATTTAAAAAGTTCCAGTCATGCAGCATGATGGTATGAGCGAATTTTCTTAAATTACCTATCGTATAATAATATGTTAAATTCTACTGAAATTTGAGCAATTTCAATAGAAAGAAATGGTTAAAAACCAATTTTATGGCAGAGAAACCCATACTAAATAAACCAAGGCAATTCAAGAAGACTTTGGATTTTTAGATTTTTTTTGCAATTTTTATAGATTTTTTCAGAAAATATTAATGATGAATTTTGTGCAAAAATTTTTTTATGTCGTAATTAATCGTTCATAATTTTGTTTTGACTGAAATTCTACTCAAAATTATTAATTTGACAATTTTTGGCTGTTTTTAGCCTTTTTTTAAAGTGATTTTCCCCCTTATTTTTTGAAGTTTGACCAATTTAATGTGCTCAAAAGGTGCTGGCTAACAAACTCATCCTTTTATTTTGGAAAGATTGATTTTTTGGATCAAGAACGGGATTTTTATTTCAATCCCAAGGAGAGTTATCGTCTGGAATGACACACACACACACACACACACACACACACACACACACACACACACACACACATATATATATATATATATATATATATATATATACAAACGCAAACTTCAGGAATCGTTTCAGAATGCCTCAAACCGCATTTCAATTACGAAACTTTTCAAGATATTGCATTTTAACATTTTCCAAGCCATTGCAACGAAACTATGAAAATTCGCTAGAAATCTAATAAAAAAGGAGTGAGTTGCTTTTTTCACTAGTTTATTTCGTATATTTTTTTGAAAATTTAAAATTTTGCACCAAAACATTATGTTGTAGGAATAAAAGGGTGCAGGGGTGTGCTCCAATCCCAGGCAATGATAGTAATTTATATTATTAACTGATTAAATAGTATTATATGAGTACTAAAAAACTTGTGGTAATTGATGTTGTTCTAATACCTTTGTCATTTCTTTTAACCAGAGCTACGGCGAATCGAGGTTTCAATCCTACTATAGCCAGAAGAACAAGATTCTGGCCGAGTTCGAGTTCACCAACGGGGTATAAAACGGCGCCGGATGATTTTAAACTGCATTTCAGTTTCCTTCCGTCTACATTCCAAATGCGCTTTTTCCTACGTATCCAGCTTGAAAAGCTATAAAAAAATTATAGCACCAAACTTACATTTAATTTAAATTTTGTAAGTGTACCGCCACGGCTATAGCATTCGAACATTCGTTTGTTACAATCAATTTAAAACCTGAAATATTTTACATAAGTTCTAAAAATCAAATTTTCGAAGTCGTTCAGAACGGCTCCGATTTCTAAGGACCCAGTATTACAGGAAGAGAGGCTGTAATAATTAACTTGGTCGACGTTACCTATTGTACTATAGTTTTATTTTAAACCTAGAATAAAATAGTGTGCTATTTTATAATCACGCAAATTTTAAAATTAAGACTAATTTTTTGGCACTTGAAAATATTCCATAGTTTATAGTCACGCCGAAAATAATGAGAAATAAATGTGGAACTGTGATTAGGTATTTCAAACAAAGAACGGTGAGATGGAAACTCAATTTGTAGAGTAGGTGTACCTACACATCTATGGTTAAGTGAAATATCAAATTCTTTTAATTTTAGTGTTTAGTCACACCTTAACGATTTGATTTGGTTTTGTTCAAGAACCAAATGGTCCTTTATGGGAGAAAGCCCTCTTACAATGGCTTCTAACTGCATTAAAAAAAATTTCGCCTTGAAATTCACACACAGCTGAGACATTTGTTCAGTGGCATCATTCTATGTAGGACCTAATAATGTAGATATTACTATTTTAAATCCAAGGCAATTTATGAGGAATGTGAGGTTCTTTATAGATGCTTTTGATTGTTTCCCTGTGCAAATCACGTTATTCTTTATTTCTGGTGAAGGGTCTTGTCTTCAAATGAGATTCAAACAACGTTTCACTTCCACAGTCGGTTTCTGTTTTTCTTTGAAAGAATGTCAATACATTCATGTAATGATACATAAGAATCGTATGACAGGAATGCTCATATTCAAAACAACCAGAGCAAAATCATTATTATTATCAAAAAACATCCTGATGTTATGAAGTTTCTGATTTCTCTCTCATTAACGGATTTCATCTCATTCTAATCAATTTGAAAATAGCAGTAAAAATATCCTTTACTAATTAAAAGCTATCCTTCAACGCATTTTTGAAATATTATCAAGGTAAATAGATTAATATGCCAACACCAACCTTCATAAAGAAAGCCCATGAATTTTTTACTCAAATATCGTTGTCATTCCTTGAATCTCACTTTAGTAAACACACGTTGTATCTAACTTCCTACCTTTAGTAAATTATAGTTACCAGGTTCATCATACAGGTTTCCAGTAAATAAATGTTGGATTAATTACATAGAATGTGTGTATCTACATACATTTTATCATTTGTAGGTTGGTAGGGTTAATTGAAATCAACTTCAAACACGATTCATTCATTAATAGTATTACATCAGTCACAATAATTACTAAAACCCCCTGACCAAAAGTATCTGTCAGCAGCTATAATGAATAATAATCCTACTAATAACCCACCGAATCCTAATAATTTATTTCTCCCATGGTTCGTCCTAAGGTGCTGCTGGATTAATTTATTCATTTCACCATACAAAATCAATAGGTAGTAACTCTCATATAAAACGAGCTTATACCAGTCTTTCAACCCTGAAAATGTCGAAATTCAACTACTTTCACGGAAAATGACTTTTTATTACTATCAACATCGTGAGTACTGGGAATCCGATAAAAATGGAACATTATATCACGAATTTCAGTCAAAAATACAGGAATCACACAAGAGTCTGAAAACGATGCAAAGAGCGACAAGACAAAAGTAGGCAAACGAAAAGCTTTATTCAAAAGAATGCCACCTTAAGATTGATAAGACATATGAACCCAAATCGATAGTCCTAAGTGGTAGTGATATATATTCCTTAATTCCTTCCTACGGTGAATATATTTGGCGATCAGTCTGTTACTGAATAATTGTTAATTAATCAAATTAGATGTATCATAACTATGAAAATACTATTTTATGGTGTACAATTATTTTAGAGTATCTAAGGTATTTATTATATAAGGTAGATTGGGGCTTGTGAGCCGTATGAAATAGATTTTTATTAGCTTAGATAATAACCTATAGACAAACTCATGTTTAATTAAAATGGAATTAAAATCGGTATAGCGGATGGCGTTGACAAAAAAGACTTGTTATTGAGATAAATGGTTGTCGTCTACTATGTACTGTCGTTTCAATTTATGGTTGACTTTGTGATAGAATTTGTGATATTCGAGACGGATAGTTGAGGGTAGTGTTTTTGACGGCGTCAAGGAGCGATAAGAAGTAGTTTCCAAACTTAAATATTAAGCTACAGCCTGTTCTGACTGTTCTTAAGCCCATTCCATCAAATTGTACCACTAGTTTTACATATAATTATATTATCTACTTATGTAATTCGATTAAATGTTTATTAAAGTTCTATATAGTTCAATAGATTTGAGTTGCTTCATTTTTCTTCCCCTATATTTCTTTACGAATACGAAATTATGTAAGTTTGTGTCTGTCGCTCTGTTTCGCGAGAATCAGTAGTGCTAGATGCAATGCAAATATAAATGCAAGGTGATTTTAGAGGAGTTTTTTTCAATCACAGATATAATTGAGTCTGTGCTCACACATTTTAAAAAACTATGTCACGTTAGATGTGGCACATTAGCTTTCTCGTATCCATAATATGAATGTATATTGCAATGTTTTAAATTTCCTTCCCTTTAAATAAGATTCCTTAGTGGATTCCAAACGTTAGAGGAAATCATCATCATCTTCTAAAGGCAGCGCCTTGTCGGTGTAGCCATTCGTCCCTATCCATTGCAGCCCTCTTCAGCTGATGGTAAGAGGTGCATCCCATTAGGTGGTATATATCTTCCAGGTAGGATTTTCTTGGTCTTCCTCTAGGTCGTCTTCCTGCTACTTTCCCCTCAATGATGTTGGTGATGAAGTTATTATGCCTCAGTAAGTGTCCAACTATCTTTACTTTTCTCCTCATTAATGATGTCATGATGTTTCTCTTCTCTTCTATTTCCTCCATGATCGTTTCGTTTCATTTCCGTTCTGTCCACTTTGTCCTCGTCATTCTTCTCCACAGCCACATTTCCATGGCCTCAAGCCTATCCCTCTCGTATCTTCCTACTGTCCACGTTTCGCAACCGTACAACAGTATGCTCCAGATGTATGTTTTAATAAATTTCTTTCTTGTATGAATACTTAGGTTTTTATTAGATAGGAGATTCTTCTTCTTTTCAAAGGCTTGTTTCGCCAAGGTAATTCTTCTCCTTATTTCTTTGTTAGATCTATTGTCGTGAGTAATTAAACTTCCTAAGTAGCAGAATTCCTGTACTTGTTGTATCTTTTCGTTCTTAATGTGGATATTGCAATTTATGTTATGATAGTCATCTTTACTTACAACCATTGCCTTGGTTTTCTTGGCGTTTATTTTGAGTTTAAATTTGTTTAGAATTGTATCCAAACAATTGAGCATCTGGGTGATGTTTCCTTCAGAGTCTGCAATTAAAGCTATGTCATCAGCAAATCTGATGGAGTGAATTTGGTTACCATTTATAGTGATTCCCTTGGTTTTGTTTTTAACTTCGTTTATAGCTACCTCTATAAAAAGGTTGAAGAGGTAAGGAGATAGCGGACAGCCCTGACGAACACCCTTCCTGATTTTGGCTTTTTTCCTACAACCGTTTATATCTATCATTGTTGTTTGACATTTATATAAATTGAGAATGAATCTTCTATCCTTCCAGTCTATTCCAGTTTTGCGTAGTGTTGTGAAAAGCAGCTCCCAATCTACCTTGTCAAAAGCCTTTTCTAGATCTACAAAGGCCACATAAGTGTCTTTTCCAAGGTCTATCCTTCTTTCTAGGACTTGTCTCAGGGCTAGGATTGCTTCTCTGGTGCCTTTTTTACTTCTGAATCCAAACTGGTCCTCATCCAAATTTTCATCTATCTTTCGTTTCAGTCTGTTTTTAACAATGCCTAGGAGTATCTTGGAAGCGTGCGATAGTAGGGCAAGTGTCCTATAATTTGAACATTCTGTGACGTTACCTTTCTTGGGTATTGTTATGGTTTTACTTTGGGTGAAATCAGAGGGTAAACTGCCATGTTCACACATATCTGATATGATCTGGAACAAGGACAGTCTAGTTTTTTCATCTAAGCTCTTTAATAGTTCGGCAGGTATATCATCAACTCCCGTTGCCTTTTTATCATTAAGTTCTTTCAACGCCATATTAAACTCCTCCATTGTGATCACCGGTCCTTTCATACTACTGTCAACTTCTTCCTCCCTCTCAACGTACTGTTCTTCGTTTGTTAGTTCTTGGCCCTCATAAAGCTCTTCCATGTATTCTCTCCATCTATCCGCCACCTCATCAATGCCAAATAAAATTTTACCCTCTTTATCTTTGATTACATTGCTTTTGGTTTTGGGACTGTGGTGTAATTTTTTAACTTTGGCATAAACTCTACTATCATTCCTGTTCATCAATCTTTCGATCTCTTCACTGTTCTCATCCATCCACCTTTCTTTTGCCTTCCTGCATTCTGTTGTACCCTTATTTTTTACTTTTTTGTATTTCTCGTCATCCCTGTTCTTCCAATAATTCCTTTCTGATATAAGTTCTAGTATTTCTGCTGTCATCCAGGGCTTCCTCGGTTCAAGAATATTTTTCCCTAGTATTCTATCCGCAGTCTTCGCAATAGAAGCTTTCAGTTCTTCCCATGAGTGGTTGTCAGTTTTTTCCAATTCGTCTTGGAAAGCTTTTAGAATGGGGCCGTTTCTAAGTTTATCTACTGCCCACTTTTTCTCCAGAATTTTCTTCCTTCTTTTAAATTTTACATTGCACTTGGCCATGACTAGGTTGTGGTCACTATCGATTTCAAAACCAGGATAAGCGTAGCTAGATTTTGTCTGGTTTCTATATTGCTTTTTTACAAGAATATAGTCTATCTGGTATCTCATTCTATCCCCTGGAGCTTTCCATGTACATACCTTCTGCGTTTTGGGGTTTCGAAGAAAGTGTTGGTGATGATCAACTCCATTTGTTCGCAGAACTCTAAAAGTCTCCTTCCTCTTTCATTTTGGTTTCCCAGGCCGAATTTTCCCATTGTACTCGATGTAAAGTTTTGTTCGCCTACTGATGCATTGAAATCTCCGGTGATAAATACATTTGCCTTCTCTTCAATTATTCCCATCAGTTCCTCTAGGAGTTCGTACAAGTTTTCCACTTCCTCGTCTTCACTGCTTGATGTCGGGAAATAGACTTGTATAACGTAGATGTTAGAGGAAATAATAAATTAAAATGGGGTGTAAAATCTCACAATCGGTCAAAATATTTCGTTCATCCAAAGCGAGAGCAGCAATTTCAGCTCGATCAATCTTTTGACGTGGGTGAACATAACGCTCCCCTACAGATTGCAAACAAAGAGGCTGTACATAACCGACTAATTGCTGAGAAAAGGTTTCTTGTCCCCACTATTAACTCCTACTTTGCTCTGTGCTGCTGAAGAAGCACAATTGTGAACTGTCTGCATATGAATTTTTTGTTGCGCTGGCTGTACGATACAAGTGGAAGGCTGTTTACATGCCCGATCGTTGTTATGGGTGTGGATGGAGAGATTTTTCTCTCAAATACGCCCCGAGTTGTAAAACGGGAGGGCTCATAGCTTATAACTCGTCTACAAAACGATGCACTGCAATGCACTGGGAGAACTTATTTTATCTGGATGGGGGAACTGCGTGAAAAAGCCCATCATTGTGGAATTGTCTGCTGCCCATCCGGAACTAAGAAGTGACCTGGTATGTCAAGGGGAATCGGAAAGGCGGAGGGAAGCATTGTTCGGCTTTCCTGTCCTTGACACTGATGCTCCATTTCACCTTCACCACCCTGTGGCTACAATACTGAGGGGTGCTGATGAAAATAAAACGCGGAAAAAAATCAGAGCATTCTAAGAAACCTCATTCATTCCTTTAGGAACATCAGCGGGCGCAACCTTTGCACCTCAGGTGACAACTTTGGTCAAAGCCTTTGCTGAACGTCTCAGTGAAAATGGGATTGCACTCGAGGGGTGTATTAGAGCAAGTCTGGCCTTCCCAATAATAGGGACTGCACCTCAATGTGCATAAGAGAAGTTTGCAAGAAGTGGATTAAGTGCAACGAGTCATTTGGGTTTCTCGATGGAGCAGGATGAGGGGCGGACTAATCAATGGTCTTAGTCTTCTAGACCTAAATGAGCAGAGGCTGGTCTCACAACTATTCAGATTATGATGATACCTTCGTTTGAATGTAATAGAGTTAAATTTTTACTTTTGAAAAAATAAAATCGGCTAAATCATGCTTGTTAGATGTTGCGTTTGTGCAGGAGCAGAACTTACCTGTGGGTTGAGAGAGATGAAGTTCATTAGGGACCACCGTACGATCTTCGAAAATTCCATCGAAATTGGATGAAACCTATAGAAGTCATGCTTGTTGCAAGGATTTGAGGTTTGCGCATGCGCAACAGCTACTAATGTAATGATGATGAATGTGATGAAACTCATAATGGTTTCAAATCATCATTTCCAATCACCCTCTGAATATGAGAACGAATAGGCCATGAGAAGATGATACGGTGTTTGCGCTTGCGTAATGAAAAATATTAGTTATTGATTAATGGAATTGATAGTGGCCCGTCTTCATCCTATTCTACATATTCCCTGGAAATTTCATTAAAACCTAATATAAAAACTGCAGAAGTTATGCTTATTAGAAGGATTTTGATTCGCGCATGCGCAGAAGCTTCTAACGTTACGATTGTGTTGAAATTTATATGGGATGATTCGCCTGTTCCCGAATACCCTCTATATTTTGGGGAGATCGGATCACTAGAACTTGAGAAAATTAGGCTTGATGGATTATGCGTTTGCGTATGCACTGAGTATTGATTCTGATAGGGAGACATGTACAGCGTAACCAGCACATTCCCTGAAAACTTCAACGAAACCGGGTAAAAACTGTATTTAAGCTTTCTCACCAAAAGTTGTTCAGGATGGTCTAAAACGTGTATAGTACCTACTCGTATATACCAAGGAGACATTTGATGGAGGTAGTTTGGTCGGCCGTAAGTATTTATTGTTTTTTGGAATTAGTCGGGATGCGGCCCAAGGAAAATAAATGAAATTATTTCATTTATTGTTTTATTTTGTTACGTTTCGTCGGAGACATTTGGTAAATTAATCACCTTCACTTAACTACTCCTTCTGTATTTAACAAAAGCTGACCTGTCAATTGAAAATTAATGTCTTAAAATAAATCACCCACTTACACTTCACAAGTCCATCTATAGGTGACAGAAGTTATAATAAACTCAATTTCGTGAAGTACGAGTTCCATTAGAACCATATCAGCTGATACGGTTGTCATATGATAGGTGCCCACTAATCCCATTATTCAGGGGTAGGCATTTGCTATGAAATAGGTAATGGAGAAAAATGGGTGTGACGGTCAGAAAAAAAAACACTAGGGAATTCAGGTGCAATGGTACAATGTTTTCAAAAAAATTAAATTTCGCAGTTATTATTGCTTCACCAAATAATTTTTGTGCTTCACACAACTACTTCTAGTCCGGTTTTATGAAATTCTCAGAGGTTGTGCGGGTTAACTCCTAGATGGTCCCCTATTTAATTCCATTGCTGTCGGATCAATAGTAACCTGTGCGCATGCGCAAACGTCAATATCTTATAACGCCGATTTCGCATTAGGATTGGACCGATTTCGTTCAATGCTACCCAGGTTATGTATATGATTCTGGATGGTGCCGAAGAATTTTATAGCGGTTGAATAATACTAATTACCATTGCGCATGTGCAAAACTAAAATTGGTTCGTACACGCCAATCTCTGAGACTAATTCACCGATTTTGATGAAATTTCCAGAGATTGTGCGGGTTAGCTCCTACATAGTTCCGTTTATATTTAACTACTGTCAGATAATAGCACAGTAGCCTGTGCGCTTGCACGAACGTGAATTTCTTATAATGTCGATCCACGGATCCAATTTTGTTTAATCTCACGGGGGGGGGGGGGGGGGGGGGGGGGGGGGGGAGTTAGATTTAGGTATATCATCTAAGGTATATCGTCTTGGGATAGTTTACCATGAATTTCGTTGCGATGGGTTGTAGTAACCATTGCGCATGCGCAAAACTGAAATTGACTGTTACAGACGAAACTCTGAGCTTTAATGAACATTTGTGGTCAGAAATTGTTGCTCATAAAGCTGGTACGCATATAATATACCTACCTTTGCCGTCTGATTGACAGAGGGTGTGCGCATGCCCAAACATGAATTATAACCCTATTTTTTAATAGGTATTAGTGTCTATACACATATTTTACAATTATATTTTTCCTTAAATTTGACGCGTAATTTGTTCTTCAAATAAATCTATCCCTACCTATTATAGTAAATATATTACTTATACCTACAGTCAGTCCGAAAAGTAATTGAGCGACCAAACAATATTTCAAAAAATGCTTTTTATGCCAATTAGAGGTTTTATTTTTTCTCAACAACTGTCCCGCCTTTATCATGAAAAGCGATCTGGGCAATTATCTACTTTTTGGATACACACGGAGAACTTCTTACTACATTGAAAACACATAAAAATTTGAAATTCACGAACAGAAAGTAATGAACCATCTCATTTATTGATTAGATACCTACTAATATTCCGTTCCGTGCTTAATTGAGAGGCATTATTTTAGGTTTTGTACACTGTTTCTCCACCTGTTAAGAAGGTTCATCGTAAGGTTTCCTTTGGATTTAATAATAGGCTTCAGCCTGTTGGGTATAGAGGACCGAGTTGTAGCATACCTATGTCGAAATGTCTTATTTTCTCCCACTCTTCTAGTAATGCTGTTTCCAGGTCCTCTTTATTTTTTATCAAGCACGAGTGGATATTCCGCTCTAAAACATCCCATAGGTGTTTAATAGGATTTTCAATAGTTCAACATTCAACGAGAAAGTTTTACTTACTTCATCAGGAATCTGAAGAGGTAGGTGGTACCTACCTAGTTACCGTCACACCACAGTCAGCTCTCAGGAACGCACTCGAAAGTCTTTATGATTTTTTATCTAGTAATTTCTTTGACGAAGGTATCTGTTATTCAGGTATAAGGGTAAGTTAAATACATAGGTAGTGTGCTTTAAAAAAAGTAGTTTTTGCAAATTTTTCGTCCGAGAAGTTGAGAATTTTTAGTTCTAGCAGTTGAGATATTTTGATCCCCCCCCCCCCCCCCCTAGTGATGGCAAAAGAAAATCGATGTTTTCGAAAAATCGATTTTTTAGTTTCAAACATCGATGTTTAGACATCGATTTTTGCTGTACGATATTTATCTAACATCGATGTTTTCATCCCAAACCATCGATTTTTTAACTCGCCGGAATAAGCTTTTACTTCTGTAGCTTTACCGACAATCTCGAACCGGAAATTCAGATATACAAGCTCTATATTTTGTTTTGAAAGCAATCACAGTAGTTTAGACTATGATTTATTTAAATAATATCGTATTGCATTGATATGTTGAAAAATACACGCTCAAAATGGGACCGCGCGAAACCTTACAACGCAAAATACACACTGATTCTACCTCTGTTACATGGTAATTGTCTGTCTGTCTGCCTGTTATGTTTCAAAACACCCAGGGGTAGAGAGGAATCTTAAATCAAAATTTTGTCTCGAGAATATTTAAGTATCGTAAATTTGAATATTATTATTTTTTTTTACTATACTAAATTATTGGTTTTTATTTTTTTAATTATATTTTAGGTTTATTATATTACCTTAAACACATAACATAGTGTGTTGGGTCTAAAATAAGTTATTGTACTTATTATCATTATTATATAACTTTGATTAATCTATTACTTTAGTATTTTCAATGCTAACAAATACAGCAACAAAATGAAATGATTGTTTTATTTAAACCCTTAAATGTTCGTTTTCAGAAACTACAATTTTGTAGCTTACTTTCATTATATTAAATTCAAGTACTTTATATTTCTTTTAACAAAATTTGTCTTCTTCGATGTTAAAACATCGATGTTTTTAAAAATCGATATTTTGGGCTTGATTTTTGTATCCCATCGATTTAATGAACTCGATACATCGATGTTTCCAAAAATCGATTTTTCATGAAATATTGCCATCACTACCCCCCCCCCCCCCCCCCCCGCCAAACTTTTTGTTGGTGCAACGGTTCTGAACATGAAGAAGGAATTGTCTTCTCCGCTCGTTGGGAAGAAATAATCTCGCTTAAAAGAGGAAGGAATATGTATTATTTTTATTTATGTGAGTTCCAATACTTATTGGTTGTGAATTTTGCGTTAAATTTCGTGTTAGGTACCTACAAGGAAAACTACTTTCTGATGTGGTAAAAAAAAATAGTTCCGTGCTTATCGTCTCGCAATTACAATTATTTCATTTCATTAATAGGTCTTTATATTTAATCAATTATTTTATTCTACTTTTTAACATTTTGTTTATTGCATAGGATAGGGTTTTACGCTAATCTTTGTTGGTTTAGGTAGGTAAGAGAATTTATTACCTATCTCATGCATTTGGAATGCAACAGCAATGAAAACTAATCTTGAGGAATTTTGAAGAAAAAAATATAGGTAGGTATCTACTATTTGCATTACATGTCTGCAGCGCTGGTTTGCATTCAAGCAATGGAAGGAAGACTTAGGCGCTGGACAATACCTAACTGCGCTTCTACGTACTTCATACAATGTTTTTCTCCTTGTTTCAATTAACAGTATGAGGTATTTCCCGTTTGGTTTCCCTAAACTGTTCAAACTTCATGCGTAAGTACCTACTATAATGTGCTCCAATCTCGGCGGATACCTACCTACCAGATCTGCGAGTTGGTTTGAAAATCCCCACACAGAGCGCGTTAAATTATGATAGCTATTTGACCTTCACCTTGTTATCAGTTCGAGTCGGCTGTCGACATTTCTTTAGCTCATGCTTTTGCTTTTGCCTTATATGAGTCGAATTTTCAGATCTCTGCGACCAGCGTTGTGTTTGCATTTGCTATTCTAAGCAAAAGTGTTCACAATCTTTGTTTTTTAATTCAAAAATTTGAATTTGGTTGTTTTGGTCAAAATCTTTCTGAAAAAAACAAAAAACTCTGGTACAAGTTCGCATCGATTTATAGATTGATTCATTCCTGTAATCCTGACCCAACTGCGAGTTATAAAGAGCCGGCGAGTCCATTCGTAATACAAGGTAAGAATTAAATTAAAAATATTTCATTTTCTCTTTTAAACTTTACCTTCCTCCAAATTCTATTCTTGATGGCGAAGGACGGAAAATCATTCACATATTATTTATAGTACTATCGTTGGAATGGTTCCTAAACTGTAGAGTTCTATTTTACCTAGAAAGATTTGGTAGCTACCAGGGAGGAATTTTGATAGATCGTCGGAACTTCAGTAATTAAACTATAAGTTAATAAAATTGTCTAAGCATTATAATTAGGTGTGAATGTTTCTCGGCAACATCCCACAACCCTGATAGGTACACTATTGCAACGTTATTCAGCCACTGTCCAAAACTTCATTTGGTGGTACCTACCTATTTATGTATCCCACAGTGACAAACCTTCATATTACACGCCTGACGTCTCAATCTATGTTTGAGAAGTAAACCTGTCTCAATCTGTCGCCTGAAGCCTTGGAGATGGCACCGGAGGCAAGTGGGAGGTAAAGTTGAAAAGTATTGTAGGTACGCATCTCAAGTGAAAATTGAGACGGATTAGTCTCTTACAGCCTCTGATCCAATATAATATAGGTATATATTTCTTCAAATTTTGGTCAGTTATAATTTTTCAAACAGAAACGGAAGGTGGAAAGTAATGTACATTTCATAAGCACCTCAGGTTAAAATTGGGACGGATTAGGAACAATGAATTCATTTTACAGCCTCAAATCAAATGTAAGTAGGTATGTATGTATTTCTCAATCTTCCGACATTATTAAATTCCGAACTAAGTGGAAACGTGAAAATTAGGACGGATTACATCAAGGAAAGACCCTCGAGGGACCTCAGGACCACCCTCACTTTTGGAGGGTAGCCTTTAAATCTCGATACGTGATTGGTGGAAATTCGGAGTGGCCCCTTAAACTGTGTCTTTGCATTGAACGGGGGTTTGAGCTTCGTTGGAGGGGCGACCCTCCAGGGTAAGGGTGTCCCTCCAACGTTTGAACGTCTTTGCATTTGAAACTTCTACTGGAGGGATGCCGTCAAACGTCCCTCAAACTTCGAGGAGGGTCCACCCTTAGGGTGGTATGCTGTAGAACGGCCCTCGAAGTTGGAGGGACATTTGAGGGCATCCCTCTATCCGTTTCAGCACCAAGAAAAAAACGCTGCAAATGATTTCAAAAAGGTTTATAATTTTTTTAATTGAGTTTGATCGTCGTTTTAGTTGGCTTGCGTACGTCATAAGGCCCGTCCAGACTCCTTAGCGTGTCCTACTTCGAGTTGCCACAACCTATACTTCTATAATTATATACGCATGTATATATTTCTCGATTTGAGCTCCTATCTATTCAAATAGTTATTGCCTTAATAATATCATTATCTAAGTACGTACGAAAAGTCGAGAGGATATGTTATTAAATATGCGTAGGAAAAGCATTGGTATTAACACACAAATATGACCTAGAAAAAAACATATATTCATGCCTCGAAGGAACGCTGTACCCACCTCATGGTGCCGCGGTGTATTATACGGGTATAACACGTAAAAGTAATAAATATCCATTCTCCTACACCCCTCTGCTACGCCCCTGGTCACCCCAGCCACCACAAGGTGCCGCGGCGCCTCCTCTCACTCCACCCCCCGCTCACCACCCACCGTGACCCCCTGCCAGGCGTGCGTCTAACACTCAAAGCCTCGAAAAAGACACTTTTTCGCCCGTTTTTGGCCCATAGCATCTATGCGAGTAAAGCGATCGGGATGGTTAAACGTTAGGACCAACTAGACCCCAAATGGAGTCTATGTGCGAAAGAACGGGTTTTTTAAAGTAAATTCTTACGCCTTTTATGGCCCGAACGGCGGATGGACATTTCAAATTACGCACCTTGAAACGTAAAGTGACAAAGTTTGAGGGGGGGTTATAAAAATTTTTTGCTACACGATCACATAGGCTTATTATTGGAAATAATAAACCAAAATTAAGAGTCGCCTCAGTGGGTTCTCCTGGTAGCGAAGCGCAATTAACCTGCCTTGTGACTTATAATATACGCGTACCACCTTGTTGACATTTTCTTACAAACGATATGTACCTACCTACCTACTGGATGTGGACCTAGGAGTAGTTAGGTAGGTAAGTAATCTCAGCACTGAGTAGCTTGACCGTTCTTCTTTTCCATGAATACCAACATTTGCTAACTACTTACCTACTCCTTTAATAAAATATAAGCATAAACCCTCGTCTCTGAGTAATGCTGAAATACAGAACATTTACTATGGAGGAACTGGTTTGTTTATGGTTTGCGTCACAGTTATAAAGGGTATTTAATCATAAACTTCTAGGTTCTACCAGGGATAGTTAATCATCTACCAATGGCTAAAAACTTTGCTACACTTAGTGGATTCTAAAAAAAAAAAAAACCTAGAAGTTCAAGAGTTATGGAGCAGAAGAAAAAATGTTGCAAAATATTACACAAAGGTTTATTATTGCTATATGGAAATATGCCTTTGTGGTTATAATGCGGAAAGGATGGGAATCTGTCAGGGCCTCCCTCGAGACCTTGTAATTTCACAACAAATCGAGGGAGGGTGTAGTAGAAAACGGCGATGTTCGCTAATCTGCTGGTTGGAGCGGTAATTTCAATATATAAATATTTATTCAATATACATTATATTTCAATATATAATTTCAATATATATATATATATATAAGTCTTCAAACATACTTGGAACCAGATTTTTGAACGTAATTCTAACTTAATTGTCCAACTAATCCAAGTTTTACTAAATGGGTTGATTTAGGATATTTTTTTTATTTTTGAGATGCGAACTTGTGAGAATCCAAGCCACCGAATTATGCACATCATTCTGACCTATTTAATAAAGGATTAGGTATAATATTTTATTCTCCGTCATTATCTTCTATCATGTACTTAAAGACATTGCTGAATATTGGCCTGCTTAATAAAGGTAGTTGGGCAATTTCATGTAGGTAATTAGGTATAGTACATTTGCTTTGGTTAATTGTTTTCAATAATGAACCTTTTTACTCGACCAAGAAAAACACATTTAAAGAAAACCTCAAAATTTTGTAACGGCCCAAAAATGTTTGATACCTCGACAGGAGTTCGAACTCGCGTTGTCACAACTACGAGAAATTACGGGAAATTCCTCGGAGTTGCGACACTAACGATCAGAGCTATGAGGCCAGGGTGACCAAACCTCTTCGACTGTGAGAGTTATTTTCCTGGAGCGTAACATTTCCCTGGAGTCAAATACCAGCCGTCTTGGCTGATTTGGGGTCGGACGAATGACTAAGTGAAACTGCAGACCGCTAGCTCAGCAGATGCTCGCTAGAACAAGTCAGCAGCCGAGCAGGTCATTGTCACGGTGTGTTTTGACTCAAGTGAGCGAGGAAGTGAAAGGCATAACAACAGGAAATGTGATGTTTACAGTCTTTTGGCTCGAGACGGTTTTAATTAATTATTGTTTCGTATGATTTCTGGTCCTATTTCGACTGCGCCACTGTAACGGCCCAAAAATATTTGATACCTCGACAGGAGTTCGAACTCGCGTCGTTACTACTACGGGAAATTACCCGAAGTTGCGACACTCCAATGATCAGAGCTATGAGGCCAGGGTGACCAAACCTCTTCGACTGTGAGAGTTATTTTCCTGGAGCGTAACATTTCCCCGGAGTCAAATACCAGCCGTCTCGGCTGGTTTGGGGCTGGACGAATGAAGTGCAACTGCAGGCCGCTGGCTCAGCAGATGCTCGCTGGAACAAGTCAGCAGTCGAGCGAGGTCATTGTCACGGTGTGTTTTGACTCAAGTGAGTGAGGAAATGAAAGACATAACAACAGGAAATGTGATGTTTACAGTCTTTTGGCTCGAGAGAGATTTAATTTATTATTGTTTCGTATGATTTCGGCTCCTACCGACTGCGCCACTGTAACGGCCCAAAAATATTTGATACCTCGACAGGAGTTCGAACTCGCGTGGTCACAACTACGAGAAATTACGGGAAATTCCTCGGAGTTGCGATACTCTAACGATCAGAGCTATGAGGCCAGGGTGACCAAACCTCTTCGACTGTGAGAGTTATTTTCCTGGAGCGTAAAAGTTTGTTGTTTTACGCTTCAAGATGCGTAGATCCAATAAAATCGAATAAAATAAAAATCCGTCAGTCCTCCCTCTAGAGCTTTCCTCCAAAACAACTGGACCGAAGTTTATGAATTTTGGCTCAAAAATCATTCATCGACCGAGGATGTGCCAGTAACACCTGCATTAATTTAGATCAACCTTAAAGGGTAGTAATTAAGGAATGAAATATAGTAAACGAGATCCCAACAACTTTCATCGTAACAATAGTGTTTTTTTTTTGGGTCTCATTTATAGACATCATTCCTAAGAATCGGAGCAAACATAAATTACATGAAGCATCTTCTCGTCCTCTGATTTCGCTCAAATTCAAAATATAGTTGGGAGAAGACGATTTGATTAACATGATTGTATCATTAGTACTGTGCATGCGTGAAGTGTATTCCTTTTAAATGTACTTAAAATATCGGTGATAACCTCTTCTGTTCCTCTTCACTACAGGTTTCTTTTAAATCTAGACGAATTACTGATTAAAGCGTTCAAATAAAGAATTAGGCAAACGAGTGTGAATTTAGCTTCAGCAGCGCTTACAATGATCGGTAATTACCACTACCATTCCTCTTCAGGAAGTCACATTCAAAATTCCCGAGGTTCGTTGCACAACTAGACTAAAATAAGGATAGAAACAAAGACACTAAAAGCAGTTAAAAATTTCGTGAACTGAGCAGCGTCGACGAAATTCGTCTAGATTCAAATAAAATTAGATTAAAAAACGCTGCAAATTATTACACAAAGGTTTATTATTTATGTATTAGACAGCCCTTCTACGTAGATCTCTGGTCCATAATTATTAAACGCCGCTTATAGTATATTTAGTATAGGAACTCGGAGCTTCGGACCTCACAAATGGGTTCAATCCATTACAGCAGCGGAATCTCACAATTTTACGCTTTTTAATATAGTTGATAAACAAAACAATTTATTACCAAGTCATCTTTCCAACACATAAAAGTGTTACCTATACTGTATATTGATATCATCTAATTGGTCAAATTTCAAAAAATGTGCTGACAAAATCACTGAAAATGGCTAAGAATTGTTAAATTGATATTTTTTAGCACAAGATTGGTCAAATAAAGTTTATCAACTATGAAATAGAACATTCAAAAATTTATGTACGAAATTATGCTAAAAACTTGAACTTCATTAAATTTTGTTTTAAATAATCTATAAAATTGCAAAAAATAGCCTAAAATCCAAAATCTCTTTTTGAATAGAAGAGTATAATTTAGAATACTTTTTTTTCCATAAAATTAATAGCTAACATTTTCTTTTCACTCATAAATCTCCAATTTCTATACAACTTGAAATATACAAAAAAAAGACACTTTTTCACCTATTTTTGGCTCATAGCACCCATGAGAGTGGAGCGATCGAGCTGGCGAGAAGTTAGGACCAACTAGACCCCAAGTGGAGTCTATGTGCGAAAGAACGGGGTTTTTATGTCAATTCTAAGGCCTTTTATGGCCCGGACGGCGGACGGACATTTCAAATTTGGATTCTACGCACCTTGAAACGTAAAGTGACAAAGTTTGAGGGGGGGGGTTATACAAATTTTTTGCTATACGATCATATAGGCTTATTATTGAAAATAATAAACCAAAAATTAAAATTAAAATTAGTCTAGACGCACACACACACGCACGCACACACTTGGTCTTAGACTCGTCTGACACGGATTTGTATTCAATTAATATTTTTTCTCATGCTTGGATTGGTTGTCCCACACCCCTCCGGATCAATCATAATAGGTCGCCCCTCTATCAACGAAACCTTGATTATAAGAGCTAACTTCAGTAGGACGTCCCAAAAAGATGGAACCAGGAATGAGGTACCATCTTATCTTTATGAAGATGATAACAATACAACGAGTGATTTACAACTCATCTCAATCATTACGCAAGTGGAGTGGATTGGCACGCACGCTATTTCGTCTAATATTTATAACGCACCTACATCAATAAGCTTGATACATCTATACGTGATGTATACACGTATAGATACGTGTGCACCTCGTGGCTGCTTACACATTTTCGGTTTTCTTTTTCATTTCTGATTTCATACTTAGTTATAACAAGAAAGTGTAATGTGCTGAGTACGAAGGAACAGTGCATTAGTATGAAGGGATTTGGACACCCATTTAACTTCCTCCTACGAGCTTTTACTTTATATATGAAAACACATTTAGAAATCCTGCAGGATTTTCTTGTAGCTACAAATGTAGTGTATCCAAGGATGTGGGCTAAAATGATAACGCCGTGACGGTGCTCAGGCGTTAGAAAAAAGAAATCAAGGATTTATTGGCTGATAAATCTATTTTCAGTAGCGATATGGAAACACCGACGAATGGTTAATATAATTAAATTAAACCTAGATCACTAGTGTTGTGAGTAGTTTTTTTCCCTGTAATTAGGAACAGTTTTCTTCCAATATTGGACAGAGCCTTGATTCTAACGATAACTGAACGCATTATCTTTTAAACGCAAACGTATAGTTTGTTATGTTGAAGGAAAGTTTGTAATGTTTACATGTAGAATGGTGAATTTTGTCATATCTTCAGAATTACCACTTTTGGTTTATTATTTCCAATAATAAGCCTATGTGATCGTATAGCAAAAAATTTTTATAACCCCCCTCAAACATTGTCACTTTACGTTTCAAGGTGCGTAGAATCCAAATTTGAAATGTCCGTCCGCCGTCCGCCGTTCGCCGTCCGCCGTCCGGGCCATAAAAGGCCTAAGAATTGACTTAAAAAACCCGTCCTTTCGCCCATAGACTCCATTTGGGGTCTAGTTGGTCCTAACGTTTAACCATCCCGATCGCGTTAAGCACGGGTCACACTAGGCTGGTATCAGCTGCGAATTAAAAGAAGCCGCTACTATAAGCTAAATGTGACCACAAAATTCGCAGCTGGCGCCACCAGCCGGCGAGTATTTGTCAGCGCTGGCGAAGTTGGACATGTTCAACTTTTGGAAGCGCGGTAGCGCGACTAGCAGGACACGTGATCACTCGCCCCAGCTGGCGCCAGCCGTCAGCGTAGTCTGACCACCCCAGAAGCACGCCAGCGGCGACTAAAGTAACACGTGGTTTGGTTATTGGTTGTGTTTGTTTATTTGTTTACATTGGTAACTTGTAGTGTAGATATGACTGAGTTAAAGTGGACGGGGAAGCAGGTGATTGACTTTTTACATCTATTTCAAAAGTATCCGTGTTTCTGGGTCCTCTTCTATTAACTCTTGGAAAAGTCTTGATGAGGCTCCTAACTGTTCCCTTCTTTGAATCCAAGGCCTGCTCCACCAGCGCCTCTTCTTGCGGTTAAGCATCTTAAAACAAAGCTCTTTCACGCACATACTTAATAACCGCTTCAGTACTCGTTTACGTACACCCACAGACGACATGGCGACTAGAACTGATCTTCTAAACCGGGCGGGTAGTGTGACCGGGCTGCCAGCGGCTGCTTGCTGGCGGCGACTGCCAGCCGCTGTTAGCAGCGGCTGGCAGTCAGCCTAGTGTGACCCGTGCTTTACTCGCATAGATGCTATGGGCCAAAAACGGGCGAAAAAGTGTCATTTCAAGGCTTTGTTAGACTTACGCACGCACGCACGCCTGGCACGCTTGGCAGGGGGTCACGGTGGGCGGTGAAGGGGGGTAGAGTGAGAGGAGGCGCCGGCGCCGCGGCACCTTGTGGTGGATACGGCGCCGGCGTTCCTTCGAGGCATGAATATCGCACCCGTCCTAGAATAAGGGTACAACTCAAAAATCGCGATTTTTGAGTTAGTTGTGGTTCTGAGAAGTAGAAACGGTCTAGTTTGTCTGTAGAAGGTGGAGATATGTGTAGGGCACTCTAATTCCGCTAGAGAGTGCGTGTGTCTTTCTTCTATGAAGGGAGTAACCAATTCACGTCCTAGGAAGAAAGACACAACTCAAATGACATCAGATAGTCTGTGTTTCGTTTTGAGTTGTTTCCTTTTTGTGTGGACAATTTTAACTTGTGCCTTTCTTTTCTGAACATTTTGGACCTGACTGGTGAGATTTCAGTGTTTGAGTTGGAACAACTCAAAAATTCTTTAAAAAATCAACAATACCGTTCGCCCCACCCCTTTCCCACTGACAAAAAAACTATTTATTCACCATGGGGCGTTATAGTAATAATGTAGGAAACAGGTTTCGCGAAGATAAATGATGTTCATCGTGTTCCAAAGAACGGGTAGCCAATGGTGAGGAAGGAAAACTTTGAATGCGATTTGCCGAAAATGACAATTTTTGAGTTGTACCCTTATTCTAGGATGGGTGCGAATATGTTTTTTTCAAGGTCATATTTGTGTGTTAATACCAAAGCTTTTCCTACGCATATTTAATAACATATCCTCTCGACTTTGCGTACGTACTTAGATAATGATATTATTAAGGCAATAACTATTTGAATAGATAGGAGCTCAAATCGAGAAATATAAACATGCATATATAATTATAGAAGTATAGGTTGTGGCAACTCGAAATAGGACACGCCGAGGAGTCTGGACGGGCCTTATGACGTACGCTAGCCAACTAAAACTATGATCATACTCAATTGAAAAAATAATAAACCTTTGTGAAATAATTTGCAGCGTTTTTTCGTAGGTACCTACTCTGTAGGTCCAATAAAATTCTACATGTCAAATTCAGCCTGTAGTCCTAAAATTTGTGCTAGAATTTCAGCTTTCCAACGTTGTAGTCAATTTTACTTTTACTTTGCTATTAGGGGGGAAAACTGTGTTTTAATGTTGAAAAACATTGTTTTTTCAATGGAATCGAGGGTTTTCTTGAAAATATGAGTTTCGGTTTCTACGTATGTTTTTACGCTGAATCGAATGATAACTCTTGTCAATCTTCCCGTTATAACCTAGTTTCACACTTTAGCTTACTAGTTTCACCCCTAAACTCACATAAATTTTTTCATTCCAACTGAACTCCAATTTGTGAGTTGAAGTTTAAAACTTGGCTATAACGGGGTTGGGGGGATATGTAAGTGTTATCATTCGATTCAGCTTGAAAAAATTACGTAGAAACCGACCTCAAACTCGTATTTTCATAGAAGGTCATTTTTCAAGAAAACCCTCGATTTAATTGAAAAAACAATGTTTTTCAACATTACAACATAGTTTTCTCCGCTAATTAGCGAAGTAAAAGTAAAACTGACTATACCGTTGGAAAGTTGAGATTTTGGCACATATTTTGGTATTCCCCCCCCCCCCCCCCCCCCTCAGTCAATTTGTCTTCACCCCCGATGTGCCCGATCATGCCCGATGTTTCTAGGCATTACTTCTTACTTAGATTATGTATTGTTATGTTATGTTACTTAGATTACATTTTTACGTAGAATTCGTGACAATTTCAAGCTGTGGGAAGAAATTATATTATTAAAAAAAGAAGGAAAAACGCTGCAAATTATTTCACAAAGGTTTATTATTTTTTCAATTGAGTATGATCGTAGTTTTAGTTGGCTAGCATACGTCATAAGGCCCGTCCAGACTCCTCGGCGTGTCCTACTTCGAGTTGCCACAACCTATACTTCTATAATTATATACGCATGTTTATATTTCTCGATTTGAGCTCCTATCTATTCAAATAGCTATTGCCTTAATAATATCATTATCTAAGTACGTACGAAAAGTCGAGAGGATATGTTATTAAATATGCGTAGGAAAACCTTTGGTATTAACACACAAAGATGACCTTGAAAAAAACATATTCATGCCTCGAAGGAACGTCGGCGCCGTACCCACCACAAGGTGCCGCGGCGCCGGCGCCTCTTCTCACTCCACCCCCCCCCCCCCCGCTCCACCCACCGTGACCCCCTGCCAACACTTTTTCGACACTTTTTCGCCCGTTTTTGGCCCATAGCATCTATGCGAGTAAAGCGATCGGGATGATTAAACGTTAGGACCAACTAGACCCCAAATGGAGTCTATGTGCGAAAGAACGGGTTTTTCAAGTCAATTCTTAGGCCTTTCATGGCCCGAACGGCGGACGGACATTTCAAATTTGGATTCTACGCACCTTGAAACGTAAAGTGACAAAGTTTGAGGAGGGGTTATAAAAAATTTTTGCTACACGATCACATAGGCTTATTATTGGAAATAATAAACCAAAAAGGAATTACCGTGTTTTAAAAAGTTGCCGATGTCGGTGAGGATTCGTTGAAACAAATCGGCGCGGTTGTGGTTTGATTGCCTCCACCTGACTTTGCACAAGTAGAATGCTCATGAATTCGCACAAATAGATCAGAATGCTGTGTATAGGCTATTGGTCTGGATGCTCGCAAGCTCGTATCTCAAATTTACATAACATCAAGTAGTCAATCCATTAGTAAAAATACAGATTAGTTGGACATGTAGGTCAGAATGATGTGTGTACTTTGGCGGTCTGGATGCTCGGTTTGCTCGCATCTCACAAATACATAACATAGCTACTTGCAACTCTCGGAATACAAGATTTTGAGAACGTTTCCGAGTCTTCGAAAAGGCGTAGGGCGAATTTGACCAAAGAAAAATATTGAATTAAGTTTCACCTTAGCTCATACTCTGCGTACTTCAGGTCATACAAAAGTTGGCGATAGTCTTATCGACTATTGCTTATGCTCTCAACAGAAGAAGATGCAATTTCTGAAAAGGGAATATTGAGGGGGAAGGACTAGGGATTTTATGGAAGTGGATCAAGTAGTCAATCCCTTAGTGAAAATACAGATTAGTTGGACATGTAGGTCATGTCGTGTATACTTTGGCGGTCTGGATGCTCGCAAGCTCGCATCTCAAAAAAAATACATAACATAATCTAAGTAAGAAGTAATGCCTAGAAACATCGGGCGGGCGTGGTGGAGCCAAATTGACGGGGGGGGGGGGGGGGGGGGGGGGGGGGGGGGTTAAAACGGAAAAGTACCCATATTTTAAGACTGAAAGCTAAATTTGACATGTAGAATTTTATAAAGCCTAGTACGCTGAGAAAATGTGTGTTTTTTTTTTTTTTTTTTTAAACAAAGGTTCATTAATGAAAATAATAAATCGAAACGAGAGTCTTTGCCATAAATTTGATAGTTTACAATTTCAAAACTGGAAAAATAAATTAAGAATTTAAAAAATGTAGTTATTTGATGGCCTCAAGTTTATTGTTGAGCATATTATTATTACAATAAAGCTTGTATTAAAAATAAATGGCCAAAACTTTCAGTACGCAAAATCATGCTAAAAACTTTAAATCTGTGTACCTGTTTTGTCACATTATTCCTTATATATTATCAAACCGATAATCATCAGTAACGCTTGCATACTAGTCTGCAACACATTGGGACATTTCATGTCTTTAGTTGCAGACTCGTCTATTAAAATGATTACCTATTAAATGATTTAACCACCTCTTCACAAATCAAACCGTTCTCGCAATATTCGGATCACCTGCAATGAATCAAATCATCGAAACACGAGCTCAATGAAATCATCAGAAATTAACAAGCGGTTGCAATCATGTTCACAATATCAATTATTGAGAATGATCACCCGTGTGTAAACAATTATTCATAAATAACCATGCTCATAACTCAGCTTGTTGGCCACGCACTTCGCAGTAGTTAACATAATATGGTTGGATAAATCGAGAGCTTTCGAACGAATGGTCAACGAATTTTGTGGGATGAAAAACGACGAAGTACCATTTCCCTAGCAACGACTCGGTTGTAAGCGGAAATCATCAGAACATTGAGCATATTTCGTTACGTAACGTAACGTAACATAACGAAAATTTGGTTGTGTGCCATAGCAAAGACATGAAATGTCAATAACTGTGAGATTTTCCGTGTAATTTATCTATATATATATGTGCTATTTTTCTCCGCACATCTGTGCCAAAGTATATTGTTCCTCTGGAACCGTTTAAAACCATTCAAATCAGTATATACATATATATATATACTAGCGTTCCCCCCGCGAGCGTTGCTGCGCCCAAATTAAATTTGTTTATTGATCGTAATTTTAAACTGTTATTAAGAGGTGATTTGATGGACGGAAGCTTAGCCTTTGGTGTCTACAATGACCCTGGATTCGTTGTCATTTTATGCAGACGTTCAATAGTATCCTCCTCCTCCCTTCTCCTCCTCCTCCTCCTCCTCCTCCCTCCTCCTCCTCCTCCTCCCTCCTCCTCCTCCCTCCCCCTCCTCCTCCTCCCTCCTCCTCCCCTCCCTCATCCTCCTCCTCCTCCCTCCTCCTCCTCCCTCATCCTCCTCCCTCCTCCTCCTCCTCCTCCTCCCTCATCCTCCTCCTCATCATCCTCCCTCATCCTCCTCCTCATCCTTTGGCCTCACCCTCGGCCTCACTCTGCCTTCGGTCTTGGCTTGGGTAGTTAAATAAATTTCTAAAACCTGACACTGCACCCTTTTATGCCCTCTGGGTCAGAGCCCTTTGAACGGATTTGCACCAAACTTTACAGGAACAATCCTTGAATCATGCCTAATAATACCTGAAAGTTTCATTACAATCTGTCGAGCGGTTTCGGAGTCTATAGGCAACATACATACATACATACATCCTCTTTTATATATATATATATATATATATATATATATATATATATATATTTGTGTGCGTGCGTGCGTGTGTGTGTGTGTGTGTGTGTGTGTGTGTCCTTCCAGACGATAACTCTCGTTAGGATTGAGATAAAAATTCCGTTCTTGCGCCAAAAAATCAAGCTTTCCAAACGAAAGGATGAGTTCGTTGGCCAGCACTTTTTGAGCACATTAAATTGGTCCTATGTCACAAAATGTGCTGAAAAAATTACTTAAAATGGCTAAAAACTGCTAAAAATTGTTGAATTTATAGTTTTTAGCAGAATATTGATCAAATAAAGTTGATTAACTATAAACTAGAACATTTAAAAATGTATGTACAAAATTATGCTAAAAAATTTACTTAAAATTCATTAAAATTTGCTTTAAAAAAATCGATAAAAACTGCATAATTAGCTAAAACTTCAAAACCTCTATTTTAATAGGAGATTATTGTTTAGAATACGTTTTTTGCCATAAAGTTAATGTTTAACAATTTCCTTGCACTCAAAAAATTCAAATTTCAAAACAATTTAACATTATGCAATACTATAATTTACGAAAATTCGCTCATACGCTGCATGACTGGTATTTTATTTATTTATTTTCTATTTTTTTATTTATTTATTTTTTTTTTTATAAAGAAAATGCACTAAAAAACGTGTTCATAAAATAGTTTTATCATGAGACAATGTTCCTTAGGATTGAGATTTTAAAAACTTTCTTTTCCCAAAAAAGGCAACCACTCTAAAAGAGAGAATTGGTTTGCTAGTCATTACTTTTTGAGCTGAGTAAATTGCTCGGTGTGCACTAAAAAAATTACTAACGATAGAAAAAAACGGCTGTACATAGTTATAGCGAATTTTTGAAGAAAATTAAGCTATTGCTCTCGCCTCAAAATTTGTAGAATGTGATTTTTTGAAAAAATTTTATGCAGAAATCCGTTTCAGGCTATTCTGAATCATATTCTGAAGTTTAACGCATTTTTTTATGTATGCATGTATGTATATATGTATGTGTCATTCCAGACGATAACTGTCCGTAGAATTGTGCTAGAAACTTCAAACAAATTTTAAAATGTTAAGGACACAAAACGAAAGTTCAAGTTCGTTGGCCAGCAAGATCGGATTACATCTTCGGGTTGAAATTTTCAAAAATGTAGTCAAAAATTTCAAAATAGCCTGTTTTTTGCGATTTATCGTGCGAAATAATTTTTTCAGCATACTAACATGTGGTATATTCGGAATCAGCGTAAAATTTCCTATAAGAATATGTATCAAGTTTTCAAAAATTTCAAAGTTGAAAAATCAGTAAAAAATCGAAATAATGCCGTTCGCTAGTTGTAAAAATCGGTAATATTCTTCAAAAATTCGCTCATGGGGTCATGCTGCATGACTGGACTTTTTTTTTATATAGCTAAGACTTTAATAATTAGGAAACTGTTTCTACGTTCCCTAGATATTCCATAATCACTCATTAGAGTCAGGCTGAGGGCGATAAAACGTTCTATTTCTGATAAATACAAACCCTCAGGATGGCTTTCGGTAATGCCCCTCATGAAGCATAACTTTGACTTATCGAGATGCGAGTTCTACGATGCACTGTCGATGCGGTACAAGATTGAACTACTCTTATGGAAGTATCCCTGTATGACCTCCTAATTATTTTTAATAATTTGATTCCATGTTTGTCTATCAAAATCATAAACTAAAATTTCTCTACACGATCAATAGCGACTGAAATGTCAAAGATTTCTTCAAAAATTCGCTCATGGGGTCATGCTGCATGACTGGACTTTTTAAATATTTTTTAGCAGTATATTACACTTGGAAAATGTTTTTTATTGTGAGCTAGATAGTTTTCTAACATTCTGAAAATCGTGTACAAAATTGCGGTAAAAAATGTACTTAAAGTTTCTTTGCCATAAATTTTATAGTTGGCAGTTTTTCGTGCACAGAAAGTGCTGAAATGTCAAATGCGGATAATTACCTACGAAAATTCACTAAGAACTGTATGTTCTGGAACATTAGCTTTATGGCTGAAACTTTTTATTTTTTGAATGTGTTTAGGAGTTTCATTCATGTCTCATGTTCGTGTCATGTTCAAGTTTTTGACAGACGTGATCCCAGGTTTGTTCTGTGTTCTTCTTCAATTATTCGTCCGTGAAGATCTGTTTTTACTTGGTTGATCTCAGACGTCACGAGTCATTGCATAACCGACCACGCTTGTGTCTCTAGCGTAGCTCCGCCTCCTACTACGACAACGAGGGAGGCCCGACCCGCGGTGGCGACTGGGGGAAATTCGACAGCCTTGGGACGACTCCACGACCGTTCGGACTCTTGACAATCGACCAGTGTTACGCTCCGTGGACTGATCCTTACTATTTGGGCTCGAAATGTCCAACAAGGCGAGCAGACGGTTCTACCGGGTGGACAGCGGATGCGATTTGTCCAGGATCCTGGACAGGGGCTACAGCGCCGCCCAAAGCAACCGGTGGACCTTCGAAGTCGCTTGGGAAGTCGCCAACAAAGGTAAACAACAACAACCGAGTTATTTTCATCTCATGCTTCACGTGTCACTCAACTATTCCGCACCTCCTGATTCTGTTGAACTTTCTTACATTACTTGTAGAACTTTACAAGTTCTCATTACTGACTTTATTACTACTTATTCTTAATGACGTTATTACTCAGTACTACGCGAACTTGAGCGAATCCCAAAGGCTAAAAATCCCAGTCATGTATGTAGTATGACCTCGTGATCGAATTTTCTTCTGCTTCCTCCTTTTAACGATTTTTAATCGAAACAAAGTAATGCGGTCTATTTCATATAAGATGTTGATGTTCTTGAAGGTTAGTATATATATTAGCGAATTTTTGAAGAAAATTAAGCTATTGCTCTCGCCTCAAAATTTGTAAAATGTGAATTTTTGAAAATATTTTATGCAGAAATCCGTTTCAGGCTATTCTGAATCATATTCTGAAGTTTAACGCATTTTTTTATGTATGTGTCATTCCAGACGATAACTGTCCGTAAAATTGTGCTACAAACTTCAAACAAATTTTAAAATGTTAAGAAAACAAAGCGAAAGTTCAAGTTCGTTGGCCAGCATGATCGGATTACATCTTCGGGTTGAAATTTTCAAAAATGTAGTCAAAAATTTCAAAATAGCCTGTTTTTTGCGATTTGTTGTGCGAAATAATTTTTTCAGCATACTAACATGTTTTATATTCGGAATCAGCGTAAAATTTCCTATAAGAATATGTATCAAGTTTTCAAAAATTTCAAAGTTGAAAAATTAGTAATATTTGTAAGCTAGTTGTAAGAATCGGTAATATTTGCATGAAACATTGTCCAAATTCAGATTGAACTACTCTTATGGAAGTATCCCTGTATAATTAATCCTAGAACCATGCTGTTTAAAACGTAGGTAGTAGGTGCCTGTTAAAAAATCATAAACTAAAATTTCTCTACACGATCAATAGCGACTGAAATGTCGAAGATTTCTTCAAAAATCCGCTCATGGGGTCATGCTGCATGACTGGACTTTTTTAAGTTTCGTTCAATTTATCGAACCTCTTCTAGGCTATAACAATACAATCGGTATCGCTTAGATCCTAATAATATCATCAGTAATCATAATGTAACAAAGAATTTTGCTTCATTAAGCTACTGCTATAGAAAATGGTCGAGAACTTTGCATATTGATCGATTTTATTGCATATTGAGCTTTACGTTCTCATCACCGCATTATCTTGAAACCATCCTTGATTACCCTCCGATTTTGAGATTGTGAGAATAGCTGGATGATAAAATTATCTTCATTATCCCCTTAACACCGTTGAAACTTGTGAGAGACAGTCTAAGATTTTACTCTCTCAATCCCTGAATATTTGGGTTAGTTTTGGCCTGGGCAAAAAATTAACCATTGATTGATAGAAAGGGAATCAGAATCGTATATTCTGTCAAAACATGCTGTAATGTAGGACAATTGTCAATGTAATATTGTATAAAGTAAATTAACATTAATGTAGCCAAAAGGAGAGAGAAAAAATAGATTAATTAAGACAATAATTATAAAATGAAATAAAAGAGTGTATGCTGGTCATTAACCAGCCCAAAAGGCTGAGTCCGACCGAGCCCGGACCCGGCCCACCATGGCGGCCTCCCGGGGGGCGCCCACCTATTTCTAGGTAGGTAAGCACCCCTTGCTACGATTCATAAATCGCGCAACCGAAAATCACCAGTTGAGACCGCCCCCGAACCTAAATAATTTGCTCGCTATAAAGCCATACACTAAATGATTTCGGAGGACTACAAATTGTTAAGTAGCCTACTAGAATACAAAGGTTCCCTACTTTTGCTACGGGCAAAGCAAATAATTTCAAACATTTTATATACCAATTTTCATTAACACCTGCTCCTATCTATACTAGCCTAATTTTCCCGCTCGCTTTGCTCGCTCGGTATGGCTGTATAGACCCGATGGTCTTTACTGTTGAGTGGGACATGTAGAATGATTGGAAACGGTGGATCACTAAAGGTGATTTGAAATGTGAAGGGGATGTTGCTCGCTTCGCTCGCTCTCTGTGGGATGTACAGATGCGATGGGAATAGTCCATCCCGAGTTCGTTGGAAACACCCCTGAAAAAATCCGAGATGTTCAGGGGGATGTTGCTCGCTTCGCTCGCTAGGGGTGGGTGGGGTGTTAGGTTAGGGGTTAGGTGTGGGATGGATATAGTCCCCATACCATTGAGACCTACAGCCCATCGTTCGGGTGGGAGTGGAAAATTTGAAAATTGCTTACAATCTTTCTATAGACAATCCCAAGGGAATGGAAAAAAAAAAAAAAAATCTTATAAAAGGGGCAAAAAGAAAATAATAAATTGCTGTGTAAAAATTTGCTGCGTTTTCTTTGTGAGGAAGTTATACTGCCCACCCAACTTAGCAGACTTTTTTCTGTTGGAAATGACTATCAAACGCGGCACCTTATGTGAAACCCCGAAAAGGTTAGTTTTAAGAACATTTCAGTATTAACAGACTTCCGTACTGGGGGTGCCTCTGGACCGGAGAGGGCTGGCCCAGGGGCTGCAATCATGTAGGACGGGGTAGGGTTAAGCGGTAGGGCGATAAAATCCACTGAAATAGACCCTTACTATCAATTACTGTAAGGTTCGGCTGCCTGTGGAAGGGCCAAAAATAATTTGAAAGACCTTAAAATGGGGGAGGGGGGGACTGTTTTCTTACATATATGTACAAGTTGTGAGAAAATGGTCAATTTTGGATTGAATTTAGTTTTGGAGCTTCCCTTTTGACGTGGAATGCCCCATATGTACATATATGTCATTCCGGACGATAACTCTCCTTAGAATTGAGATAAAAGTTCCGTTCTTGCACCAAAAAATTGAGCTTTCCAAACCAAAGGATGAGTCCGTTGGCCAGCATATTTTGAGAACGTTAATTAGTCAAATTTCAAAAATGTGCTGACAAAATCAGTAAAAACGGCTAAAAATCGTTACATTTATAATTTTTAGCAGAATATTGCTCAAATAAAGTTTATCACGTTTAAAATAGAACAATAAAAAAGTTGTGTACAAAATTGGGCTGAAAAATTTCTTAAATTGCATTACAATTTGCTATAAAATCGATAAAAACTGCAAAAAAAGCTAAAAATCCAAAATCTGTTTTTGAATGGCTGATTACTATTTAGAATACATTTTTTGTCATGAAAATACTAGTTGAGAATTTCGTTGCACTCAAAAAGCTCAAATTTCAAAACAATTTAACATAATATAGTACGATAACTTACGAAAATTCGCTCATACGAGCATGCTGCATTACTGAAACTTTTTTAAAATTATTATAATAATATACTAGGTGGCCGATATTACCATCACCCCTCACCATTCGGTTATAACTTACAGACGGCAAACAGGAAATTTAATCTTCCCAACTGTCCCTTGTGATAAATGCGTGTCCCTCGGTATTGTGTAACGCCCGTATATTACACGACGCGGTCGTGTGGTCAGGGATAGGATTTGAAACAATAATATGCTGCGAACCTTCATCAGTTTAGTCAACCTGGATAGATTGATAGATACTATCTATTCTGATTATTTTAGATATCCTATCTATAAGTATTATGATTATGAACTTGAGGTTCGCAAAATTATTTACCTTCGCAGAATGAGGAACACCCGCATGTTTGTTTTATTTTTGTTAATGAAAGCAGGTGAAATCCTAAGAATACGGACACCAACTGCTCTATTCTTCGCCCCTCCCGCTTGGGCGTAACTCCCATACCTAAAACTTTGAAAAAACCATAAAACCCAAACCACGTAGGAAAGTAAGGATGGTGTCAAAATTTTCAGAATGAAATCTACTCCCATTTAAGCATAGTAAATCTATGAAATCTACTCCCATTTAAGTATAGTAAACGCAACATTTTCAGTCCAATGGGTACTCCTCATTCGAAGGATTATTTATTTTACTAGGTACACAATATTATTTCACACACGTATTAGATGAATTCATGATTATGTTCTTATGAATCTGGTAGGACCCTACCTAATGAATATTCCGGTATTTACAACCAAATACCTGCCATAATGTATAAATGATCGGTAATTAGGTTATTGGGAAAACCAATTTAATACAGAATGAGCTGCTATGCATGTTACGTGAGAGAGTTTATAACATATTTCAAATTACCATTGTATAAGCGCTGCAAATTATTACACAAAGGGTTATTATTGCTGTATTGGATAGTTAATAAGAAAATAATACTTGATGGAATTCACGTTTGCGCCTGCGCAGAGTGAACTGCTGATTCGGGAACATTGAAATTAATAGAAGACCATTTACAGCCCAACCTAACCCACACATTCCCCGAAAATTTGATCAAATCGGATGAAAACTGTGGAAATTAAACTTATAACAAAGATTTCACATTCGCACATGAGCAGCAGTTACTAATGATGCAATCATGTTGACTTGATATGGTATGATCAAGTCGTCTTCCCTCCTAAATCCACCAAATTTGAGCAAGATCGGATGACGAGCCTAAAAAAATTATACTTGATGGAATTCACATTTGCTCATACGCAGACTGATGTATTGATTTGGAAACAATGAAACTGAAAGGGGACCATCTACAGTCTAACCCGCACATTCCCTGAAAATTTCATCTATATCGGATGAAAATTGTGGAAATTAGGCTTGTTATAGGAATTTGCGGACACACAGACAGACACGCAACGAAATTCCTGTGCTATGTTCGATGCTAATAAAATTTTTGCTCTGTGACTTGACACGATTGGTATTTCTTCAACTAAATCATCATTATGCGCTGGCGATTCTGTATTCTCCTTGATTCTTATAATATCCTCAGGATCCAAGTCTGAATCCGAGTCTGAATTATAATTAATACGTTTAAAAAAAATGATAATGATGTATTAAAAAACGGCCTGATGACATCTTAAGGTTCGTAGCAAGGTGGTGGTAAAAAATGAGGATATACGAAGCAATGTTTTTACGATTCCAAGATTCCCAAGATGGTTTTTCTTGGTTTCCCAAGTGATTTCAAAGATTTTTATAAATGTAACAATCATTATCACTATTTAAGTACCAGAATAAAAATTATATCGTCTAGGACTTCTACATCCTCCCCGTCTTCACACTCTTGTAACATTATAACATCGTTAAATCTTTCATTTTTGTCGTGTACAGTCAAAAATTATCACCACTTTACCATCAAGGTAAACATGTTGTTAAAGAATTATGGTCCCTCACACTAGTTGTTTTCGTTGTTGAAATTACACCATCCTCAAGTTATTTCATGTTATACGGTTGATTTTTAGCTTCGCCTTAACTGCGCATTATGCGAGAGGTATTTGCCGTGAATTTTTACGCACCTACCGATGGACTCGGAGAACCGGTTTCTGGGCAGATGTGGAGCTTGAGTTTGTAGTCATGGATAAGGAAAAAATAGCAAAAATCTCAGTATAGTGATGCCTGTTTTAATTCGGCACTATTGTTAGAGCTAGGGTAATGGTAGAATAACTATTTTTCATTCAATATCACGATAAATAATAATTGAAACGATTGATACCAATTATTACGCAAAGGTTTGTCATTTTCCGTAGTAATCCCACGAATATCAATTGATAATTATTGAAAAGATCCTTTGGTACATCAAAGTATATTTACATAAAAATAGGCACTTACCGAAAGAAAACTGATTAATGAAATAAAACGCAGGTTAGCCCGATTTTCACTTGTACGTCTATATATATGTAACAAAATACATAAGTATTATTAACGCGATTTCTTGATACGGGAATCCGTTGTAATTATATTTACTGGTTCGGTCGTCTTTGTGTATTGGAGGATTTTTACTATGCTTACACGTGTTCTCATTCACACACACGTTGACTTTTTTTTTACTTAGGGAGAGCGAACGGGTGTACGTATGGTGATCAGGTTGTCTTATTTCGTGCTTTGGAATTAACTTTATCATTAAGGAATAAAAAATGATAATAAGCTACTCTTATTTTGGAGGTTTTTGCTATCCATTTTTTCCAGAGTCGCCTGATGCTTAGTATGTAACGATAATCGATTTTATATAAGCTAAAACAAGGCGTCAAAATGCATGTTTTCGGACTTTCTTCATTTTTCGTTTTCTCGTCTCACCTGATTATTTACCCATCAATTCAACCAGTTCTCCTCGGTCAATTTTGATGAAATTTGAAACGTAGGCTACTTTTGACCTGACGAATTGCGTTTTGGAGTTTTAGAGCCGCTAAGGCCAAGTGGTGGATGGATTGTAAGGGAGGGGGTACTTCATGAAATAGCAATCTCATCCACTTTCCTCGTCTGGTTTTGATGAAATTTGAAATGTTGGCAACATTTTTCCTGAGGAAGCGCCTTTCGGAGGTTCGAGCCTCTACGATCAAGAGGTGTCGGGGGAGGGTTGTTAGGGAGGCGGTAGATATGAAATATCAATCTTATTCAGCCTGTACGTTAAAATCTTCTCCTCCTTGACCACCAAAAATGTGCGACATCCCCCTCCCCAAAAAATAAAAATAAAAGACTCCACGTACCAAAAATGCCAAACCACAAAATGCATTTCGGCCAAGCCTGTAGTCGGATCACCGTCTTCTTATTCAGTGCATTCATTCTCTCACTCCCACACGCAGTCAAAAGTTCCAGTCATGCAGCATGATCGTATGAGCGAATTTTCATAAATGGTCGTATTACATTTATGTTAAATTTTGTTGAAATTTGAGCACTTTGGGGACAAATAAAAATTTTATTATACATTTTATAGCAAACTAACTTTTTGTCAGTAATATTCCAATGAACAAACGATTTTGTGGATTTTTACAATTTTGAACAAATGTTCCTATCGATTTTTAGCTTATTTTAATGAAATTTAAGTACATTTTTCAGTACAATTTTGTGCTTAAATTTTTAAATGTCCTAGTTCATGTTCGATTAATTTTTTTCGAGTAGCATTCTGCTAAAAAATAGAAATTTGTTAATTTTTTAGCGGTTTTTTGCCTTTTTTAGTGATTTTTTAAGTACATTTTTTGAAATTTGACCAATTTAATGTGCTCAAAAAGTGTTGTCCAACGAACTCATCCTTTCTTTTGAAATGCTTGATTTTTTGGCGAAAGAACGAAGTTTTTATCTCAATTCTATCGAGAGTTATCGTCTGGAATGACACATACATATATATACTTATATATATATATATATATATATATATATATATATATATATATATATATATATATATACATATAAAAAAGCGTTAAAATCCAGGAATCATTTCAGAATGCCTCAAAACAGATTTCGATGAAGAAAATTTTTATTTTAAAATTTTTGGAGCCATTGCAATAGCTTTATTTTCTAAGAAAATTTGCTAAAAGAGCGAAAGAATGAATGAACTGTACTTGGAGACCGCGATCCGACTATTGGTTTGGCCCTAATTGGATAATATGCGATTTGTGGCTTGGCACCTTTTGTTCGCGAATCGCCTTTTTTTGGAGGTGAGGGGAATAGTTGGTGTGCAATTATTCATTGAATTCAGTTCAGTGTAGTAATTGTTCATTCTTGTTTAGTTTTAAGACCATCAGTTTTTGGTATATATGCTTGGATTTTGAATAGATGTAGATAAGTAGGTACCTATATTTGCGAACTAAATTCCTCGCGATGAAGTTGCGGAAACCCACAGAAGAACGTTGTCTAATTCCGTTGTCTTATCAGTAGGTAGCAATCAATCACTTATAACGTGGGGTATATAACAGTTATTGTTTGTTACTGATGATGACCTAACCGTCGAAATCGGTATAACATTGTAATTCTCCATTTTCGTGGAATTAGATAACGTTCTTCTTCAACTTCCGTTTTTTACCTATATTTGATGAGTTTGGTAGGTGTTAGTTGTTAGTTTTGTAAATTCCGAGATTTTTTGCATAGGGATACACGTACATTATACGATTTCCTGATTCCTCTTCTTTTCTCCTCGTTCCTGTTCCCAGCCACTATTCGTGTTCTCATAATCATGTTGTAGGGTGCCTCAAGGGCAAGCTGGAGTCCATCAGTAGAGTTGTTGATTTGTGATTGTTGCTTTCTGCAAAAATCAACCCAGAAATGTGTCACACCTAATTTGAATGTAAAATCAGACTGTCACAAGAGAGATGTAGCTCCCACTATAAACCGTTCACCACTGTTATCACTGCTCAACATTGATCACACTCCGCACCAAAAATTTCGCGCCGTTAAAATCATCTCCATTAAAAAAAACTCGCTGCTAATTATTACTCAAAAGTTAATTTTTTCCAAGTTGAATGTCATTTCTGTGCTGACCAATAGGCTTTTCCGAATAATGGCATGCATCTGCCACTCCAATCCAGAAAATGTCGATCTTGTGACGATAGGCAATATCACCTTATTGTATTTTATTCTGTGCTGAAAGATCTCGAAGAGAGCGTTCCGAAAAGGTGCAATATGAAGGGTATCAGATGATTGGAAGTGGCCAAAACAGCGATGTAAAGAAAGCTGACGTCATAGGATAGCGACCTTACCCCCTCGTTCGCGGCCTTCAGCGCCGGCGCCGTTCTTCCTAACCATTTATTATGGAAACCATTTTGAGTTTCGAGCTGACAATTCTTTGGAGGGTTTTCCAGTGTGCCTAATCCGAATTGGGTGAAACAACCTCTGAAAAATGTATAGAAATCAGATGAACACTATGTATGATATACTGGTTATAAGAATATTATAAATTTGCGCATGCGCAGAGGCTTCCTTTGTTCCAAGACCAATGAAATTCCAGGGCCTGTCCCGCACAATTCCATTCAATTTAATTACATTGGATTGTAATTTAGTATAGTTTTGCCCGATCTAAATAACGTACAGGCTCAGGTCCAGATTGGTATAATACTTGAAACTGCAAGTTATACATTTTTCCAAGTGATTATAATCCGTAATCTAAGTAGGCTCTAAAGCAAAACATAGAATCAACACGATAGAATCAGCAAGAAACAGTTTTTTCGCCCTTCTGGGCGAAGTTTCGTTTGAAATTGCGATGTTTCGTTTTGAGTGATGTTTTCCTTCCGCACTTCTTTCTGTCAACATTGCAAAAGCTTTCGGTGAGGTCGTATTGATGAATTCATTTCACTTGTTGCTGGCTTTTGTGCGAGTTGCCCTCGTTTGTACGCGTTATTAATAAAATATCGGCTTGCAACGATTGGATCAAACATTTTTTTCTCCTGTCATCGTTTGGCTTTGGTCCACTATAAAATTTTAGGCAATTTTTTATCTCTCTCGCGAATCGTGTGAGTGTTTCAATGCTAAGGCTGCGTGCCATTCAACCTTTCAATTGTGATTCTATTATAAACCGGGCTCTCAAGGCCATGATAATGAGGCGATTGAGACCGAGCAGATTAAAAATTCTTTAGCCGCCTCTGACGCTGCTGGTTTAATAACTCGAGCAAACAGTAGTAAAAGATTCCACAATGATAAGCTACAATTTATTCCCTACGTATTTCCCTTAGTAAATCCTAGTTAATGAAGATTGCAGGAATATTAATAAATGAATCATTAAATAGATAATAAACATTAAAAGAAAAAACCTTAGCTGCTTTACTTTCGCAAATCGGAACATTCAGATTTCCAGATGCAAGTGATATCTTCAACCCGTTTCCATAAATATGTGTGGGACACCCACAAATTTAATTGCTAATTCCTAGATATACAGAAATTTCATCATGATTCTTAACTCAATCAATGAATCGCCAATATAGAACACAAAACACAAAAAATTATCATTCTTCTAAATTAAAACTGTTGTCATTCGCTTCCCTACTCTAGATTACTGAGAAACTAACTTACGGTTTTTTGCTTTTTCATTAGGACCATTCTGAATGTGATCATAACATGATTGTGGATTTCGTAAGATTCTAAAACATTGCAAAGTATGTCACAAAGATATACCTATTATGTCTTTATTAAATAGCCTTTCTTCGGAGATCAGTGATATATACGAACTAAATCACTCGCGACGAAGTTGTGGAAACCCATTTCAAAAACGGAAGTTAGTGAAAAACGTTGTCTATTTCCACGAAAAATAAAGAGTTACACTGTTCAATCGATTTCGACGGTTAGGCCATCATCAGTAACAAACAATAACTTATTGTTCGTTATTGTTTGTTACTGATGATGGCCTAACCGTCGAAATCGATTTAACAGTGTAACTCTTTATTTTTCGTGTAAATAGACAACGTTTTTCACTAACTTCCGTTTTGAGTGATTTATAGATATGGCTTCACATACAGTTAATGAGACAGTTAATAATGAGAAATTCGGATAAGGTCGTTCCGAATTAGCGAAGTTCAGCCTAATTTATAATATGTGTGCGTAAAAATGTGGATGAGTATAGATACTATTCATAGAGGGCCATGTCAAATTCGTTGAAATAGGATTGGTAAACTTCAAAATTACTGTTGAAGCAAAAATTTTAATTTGCGCATGCGCAGTGGTTACTATTAAGCCGACTAGGCCGGCAACGATTAAATTTACACTGGATCATCAGCGGTGAAATTAAACGCAAAAGTTGATGTGGAAGTTATGATTATAAAATTGATTTTACTTCGAACGTATGCAACGACTCCGGTTGATCCGACTCATTGATACTGCTCATAGGGAGCCGTCTATCCCTACACCGTTACAATCCCTGAAAATGTCATCGAAATGGTATAGTTTAGGGCGTGATGAGGATTTACCACAGACAGACAGACAAGGAATAAAAATGGATCAACAAGCTCTAAAACGCAAAAAGCTAGAGGAAATTTTGATTTTAGAAGACAACAATTTTTTGACTTTTCGCACGAGCACAAAGCTTCCTTACCTTTGGTAGTAAGGAAGCAAAATGCAGGGGAATGTGGTAACCGAGGATATTGTTGTATTTGTATTTGTCATTCTCATAAGCATAGTAAAATCGTTTAATAACATTGTAACATGGTTACATCTGTTCAAATACTACCGAATAGTATTGCGACATTTCTAATTAACATAGACAACAATCAGAACTGCAACTACTTTAACAAGAAGTATACCTAATTAATTCTGTAGCAGGTACAAGTACTTGTGATTATATTCAATATTATCAAGTACAATTTCATGCACTTGTACTCCCTAGGTCATGTACTTGTTCTTGTTAGAAGTATAATATCAAATACATTGAATTTGTTCTTGCAATTACTTTTGATTTTCTTGAGTCTTTTAAATCAATATGCTTTCCCCTCCCTTTTCTTAATGGCATTTCTGAAATGAATCATTGACTTTCAGCCAAATACTTGAGGGAGCGCTCACGTACAAGAATAAATTACTTCCAACTCTGATCTCGACCCTTTAAGCCTCGCCTCCCTGGACCCCCCCCCCCCCCCCCCCCCCCCCCCCCCCCCCCCCCCCCCCCCCTTCCCCCGTCCTTTCTGCTTTGAGCCTGCTACTGAAATTCAAAAACAAGAACATGTTCTAAACCAAGATGAGCGAGTTTGTTATGGAACTAATATTTATATCTGTACTACTTTCAGACTCCTACCATCGTAATGATCAATTCTGAATCACATATTTGAAAATTATTCTAAAAGATACAACTAAACATACCAGCGAAAAAATATTCTTCCCCGTGGGTTCGCCTATTTTTGTTGCGGTAGATTAACGGTATTGTATAATAATTGAAGAAATGGTTATTTCTTTTGGTTTCAGTTGGTGGGATTTACACCGTCATCAGATCTAAAGCCTATGTATCGACAGAAGAATTGGGTGACCAGTACGTACTATTCGGCCCTTATAAAGAAGCTTGTGCTCGCACAGAAGTTGAAGAAGCTGAGTTCCCTCATGGAAGCCCGCTCCATATTGCTGTGTCCCGAATGCGTGAACAAGGTTTCCAAGTGCGTTGATGAACCTTCATTTGTGAACTTAACCTTTAACCCACTTTATAATTACCTGACTTCTAGACGGAGCAGCAGGGACCTGCTAATTTTCATCTCCCATGTAATATGACTGACAATTTGTACCCCCAAAAATACCCCTTTTGGAAACACCATGTACCTCTATGTACCCCTTTTGGAAACACCATGTACCTCTATGTACCCCTTTTGGAAACACCATGTACCTTTATGTACCCCTTCTTATGATTGGCTTTCCACCTTTCTGTCGGGAAGAGTCTGGCAACACTGATCTGATTCCGTAATGCTTAGTATAGAATGGCTTTAATAATATTAAGAATTAATCGAAATAAGGGTAGAAGCGGCTTGAGAAACATTATTAGTTTCAATAATTAATTTATGCTTAATGAAACGGGAGGTAAGCATGGAGTCTTGAAATCACATTCTTCACATTTATAGCTTGATTCTCTTCTGATTTAAATACTGATTAAGTTTATACATGTAAAAGGGGGGAATGATGACTCTTTGAAACAAAGTTTAAAGCCTTTTGAAACGTCAGTTTTGCCTCCTTTCAATATACCTTTGTCTGAAATTCTTATTGCTCAACAACTCTGCTAGAATGCAGGAAGGTTAAAAAAACTGGTTTCGAGATATCTGGTCACAGGACTGAAAGTTAACATCATATTCGATGTTTTTCTCCATCTCATAGATAACTTTGAACTGTTCCCCAGAGTGTCAGTTCCTTATTCTATCACAATGATTTGGTGTGAGGGATGTACGACTTAAATATATCAACGAGTTATTACTTCTGATCCCGCCTCGTAGATACAGTCTTCCAGTCTTACCATGTCCCATAACTCGCATTGATAGGTGGCGATTGAAACAGAAAAAAAGTGGTGCAAACACAGTCCCTTGCAAACTCTCAGTACATTTGAATCCGTGCTGTTGGTAAGTTTTCCTATAGGCAATTAGGCATAGAGATAAAACCTTAATGTATGCTGAGAAAGTAACTTAGGCAGCGGATCATCATTCCTCAATTACAAATCAGAGGAAAAAAATACATACGAACCTATTGTCGCGCAGTTGTGTTTGTTGTGAGAGAATCTACTTGCATTCTAAAGCTTGGTAGATTGTTTCTGCCCATGGGTATCACTACCACCCCCACCCCCCCCCCCACCATTTTCTGTCCAATCTTAACTATTTAAACGTAATTTAAAAATTGAGTCGATTCCGCATTGTTACGCCTATTCATCTGTTACGTCTTTAATTCTGTTGTTTGTTAGGGTTTGTTACCATATGTACTAGTTTGGGTTATAACTTTCAGCTTCATACTGGCACCTGGTTAGTTGACGGAAACCCGCAAGTTATTTTGTTTGACATCGGAGCAGCTTCCTGGAGATTGGACTCTTACAAACAGGAACTTTGGGAGGCCACACATTGCGGCATCCCTCATCAGGACATTGAAGCGAATGACGCCATTATCCTGGGATACCAAGTTGCTCACTTTATTGGAGAGGTTAGTTCCAGCAGTGATCTAATTCTCAAATAGCCTCTACAAGACATTGATAGTCTCAAGAAAGTTGAGCCTTAAATTAACAACCAAAATGTTTCACGTTACTAGTATACAATTAAATACGAATGAGGGCAAAATAATGAAAACTTGTTTACCACTCATTATCCCTCTTGTTTTCTGGTTGAAAATAAATTTGTGTGTACTAGTATGGTGAACATCATCTGTTGTAGTCTATATAATTACTTTCTTTTTGGAGGTAATCTTAATGGAGAGTAAACAGGCCCTTGCCCACTTGGGGCTATGTCACTGCATACTTGACACTTGTCATAATAACTTGTTTCAACATTGATAAATTGTCATTTCACTACCATAATTTCTTATTTGTGATTCCTTGCTGTTGCTATAGTTCAAGAGAGCTTGTGAAGAGTCTTCACCTGTAACTCCCAAGATCTTGGCTCATTTCCATGAGTGGCAGGCTGGTGTCGGACTCATAGCTATAAGAACTCGAAAAATTGAGGTGGCTACTTTGTTCACGACTCACGCAACGTTACTTGGTCGATACCTCTGTGCTGGAAAGCTGGATTTCTACAATAATTTGAGCAGCGTAAGTTTGAATTAATTTCCTCATTTTCTAAGTATCAAAACGAACAGTATGGGAACTATTTTTTCCCCAATTGTGACTCACACAGAACTAACCAGAAAGATCTTTCTAATTCCGAAGTCCGATTAATTGAAAACAGATCAAAACGTTTAGAAAAATAATCAGGAAGGCGATTCGGGTTCTCTCCTTTCATTCTCAACCCATCATTAACATGAGTCAACTACTACAATAAGTAGCATAATTATGCTGTACATTGCATGTTGTAAGCAGCGCTATTTGTCTGTAAATTGATGATGCCATGACTCAAGAGACCATGAACAGTAATTCAATGTCTGACGAAAATTACCTGGCTCACTTCAAGTTCCTTTTTAGCAAATTTTCGTAGAAAATTAAGCTATTGCAATGGTTCCAAAAATTTTAAAATAAAAAATTTCGAACATTTCCTCCATTTAAATCCGTTTTGAGACATTCTGAAACGAATCCTAGAGTTTAACATTTTTTCATTTATATGGCCCATATTCTCGTGACGTCACGCCTGGAGTAGGTTCGCTTTTCAGCCAAAGTCGACCATGACTGCGCTACGTCAATGAATCGCTACTCAACCAACCTATTTCTCACAAGAAGTTTGCCGTCTCACGGCAACATAATTCGTGGTTATAAGGACATTTTTCAACAGTTTTGTTTTGAAAAAGTATAATATTGTAGCAATACAAAGTTTCAATTCGACTTTTATAATAATCGTGCCTGCCAGCGCAATAATTGATTGTAGATTGCTGTCAACGATACCAATCTAACGTGAACGAGTTTTTATTTGCACTAGGTGCTTACTAACTATTGTAGTTAATCAGTGTCAGAAAACTAAAGAACTTCATTCGTTTAGGCTTTGAGAATAACTATTAGCCTGAAAAATAGTAAAGAAAAGATTATTGAAAATTCCTCAGGTGTCTGTACTGCAGTGTAGGTACCTAGCCATTGCTCAGGTAACTTCATCAGCGTTTTATTATAAGTTCTATGCTTAACTGAGGAAGCTTTACTTGTTATGTTGAACGAATAAAACGAGAGATTTGATAGTTTGTCAAAGTAAACAAGGCAGGTTGTTGCTACACCAAGAAACGAAACTACTTAGGTAGGTACGTACGTCCTACCAGATTTGCTGTTGGTTTAAAGTGCCTAAACAAAGTAGGTGGGTCGTTGCTTTTATGACGAATACAACCGCTGATTAGCAAGTTTGTCAAATATCGAATCAGGGAATATGCAGCATGAATTAAAAACCAGCTGCAAGGAAAAAACCTTGAAATTCATTCTTCTGAAGGTAAGATTCCATAAAGACGGCATTGGCAGTGCAGTTATTGCGCGAGTTTTGCAGTTAAACAAATTTAAGGGACAAAAAACGTAATTAGGTACCTACTTTCGTTTTTATCAATGAAGTAGATGATCAAGTAATAATATACGGAAAGTATGTAGGTATACCTTCCCGTAACTTACAATTCCCGCCTAACGGAGCTCTCATTGCCCTTTCACAGAGCCTTTCACATGACCACCTTCACAGTACACTAAAGATTTTTAGTTTCAATTGATTCAAAGAACAGTTCTGAAAACTAGATAATCCACAGCATCTTCGCGGCTGATGTCTGGAACATCTAGAACACTTGTATGTCAACTCCCCAACACACATTTCATATGGATCTCTACCCCACAGATTAAAACTTGCGTTCATAGCGTTTGAGGTCATCACTTGATAATAACTTGATGTAATTTGCATACAATTTATCACCTTGCACATTACAAAAAATAATGAAAATATTGACTAGGAACTAGGTAAGACTGTGTTATGCAGTTGTCCAGCTGGGGCTGCAAATGGCGCATTTTCGCATAGTTTACTCGTCACCATGACAACAAGGTGAAATAACTTCGACTTCGCCTTGCCTCGATGTAATGATGCGCTAGTGTCCAAGTCTCGAGAATATCACCTATATGTACATATTAATACAGTTAACATTGTAACTCTTTATTTTTCGTGGAAATAGACAGTTTTTTTCACTAAATTCCGTTTTGATTAAGCCATTAGGTAGGAGGTTATTGTTTTGTGCTGGCCACATAGGGTTCTCATTTCATATGATCAATCCACAATTCAACATCTCTTAGAGTCAAAAGTATTCATCACAGTAATTACGACTAGGAACCCCATTAATGTCGATCACTCTTTTCTCATTTTCAGTTCAATGTAGATGAGGAGGCTGGTAAGCGACAAATATACCATCGGTACTGCCTTGAGCGGGCTGGCTCTCACCTAGCACACGTGTTCACCACCGTCTCAGAAATCACAGGCCTGGAAGCCCAGCACCTGTTGAAATGCAAACCTGACGTTATCACTCCCAACGGACTGAACGTCATTAAATTTTCTGCCCTGCATGAGTTTCAAAACCTTCACGCCCTAGCTAAGGAAAAAATCAACGAGTTCGTCAGAGGACATTTTTATGGGTAAGCATCATGATGATATTGGAATACAGTAAAAACAATTCATTTATATATTAACACGCTTTGTTCCATGTATGACATACATAAACAAAAGTTAGGTAGGCTTCATCTAATCACATAGGTAATCTCCAGTTCGTGTCCACGCCTGTGTAAACCTAAAAACCTTGTAATTTCGTAAATGTAGCTTGAATGTGTGGGTAGCACAGCTGATTTCATAGCTGTGAGCTTTTCCTCAAAACCCACTGAAGAAAGACACCAATGATTTGTAGATCTGCAAGACTGAACATAGTATCATGTACAGAGTTGAGCACTGTAAATTTTAATGATCCTTACAATGTTGAGTGACGATCAATCCATTTGAATTTATTAATTTGAGTTTGCCAATTTAACCTTAGCCAATGAAAACATTTGAATCATAATTGTATATTACAGTTTATAAACGGTCACAAATAAGTGAAAATCTTCTTTATTGATCAGAAGTATGCTAATAGTGAGTACTTACCCACTTAAAATTTCCGACTTTTGTTTTAAAGTTTTCAATTACGAATCTTGGTAATCGATTAAAAGAAAACCCCTTTAGCCCCCTCAAAATTCGTTGTTTTACGAGTACGTTCCAAGACACGCAGATTTCTGAATTGTAATTTGTATAAAAATCTGTCACATTATTGCCATTTAGACGAGGACATTAAGCTTCCTCACCGTGGCACATCATGACTTAGTCTGGCATAGCATAAGCTGTGTCAAGGAGCCTTGACATACAGCCATGTCTGCAGCCATGCTGCTGTTGAAGCTTCACTGGTGGTACTTTGATGGGTTTCCGATGCGTTGGGTTATTGAAGAGGCCTTGCAGCCCCTCTGAGATGTGAGTCAGAATACAAATGGGGGACACTACAAATAGAAATAGAGGAAAATGTTTAATGGCACAAAAATATTTGATACCCTGACAGAGTTCGAACTCCTGTCCTTAATGAAAAGGAGAAATTCTTCTTTAGTATCAGCACTTCAACCAGCCAAGGCCAATTTAATCAAACCTCCTCGACTGCGGAAGTATTCCCTGAACGCAACTTTCCCCGGAGTCAAATACCAGCCATCTCGACTGGTTTGGGGTCAGATAAACGACGAAGTGAAACTGCTGGCCGCTGGCTCAGTAGATGCTCGCTGAAAGGAGTCCAGCTGTCGAGCAAGCTCATAGTCATGGTGTGTGTTTTGACTCAAGTGGGTGAGGAAATGAAAGATGTTTAAGGAATGTTTACAGTCTTAAAGATGTTTACAGTCTTAAGAGAGATTAATTAATTGTTTCCTATTATTTCGGTTCTACTACCCACAACTACTTGATACCTCGACAGAGTTCGAACTCTTAATAATTACAAAGGGATAATTGTGCTTTAGTAAAAGTGCTCCAACCAGATGAGCTATGAGAACGATTTAATCAAACTTTCAACTGCAGAAGTTCTCCTTGAACTTAACAAATGCACGAGTGTGGTGTGGTTACAGGCTGTGAAAATCTAGTAATTTTCGTGATTAAATTTATCATTTCTTTATAATGTATACTTATATTTACAGAGCTTAATGGTTATAAAATGAAATACGAAATTCAGTCACTTAGAATTTTAATACCAATTTCTTCAAATGGTGCTTCAAGCACAAAGGAAGGGTTCTCTGACTGATCTGATGTCAAGATATATTGATTACAATTCAATTTGAAGTCAGGGTAGGTTAGGATAGCAATTGGGTAAAAAATACAAATCATTTGGGTATGAGTAATAGTTGATTGTTATATGCACTAGGGAATGGGTCTTACCTTGACAGAAGTCAGGATGGTTACAAGATGGGGAGTTGGACTGCGATCGATTCACTCAGTGTTCTGTGGAACGTTTCGATTAACAGTTTCTTCAACCAGTTCTTATGTTAGGTCTGGGATTGTTACAAAGCAGATTTGAATCATTGTAAGAATAGACGAATTTGAAACAAGAAACACGAGAAGCATGCCCGATTAGAAATCCAAATAGCATTTACCTGTATAAGAGTTTACTTTTTACTAAATTAACCCATTCAGCACCGACATGGTAATATTACCACTTGGAAGTATCATCACCCTTAGCGACATGGTAATACTACTATCTGCTTAAATTACATAACTCCCACAGTTTTTTGGTAGGTAGAAGGGAATAATGGACTTTTGGGACTCCAGTAAGGTGATGTGATCTTCTGTGCGAGTTTGTGAATCGAACCTTCGTAATATCTTAGTAAGTGGAGCTGCAGTATTTTCGGTTTTTCCCGTCCATTCTCCTTTAGAAAGGCGCGTAGGGGCTCAGCTATGAATGGATTGAACTAAGTACCTACCTATGATAAAATGGGCAGAATTCAAAAGGAAAATCACCAACAAAACATCGCAGGCCATTATGAATCTCTTGAAACTCTTCTGGAATATGCGAAGAGGACAATGAAAGCGGCAGACCTAATTTTGCTGATGCAGAATGAATTGATTGGCAATTTGTATGGCTTGGAACTGGGGGATATTTTTATATTGTTGGAGCCATTGCTCAGGTGCCCTCATCAGTTGGTCCACCCTGCGGGTTGAGTAGTTGTGGTCGAATAGTTCGCAGTCGAACAATGTTTTATGCCTCCTGAAATACACCAAAACGTCTAAAATGTAGAGTGATCGCAGAGACAGTAGACCCTTCTGAACAAGGAGGCCCCTACAAGAAGAAAATAGAAATACTTCATGCATTAACTAACTGTAGTATGTGTTTCTGGATTTTAAATATGATCGCCACATTTCTTTCATTTGCTCAAAACAACAGCATATCGTACCTTGATTTTGAATGAGAAAACCATAATGTACATCGAACATTCCCCTTTGAGGCGATTGTCGCAGTTTACGTAAACAGTAGCAGACACTTTCAATGAAAAGGCTGGAACAATAATCCTGACATTGTTCGGAAAAGAATTCTTGTTGAATGATGGTTACTCTACAAACTACTCAACATATATGCACACTAGGGTGTAAATTTAAATCATTAACACCTCCAAAGCCAGAAATAATCCAGAAATTGTATAATGAATGCAGTCATATCCATGTAAGACGTCTTTAGACTTGATGTACTTATAACATTAATTTCATTTCGATTTCATTGGCATCGCAAGTTCTTAAAAAATTGTTTATTTTACACACTCACGATTTTCTTTCAGACATTATGACTTTGATTTGGATAAAACGTTGTACTTTTTTACCGCTGGCCGTTACGAATTCAATAACAAAGGAGCAGACATATTTATAGAAAGTTTGGCACGATTGAACCATTACTTGAAGGTAAATGTTATTCACACAAAACGTGACGGTCGCTCACTAACCCACTGGAAAGGTGGACAATTGACTAATCTCTGTGAACTCCTACTAACAGAGAAATGATTGATGTCTCATTGTAAATTGCTTTTGTCTTGAAAATTTGAATGCATGGTGAGATGTAATTTTGTTCGATATTTTTGGAACAGCTGTGGTTGAAATGCTGATATCTCGCCATTCATGTTGCAAGTGACTAACACCTATAAAGAATAATCATTGGTCTAATATTGCATGGGATTTATTTACCTAAACCGAAAGTTGTTATTGATAGTTTGCATTTCTTAAGCATTGAATTGCAGTACTTATGATAGACGACCACGATAATTCTGGCGTTTATAAAGCTCAATTTTGCGTCTGCTACTAACATAACAGGTGTTGAGTTCATTTCTGTAGTTTACTGCTATATTATGTTTGAATTATCATCGTTTACTTGTAAATTCAAAGAATTACGCAGATTTGTTTGAATTCTGTTGGTGGCAGGCTACATATCTAACCTGAAACAGTTAATTTGTTTGTTTAATAATTCTGATCTGTATAAATTTATATGTGCCAAATGAATGGTTTTTTTACCAACAATGTCATAATTTATTACTGGCAATATTCCCATCTAACTGCAACAGTTTTTCCATGCGTTCAAGGTGATTTATTGGAGATTATAAAGACAGCCCTGTTGTGTGACAAGCATGTTTATAATTGTAAGCACAATGGTTATAGAATGGTTCGATTCCATTTCATATCTGACTTCTATTTACTTAGCAGTCTGATCTTTATTGAACTATTGATGTATGGATAAATTGACCTTGAATAAAATACTAACAACTAGGTTTGATGCGTCTTAATTCGTTAACTGCAGGTGACGTTCATTACTTTGTTCTGCCGAGCAGCAAGTAGGAGCTGCCCTTTGACCCTCGAAACTCAGAGAAGGGCACTTTCGCCCTTATTCGTTAGTCGTAGAGGTCTGCAAGTGTCACCATTCGATTCAGCGTGAAAAATTACGTAGAATTCGACATTTAAATCATAAAGTTGTGGGAGATCGTTTTTTCCTGAAATCCATCGATTTTCGTTAAAAATACCACGTTTTTTCACATTCAAAAGCCGTTTTTTCTCCTTGTTGTTACTTTTATCAATTTTTTGGCTATACCGTTAGAAAGCTGATAAGATTTTGAAGTTTTTACTGTACTTGCAAACGACTGTTCATTTTTTTTTTTTTTTTTTTTTATGGAGGGAGGAATCAGATTGAAAAAACCCAAATTTTTAGAATTTTACAAAGTTTGTACTTTGACCTCTTTTTTTGGTATCTTAACTCTCTTGAATAATTATGATTTGGCATCAAAAAGATAGGAAATTTAACGTTCTTTCCAACGGCATCCTCAGGTTTGAGAATACTCAAAGAATGATGGGGTCACAGCCATTTTTAGGAGGTAAGGTCGAAAACACGAAAAAAAGCTTAGATCGTCAATAACTCGGAAACGAAGCCTCTAAAAAATAACACTTCATGAGACACTTTTTGTTGCAAATTACTTGTAGAATTGATGCCTGAAGTCTTGCCTACTTAAGTCGAGACACCCTGTACACTCATGCTCAAAATTAGAGCACCACCATCCATGTCTTCGTTTGCCCCCTTCGGTTTTCCCTCATTAAGTTTTTATTCATTTGCACACATTGTTTGCAAACACAGAAGGAATACAGTAACCAAAAAAGGCACAAATTCTTGAAGAAAAGATGTTATGGATAAAAGTAAAGAAAAATGTACCTTATGGTAAAATTATAAAAATTGTAACTGTGAAAAAAATAATGTCAGTTTTGGTTTTCAATACTTCATATTACCTCCTATAGCTCGTATGAGGGCTTGGAGCCTTTGGCCTATGTCTCTAATCAAGTTTTGGTTGATAGTTGATAAGGGAAGACACAAGGGGACAAACGAAGAAATGGATGGTGGTGCTCTAATTTTGAGCAGGAGTGTAGATGCGTTCCGAATCATTGTTTTTCAAAACATTCTTCCACCACGACGTTTTCACATTAGCTCTATGTCCCTTCAAACCTCTTCAATTTCCATTCATCGTGCTATTTTTCCATTTTATTTCACGATACTATATAAAGGTGAATCGCCCTGGTTTTGATTTTGCCGTAAAACAACTTAAATTTCAAAAATCCGTTAAAAACGCATACAAAGACGTGGTTTGCCTACTTTTCTCCTGCAGAATTCGTCGTTTCAAACCTCAGAAAAAGTATAAGTTTGAAATATGCTGTACAATGCACCTTCCTACCATCTCACCCACTCTTGCAAACCTTCAAGAAAACTTGAAAGGAGTGATATACTTAATCCGTTTTCCGATTTATTTTGTCATTAACTAACTCTAGAAAATAATGTGCATGTATAATATGTATTAACATTTATTTTTTAGGAGTCACATTCTCAAATGACTGTCGTTGCTTTCCTCATTTTCCCTGCGAAGTGCAACAACTTCAACGTTGAAAGTCTCAGAGGACATGCAGTCACGAAAAGCTTGAGGGAAACCTTGAATGAAATCCAATCTAAAATGGGAAAGAGGATGTACGAAATTTGTCTGAGGTGTGTTTGAAGTTCAGTAACAATAACTGTTGTTGTGGTTGATCAGTTGATATATATATTTTAGCGAATTTTCGTAGAAAGTGAAGCTATTGCAATAGCTTCAAAGATTTAAAAATCGAAATTGTCGAAAAATTTCTTCATTAAATCCGTTTTGACACATTCTGAAACGAATTCTAAAGTTTATCGCTTTTTCGTATACATATATATGTGTGTGTGTGTGTGTGTGTGTCGCGCGCGCGCGCATTCCAGCCGATAACCCTTTTTAGGATTGAGATAAAAATTCCGTTCTTGAGCCAAAAAATCAAGCTTTTCAAATGATAGGATGTGTTCGTTGGCCAACACTTTTTGAGTACATTAAATTGATCTAATTTCAACAAATGTACTAAAATTTCATTAATTTTTGCTGATAAATCTAGAAAAACTCCTTTTAAAAGCTTTAAATTTTCAAATTTTCTTTGAATTACAGAATATTATTTTGAATGAGTTTTGTTGCCATAAAATTGTTAGTTAACTAATTCTTTGCTCTCAAAGTGCTCAAATTCCAAACTAATGCAACAAATTTCAAAACAAGGATACATGTAATATGTTATGATAATTTACGAAAATTTACTCCTATGATCATGCTGCATGAATGAAACTTTTAAAAATATGCCTGCTAGACCTAGGCACGAAACAACATCACACTTGGCAATGTATTTTTACAGTGGAAGGATGCCAAATGAAGAAGAATTGCTGACAAAGGAAGACAAAGTGAAATTGAAAAGATGTTTGTTCGCTCTCCAAAGGCACGGTTTGCCACCAGTCACCACACATAATGTTGTTGATGATTGGAACGACCCTGTGCTCGCTTCAGTTCGGCGCTGTCAGCTTTTCAATACTGTCCATGACAGAGTAAAGGTAACGGCTTTACTAGTTTATTACATTCTAAATTTTAGACTGATGTCCCAGGTGATAGGTTTATTAAAATTGGACCAATCAAGTAGCCCGATAAAAATATTACTTGTGCCAAATAAGAGGTATTGAGTTGATTGTATGCGTGACAAATCATACTACGAATTGGAAAGTAAGAAATTCATCTTTATTAGGGTGTTATAGTGGCATGAAACTGACTGAATTATTTGGGGCATCAGTTTCTTGCCAGCAGGGAGCCTCAGGTTGCAGTTGGGCTGAGATTTGGGAGCAGTTCAGGGGCATAGTCCGATTGGGCAAGACAAGATAGGTTCCACCTCAAGGGAGGGGGTCAGTCTTGACAGGTTCTATCGGGCCAGAAGGTATGGTTAAATATTGGGTAGTCAGTATTGGAGGGGAAGTGCCTGAGTCACCTGAAACAGAGAGCGTATAGGAATTTTGTTCTACTGTTGGCCAAAAGAGTTCCTATGTTGATCGTGGTGGGCGAAAGTAAGTAGTGAAAAATGAATGAAATGAAAGTGAAATTTAGATTTTTTTTAAATATCTGGTGGGCGAAAGTAAGTAGTGAAAAATGAATGAAATGAAAGTGAAATTTAGATTTTTTTTAAATATTGGAAAATTTTTGTAAAACAATTGTTGGAGTTGATCACTATTTGTACCAAGGGTAAACGGTCGTCTCAGTCATTCTGAGTAGAATTCACGTAATGAGACAATATGCCCGACATGGTTCAAACTCGCGTCATTTCAACTAAGGGGAAATTTCCCCCCGAGTTGCAACACTCCAACGATCTGGGCTATGAGGCCAGGGTGATCAAACCTCTTCGACTGTGAGAGTTATTTTCCTGGAGCGTAACATTTCCCCGGAGTCAAATACCAGCTGTCTTGGCTGGTTTGGGGTCGGACGAATGACGAAGTGAAACTGCAGGCCGCTGGCTCAGCAGATGCTCACTGGAACAAGTCAGCAGTCGAGCGAGGTCATTGTCACGGTGTGTTTTGACTCAAATGAGTGAGGAAGTGAAAGGTGCTAACGATAAGAAATCTGATGTTTACTGTCTTTTGGCTCGAGAGGGATTTAATTAATTATAGTTTATTGATTGTAAATTGATTCATTTATTGGGAAATTTCCCGTAGTTGCAACACTCCAACGATCTGAGCTATGAGGCCAGGGTGATCAAACCTCTTCGACTGTGAGAGTTATTTTCCTGGAGCGTAACAGTAATGCTGCAACGCATCTCAGGACTGCAATACAGTCAGTTGTTACACTTTGACAACTGATGGAAAGGTTCTATAACCTTCACTTCTCGAAACCTTGTGAGAGACAAGCTTGAAAACTCTTGTGTCAAACCTACACCATTAACGCCCCATTCACTCCTCCAGTCGCAATTGTATTTGTTGTGGCAAGGTTAATTATTTTATTTGTATTCTTTGGAACTAGTGCATTATGGGGCCAGAAGGTTCAATTATCGAGATAATCGAAAGATGCGATTATATATCAAAATGAAAAAACAGTAGATGTAGATGGAAAAACTCTCAGGGCGGGGGTTTTGAGCCCCCAGCACGGAAGCCTATTGGCTTGTTGTACTTTCCTGTGAGTTTTTTGTTTAATCAAAGAGACTCAGCCCCCTGATGAGGGGTGAGAGGCCCTTGATTAATTGTTCGCTCTGAATAGAGCTCATTGGGGTTTGGGCCCCAAAGAGTTCAATTCTGCGATGGGTGAGTGCAGGGCACTCGAAGATTATGTGGGATGCCGTTTCATCAGTCTCCTCACACAGTCTGCACAGGGTTGAGTTTTGTGTGACCCCTATGCGATGTAGGTGAAATCGTAGGGGTGCAAAGCCGGTTATTGTTTTTAGTTCCCTATGGTTTTTCCTAAGTAGCCCTTCAGTAATTTTGGTGTTGGGTTCAGCCACCATAAGTTTACTGTGGGCGTGTCCTTCAATATTGGACCATCTTTTTGCGGTTTGTTGGTTGACCCACGTGTTAATGGTTCTTCTGAAGGTAGTTTTTGGTAAACCGACTGCTGGCTCAGGCCCTACAAATGGGATTTGGGAGCCCCTTCTCGGGAGCTCGTCAGCCTTTTCATTACCAATAATGCCTCTATGCCCCGGTACCCACTCTAGGCGAACCCGGTTATGTTCGGCTAGGTTGTTGAGGATTTGCATGCAGCACCATACCCCTCGGGATGAGATGGTTGGAGCCGTTATTGCTTTTATCGACACTTGACTGTCAGAGAGGGTGAGGACGTGGGCTTTTTTTATGCTCTCTCCTAATAAGACTCTCTGCAGCTGCTGCCTCGATTGCCACAATTTCTGCCTGGAATGCAGAGGTGTGCTGCCCAAGTGGAAACGAGGTGTTCCACCTGGGTTTGGCCCCACGTATTCCTGCACCAGTTCCTGCTTCCATTTTTGACCCATCTGTGAACCAGATGATGTCGTTGGAGCAGCATTTGTTCTCCCATAGCCCCTCTCTTGTGTCGATGTGTAGAGATGGGGTTGAGAGAGAGTTTTGGGCATGATATCGGCCACCATGTCCAGTAGTGGTTCTTGTAACAATTCCAATATATTGGTATGACCTCGGTGAGGGGTTGTCCACCAAGAGCCATTCCATTTCATCCTCAGGGAGGCCATCATGGCCTCTCCTTTTATGAAGATATCCACTGGGGGTAGGCCCAGTAGAACCTCCATGGTTGCTGTGGGTGTACCATGCATTGCTCCGATAATGGTTGTAGAAACAGTAGCAAAATGGCAGAATATCGAATGTGTACAAATCGATAGATAATCACATCGCCTATACTTTTTTTTTTTTTTTAGTTTTCACATTTAAACTTTGTAATACGATAGATGTTTAATTAGAGATGTGCAAACGTGAAAGGCTTAATCATCAAAGCGTTACAAAAATGTTAACGACTTTTAGACTCAACATGGGACTAAGTCGCCCGAGAAGTGGGGGTTTCAACTGTTTTGATGAAGGATAGAAAAGTAATTAAGTAAGTAGCTATCGAAAATTATTTCTTACCTGAATAAGTTTCGTATTTCAGAAGATTTGGGGAGAGGTGATGTACACCCCCCCCCCCCCCCCCCCTCTGTTGTTACCCGTTCTGAGTGAATTCGGTACACTGAATTTATGAGTTTCGTGGTTCTTTCCTCCTTTATGCTGATATTTCCAGTATTAATATTTGATAAACATTTCGCCTCACAAGTAGCCACACGAAAAATCGTGACTTAAAATGAAACAATGGTTTGCATAGTTCTTAGGGAACATCCAAAGTCGGAGTTACGTTGCTAAACATATCAATATACAATGCGCGTCAATACAATTATTATTATTTCCAATCTATAATCAGTTCGTCCAACGACATCAGCAGAAAACCATGACGAATGATGAATCGTTAACGAATGTTGACGTTACTTCTAGGCCGAGGAGAGTTGCTTTTAGTGTCACAAACTCAGTTCTAGTAACGCTACGATTTTTATAATAGCATCAGTCTATTGTAAATGTTTTCCTTGCTTTTATTCTTCTTTTCCTCTCCGTTTAATGTGTTTTATCTATGACATCAGTTAATCTGTACACAAACTATGAGATACATAAAACTACCAACTTTAGGAACGCTGAGAGAGCAGAAAGCTCTGCTCTACCCTTATTAGCACCAGATATTTTTCCCAGACTCAGCTCCTTTTCCCTGAGTGGTTCCCTTGCTTCACCCATTTTGCTTTGTGATCTCTACTGATAGTTCGCGCTCTCGAAATCGTCATTATTCATTATCAAATTATTTTTGCATAGTCTTGATATTGCATGATACTGACGTAACCTTATCTCTATAAATAAACCCACAATTTCAAATACGAATTCAAAAGCACAACTGTAATCCACCAATTGTTCTTATAGGTGGTGTTCCATCCGGAATTCCTCAGTTCTACCAACCCACTTTTTGGACTGGACTACGAAGAATTTGTGAGAGGCTGTCATTTGGGAGTATTTCCCAGTTACTATGAGCCTTGGGGTTACACCCCTGCAGAATGTACTGTCATGGGCATACCATCCATCACAACTAACCTCTCTGGTATGATCTGGCTGCGTATAATTCTGTTTAGTTAATCGTCTTTAATGTCTTGTCATATTATGCTTCACCTAGTTTGAGAAAGAATTTGTTAAAGCTTAATGACCAAACTGATCGAAATGGAACATATTTATTGCTTAAGCCTCAAAGTTTACTCAGCTGAACAGAAGTCTGTTCAAACCTTCTCAAAATTATGCTATTTAGAAACTAAATTCTTGTTGCATACAAGTTATTATAATGTTCTTACTTGTTACAGATGCGTTCTTCTGTATTTTCATCAGTATGAAAAGAGTTATGTTAGAAATTTTCATTGGTTTTCCAATAAGCACATATAGCCAAATCGTTTCTGTAAAAATGTTGTTTTCGTCTCACGAAAATCACCAACAACTTGTCAAAAAAATTCTCGATTTATCTTAAATATCACCCTACAGAAATTCCTCGCCTCCTCTTTGTTCATCATCATTCGAAAAGTTTTATAGATTATATAAACATGGTAAATCTCTCTTCTAAAAGTTTGGCCACAAAATTAATCCACATTTATGTGGATTAATCAAGTTTTATACTTGCACTCACTCTTGCAATATTCTTTAAAATCATCCCTGTTTCTGTATTGTAATTTCAATCTCTGTAAAAATCCATCCAATCGTGCTAAAAATTAAAAATGGTAAAGAAGCTAATGTGCCATACCCTGTTCACTAATGTTTTCATTTGTTTGTGTCCAAATCAAAACTGAAAGTATTTCATTAGCTCATAGGGTCGCTGAAACATATTAAATCCTACTTACTGTTTACTTGTCCCACAGGCTTTGGGTGTTTCATGGAAGAGCAAATCGCGGACCCCATGTCCTACGGTATTTACATCGTTGACAGGAGGAACGTTGGTGTAGAGGACTCAGTCAGACAACTGGCAAAGTACATGTACGACTTCACCAAGCTGAGTCGTCGCCAGAGAATCATCCAAAGGAACAGAACAGAACGTCTTAGCGATCTCTTAGACTGGAGAAACTTGGGAATCGTTAGTTGAACATTCATACTATCAGCAGAAAAGTTTCAGAAAAGAACGAGTTTCTAAATTAATTGTACTTTATACTAATTTTTCAAACAATAGTCAAGTTTTCAAAATGACGAATATTGAAAGGCGATAATTTGTTGCAGACAATTACTTGAGAGGATTTGCTTAATCATACCCTCTGCACTTTAAAAAAATGTGTAGTGTCAGGATAGCCAGTGTTTATAGTGGTGTCTTTGGTTTGGGTCAAGCTATACTCACTTGGAGTAGAATGAGAGGTTTAAGGTAGGGGCACACTAGTGTTACCTCCATGCAGGCCCCTAGGCATGGAGGAAGGAAGGAGGTAGAACTTGAAGAAGACGATGATAAGATAAGGTATGACTCCTTGGTGGGTGACGTCACTAATAGTGGTTCACTGACCATTTGACGGCTCCCACTGATTATGATGAATTTGGGAAATGTAAGTGGGTCAATGAAGTATGGAATGAGGAGGGGAATGTCTGAGGACGGGAAAATTGTAGCGTGACGTGGGGTCATTCCTATTCCGGTTGGAGAAGTGTTGAATACAGATCCAGATTTTTACCAGTGAAACTTGTAGTTGGTCTTTTGTGAACCCAGTTCCCAACTCTGAAGTTTCGTCTAGGCTGTTGATTCTCCAGCGTAGCACACTACACTAGTATGCATCGCACAGATGGCATGCATCAAACGGATCGTATTTTAGGATTCGTAACGAGTTGTCAATCCATCGGCTACCAGCAATAGATGAGGGTTCCCTGGGTGGGCACAGATTCCGAATGGTGCAGATCGCTGACCTCCACCAATGCTAGGTGTGCACACACCTAGAAAAAAAATTCGAACTGCTCGATTTGAAATAGTGTGTCTACCCATTTATATGGAAATCAAATTTATCATTCCTAATTAACCAATTACTGACCCCATATTGCATCATTGTATACACTTCTATGACTAATGATAGAATAACCACTATTAAAATTGTTATAATGTCAATATCCTGAAAGATTTCACCATTGCCGGATTTATTTAGGCTGATTGCATAGACCCTAGACAGTGAGTTTTATCTTTATCTTGGATTACGGCCTTTTCGTTAATCATACCTTTTTTAATTTCAGTATTATCGCCAAGCTCGTCAAAAAGCACTACAGTGTGTATACTCAGACATCCCGTCCCTAGAGGAGGAGGACGGCAAACGAGGATTCAACTACCCTCGTCCATTCTCAGAGCCACCATCACCCAACTCCAGTAGGTTCACCACCCCAACAGGCTCTCGCCATGGTAGTGATGACGAAGATGAAGTGGACGAAGAAAAAGAGGTGAGATTTACTTTACTAATAATTGCGAAAATACAAGTTTAATTAGACAAGATTGCTGCAGACAAGATTTAAAATCTATTACTCAGGAAGATTTTGTAGCAGATATACTTAAGTTTTTGATTAAGTGCTAGTATGACAATTACTCTGCCCATGTAAAGAATTGTCTGGTAAGTGCATGCATTGATCATGAATAAATATCCCCCCCATCCCGAATATAATGAACTGCATTTACTATAACTACTAAACCAGTCATTTATGTGGAGAGCGTATTAATTGTGTAAAATGGAGCATATAAAGTAAGGAGTTACAGATATCTATTTGGTTTGCATATCTGTGAACGGTGCACCACATGGGATAGAGGCATCCTCTGGGAGAGGGGTGGGACGTTCACCCTATCCATAGTAGTTCTATCCCCCTCCCCCCTCCCACTTTTTTGGTATGGGGGGGTCTCTGAAAAGTCTGCACCAAATGTATTTTTGATACCTCGACAGAGTACGAACTCGTAACTTTAGAGGGAAGCTCAGTAGCCAACTGTGCCAATTGAGGCCAATTAAGTAAAATCTCTTCGACAATGGGAGTTTTTGCGTGGGTTTAGATTTTGTTACCTTCATACAGGTCACTAGGCATAGAGGGAGGGAAAAGGTTGAAGTTGATTTCCACTGAGGATGTCAACGACCTGACAGGAAAAGTTTGTCATGATAAGGATGGAGTAGTGTCTGATGACGACAATTATAGTAAAACGTGACGTGAAGACATTCTTACTCTTCTTCTGCTGGTGGACAAGTTAACAATTAGATCTCGCGATTTTATCCGAGTCAAACTTGTACTAACAGAGTATCAGTCGAACATTGAACAACAATGATTGCATTATTCATTTACTGCACCAAAAACAGATGTGATTCCAAGTACATTTGACACATTTATAAAATCGATAATACATAACAGTGAACATAAAAATAAAAACTTTACAGTTTGATCTAGGGATTTAAGCCAACAATTAAATAAAACCCCTTTTGTAGATATAATTATGTAAATTCGTTTGATGAATTAATAAAAGAAACATCCCTGTGTTCTTCATACACCTTTTTATTCCAATCTCAACAATACTAATAGCTGGTGACTATTTGTTCTGCATCGTGATTCACCAAAAAGAGAATGGCTTCTACTGCCAGCTCTGGGTAAGTCTAATTTCTTTGATTCTAGCAGCTTCATTTTGAGTCTTACCTGCTTCTTAACTCATAAAACAATGATAAAATGTCTGCAAATCCTCTCCTCAACCAGAGAGGCACAACGCCAAACTCCCCAAAAAGATCATTGTGATGAGCCATCGAATCGTAAACTCCATTCTTCCTTTACTGAATGTATCTCGGGAACCTCTTTTGGATTTTTTCTTGTTTCTATTATGGGTTTTGCTATGAGGAGGGAATAATTATGATGGAGGCGAATTTCTGGTTAGTAGTATTGCAAAAGACCATTGCATCTTTGGCTTTGATAACTTGTAATGGAGAAAATCAAACAGGATCTTCTGGGAGTCACTGTTTCCCCAAAAAGGGTGATAATGGTGAATGAAATTGAAGCAAGGGAACAAATAGTCGGGGCAAGGTACACAAAGTTGAAGAATGTCACACCACCCGCTTGGCATGTGTAGTGCCAGGTGCTTGGTGTGTACCTTCCTCTAGGGCACTCACCTTCCTGGGCCAACCAGTACATTTAGATAAGCATAGTGATACCTATATTTTCAAGGTTTACTTAACTCTATGAAATATTAGTTAATTATGCTTGCAAAGTGTGAACTACATATTGATTATACGTAATTACAAGTGATAAATACTTACGAAATATCACAAATTACTACTTAAATATTTTCTTTGTACAGCATTTATATGTGTACTCCAGAAATTCCCATGTAATGTGAAATTATTTTCATTTCTCAAATCCATTACTTACTGTTTTCACAAATTCCTTGGCTAATCTGAATTTGGACCAGGGTGGAGTAAAGATAGTTCTTTACTTGGGAAATATTTTGGTTTTGAACCATTGAGAAGTCTTAAAGTACTTGTTGTTTTTAGAGCTTCTAGGGTCCTCCTCTAATTGAGTTAAAATTTAATTTGACATTAATTATGAATATAACAATTTTGAAATAATTAATTTTGAAGTTTAAATTGATCTGTTGTAACGCTCAACTAAATCATTATCCACTGGGATTGGCCACCAACACTTTAGTGTGGACAAGTAAATTATGTAAACAGACGATAAATAATCAATTAAACCAATTTATTAATACGTGTATTCCTTTTGTTACAGCTTGCTGAGTTGAATGCTCGTCAATAGTTTATCATCACAAGTTCGGGCCAAGCAATTAGGAAGACTGATTCAGCATTACGTGAAGTTTACAAAACATCGCATCCCTTTAGTCGCTTTAAGAATTTTCTTGTTTATTTTCCAATCTTCACAATATTATTGGATGCTATTACACTAAGAAGGTGAATTTGTTTTGCTACTTAGTAACTCAAGCCATTAAATCTTGCCATTGTTTTTGCGTATACTAGAAGTACAAATACGAATTTTGTCTAAAATGATTATCTAGTCCGCAAAGACTAAACATGAATCATATACGGTTCCTTGTGATTGTGCCAACATAAATCAATTATAATAATCAGGAGTATTCCAGATACTCGTCGTATGGCCATCATTATTATTAGGCATAAGATAGTTACTGCTCTTGTAAACAATCTCTAACTAATTGATAAAGAGCATATTGCTAACCTGACGGAAAATTGTAGTGCCAACGACTGCCAGCTTTAGATACAACGATTTTTCATGTAACTACTCCATAAGTTACAATAAAAATAGTAAATACTATATTTTTTCTACAATTATTAAAATATCAGTTTCAAAACTTGCAAATAACGAGAAAATGTGTGAGATGTTCAGCTGTGTCGTTGTATCAAAATAAAATATCTCCATAAAAAATAACTGTGCCCTTTGTTCTTTTTATTCCAGTATAACTAAAAAAATAGGAACAGTAAGGTGCTCAAAGAATTTTCACTAGGTACCTTTACTCTCTACATTCGGCTTTAATTTCTTTCAAATATGTACTAATGGTGTGTTTTGGATTTTCTTTCTGAAGACGGGGGCTTCCTTCTGATGACAGGCACGGCACACCCTCCTGTACAATCGACACGTCAGTTTTTGGTTTGTGGACCGACGACGCACTTTTGGCTGCCATAATCTGGGTATCAAAGAAAATGTATTTAATGGTACCTCCACATAAATAACGATTCTAATAATAGTTAACTAAACCTAGACTCACCTTGTCAAACAGTTTCGAATGATTAAGTCCATAAACTTGCTGAAAGAGGTTGAAAGCATCCAAATCTTCCTGGGGGAAAAAAAGAGGAAATCAAACTAGTGAAACTACCCACTAAGGTATCTATTCTTCAACTATTTCATTCATTCATTTTAGGTAGGTACCACCCTTGTATGTATTTGCCAAAAATAATAAACCAACTTGAAACATTTTGTTAATTTCCTTTTTTATGTTAACTTTGAAAATTACCTGCTAACCTGAATAGAAGTTTTCAAAAAAGGGTTGTCATCAGTGATCATCAATGTTTTTCTGTTAGGTACCAGGTGAAATAATGCACTTTTCAGTAACAATGGGAGTTACAACTGAGCGACATTATCATTCATGGTATTCTGAAACCCTTCCATGAATGAAAGAGTGGCCTAGCAACGATGATGCAACTGTCCACTGGTATTGTAAGTGTGTAACGATTCCCATCTCAAACTACCAGTCTACCTCGCAAAGTTGAACTTACTTCTTGAGACTTCTAGATGCAGTAACTTGGGGTATTCTAACCTCTTACACCTCATAGCTGCATACTATACACTAAGATTTTAAAGGAGCTGTCACTGTTCTCTACCGCCTCACCACTCAAATCCATTGTTTTAACCTTTCGTCCACCACCCCATTCCTCTACTACACAGGATGTCCTAGTTCAGTGTGTCCTCCCCACCGCCCTATATTTTATTTTTTTAAATAGTAATGAAAATCAGATTTTCATCATCGCGCGTCGTAGAGACGCTATGACTCCCACCTCGCAGTTCTCACATAGGAAACCAAATTTTTATTGCAGATTCAAAATCTACTTGCACATAATTTAATCAAAAAATCATCCAGATCATTCGAGTTTTACGTGCTCTAAAATGGGCGCGTGAATTATAGAGTTTATTGAGATATTCCTTTGCCACATGGGTTACCTACATGATTCCATGGTATTTTTAACGCTGAATCACATAGTGATGCTCATTTAGTAGTATTTTCAATACCAACATGAACGAATACCGAAAAAAATACCAAAATTTTAGTAGGTAATGCTTTGTGCCATGAGGAAATGGAAGGGGAAACGTGTAAATCTGGCCTCTTTTCGGTGTATCTCCAAGTTGGTATTACTACTATCAATAAATGAACATCACTACATGATTCAGCGAGAAAGCTTTTCCCAAAATCATGTGGAAATTGAATATATATTGAAAAAATCTGTTTCACAATTTGCGTGTAGGTGATTGCGCCCGGTATTTCGCACTCAGTTGGGTCAACTGATGGGTCATTTTCGTGGTAGGGACCTGTTGATTTTACTGTACCAAATGTTAACAGTGAACAAAAAATTGAAACCGCTACTGCATTTGCCTGCACTCATTTTAAAATGTTAATTATTTTGTACAATCCCTGAAAGTATCAACAAAATTTGGCGAAAATTATATATTATATTATATTATTAGTTCTAGGGTTTGAAAGATTGAGTGTGAGTGAAAATTTCGAGTTTGGAGTGAACGAATTGTTCACCTCGTAACAGTGAACGAAATGCTAATCACTATTATTATTATCATTTAAATTCAGGGTCCGTGGGAGGGGTCATTTTCCCCCTCCGCCGCACCGAAACCGAGGTTTATTGTGCAGTTCTCTCCCCTGTTTCCAACCTGTAGGTTCTGGAGCCAATCCCCATCCTCCACCAGACTGAGAATTTCCCCCGCAAGGTCGACTTGCTTCTCCGTGGAGCACACATATAGGGATCCCCCACTCTTCTTTTCTGCCATCGAATACTCTCGATACTATCGATTCAGCCTCCCAACACATCGATTTGATTTTGAAATAAAATGACCTTCTGAGCGCCAAAATTGAAAAAGTTCCAGTCAGGCAGCATGATTGTATGAACGAATTTTCTCAAATTACCTATTGTATTGTGATATGTTAAATTGTATCGGAATTTGAGTACAAAGAGATTGTTAAAACCAGCAACAAACTGAATAAAATTCGGCGATTCAAAAAATATTTTTTGCAGTTTCTATAGATTTTTCAGCAAATATTAATTAAATTAAAATTAAGTTTTCAGCATAATTTTGTGCAACCCTTTTTTATGTCCTAGATGATCTTTGGCAATTTCGTTTTGACTAAAACTCTGCTAACATTTTTAGAAAATTTATAGAACATTGAAAATTAAAATTCCTTCTGACATCATATCAAGTTAGTGGCTAACTGATTAACGTTTAGAATATGTAGAATAATTTACAGAGCACTAAAGCGCACTGATTAGCTGAGGAACCTCTAAGCCTAATTTTTTGCTTCCTCACTAGGTACCTAAAGTAGGGAATCTTTGTGTTCTTGATTGAAGTCGACAAAATTTTGCCCACCAAAATCAAAATTTCCACTTGATTTTTGCGTTTCAGAGCTTGGTGATCAATTTTGGTTCCGTGTCTGTGTGTGGTAAACTATACCAAGTCTCAGTCCAATTCCGATGAAATTTTCAGGGATTGTGCGGGTTAGCATCTAGACGGTCCCCTTATACTTTCATTGCCGTCACATAAATAGCAGCATGTGCGCATGTGCAAACGCTAATTCATTATAATGTCTGATCGGCGATAAATGAAACCTGTTTAAAATGTGCCTCCTTACGCTTGCTTTACCGCACAGCTTTTTTCCACAGTGATAGCAAGTGCACCATTCGCGGGCCAGGGTGAGAGTGTTTGTTTCTTCAAATTGAAATTGTCCCGGCACCGTTGGCCGCACTCACGACACAAAAACGGCATCACAACTACGATAACAGATAAGAGTTAACTGCATCTGAGATCTGACTGCATCGATGTGTTGGGAGGCTGAATCGATAGTATCGAGAGTATTCGATGGCAGAAAAGAAGAGTGGGGGATCCCTATATGTGTGCTTCACGGAGAAGCAAGTCAAAGGCGGCTGTACTCCTACAATGGCAGGGTGCGTTCATTACCAGTTTTCCATGTTTCTGTTCTGGGGTGTTATCCTAGAGCCGTTTGTGTTCCTTCCTTATCCATTCCCACAAAGCGGATTTTACCGAGCATTTCACTATACCCAGGACGGGTTCCGGCCCAATGAATCGCATTGAGGCCCCACTTCGTGCTAGCTGGTCAGCCCATTCGTTTCCTGCCACTCCTGTATGCCCTGGATCCCATTCCAAGGTGATCTTGATGTCCTTTCCCAGGGCATTTAGTACATCCCAGCACTCCCTCACCAATCTTGACCTAGTTTGAGGAGCTGTGCTAATCACTAACTTCATAGATGGTGCAGCATTTATGGTTTAGTCATTGCGGCTATCGATTGCTTTTTTAAACTTACTTTAAGAAGTTTGAAATACTTTTCAGCTCTCAATAACCCTGTCTTTGGATGCTGGATCCAATTTCTGCTATTTACTTTTAGGACGCCCTAGATAATATATGTACCAGCGGTAAGTGTAGTGAAATAATTTATAGGTTAGACTATTTTTTACCTCTTGGATCCTATCTAGATCCGAAGTGGGATCAATATCATCTTCTGACCCTTTATCAGCTACAGCCAACCGCTCTTCCACTTCTGCCAACCGTTTCAAGGTTTTGTCTGAAATATGAAACATACTATGTAAGCAAGTAATGTGATTTATTCTAGTAATTCATTAATACATAAAATTACTGTATTAAAAATGAGGAGAGTAGGTACACTGCAAGCTTTTGGGGGGAAAAGCTGCATGGAGCTTCCAGATATTTAAGGAATTCGTATCTTCATCCATTAGGTAGCAGTGATTCGAAAAATTGTATTGGATAAATTCAATCTGAGTTTTCTAATCTTGCGTATAGGCAGGGCCGACTCTACTAAAGGCTGTGGCACGTTTGAAGGGGAACTTGGAAACTGCCAGACCAGGAAACTGTCCGAATTTCTGCCCCAAAACCGATTCGGGGAGTTCAAGGAGTTCACGTAAATGTCTCCGAAAGTAGGGCCAGGAAACTGCCGGAAAACAGAAAGCTGCAGAACTGTCCGAAAATATTCCGGCAGAATGGAAAGTCCCCGTTTCGACTTCGAAAACTGTCCGAATGACTGCTCAGGGCAATGAACTCCGAGTGGGTCCTTTCTAATCCGTCTTTGTAAAGCGTCTTCTTCCATTATTAGAGGGAAGCCTATAGTGAGTCACATTCTAATCCGTTATTATAATGGCAACCACTGCGTCTTGCGTTCATTAGGGGGAAGCCTTTATATGGCCATTCTCGCACCATAATAATTCATTCGAAAAGTTTCATTCCTGAGAGTAAGATATTCGTTTTTCCATCTCTGTGACGTGTTTCTGTCCGTTCAACATGGTTTTTATAATGCAGGGCCAACGAGCCAACTCACTTCTCTACGTAGACGAGTGCAATAATTTCTTATATATTAGAGATAAGAAGAAGAACTCAGTGTGGTACATGAGATGTTCGCATACGTCATGTCCTGGAACAGCAAAGATGACCGACATGCCAGAAGATGTTGCTGATACAGATTTATCAACGTTTACGATGATCCAGTCAAAGCCACATAATCATGGACCCGAGGAGCATGTGAGAGAGGTGAGTCTACTCTTTAACTTTGTTTTGTAGTCGGCCGTAGTTGCTTGTATAGCTTTTCCTAGTCAAAATAAAAGTTTTCCGAATCAACATAAAGGTTTTCCGAATCAAAATAAAGGTTTTCCGAATCAATTGGCCTAGGATATCCCATGTACATGAACGAATATTCCATTCCACTTGAAAAACAAAATTGAAATTTTATATTAACACCAGCGGAAATTTGGAAAACAAAACGAAAGATTGGCTGTAAAATAGCAGTCACCCAGTACCTAATTACTTGTTAAATCAATTTTCTAACACAATACTATAATCGCAGGTTGTGGATTTGAAGAAGAAAATACTTCACATTTGTGCCACGGAAAGCAGGGACATGCACGATATATTCAAGAAAGAGTGTGCCAAGTGAGTATGGTTTGCAATCTACGTAATTATTACATCTAAAAATTTACTAAAAATGAAATAATAATTATATAATTAAACAATAAACAATTCAAATTATTCAAAATATATTACAGTTGAACCTACATATCTATATACATTTGTGTGCATGTGTTTGTACTTTTAGGGTTCCACCAGATGTTGCGAGTAAGCTGGAGTGGACAAAGTTTATAATAATTCATTATATAAATTTTAACATACAATTTATATCTAAATTGAATAGAAAATAAAAATAATGGCATTTTAACATTTTACATATGCAGAGAATTATATTCGCATACAGCTCTTAATAAACGTTGTCCATACTCAGAATTGATTCTCGATACTTTATATTAGGCCCACGTTGCAGAAAAATCATGATGCTCGGCCTCCATAGCCTGTTCACTGTACTCGTAAAAGGCGAGGCCATTTCCGTGTTTGGTACAAAATTCTTCCACATGAATGAAAACCGCGTGAACTTTTAGAGTGACTGGAATATCCGAATATAAATATGATGCTTTGAATTCATTGATGTATTCAATGAATTTTGGATCCAGCCTGGCTGAGAAAGATGCTTTGACAACTTCATTGAACTTCTGGAAAGCATAAATGAATTCGTTCAAAGTAAATAGTTGCCGCATTTTGCTACAGAAACTCGATTTGTTGCGTTCAGACTGTAGCATGGGTTGTTTAAAATACGTTGATGCTTTCCAGAAGTTCAATGAAGTTGTCAAAGCATCTTTCTCAATCAGGCTGGATCCAAAATTCATTGAATACATCAATGAATTCAAAGCATCATATTTATCTTTAGTTATTCCAGTCACTCCAAAAGTTCACACGGTTTTCTTTCATGTGGAAGATTTTGTACCAAACACGGAAATGGCCTCGGCTTTTACAGTGAACAGGCTATGGAGGCCGTGCATCATTATTTTTCTGCGACGTGGGCCAAATATAAAGTATCGCGAATCAATTCTGAGTATGGACAACGTTTATTAAGAGCTGTATGCGAATATAATTCTCTGCATATGTAAAATGTTGAAATGCCATTATTTTTATTTTCTATTCAATTTAGATATATATTTTATGTTAAAATTTATATAATGATTCATTATAAACTCACACACAAGCGTCCGCATAGACACACACGCACATACTACAAGCATACTCACAGGCATTTATTAAGAACTTCATGGAAATATACATTATTTTGTTCAGTAAAATGTTGTTATTTTTGTTTTTTTAATTATATATGATCACAAAATAGGTCAGAACTATGAAACTAGATGAAGATTATATTGTATAATGACACATCAATAATATTGTTTTTCTGAATTTCGGCGATTATAGAGTATTTTCATGATCAAAGTATCAATTAAAAATTCAAAAACTGAATCTAAAAAAAACAAAAAAAAAACGGCTCAATGTCTGATTTTAGTTTTTGCTGAATTATAATCCTAACATATTCCCAAATCATAATTCGAAAGAAAATTTGAAGGGCAAGCACTTTGAGGTCAAAGTCGATCGAGGACCACCGTGCTAACGTTAAATCATTTTTCACGAGCCTGTGTGTCTAACGTAACTCCAATCGCTGCCCGTGTATTCAACATAAGTCCCCCGGTTTTTGACCATTAGTGAGGCCATTCACGCACCAAATTCAGAGGCCTTCGAGGGTTGCAGGTTTCAATCCTCTGCCGGATTAGAGAGCGGCTCGGCAGGTAAGCTGTTGTATGGCCCATTCGTCTTTTCTCTTTGAAAGGGGGTTGTGAGTTATTTTAGTGACGTGCCTATTTTGTGAACCAGTATTGTTTACTTGGCTTTTACTTTGGCTTTATTTTTGGTACATCGTGAAAGCTAAAGCTGCTATTGAAATGAAGGACTTGGTGCCATCCTTGACTTTCATAAAAGCCTACATGACCATCACATCATTCCTGAGGTCATCCTAAAGTTGGAATCACGAGGGATGGAGTTGGTTGAAGTAATCTCTACAATAAATGGAGTCATCGAAAACTTTCCTTTCTATAGTTTTTAACGGTGTTTTTCGAGCATATAATGGTATTTGCTATCGAGCATAAAACAGATGTTTTTCAAGCATATCTGGAGATTTTATCGAGCATATCGATCCGAGCCCTAGTCATAATATAGGTATATAATTTGAGGTATTTTTATGTCCCACTGGGGCCTAGATAATGCAAATAATGTTACTGGCCTTCTGTTGTGAACTGCAGTGAACTTGGGAGTTCCTCAGGAGCTAATTACTTACGTTCGTATTTCTTTGATAAGGCCCAAGGTGGAACCAGGTAAAGGGATTTACGACCCTACTTTCGGACAGTTTTCAGTTCGTACAGATTCGGGCAGTTTCCCCTCTTCGCAATCTGTGTTTCAAGTTTTCTGGCAGAATCCTCGTTCCACCTTTTCGGGGAGTTTGGAGGAACAGGTTTTCCGGGAGTTTTGAAACGAAACCCCGATCTCCCCGAATTTCCAAGAAGGGCGTTTCGGACAGTTTCCTGGTCTGGCAGTTTCCCCCCTTCCGTTTGAAGTGGCAACACTGCCAAGTAGTCCGATATCTGACCTCAGCCCGTGTTCCTCTTCCCGCTATAACAGCACATAAGCTGATAAAGCTGAGGGCATGTGGATTCAGGTTTAGTTTATAGTTTCTAGTTTTTGTTGTTGTAGTTTAGTCTTTTAGCGAATTTTAGTAGAAAATTAATCTGCAACACAAATGTTGTAAAATCTCGCCAACCGCATATTTTTATCTCAATCCGTACTCAAGATATGATTTTTTAAAGTTTTTTTCGGGAATACCGTGTTTTTTATTTTAAACTGAAATTTCTCCACTTTGTCTCATTTAATTTTAACTTTCGACCTCATTTTCGGTATCAGCATTAAATTTCCTATAAGAATAATGTACTTGGGTTCTTAAAAAGTACCATCCGAAGACCCTCACATCAGCTCAAACATTGACGATTTTGAAATAATAATATTTCTGAAAATCTTTAAAACTTTACTACTCTTCCAAAAAGATTCCTGGAAACTTCGAAATCTCATGAAAACATCTTCATCTAATACTCTTTCCAACGGTATAATCAATTTTACTTTTATTTTGTTATTTAGGCGAGAATATTATGTTCATGTTAAAAAATGTGGGTTTTTCAATGAAATTGTTGGTTTTCTCGAAAGATGAGCCTCCATGAACGTACGAGTATGGGTTTGGTTTCTATGTATTTTTTTACGCTGTATCGAATGGTAAAATTTGTAGATCTCACCAACTCCGTTATAACCGAGTTTTATACTTGAACTCGCAAATGTTTAGTTAGTTTGTTACGCTCAAATGTATGTGTGTTATGGGGTAAAACTAGTTAATTAAAGTGTCAAACTCGATTATAACGTAGTTGGAGAGATCTGCAAGCGTTTCCATTCGATCCAGCAAGAAAAAATACATAGAAACCGACCCCATACTCGTAGGTTCATAGAGGGTGACCTTTCGAGAAAACCCCACATTTTAACACAGAATGTGTTTTAGCCATGGACTAACTAGCCAAAAAAGCTAACGAAATTTCGTAACAAAATCTGGGACGACAACATGGATACCGATGATACGGAACTAAGGATCGTGTAACCTGGTGTAACCTATGCGATATTTTGTTACATATCACTTTTGATTAGTAAATCATCACCGGTATTAGTGAATCATTACTCGACCTTGAACGCCTGGTTTTTACATCCATTTATAGTAGTCGCGACAGACCCGTTTGTGAGTCATTTTATATACGAAAATCGTTGGAGTTCCAGTTGTTCGCGGACCGTCCTTCGGTGATGTTCTCTTGCCCTGGTCCTGATTGTCCTCCTTCGAGCTCTTCAGGGCTATATATGATTCTGATTTAGTAGAGGAAAGTAGCGAAATTCTGATTTAGTGGGAGGAAGTTAACCAATCTTCAACCGAAGATTGAAGACGGGTTTATGTGAAACGCGTGAGCTAAAACACATTCTGTGTTTCAATAATTTCGTCCGAAGTATGTAAATAGAGGTAACCGGGGGTCCAGGGGGCTTGCGTTTTTAAAATCGTCAATGTTTGAGCTGATGTGAAGGTCTTCGGATGTTACTTTTTAGAACTCAAGTACACTATTCTTATAGAAAATTCAATGCTGATTCCGAAAATGAGGTTAAAAGTTGAAATTAATTTAGGCAAAGTGGAGAAATTTGAGTTTAAAAAGAAAAAACACGGTTTTCTAGGAAAAAAAAAAAACCTTTAAAAAATCATATCTCGAGTACGGATTGAGATAAAAATATGCGGTTGCCGGCATTTTACCACATTTTTGATGCAGACTAACAAAAAAAATTTTCGTCACTTATCCCCTGCCACCCTGTACGTGTCATTCCAGACGATAACTCTCCTTAAAATTGAGATAAAAATTCCGTTCTTGCGCCAAAAAATAAAGCTTTCCAAACGAAAGAATGAGTTCGTTGGCCAGCACTTTTTGATCACACTAAATTGGTCAAATTTCAAAAAATGTGCTGAAAAAATCACTAAAAACGGCTAAAAATTGTTAAATCTATATTAGTAAAATATTACTCAAATAAAGTTTATTGGCTATAAAATAGAACATTCAAAAATTAATGTACAAAATTATGCTGAAAAATGTACTTAAATTTCATCAAAATTTGCTTTAAAAAATCGATAAAAACTGCAAAAACGCTAAAAATCCAAAATCACTTTTTGAATAGCAGATTATTATTTAGAATACGTTTTTTGCCATACTAATTTTGAAAAATACTGAACTAATTCATGAAATGTTCATAAATGAATACAGTAGTTGTTCTTAAAATTCAAGAGATCAAATTTTCTTTATATTCGTATTGGAATGGTTATAAAACCCAATATATTAGACATATGCGTCCAAACGACGTATAGTTAGTAACAATGAGGGATTAAATAGGGTCAGTAATCCAGGGTTCTGTTTTTTCGAATATGGAAAAATGACTGAACTTAGACAATTTCCAACACATTCATGTTTTTTAAGCACTTCAATCAAAATATCAGGGTGGGACCAGGAATGAGATCATCTATACAATTGAATTAGAGGAAGAAGTATTGAGTCATAGAAGAGTCGAGGAGATGAGAAGAATCAAGACAGAATTTTGCAGTTAGTTTCTACAAACTTAAGCATCGCATTCAATCATAACGTAAGATAACCGAACCATGGCTTCAAACATTCACTGTAGAAAATATAGAACCCCTTAGATGAGCTTATAGCAATACCATTGAAATGAAAATCTAATATGGAAAAAATAATGTCAATATTGACTTAAAAACTTACCTTCCACAAAATAAATCATAGGCACTTCTCCCATCAATTTCAATTGAGAAAGTTCATGACGTAAGCTGAAACCAGCATCAACGAGTATTTCATCCAACTCTGGAGGTCGAGGCTTAGTTTTGCAAACATACATCACGTTCAACTTTTGAAAATCTGAAGTGATTGCAACCTATAAAAAAAGGGGTTTTATCTACAAAGGGGGAGACAGCAACAAATTTTACTGAAGTACAATTAATTGCCTTGAGATGCCGTTGTGGTGGCGGTTGATTACTAATATTTGGTAATATTAATATGTAATATGAACATTTTCTGTAGAAACCATCTCTTCAGTAAGTTATTGTTTTTGGGAGGCCGAAGTGGGAACAGTTTTAAATCAGGGGTTGAGCAGAGAAGTGTTGACAACAGGTTTACAATAAACAGCAAAAACGTAATGTTTCGTGATGAAGGTTTGAAATCTAGGGGGGGGGGGGGGGGGGGGGGGGGGGCTGAATTCGAACCCCAAGACTTTTTAAAAATCCCATATCATCAGGGTTTGGAGATATTATTCACCATTTTTCCATGTATTCGAGGAGTGTGAAGCATCGTTTTCTATAGTGTTCGACCTTCTGAATCGAATAAGACAAACGGTATGTCGCTGATGAGCTAGAGAAGTTAAAAACAAATAAAGTATTTTTCCGCTGTTTTTTGGGTATTATTTCAGATTTTGAAAAAGGTTTAGGTAGTAGTAATAAATATAATACAAGGATCGGTTAGATGAGACACTTCTGAGCCGAATGCGATCAACCGCAGCTCTGTAGTACCAATTTTAGTGGAGCTACTTTTTTATTTTGTATCTATTTATTTAATTTTATTTATTCATTTATCGTTATTTATTTGATTTTTATTTTTTTTTCATTTATTTATTTTTTTATTATTATTATTTTTTTATTAATGGTTTTTACCCTTGGGTGTGGAGGGTTTGAAAAATGAGGTGTGATGAAGAATTCAAGAGTCAATAAATGTTGTTTAAACCTTCTTTTTATCATGCACCTTCCCTTCATTTACCCCACCTGGAGCTTCAAACTTACCAGCATTTACCAACTACAACTTTTTTGAATGCAAATCTCAACAACCCTTGGATTTTGAAAAACTCGATAGTAACCCTAGAGTAATACATAACTATCATGGTTGGAGATTTTTTTAAACCTGACCTAAGCCTAAGACGGTTAGGTAGGTAACTTGAAGCTGCGCACCCACTTGTAACAAACATCCATTCCGTTCCTCCAAACCAAACATCAGTCGACCATTTCAACGAACAAGACTGTGTGACTTAATCGTGTTCTGAACACTGATCCAATCTTTAATAATGCAGCAGCATTAAAGTCGGTATGGACGGTGCACTTTGGATCCCGTCCTCACTACTTTCACCCCTTTCCAAATACTTCTGTGGCGGTGAAAGACAGCCAACGCAGTGATCGGCTCAGATCCATTCTTCTGAAGAACGGAATGGACGTTTGTTACCATGGAAGAAGAGAAAAGGAAGGCTCATTAAAGGCCATATCACACTAGCATTTTTTCCGCATTTTTTGTGTGTTTTTAATGCCTAAACGTGAAGAAGAAGAAGCCCTTTTTTCCAAGGTCAGCTTTTTCGACCATTGCGCATCCTGGCGGAGCGTTTTTAAACTCACTTGGGAAAATTGGAACACGTTCTAATTTTTACCTTGACGCAAGAAAAATGCTAAACATAACCCTTGGGGAGGTAACGTTTCACTGGGAAACCGCGTTGTACCTTCCCGTTTTCATTCCAGTCCCAGTTCTCTGTGCCAAAAATATTGTTCCTAGTTCCTTGCCGAAGCTTTCTTAGTGCCGAACTTCTTTTCTTATTATTCTTATTTCAGTGCCGAACTTCTATTTTTATTACGTTTTTGTTTGGTCGCGCGTCAATGCCTCACCTCGTATTACGTTAAGTAGGTAACAGCACCCCTCCAGTCACTAAAGAGACTGCACTAAACAAATGCCGAATTAGGTGAATAAACTGTAGAAGTGAAGTTTTCTGTTTGAGGATTATTGGCGTGTGCTCTTGCTTCTCTATTGCGTTCAAATTACATACCTGTCTTCTTATTTAAATATAATTTAAAATCGAATAATCATTTTTCGTTCTCGACCACGTCCCTAGCGGGAACAGTTTATTTCATTATTACGTTATATTTATTATTATTAAGCGTCTTCATAGTATAATAACTTCGGAAGAACAAGAGTTGTCAAGACACTGTTTGAAAACACTAGGCACGTCAAACGTTACTTCAATATTTCAAGCCCTAACCTGACAGGCTTAATAAAATTGCATTCCGCCAGAATGCGCTGTTTTTGCAGTTATTCCTCTTCAACATTCACTGCTGACCTTGAAAAAACGCACTTTGCCTTCTTCACGTTTTAGCGTTTAAAATGCGAAAAAAATGCAAGTGTGATACGGCCTTAAGTAGGCATGAACGTGCAGACAGTACCTCCACCTGTACGAGCAGGTGTCCAATGTAGTTACAAGCTTGCAATGATCTCCGTGAGATCGCAATATATTTTCGCTCTCTTCTCATTATTATTACTCAAAGGCTTTATCTGTTGGACGTATGTTACATAGGTTGTAGTTCACTAATCATCAAAAGTCCAGTTTTCGTAAATTTTCAGAACGATCCTAATTTCTCCTGATAAATAGTAGATATTCATGAATTGATTTCAGAAGGTACCTAGGCACAATATCACATATCATCATGTAAGATTCCCAATGCCTGTCTTCTTGATATGCGAAACAATGGTGAAGTGCAGACGCAGAAAAGGTAGGTACCTACGTTATTTTGTTATTGGTTAACCATCAGTACCTTTGACTTATCGAATGGAATATCATACAATCACAAGACGTCATTGAACCCTACTTATATAGCTATGAGTCGTTCATAGAAAAAAATGTACGGAGGTCTCTACCTACATAACGTAGGTAGGTTCATTACTGGAAGTTACTTTGGTTTTTGATTTATCGCTATTTTCAGACAGCAGAGCTGGTTATCATTCATCAGTCTGCTTGAAATCGTTCGCTCAAGCCTGTGAATATTACGCAAAATACGTCAGTGTGCAGTATTATAATAGCCCACCTGATTGAATAGAATCGCGCATTCATTAGTAAAATTATCGTTAGTAATCATGTATATATCAGTGAAATAAATTATTCAAACACAGTAGTAATTAATTGAGTAGGTGTATGTGCTTGAGTCCTTATTTTCAACGTATCATGATTTGTCTTTTATTCCTAATCCTATTGAGGTACCTATGGTATGGTACAAATTCGAATATTAATTGAACGCTTTGTTAATTGAGGTGTATTTTAAATAAAACTCGAATGCCAAAAAACTAGGTATATCAACAGTAATAAATTATCTAACATAGGTACATGAAGCTATTTTTATTGTGATATAAAAGTTTCTGAAAGGGTTAATACTTATGGAAACATTAATCTACATAAGTTTGCAAGGAATATAGTTAAGCAAGGTAAGTAAGGTATTTAATTCAATCAATGGAAAATTGAAAGGATTATGACTCATGAACAAATTTGGAAAAAAGGCGGGAAGTTTTTTCTATGGGACCCTGGATCAAAGCATGATCTGTGAGTGCTACGGTGAACTACAGTAACTCCAAGAATTACTCGTAGAGTTACCTACCTCAACGGTCGCACATAGCATCCATGTGTTACACTGTTTAACAAAGGAGTGAGCCTTCTTTTCTCCTGTTCCTTGTTTGTTACAAGTGCGAAAGTGGCTTAATGTAAAATTATTCTCACCTTGCTGATCTCAATTCCCAAGCCTTCAACAGAATATGAAGTGCTACCTGTAGCCAGAACCTCCGTGATGTTTTTCATGAATAGTTTGTTCAGGACTGACATCCTTCGCTGGTTGATGGGGCGAACCACACCTTTGTCACTAACTGCAGGTTTGATATCAAAACTTTGAAAGTTGAAGAACTTTCTACAGAGGAAAGAAAAGAACCCACTTAATATAATGTAATTTATCAACTATTGAACTATATCCTAAGTTATAGTGGACAGTACAATACTTAAACAACAATAGTACAAACTTAACCCTCTGTAGACTGTTCATAGGCACAGCATGCCAAAATCTGGAGGAGTTGTTCTTCCCACGAGCAAATACAGAGGGCAATGACCCCATGATATGCCTTCCCCACCACTCCCCATACCTTTCTAGTGTACCATCAACTCCTCATGTACTATAGAAGTCACTCACAAGAGTTTGATGTGCTTGTTTCCTTTTGGGCACTGAGGGCCGGGCGCGGCTCAATACATTACTCAAGCAGTTACTTAATTTGAGTGTTTGATAATTATTAATGTTGGTTGGAGATCTCAGATAATTAAATGTGGACAAAAACACTAGTATTACCACTTAGTATAGCATTGACTCGCAAATACTAGGACGAGTCAATGCTATACTAAGTGCTAATACAAGTGTTTTTATTTCTAGAGATTTATAATAATAAATAAACTGAGGAAAGTCCATTTCCCTTAGTTAGGCAACTTCCAACTTGATTCCGAATTATTACGCAGCTATTTATTAGTTGTTGTCAAATTGTCTTTTTTTCCAAAAAAAGTAGACGGTTTGGAATGTAAAGTGCTTGGAGTATCTACCTGTTTTTGGTATTACGAATTTTATGATTGGTTTATCATTCAAATTTTCTTCAATTTCTATAAATAACCAGTTTTCCTAGTTCAGACAGTTGAATGTGGATGAGTCATACTTTATTTGACTGGAAAGCAGAGAGCTTATAAAATCTAACTCTATACCTATTTGAGGTTGAAGTAATTAATTAATTCATACTACCATCAGCAATTACTCGTTGTGAATTTATTGTACAGTAATTAAGTGGGCCAAGAACGAGTATGACCACAGCTAATCAGTAAATACGGTTCCAGTTTGTATTATTAGAATACAGAACTCCCAATTTATAGAATAGTAGTAGTGCTATTCAAGTAGCCCTTAATCTACGGTACTAAAAAGTTACAATTTATGGTAGGTAACTCACTTTTTAGGTTTGTTGTGACCCATTAGTTTGTTCATGAATTTAGCTTCACGATAACCGTAATTCTTACACAAAACATGAAAGATGGAAAAATTAAAAACTTGAATTCGAATAGGGGCCGGAATTTTATGAAGCTTCATAAAGAGCATGTTGCGATGAGAATGCGGGAGTTTCCCAGAAGTTCACCGTGTACTAATGAACTTGATTGAACCTTAAAGCACAATAGACCTGTACACTTTCAAGTTCACAGGGAATTCGGAGACGAGCTGTATGATGCTTGTTTGAAAATATGAGCGATAACCAACCAAAAACGATGTAACTACTTACAAATCATTATTAAATAAAATATTATACCACCGGTTCCAAAACAATAACAATGTGGAATCTGGAATATGATAAGCAAAGCGATAGCAAGTGATAAGGTCAACTGAATTTCATGCATAAAGAAGGGATGTATGTATGCATAACTGTGGATGTATTCCATGGTACTTTTGCTCTTTGGTGATTTCGTTAGTGCCCCGTAGGGTGGCGGTATTTTACATTTCCTCTGTGAGGCTCGGAATTTGCTCGGAATGGAGGATTTAACAAGGATTGTTGATGTTCTTTCTTATTATTGTCCACAATATCGTGAAAACGCCTGAAATGATGAAATAATGATATAGATAGAGGATTATATAATTATTATTCATTGGGTTCAGGCACAGGTCGATCAAAATATCATCTGATGATTAATGATTCTTACCTACCTACTTTTTGGAGCTAGAGATGTTTTTCCTTAATATTGAATTTCAAAGCAGGTATCATGTAATTTTGTCATTCGTTCCATTTCAACCTTCACTACCTACTTATTATTATTTTTGAATGTTTTTATTAAAATGTGTTAATTAGGTATACCGTAGTCATTCGACAATATGCATGTATGTAGGAAAAGTAGGTAGTAGTTCAGGGAGGGATATATAGCCGAGGAATTACCTATAAATTGAGCACAGGCAGTAACTATATGTAGGTACCTTATCAGAACAAGCATGAAGCATGTTGCCTGTGTTTACTAATTTTACCTTTATGCATAGCTGACACAATCTTAGTGGAACCATCATTCATCTACCTATATTACAATTTATGGTGAAATTGGGCTATGGGATTGTGAGAAATGGTTGTCCAAAAAAATGAATTTGTGTGAAGCGCGTGCACTCAACAGTGTATTGGTCAACAGTGGTTCCTACTTCCTACTGCTCAGTAAAGATGAAACTGGTCCAAAGGGGATAGTATGTACACCTTTATTCTATCCCTGTAAATTTTACAATATCCAAATGTAACTTAGTTTAGTTTTCCTAGTTTGGAGTTTTAGTTGTCACAGATTGGCAAAAATTCAACCAAAGTTGTTCAGAAAGCTATGAAACTCAAAAATTGAACATGGATTTTGGAGGAAAAAACTATTTTCTTCCTTTTTCAATGAGAAATCATAATAAATGTATTTCGATTGATCTACAGAACTCGGCGGTCCACGCCTCGTCAGGAGGCAAGCCCACTGGACCCCCAGTAACCTCTATTTACATACTTCCAATGAAATTATTGAAACAACGTTTTTTAGCTCAAGCGTTTCACATAAACCTATGAAACCCGCTTATAACAATGTCTCAGATTTTGCGATGAATCTTATCACAACTATGTCGAGTTGTTTTATTTATTTATCACCAGCTCAATGAAATCATCAGAAATTAACAAGGGGCTGCAATCATGTTCACAATATCATTATTGAAAATGATCACCTGTGTGTAAACAATTATTCAAATAACCATGCTCATAACTCAGCTTGTTGGCCACGCACTTCGCAGTAGTTGGATAAATGGTTGGATGATATGGTTCAGGATGATATGGTTGGATAAATCGAGAGCTTCTGAACGGATGGTAAACGAATTTTGTGGGATGAGAAACGACGAAGTACCTAGTAAGTTGGAGATGCCAAGGCTAAAACACCAGTGCTTCCAGACAGGTCAAGACACCAAAATGATATCGTCCACCTCCACCACCACCACCTCTGATAGATTAGATAACAGGGAAATAGGAATTTTCGTTTTCTAAACCCAGCTACCCCATTTATATAACTATTAAATAAAGGTGTTTTTGTAGAATCTTAACAAATTTAAATATTTAGGAGCTCATTTCATAAAATTTTATCGAAAGTTAAAATAATTTCTGAAATCCGGGTTATTGTACTAAGAGGTTTCTGACAGGAGGCTTCCTCTGGTTCTCAAACTGTTAAATAACACCCTCTTCAGACAATGAGTTCGCAGTCTCCACCGGTTTCGTTATCTTCATTGGGAATAAAACTTTGCGTTGATACGCTGACTCACCCTCTCGAATATGCAAAGTTCTTAATTCAGGTAAAGTAAAACCAATTCATGTCCAATGCCTTAAGGTGCGTAGGTAATGTTTATGTATTTGACGATATGGCAGCATTTTCAACTTGTGATAGAGAATGATCCGGTTTCTCACTCTTTCTTTGGAAAGCGTTCATCTAGGTATATGTTTTAGATAGATAACTTCGAAACGCCGGTAGTATTTACGTAAATCAATAATAATAATTTTTTTTGCAAAAGGGCAAACTGCTCCGCATCAAAACTGAAAAGCTTTGCTTGTACCTACCTAGTTATCTTGATAGGTTTGCTCCAGCGCGGTCAAGAAAACATGAATAGAACACAACAAATTCATTAAGAGAACCGTAAGGCGGCTTTCACACTGGTTAGACACGCGACTTGAAACATAAAACAAGTCCTTTCACACATAAGAGACATGTGTTTTTTGTATTTAGTCAAGTTAGCCATCTTGTCGATAGTTTTATCACTCAAAATGTGTTCATCATCAGATGACGAGTTATTAATTGCTGTAGTTATAAGGAGGAGAAGAATGATTCGTAGGATTCGACTGTGGGTTCATCCCTACTGGCAAAATGCGGAGGAACACAGCCCGTGTGTGCGTATGTATTGTCCGAAGATCTTCTATCTAATCTACCTATCTAATCTACCTATCTCACCCACTGAAGTCCACGCCTACTTTAAAATGGAGATATGTACCAACTTTGAGAAGTTGTTCGACTAGAGACGCGTGTTTTGAGAGCCTGGAACCCATGGACGCCTGCCATTCCAGATAATACTAACCCACAATGCCATGAGACCTGCCCCGAATTCCAACCTTCCGGATCTCTTCAGACACTTCAAGAAGACATGAAACACGTGTTTCTTCGGTGTGAAAGCTCTCATACATTTCAATGGGTTGATTTGGAAGAAGTGTGTCGCGTGTCTACTGGTCTGATGTCTCGTGTCTAACCAATGTGAAACCCCTTAAAGTTAGGGATGAGTTCATGAACTTTTCAGTAATTAAAATGAACCGCTGGAACGCTGTCGGCAATCTTATTCCTAACCTTCCTCAAACTCTCGTCCACATCCCCAATCACACATTCGATACGTCGCCCATTTTTCGGAATCCCTCCGCAATTCTCCTTATCTCACCTTCAGACCATTTTATGAAAGTTCACTCATGTAATGGATGGGGCAGACCACTAATTGTAACGTGAAATCTCAGCCACAACTCTAAATGAAGCAGTTTAATGACCAGAAAACCAAAGGAATATGAGAGTTAGAAACTTGAATTTCGAAGTAGACACACCTATTAGTTCATTGAACGGGATTCGTCGTTGCAGCTTACGGTGAACGAATATTTGGAATTCGTAAAGCATTTTTACGTCAAGTTTGCTGAAGGATTGGAAAGCAGACGGTACTTCAACCTCGAAACCGGACGCAACGGGGAACTCAGTGAAATGTCTCTACAACAAATCTAATCTAACCACACTCTATTGATCTACAAATCCCAGTCAATGATTTTATTATGTACTTACCTGGTGCTCACTGAGTTTCTGGTTTTGAGATTGAAGTACTGCTATCTTCAAATCCTCCTGCTATTTTGAAAGCTGTAGGTATGTATGTACTTTCCGACTGATACGAAAACGTTTTGCAAATATTTGGTTGTTGTAGGCATCAACGACTTCTAGAAATATCTTATTTTTAGAGATATCCCTCTCCTCCAGAAGTGGCTCCTCGTCCTCAGAGCTACTTCCAAAATCCCTCTCTTCCCATTCCCCGAAGAATCGTCAGCAATTCGTCAATTAACAAGTCGAGAGATCCATCACTTTACTTTGGTAAAAGGCAGAATACCAGGCTTTTAAATATAAATACTAATTTATAAATAGAGCTAGTGAAGAAGCAGGAAGAAATAATGGAAAATAGTGATAATACTGAGTAGACGTGTTTTAAAAAGTAGCGAAAAAGCACTTGTTGACGGGGGAGAAGTAAGCAAGGAAATGAAAGGTGGGAAGGTTACACATCTCAGCAAGTTTATCTTTTTCGTGCTCAGTTCACAACCCTGCCTCTGTTTTGGAGCAAGAAATTCATGACCCAGCTCATGAACTCGGAGCGCAGGAACTCTTCAAAGTCTACACAGTACGAGAACTCAACCACACTGGAACGTCACTCTAGCTGCGCAGAGCGACTGCGCCACACTAGTACATGAACGCAAGCACGCCGTAACAAACCTGAAATATAAGGTTTGTTCTCTGAAGTGGTTTGAAAACCGTTTCGAACTAGTTAGTGATTGGTGAAGTGCGTATGCGCGACTTCAGCCAATTTTTGAAGTGATTGCAAACCAGTTGAAGATCGGAGCCCATCCATTTTATGATTGAATGTTTGAGCAAAACACTCAGAGGTATGAAACAGTGGCGAAAACAGAGACTAAATTTCGAATGATTTCATTGCTACGGTGAGTCAAGAAAGGAGGGGCAAACAGAAAGTGGTCTGGGGAAAAAAGCTCTGATCGATTTTACGATCAGTGCAACCTGTTGGAAATCAGTTTGGAAACCAACAGACTTCGATTGAGGTCAGAGAATGACAGAACTCAGCGAATGCCTCAAGTTGGTTGCAAACTGGTTTGGTGGCTTTTGAGAACAAACCTATAAGATTGACTGGTATTGGTTACTTATTAGGTTTGTTCGCTGAGGTGGTTTGCAAACCGTTTCGAACTAGTTGGTGGTCGGTGAAGTGCGTTTGCACAACCCCAGCCAACTTTTGAAGTGATTGCAAACCAGTTGAGGATCGGAGCCCATCCATTTTATGATTGAATGTTTGAGTAAAACACTCAGAGTCGTGAAACAGTGGCAAACACAGAGACTAAATTTCGAATGATTTCATTGGCTACCGTGAGTTTAGAATAGAGGGGGCAAACAAAAAGTGGTTAAGGGAAAAAAGCTCTGACCGATTTGTCGATCAGCAACCAGTTGGAAATCAGTTTGGAAACCTCTGTGAACATACCGTGACCGAGGGGGACGCTATATGATCAGACAACTCAGCAGATGCTTCAGCTGGGTTACAAACTGGTTTGGTGGCTTCAGCGTGTTTACCTATTGACAAGTGATTGACTAGACTACTTACCTAGTACAGATTCCGTAGCGTATGGAGAACATGAGATAATTATATTCTAGATTTTAGAATATATTTTTGTGTTACTTAGCGTAATTATTATTATTTTTTTTAAATATGTGGTCAAGAACGAACCGTGGATTATCAATTCATTGAGGACCCAGATGATAGTTTCCCCACTTCCCTCACTGCCATCGAAATATGGACGCATTCCAACTAAGTACAGGATTACCTACTTACCGGATTAAATTTGCGCATGCGCAACCCCCAGGAATAGCCCGCTTGGTCTGATCATGAACAACGATGCTTTATTGTAAAAATGAAATTAGGTTTTTACTTTTGCTAGATTGTGGTGTTTTGAAGGTTCAGAATGGAAAAAAAAGTTCGTCATGCAACAGTATAGCCGGATTTTCATAATTATCGTTCATTGTTTTGTTGTTTAGAAATTTGAGCACTTTGAGAGCAAATAAATTGTTAACCTTGGTTATGTATCCAATTTAATGGCAAATCACTCGTTCTAAAAAATATTCAGCAAATCAAAAAATATTTGGGATTTTAATTTTGTAAAAAGTGTATTCTATTATAATAAACCAACAATTTGTTTTGGATTTTAGATTGGTCATGAACCAATGGCACCATACCCCACCAAGACTATTTTTGGACGGCCCACTATGGGGCTGCCAAATGGCTTCAAATACGGTAATGCCATTCCAGAAACTATATTCATTTTGAGCTTTAAAAAAAGTACCAAACTTTATGAAATTAATTATGAAATATTGATATCCATGACAATTTTTACTGGTATATTTTTTAGTGCAATATATCCGGTCCATGGACGGTGTTAGTGGCTGCTTCAGGGGATGTGTTCCTAAGATTATTGGGCGCACGATTGGCTCAGCCGCAGCTACATGTGTTATTGGCTACTTGGAACCACAAAAGAAGGAAGGAGATCTTGAAGAGAAAGAGCTCTCTGAAGACGAAAAGTGAGTCTACCTACCTACATTACTAGAATATCTACCTACTCAAATAAATTAGATTGACACTTTCCAAATGGGCTCTTTCGCTAAACTACGATATTTATAAATAAATGAACAAAACTGCGCAAAGGAGGGGGGCGCTCCTAAACCTCCTGGATCTCCCAGATGATGTCTACTACAATTTCCTAATAACTAGTACCTACAGCTGTAAATAACTCTATACCTTCTTATTTAAAAAATTAAAAGATCAAAACTATTATTTTAGCTATTATGGAAAGTTGTCGCTATCAGTACTTCCATTTGTTGATGAGTTAGTGTCGGATGCCGGTTACATGTCCTTGTAAAGAGGTATTATAGGGAAGATGTTGGCTTTAGCTTTCATTGCAGTTCATCGCTTGATTTGGTTGACGGCTGGCGGCCATTATGTTCCTCCGTCTCTCCTCCTTCCAATGCCATCTTAGAAAAAAAGAGAGAGTGAAAATATAAAATAACTTGTGGAATGACTAAGGTGATTTGAGAGAGAAGAGTTTTTATGCTTGAAAGCAAGAGCAATCTGATCCCACTGACTGCATGGCTGCTTTATTATATTCTCTCCAACTGGAACCTTCCCTTTCCAGGGTATGCACTCTCCCCTCTCTACTAGGTGCAGCAGGGTGGTTGGTCATATCTTGTTTATTGGAAGAAACTAAAAGTTTTTCCATTCAGGCAAGAAAGTAAGCATATTCCTATTATAGCAACGGTGTTAATGGACCATGAAACTGAAGAAGATGCTACCTTATCAGTATGTTGAGATGCTTGAATCCTAAATATCAGATCGGTACTTTCGCATTAAACAGGACGGTGCGTACTCAGAGTCAATGAAAATGAATGCTGGTGTGTCGCAAGGGAGTGTATTGGGCCCACTCCTGTACCTTCTGTACACCAGCGACTTACCAAAAGTTGAACATAACACCACAGCAACATTTGCAGACGACACTGCTGTCCTGGCATTTGGTGACAGCAATAATGAATTAATATCAAAACTCAGTAAGTCCATCTCCAAAATCAGTCTTTGGACAACAAAATGGAGGATCAAATTGAATGAGGCCAAGTCGGTGCACGTTGATTTTACCAACTGGAAGATTAACTACATCCCTACTTTCCTCAACAACGTGGCAATTCCCTATGAGAATGAAGCCAAATACCTGGGCATGACGCTAGACGCCAAGCTCAGGTGGAAGGAACATGTCAAAAAGAAGAGGACTGAGCTCGCATTGAAACTTAGAAGGATGTATTGGCTAATCGGCCGACGATCCACCATGACCATTGGTAACAAGCTGCTTCTTTACAATCAAGTACTCAAGCCAGTTTGGATGTATGGAGCGCAGTTGTGGGGCTGCACAGCTTCAACCAATAGACAGATCATTCAACGTTTCCAGAACTCTGTACTACGATGTATCACTGATGCGCCATGTTAATTCCGAAATGAGGCACTCTACCGTGAACTTCAAGTTGTCAGTGTGGATGATGTGATCAAAAAGCGAGCAACGGCTCATCTTGACAGACTAAAAGATCATGTGAATGAGGAAGCTGTAAAGCTCCTAGATGTGCAAGATCTAACTCGACGCCTTAAGCGTTTGAAACCGCATGAGCTTGTGTAGGAAGTGAATGTGATATGTACGAGAGACAAGGGACAAAGTTATGCATCTTAGTCCTGAATAGTGTATTGTAGTAATATAAGTCAGATTTATATTATTAATAAGATTACTCGGTGCAATAAAAGCTTTTAAAAAATGGACCATGAAATGTATTAATGACTTTTATTTTACCTTATTTTCAGGGTAACGATACTGCGATCATCACTTATTAAGGACATTGCTGGGAGGACCTGCCTTGTATTCGTGAGCCATCCTTTTCTTGTCATATCCAATCGAATGATGGCCCAATTCGTTGGGGGAGAAGACACTTACAGGTAGAAACCAAATAATGTACCTAAATCAATAAATTGACAAATGTTCTGTTGATTACTAGCATACATGTTACGTCCCTGTCTTCTTTTTTCTGTTGTTGCGTTATTTTTCTGATATGAGGAAAGCCTTGTGCTCAATTTTAGTGAAAAACATATGCTCGCCCATAATTTCAACATTTCCACAAGATTTTTGCATTTGAGTATTTTTTAAATCGATATGTATCCATGTACCTACCATGTCTGATTATTTACAAATCCTTGCGACTCGGATAACTTCCACAATATTCTACCAATATTTGAGATTCAAACTAAATCACTCACGACAAAATAGTGGAAATCCATTTCAATAAAAAATGGGAGTTTAAGAAGATCGTTGTTTAATTCCACGAAAATAAAGAGTGACCATGTTAGATCGAGGTCGATGGTTCGGTCATTATCGGGTACAAACAAAGGCTTGGTACTAGGAAATATATGGTAGTACCTCTTACTGATGCTGAGCTGACCGTCAAAATCGATCTAACATTTTAACTCTTCATTTTCGTGGATTTAGAAACGCTCTTCTTTAATTTCCGTTTATTATTCGACCGATTTTAATGGAATCTGCAGAAATAGTGTCAGTCCATTCGTAAATAATATTGTAGTCATATAATTTACAGCCATTAAACACGGGCAAATTTGATATCTCAGCAAAAACCACAATTTTAACAGTTTCTAATGCATAAATACCTGTATTAGATTTCGCTAATAGACCAAAAATAATTCCTTTGTTAATATAGTCACCACGATTGGGAATGCTGTCAAACAAAAAGCTTTTTTCCGAAATATTTAATCTCATAATAGGGGTTTGTAGGCAATTTCCCCTATAGATGAATCTACAAAGAAACTAATTAATTAATGATTTTATGAATGAGTTCATAATTCACGTTTATATTGATATAGTTGCATTTTGGTTTATTTTCAATAATAGACCTTCGTTATTGACCAAGAACCCCCCCCCCCTTACCTATGTAGAATTCGCAAATCAAATATAATATCTCTCCAATCCAGGCTTTTCTCCAAACTACTGAACCAAAGTTGATACAGGTTGGATTGCGGTTGTGGGGATGAGTGATGAAACGACGCCAACTCACTCTAGAGTTTAGTTTCTGAGTGTGTGGGCCAAAAATCACATAGGCATGGCCGAAACCTGTTATCGAGGGAATATCTAATACAGAAATAATAAACCTCATTTTAGACCAGGTATTAGAAATTACTGTGCCATTGCCGTCTTTTGTTGATATGCCTAAGAAGTTTTGCCCCCGTCCCTACACACATGAATGAGGAATCTTTGGGCGATTGCAAAAAAACGAGTGGAGCATATTTTTTTCGAAAAATTTCTATAAATCGTAAATTTATTTTAATAGCAGAGAATTGTACTAAAATACTTGTATTTCAGTTAAAAAAATGTCATGTGCTCCAAAGAAATCATTAAATAAGACCTCTTATTTGATGTTTGGCATTTTTGTTTCACAGTGGAATATTTTCTTCGATTGGTGAAATCTTCCGAGAGCAGGGAGTTCTAGGGTTTTTCAGTGGAGTCATGCCACGATGGGTCGGCGATCTTATATACGTCGGTGTTTCTTCTCTAGTCATCTACGGATTCAACAATTACCTGATTGCCGACAAAGAAACGAAGTCATTCACCACACTTGCCATCCAAGTAAGTTCAAAGTTTTAGACGAATTGAGAAAAAGTCACATTTGACATTATAAAAAAGTTAAAAACTTAAGAAAAGTGACATTTTAAGTCACTTCAGGGATATGGGAACAGTTCCCAAAATAAATTTACTCCTTTTTAATATTCAAAATGTAGTCATTCATATATAATGAGAAGTTCCTGTCAACGTAAACACTATTTTATAAAATTTAACTAACTTATTATTATCGAAAAGTGGTTACATTAGTTACTAGCCACTCTGGCTCACCTCCACATCCAGCCCCCATGTTAAGGCCGTATCAGACTTGCATTATTTTCGCATTTTTTCTGCGTTTTAAACGCTGAAACGTGAAGAAGGCAAACTGCGTTTTTTCAAGTTCAGTAGTGAATGCTGAAGAAGAATAACTGCAAAAACAGCGCATTCTGGCGGAATGCGTTTTTATTAAATCTGTTAGGTTAGGGCTCCTAGGGGTTTTTCATTGAATTGTAACCTCCCCAAGGGTTATGTTTAGCATTTTTCTTGCGTCAAGGTAGAAATTAGAACGTGTTCTAATTTTCCCAAGTGAGTTTAAAAACGCTCCGCCAGGATGCGCAATGGTCGAAAAAGCTGACCTTGGAAAAACGCACTTCTTCTTCTTCACGTTTTTGCGTTAAAAACGCAGAAAAAATGCGGAAAAAATGCTAGTGTGATACGGCCTTTAAGTTGCTCGGTTCGCTCGTAAGGTGTGGCTGTATGCATGTGATGGTCTTTTACCTCCCCTTTTGGGTGTATTACAATTGAAACATGTTGGGGATGTTGCTTGCTTCGCTCGCAAATGGTAGATCCCTAAGGGTAGTTTCAACGTGTGTAGGGGATGTTGCTAGCTCAGTATGGCTATATATGTGTAGGAAAACCCTCGTTGAAATACGATGTATTTAGGGAATGTTGCTCCCTTCGCTCGCTCGGTATGGCTGTATGTGTGTAGGAAAAACCCCATATATTATTCTGTTGAAATGACTTTCAAACCTTCCTTCCTTCAAGAGGTTCCCCTTCAGGTTAAAAGGGCCTGCGTCGCAACATTCCTGATACGGCAGGCTCAATTAACTTCTCATTTTAATCGCGTCCTCCCTCCCCTATATATATATATATAATTTTTTTTTGTGTCATTCCAGACGATAACTCTTCTCTTAGGATTGAGATAAAAATTCCGTTCTTGCTCCAAAAAATCAAGCTTTCCAAACGAAAGCATAAGTTCGTTGGCCAGCACTTTTTGAGCACATTATTGGTCAAATTTCAAAAAATGTGCTCAAAAATCACTAAAAATGGCAAAAAACGGCTAAAAATCGGTAAATTTTTATTTTCTGGCAGAATATTGCTCAAATAAAGTTTATTAATTATAAAGGAGAACATTAAAAAATGTATGTATGTACAAAATTACTAAAAAATTAATTATGTATGTACAAAATTACTAAAAAATTAATTACTTGTAAAATTTGCTAAAAAAAATCGGTAAAAACTACAAAAAGAGCTAAAAAGTAAAAACACTGAATAGTAGTCGTAGATTATTACTTATTTAGAATACGTTTTTTGCCATAAAATTAATAGTTAACAATTTCCTTGCACTCAAAAAGCTCAAATTCCAAAACAATTTAACATTATACCATACGATAATTTACGAAAATTCGATCATACGATCATGCTACATGACTGGAACTTTGTTTTATCATTTTCAATAATGAACCTTTGTATTTCTTTTCAGTTTTTGACGAGCTCGTTGGTTTATCAATTTTCTTTGGTTTCTTCGTGCATGTCTATCAACAACTGCGGGTGAGTGTTACATAGAATTTATAACTTGGCTATATTGATACTGTTTTAGCGAGAGGTTCAGATTTCAATATTGGCTGTCACGTAATAATGGGCTAGTTAATTTGTTTCATTATCTTCCCTCTTTCGCAGCCAGGTTCACTACACCACTTCAATAACAATTATTATTTTTACTTTGCCAACGCCTGGACAGCTGATGTTTTGTATTAGTCTAAATTAATTTGCACTCAAGACGCCCTAAAAAATGTCACCTACCTAATGTTATCTACCTAAAAAAAGAAAATTTCGTCACACGTAAAATTCGTCGCTCTAATGCTTTTCGTGGTTTTGTGCCAAAGCAGACATGGAAATGTCAAAAACATAATTTTCCGCACGTGGAAGTATCATATAGGCTTTTTCTTCTGGGGAAAGATTTTACATGAATCAGTCACTCATAAGTGTACGAGTTACTACAATTTATCATATATTTTCTTTTTGCAGTTTGCTCGCGGGAATACCTCCCAATATGCCCATCTACAAAAGTTGGTGGAGCTGCCGCCAGCATTTGGCCATGAACGGTCAGCTGAACCGTGGCTCTAGTTTCATCTTCAGGTACTACCTCGGACCTCCGGCAGGCACAAAGGCACTAGTCGCATACTAAATTTCTATGTACCTATCAAGACTATTAATACGAAATCAACCTATCCCAATGGGGGCTATCGAAGTTGTTTTATATTGGAAAGTACCTGGGTAGAAACAATAATATGTACGAGTGTGAAAAACGTGTAAATAAATTGTTTATCTATAATTTATGTTAGCGTGCTTCATTATTCTATGTTTCGTTTATACCTATTTTGTCACATTAACATCTTTATGTTAGTTGCTGGTGGTAGCCATTCTTGTTCAATCCATTACATGCGACACAAATAACTAAGAAGTCATATGGGTCTACCCCCCAAACTGGTGAATTCTTAAGACTTCAAGCCTCCTTTGTAGCAGAGTGGTTTTTTAGGACGTCTCTTTGTAGTTAGGTCATATAGGCGAAAATAAAAGGGACACCTATTAGAATTGATCCAGAGAAGTGTGGTGCGACCTATGAATAGGAAAAACTCGGCGCTATGCGCCTCGCAAGGGGCTCCGCCCTTTGATTCCGCTGGGGGACCCCTGTCCCTCTTTTGCTTTCACCTTGCTAAACATTAAAGGAACGTGGAACACGCTCCATTTCAAATTTTGGTTTCATAGGTTGAATTACAAAGATCTTAGCTCTAGACTTCATGATTCGTTTCTAGACGTCCCAAGGGTTCTCCATTTTCAAATTTCACCTTCACAGGTTGAATAGCAATAAAATTAGATTCGCAACTACTTTGGTCTCGTATTTCGTGACTTTTTCACTTTTGTTGAGTCCCGGTAAAAGCGTGTTCCACGCTAAAACTGAATACGAATCCGTTTCAGACCATTCCAAGACCGAATCCGTGGGGAAAAAAACCATGTGTGAGAGACAAATTTAGTCGACGCTGCCCAGGCTACAATTCTCAACCGATTTTCGGGGTTCTTTCTTTATTCGATCCCAATTCCAGTCTAGTTGTGCAGACAACTTTGAAAATTTTGGATTTGTTAACAGAAGGAGTGGAGGGTGAATAGCCGAACCTAATAAGCTCATTCCAAGCTAGCATTCTTAATCGATTTCCGTGATTTTTTCTTTGTTCGATCCCAATTTCAGTCTAGTTGTACAAAAAACCTAGGCAATTTTGGATTTTCCATCGATGAGGGGGGTGGAAGGGGTTATAGCCGATCCTTTTAGGCGCTGCCCAAGCTATAATTCTAGACTGATTTTCGTCAATTATTTTTTGTTCTATTAGGAATCCAGTCCAGTTATATAACAAACCTTGGGAATTTCAAATTTATTATAGGTGGGGTAAATCCAATTAAAATTTCATAATGGTTGGGGGGAGGGGGTGTATACCGTAATATCAAGATATTTTCAATCTATTTCCGTGTATCTGTCATTGTTCATTTTCACAATGTAAAAGTAGTTCATCCTCTTTTGTTATTGTAAGGTGGAAGAGCTGCTTCTTGCATATTCATGTTAGGTTATAATGGAGATGGTACATCCAGTAAAACATGGTTCATTTGCCATTCTTACCAAAATCATACGCAATGACACGACATACGGACGACACTGCTATGCATGCATTAGTTACCAATGTTTCTTTCCATTTGACACGTTGGAACGACTTTCTAGGACCTGTGTGGCGTCAAGACTTATTAGCTTGACGGTAGGTTGTTCCCCCAATAGGATCGTTTGAGTCAAAGTTTATTCAGTGGCGGTCAAGAACGAATGAAGCTGGCAGGCGTCCAACATCACTTTAATCCCCTATTTTAGATGGGATTTTTCGAGTATTTTAATGTAAACTCTCGTGTTTCTGCGATCAAGGCAAGATTATTAGGTTGAGAACCCGAAGAGCCGTCGCACGAGGGGGGGTTTGCTACCTACTAAGATAATTTGCAAACTTGCTAGTTTTTCACCTTCTTACTTTCGGTCCACCAAATTCTCTTCTTTCCACTTCTATAGCATTTCCAGGTTAAATCCAACATTTTCCAGGTTGAATTCAACATTTTCCAAATAGAATCCAACATTTCCAAACAGAATTCACAAGAAGAACCTCATAATAAATTTGTTGATAAATGATCCTTTCTTGGGATATTATTGATCATTTGCCACCACTTTTGATTTTTCAGATCATTCCTAAGATCAGACAACGTCTGTAAAATGTAGTTTTTTTCAAATAAAATTCAACATTTTCCAAATTGAACCCAAAACTTTCCTAATTAAATCCAACGATTTTCAAATTGAATCCAACAATTTCCAAATTGGATCCAAACAATTTCCAAATATTCAACATTTTATAAACTTTTCTTGAGATTAAAAGAAAAATACGTAAACGTTCACTTATCGGCTCACACATAAAGAGGACCAAGGGGTTACTGAAGAGAATGGTTACATCAGTAGCTTTGTTCCAACAACGCTTCAAGAGCTAACCCCGGGGCTCCTCCAGAGTTGCCGTGGGGTTAGCTCCAAGGTCGCCCACTTTCTTGTTTGTTGGAACACTTCAGAGAGAGATGTGATAACAAACGTAGTAGAGAAGGTGAAAACAGTTTAGAGAAGGTTACGCGGATATGAAATTTACCCAAGGGTATTAGGTTATTTCAAAATGCGTAGCGTAGGGCTCTGAGCTCTTGATGAGATCCTGTCAAAAGTAGCTTTGTTCCAACAAGGACAAAAGGGTGCCCTAGAGGAGCTCAGAGCTCGAAATTGCGTTCCAACAAGGTTATGGGGTTGAGAGCTCCGTGTTCCAACAGATCTTGGAGCGCCCCCAGAGCTGCTCCGGGGGTCCCCCAAGCACTCCCACACTTTTGACGGAGTCTCATCGAGAGCTCCGAGCCCTACGAATGCGCATCCCGAAATAACCTGCTACCCTTAGGTAAACTACAATCTACGTAACCTTCTCTAAACTGTTTTCACCTTCTCCTACTATCGTTTGTTATCACAATCTTCAAGTACCGTCAGGTTTTGAACCCTCGGGTGAGCTCCAAAGTGTTCCAACAACCATGAAAGTGGGCGACCTTGGAACTAACCCCACGGTAACTCTGGAGGAGCCCCCGGGGGTCACTCTCGAAGCGTTGTTGGAACAAAGCTATTGTGGGTCCGCTCTAAGATCTTTTGGAACACGGAGCTCTCAACCCCACAACCTTGCTGGAACGCAATTTCGAGCTCTGAGCCCCTCTAGGGCGCCCTTTTGTCCTTGTTGGAACAAAGCTCTTTGACTGATTGCTGTATCAGATAAGCTCGTCATCGAACCTCCAAATGAGAGAGTTTGTAGGTTTTTTTGTTTTCCTGAACATGGGCGAAATCAGACTCTAGTGGTAGTAACCATAAAATAACAGGTTGTTTGTATTGACACTATATTACACTTTGCATAAAAACTCATTAAGACAAATTAAATTGAGTCATTAGAACTACACATCCACTTTAAGTTTTGCAATATGCTTAAAATCCACAGAAGGTAATATTTTTGTCACCATACCAGTTGCAACTGTGTACTGATTTTCCCTGATTGTGAAAGGTTGTCCGTTGTTCATGGGCATTTTTTTTAGTAAAGTGAGGCGAACTGTACTGTGTTCACCAGGCATGACCATTTCAGCACCTATAATGTCTATACGACAAGTTAAATTCCAAGTATTAGAAAAAAGTTGTTGAATATATTTCGAGGTGATAGGTCTTGATCTGCCGCCCTCAGCACGAGTAAGGAAATATATGGTGGCTTCGAAGGAGTTAGAGAGTTCCTGACTACCAGCAAGAATCAGCTGCATTCCACGTTCAACTACGTTGCCCCTTATTGATCTGAGGAGACAACCAATGTTGTCTCCGGCTCTAGCTTCGTTGACAGACCTTTTAAAGACTTGAATGTCGGAAACGGTCGTGTTCTGCAGCACACCGAAACCTTGGAGCTCGGCCTCGTCGCCTTTTCGGATGGTTCCTCTTTTCAATGTTCCCACGACGACTGTACCCCGCCCTGTCACAGAGAAGGAATTATCCACCGGTAGGATGAATGGGGACGTGAAATCCCTAGTTGGAGTGGGTATGTAGGTGTCCAGAGCGTCCATCAATCTCCAAATGCTTGGCACTCCAAGGTCGTCTTTGGATCCTCTTAGCGCCATTAATGCGGAGCCAAACACCACAGGTGACTCATCCCCTTTAAAACCAAAGTCTGTCAATAATTCTCTGACTTCCAGCTCGACCAATTCCATTACTTCCCGATCCACTTCATCACATTTGTTTATGAATACCACTATGTTCATTACACCCACTTGCTTCGCCAGTAACAGATGTTCCTTGGTTTGAGGCATGGGACCATCAGAAGCAGCTACGACCAAAATAGCACCATCCATCTGTGAAGCTCCGGAAATCATGTTCTTAATGTAATCTGCATGTCCTGGGCAATCTGTATGAGCGTAATGCCTTCGTTTTGAACTGTACTCGATGTGAGCAACGTTTATCGTTATTCCTCGAGCTTTTTCTTCAGGAGCTTTATCTATATCATCATACGGCACAAAGTTTGCCAGGCCAGCTTCAGACGCCACTTTGGTTAACGCAGCCGTCAATGTAGTTTTCCCGTGATCTACATGTCCAATGGTCCCTACGTTGCAGTGAGTTTGAGCTGTCTCAGATTTTGTTGAGAAACATCGATTGGAATATGTGTTTGAATGAAGCCCCGTCAATCGGGATTTATGCTCTAAAGTGTTTGACCAGCCGGAATGAACTGAATACGATCTATTTAATACCTGAATAAAGAACCCTCTTGTAAATGTGATTTCTCCCAGAGGAAGGCGTGTATTCAAGCTATGATGAGCATGGGTGTAATTGCTTAGCAGACACTGTCGGCACTCGTTCTTTGCTAAAAGATGGATGCTTGCAAATCTTCTGCAATATATCCGAAAATTCATAATTACGAACTGTAAACATTAATTATTTTCAGAGGTAGATGGAATATGAATACAAATTAAAACCACCATAAAACAACCACAATTCAATAATAAACAAGAAAAATGTTCACTGATAATACTGATAACAGTGATAAAGATTGGTTGGTTTTCCCCATTAGGAATGCCTGACTAGATAGCCGTGCTTTATTAGCCATTAGATGTGTTGAGCCATTCGGGCCCCTAAATGGTAGAACCATCGTCATCCATGTTGAACCTACTATAATCTAGCTCAAAGAATTGTGAGAAAGCATCAAAAGGTTTCCAAAGCCAATAAATTGTGTAGGGTTGGTACATACATTTGAGTTTGAACTATAGGTAGTGTGTCCAGATGCCTTACGATGTTAGAGGTATTGTACACATTTTTGCTACCAATCTCAATTTCAGATAATTTGACAATGACTGCGACATCATATTGTTGTCAAGGACAACTTTTAAAGCGTTTATAGTGGTTTCAGTTGGTTCTGTGTGGCAAAAACTATTGAAAACTATACGAAACTCAATTTTCTTTTGATTTGATGATAGTCAATAATATGACATCATAGTCAATGACAAGTTCCTGTCACTGATTGGATCAATCAGTAGTTACCTACAATTTAAGTGCAATCTATATTTTTCAAAACCATCGATTGTTTTTGTTCATTTTTTCCACTGAACTATTTCTTTACAGGCACAACATTATCCTTCATAATATCAGTTTCTATGATCAATAGCTGGACCAGTTTATATGAAATTCATTGGGAAAAGCTAAGGTGGATATTACAATGATTCTATTAATGCGCCACCAAAAGTCACTGTTTCTGCTGTGTTATGGGGATATTTTAATGTTATAGGAGCCACAACATTGGGCACAAACAGAACTTTTATGTGGGTGCTAAGTCATGTGAGTATTCATAACAATGAGTGTACTGATGCCCTAGCAGTAAGAGCCATTGGTGATGACTCCATTGAAATGTTGCCTATGCACATTGAGGATCTAATCTCCTACATGCAGCATAAAGCCAATTCCATCTGGCTCGAGCAATGGCAGGTTGAGGTCACTGGTCTGATAGGAGCCCTTCAGGAACTTTGCCTGATTGTTCCTTTTGTGACCCACCTTCCAAGGAAGGACCGAATAGTGGTCAATCGGGTAGTCACTGGCCATACTTGTCTCACTCACAGACATCTGCTGGATTGCCAAATTATTAATTTTCCCATTCAAATTAATAATTTTCGCATTCAATTTGGTAGGGAAAAATGATTATTTTGGCTGGGAAATGCTATAACAACACTGAGAAATATTTCTTCTACACAATACTACACTATCATTGTTGTAACATTTGTGGAATATGGTGTCTCTAATCTCTATTTCTGCTTTATCTATAGCAGATTGTTTGAAACTGTTCAACATATTGTTAGGGTTCACCTTAACCTTTACCAGTAGTCAAGCAAAATGGTAATCAAGCACAGCTGAACTATTTGATGACAAAGCCAGGTCCAACATGGCTGACAAGCTGTACAAAAATGTAAAACAACCACCACCAATCTGTTGTTATCACATATCACTACTTTTTCCTCCTTGCCCTTGCATTTGCTTGGTTCTTGTAAGATATTTCTGCTGAAATACCTATAAATCCAAGTATAAAACTTATTTTATTTTAAGAATAGTTACGTTATTAATTTTGAAAAAGTCTTATTAAATTCTATTTTGTGTTCTGTTGTATAGAATACGATAGTTCGTTGTGGATAGTTATCAAGAAGACGCAAGACAGTATCCCTAATATTTTGTAAGACTTTTAGTGCATTTCAAAAACTTGGCAGTTAAATAAAAGAGCCGTATTATGGATTCTGCTAATCATCAAAAACTAAATTAGACATTTAGGTTTTTGGTGTTGACTTTGGAAACAATAGAGAGAAGAAGCACCGGTATAGAAGGTGAGTGAGAGAATCTACCGCAAAACCGAAGTCGAAGGTAATTCCATTTGATTTTGTTATAACTTCGGTATAATGTATTAATTTATTTGTTTTTAATAATTTTATATCTGTACCAAAAAGGCAAGTTTAGAAAAAAATTCGGCAGTGAAACTGCTGCTCATCAGAATTCAGAAGGTAGTTTGCAGCTTCAAATCTGTAACGTGAACGTACTATAGTATCTCCATCTACGGTTTCACTAACTTTTTGGTGACGGACTGACGTACCCTTGGGGGAAAAAAAAAAAAAAAAAAAAACACGGATCGAGTTACCTTGTCCTTCCACTGAACTAGGTCACTCTAGTGTCAGAGTTACCCAGGGATTGGAATACATTTCAGAGTAGATGAATTCTCCAAATATGTGATCAATAGTGGATTGGATTATCACTTAGAGGATATAAATATAGTTATATGAATAGCCAGTACGTGTAGTTCAGGACGGAAAACGTGAGCCAACGTATGCTAGAATAGATATAACTTCCGTATTGGGCGGTGGGGCGTTCTGGTCTATCTCCCCTTGTCTAGCCCCCCCTCCATACGATTCCAATACGGAAGTTATATCTATTCAAGTATAGTTTTCAGACACATTGCAACTGGAGACCCCTAAACTCTGCATAATGGTGGGACAGACATCCCAACGTCTCTTTTAGTTCTTTTTTATTTCGGTGGCCTCACTGAACTGAAAGGAGTTTGGGAGGTCCGCAATGGGCGAATGTTCACCTATCATGGCACTCTCGAACTACACGTACTTACTGGCTCTCCTTGCTATATTATGTATAAATATGCTCTAAGGATTATCCACATAATCGAATGGATTATTCATAAGTAAGTCCTCATGGACTTACTGTTTGGTGGTAGTGGATTCCAGGAAAATCTAAGAAATTGCTGTCAGACTATGCTGTAGCCCATTATTGTGTTCTTACGTTTTCATGATGAAATTTACGCGCATGCTACTTATTTACGTTATAACTCTTCTTTACTCAGTATTCATTTAGAATTTCAGAACTAACTTATATCTGATCAGTCAAGGCTATCATTGCTTAGATTACATCTAGAACAAATGTCAGCCTCGTGCCTGGAGAATCGGAAGTATGTTGATCCGATATGGAATGTTGAATATCCTGGAGTGCGTCATAGTTTTTTATTAAAGTAGATTCCACCTCATAATTTTTTACATAAATGGTGTTTCCTATAGTAAATTTACTCCGTTGCCACTCTTCACCCTGGGCGGGATCTTTCTAGTCTTTATGATGTCACTAATTCTCAAAAGCTTGGAAAATCAATAAACAAATAGTTATTACCGGGATATCTTTACGATGGTCTCGAAATTATTGGAATGGGATCTGATTTCTTTTAAAAAATAATAAAAGTATATTTTTAAAAATATATGAATGAGTAGTTTCATTCATTATCACTCTAAAGGTTCACTTTGGCATGCAGAGTTAACTCCCCACAATCTGTAGTCGCTTATACAGGGTGGTCCTCGGATAGGCTTCCCTCTTTTATTTCTCTTATAATTGTTGGAGTAAAAAATTCGCACAAACGCTATTATTCACACTTTTGGTTTATTATTTCCAATAATAAGCCTATGTGATCGTGTAGCAAAAAATTTTTATAACCCCCCCTCAAACTTTGTCACTTTACGTTTCAAGGTACGTAGAATCCAAATTTGAAATGTCCGTCCGCCGTTCGCCGTTCGCCGTCCGCCGTTCGCCGTTCGCCGTCCGCCGTCCGGGCCATAAAAGGCCTAAGAATTGACTTAAAAAACCCGTTCTTTCGCACATAGACTCCATTTGGGGTCTAGTTGGTCCTAACGTTTAACCATCCCGATCGCTTTACTCGCATAGATGCTATGGGCCAAAAACGGGCAAAAACGTGTCTTTTTGACGCGAGCACGCCTGGCACGCTTGGCAGGGGGGGTCACGGTGGGTGGTGAGGGGGGGGGGGGGGGGTGAGCGGAGGGGGGGGAGGTGTAGTGAGAGGAGGCGCCGGCGCCGCGGCTTGTGGTGGGTACGGCGCCGGCGTTCGTTCGAGGCATGAGTATGTTTTTTTCAAGGTCATATTTGTGTGTTAATACCAAAGCTTTTCCTACGCATATTTAATAACATATCCTCTCGACTTTTCGTACGTACTTAGATAATGATATTATTAAGGCAATAACTATTTGAATAGATAGGAGCTCAAATCGAGAAATATAAACATGCGTATATAATTATAGAAGTATAGGTTGTGGCAACTCGAAGTAGGACACGCCGAGGAGTCTGGACGGGCCTTATGACGTACGCAAGCCAACTAAAACTACGATCATACTCAATTGAAAAAATAATAAACCTTTGTGAAATAATTTGCAGCGTTTTTCCCTTAGATTTCAAAAATGTCAAAATTTTGCATCGCGCAATTGGCATCAAATTTGTTTTTTCAAATGGGATCCCCCCTTTTTTATTGCAGATTCGAATTTGGTGGGGAGGAGGGGGGGGGGGGGGGTTGGGGTTTCTTGGTTCGTAGTTGTGGGTTTGCTTACATCTCTTACCCCTCTAGCCATTCAGGGCCAGTCATGACTGGACAGGTTTCTTGAGCTGCCGAGGCTGACTCTCTCCTCATGGCTTACTTTCAATAGGTGTGATGAACCCAGTCCTATTGAAATGCAATGAAGGAGTAGTGAGCGTCTGGAGGCCACGCCATAGCTGCAGCCGCTGATTAAAAATCTCTACATTAACCTTTGAAGTTGGGAACGTGAATCCTGGCAGATCATGGTCGAGCCTTTGTTGGTAATCGCAGATGTTTGTGAGCTTTCTCACAAGATCAAGAAGTGAAATTGACTCACAAAGTGAAGAGGTTGATTGACTCATGTTGAAGATGGTTGATGTTGATATTGAGAATCAAGGAAATGAGGAACAACGAATTGGCGCCAGATTATTCGTGTATAATAACAACATATACGTAAACCTTGCTGTTACATTTTGGCACTAATGCCATTTGCATTTCCCCTTCTCTACTGATGTCACTTGGTGGTTTTCCTCTGTTGAAGAGTTATTTCAGGTTCGTTGACACATCCGTTCTGCTTTAATAATAATTGCTAGGCTTGGAAATACGCTAAGTTGAGGTGTACAACTGTTTTATTCATCTACCCACTTTTGATCAGCTCGTATTTTTCGCGCAATGTAACTCTGCCCGATTCCCCAGATGTTATGGCAAAAGTTCGTGCAGGTCGACTTTCCGCACCACCTCTTCTACCTCTTTCCGGGTATTTAGGATGTGACGCTGTACGAGGACGAGATGGGTCTGAGGGAAATGGTGACGTTGGCCCTTTTCGGAAAAATTTTCAAGGTTATACCGTGGGACTTGATATACCTAACAAAAACATAGATCGGGGTTGGCATATGTATATCTTTGACTATGCTCTTTTGTACTGCCGGAAGTCTCCAATTAGAGAATTTTATTTCATTTCCTTGACTCCACGCTATTTTCGTTCATATATTTTCACAAACTTTCAAGAAAAAATAAAAACGCAAATCATGTTGACAGTTCATTTTTATTTGTATTTTTTAATAGAAATTCGTTTATTGACCAAAGTCATTTACAAAGTATTGATATAGGCAACAAATTATACAATTGGCCTGAAACATGAAATACATTAGCCCAACGGTTAATGTGACTTGTACAACATTAAATTATAGATTTGTAACAAATTCATGAATATAATAACAAAGTAGATAAAATAATAAACAACGTAATGAGTGTAGAGGTGACTAGTTTCGCAGTGCCAAACCAAGATGAACTTCAGTGACGAATTTCCTCTTCAAAGTTTTGTTAGGTATTGTGGATGGTTCTCTTTTGATCAAGGGGTTGTTGTGAAGTCGCATTGATGTAGTCAACGATGCCGATTGTCTCTGGACTACCTCACTGACAAGCTCCATGCGCAGATCATTATGTAAAGTTTCATTACTGACGTACCATGGTGCGTCAGTTATGATTCTTAGTACCCGGTTTTGTAGTACTTGTACATAATTTAAATTGCTTTTCGCAGCCGAGCCCCAAATTTGGCAACCGTAGGTCCAGATGGGTCTGATTTGTATTATAAACTAATTATTTCATCCATACGAAATCCTGTATTTTGTTATTACAATTTTAATCATATTAATGTTGCCTGGCGATTTATGTTTCAGAATTGGATTGATAGTTTTAATTCGAACACAAGATGAGACCAACTCAAGTATTACTGCAACAACATGCTGGTAGGATGTTCCGTTTTCATTGGAAAGTGCAGGGTCAGCGGAAACTCAAAGATAATGGAGCTCTCAGGTCTTTGAATGGACTGGGTCTGGAAGTTGAAAATGCACTCGATGTGATCAACGAAAAGAAGTAAGTTTTAGTTTTTGGTATCACCGGCAACTACTCAACCAACAATTCTTGAACAAGTTTCAAATTGGAAGATACCATTAGTTTGGATTCCTAAAATAAGGTGAACCTATTGTATTATGAATGAATAAGTGAATTACATGACCCAAAAAATAGGGTAGTTATCAAAAAAGAGAGTGGTTTGATAGAATATCCTTGCCCCAGGAATGTTTTTTCCTCCATAAAATAAATAACAAATGCATCAAAATCGAAATAAATTTTTGTGAATTCACGAAACAATTAAGCTCCAAAAATTTTGGTACCAACTTTGAAACGATTTTGGAGGTTTTTGTTTTTGGAAAAACTACGGGCCCAGAGATATAGACTGTAGTTATAGACTGAAAGCCACGACGTACGAGACTGATCGATTGAGGCACGCCCAGCGATTGTGTAGTATACAAACTGCTGATGCAGTAGTCTATTTCAATCAATGGGGATTGATCCTTCTCTAAACTATTATCTAGAATTGGCTAGGGCTGGGCTCAGAAGGGCAGTAGTCAGCATACAAAAGGAGTGCCCTTTAAGGTACAATATACTTTGAAAAACTCATAAAGCTAAAATACATGAATTAATAAAAGAAAGGAGAAAACTGGCTGGTTGGTTGAGTAGGAGATGGCATTTTACACGTTATCCTATTATTATTTTTGCAGATCGCCTTTGAAGCCTTGCCCTGCGATGGAAATACCAAATGCAGTTGAGCTCGTGGAGCACCTATCTTTCGACGATTCCAACGTTTTGGTGTCAGGCTTGGAACAGGCAAAATTATTCACGAACTCAATTGAGATCAATTCGGAATCGTTGAACTTGAACCCCACTGAGTCTGAATTTTCTCGTCACGATTTAGTTAAAAGGTATGGAAGTTTAAGAATTGTTTTATCATTTACCATTTAATTTGTCAGTCTGTAACAAGCGCCTATAAATTAAAGGTATAAATTATACAGCAGAGATTGGCATATTCGTAATCGTGAATATTAACGCAGAAAACCTATACGAATATATTCGTATTCACATGAGTAAATATATATATATGAATGCACTTGTATTCGTATCCATAGAATCTGTGAATATCGTGAAAACGAAACGATTACGAATATGCCACTCTCTGTTATAAAGGGTGTACCACCAGAGAGTGCAAATACTCGGGATTTTGGGTTTCAAGATGCGTGCAATCCAAAAATCGAATAAAAACAAAGCCATCTGTCAGCCGCACACCAACGGATGATTTTTTCTGAAAGAAACAACTGGATCAAACTTAATGAAATTTGGCTCAAAAACCGTACATCAGCTGGGGATGTGCCAGTGACGTCGGCATCACTCTCGATCAACCATGAGTAATTGGGTAGTAATTTAGTGTCAAAATATTATAAATTCAATATCTCGAAAAGGGTATTTTTAGTTTGATATATGGACAAAGAGGTTCAATAAATCGAATGATACCATCTGGTTTGGTTTACGTTCATCCGTTTGTTTCCCATAAAAAAGGGAATATTTCGAGTGTATTTACGATAATTTATTCGTGGCACAGGGGTATTGTGCGAGACTGTAGCGTGGATTGGCTAGCTTGCTGGGATTCGCATCCTGCCATGACATTATGTTTTTTCATTTGTCCAAGTCACGTTCGAAGTTTTTAGCATGAATATGCTTTAGCCGTGACCTAACTAACCGAAAAATGTCCCACGAGAGTGCAACGAAAGTAGCGCCGTGATCATTTCTATAATAAAGTGAATGTTTACTCGCGAGTTTCTATTAGGAGATCATCATCTCACAAGAGCTCAATGGTCGTGATCATTTCTATAATAAAGTGAGAGCGAGGAGCTAAAACATGATTCCATGTTTTGGGATTGATGGCAGAATGATAAACAGAGTTCAGAGGCCGATGGGGGGTCGGGTTCAGAGAATCGACGAGGAGTGAGTCGTGTACGGCTAAAGCATATTCATGTTTTTTAATTTTAGCCTTCAGGCTCAAAGGAACTGTGGCTTTTTGTTTTATTTATTTATTGTTTTTAGTTTATTAATAGTGTAGTTTCTCGCTCGCTTCGCTTTTTTGGGGTGGGATGTATAGGAGGAACACATAGCAAAAACGCTGCAAATTATTACACAAAGGTTTATTATTTATGTATTAGACAGCCCTTCTACGTAGATCTCTGGTCCATAATTATTAAACGCCGCTTATAGTATATTTAGTATCGGAACTCGGAGCTTCGGACCTCACAAATTGGTTCAATCCATTACAGCAGCGGAATCTCACAATTTTACGCTTTTTAATATAGTTGATAAACAAAACAATTTATTACCAAGTCATCTTTCCAACACATAAAAGTGTTACCTATACTGTATATTGATATCATTTAATTGGTCAAATTTCAAAAAATGTGCTGACAAAATCACTGAAAATGGCTAAGAATTGTTAAATTGATATTTTTTAGCATAAGATTGGTCAAATAAAGTTTACCAACTATGAAATAGAACATTCAAAAATTTATGTACGAAATTATGCTAAAAACTTGAACTTCATTAAATTTTGTTTTAAAAAATCTATAAAATTGCAAAAAATAGCCTAAAATCCAAAATCTCTTTTTGAATAGAAGAGTATCATTTAGAATACTTTTTTTTTCCATAAAATTAATAGCTAAAATTTTCTTTTCACTCATAAATCTCCAATTTCTATACAACTTGAAATATACCCAAAAAAAGACACTTTTTCACCTATTTTTGGCTCATAGCACCCATGGGTGTGGAGCGATCGAGCTGGCGAGAAGTTAGGACCAACTAGACCCCAAGTGGAGTCTATGTGCGAAAGAAAAGATTTTTTAAGTCAATTCTAAGGCCTTTTATGGCCCGGACGGCGAACGGCGGACGGACATTTCAAATTTGGATTCTACGCACCTTGAAACGTAAAGTGACAAAGTTTGAGGGGGGGTTATAAAATTTTTTTACTACACGATCATATAGGCTTATTATTGGAAATAATAAACCAAAAGCGACCTTGCCTTCAAGACGAAAATTATTGAAAAACGAGGTCTATTTCCTCGAAATAGAGTTGAAACGTTCATTGATTTCTATGGTGCCATCATCAGTAAACAATAACTCCATTTAGTTTGCATGAAAATCTATTCAAGAATGACATTGATGAAGTTAAGTTGTTCTCGTTTGTATTATTCCAAGGTGCATCAAGTCATCATTGCTGTACGATGCTTATCAGGAGAAACTCCCGAAACGTACTGATCCTGAAAGGCCCGCGTGGAACTTCCCCCGAGACTACGGTATAACTGACCGCCGAAGAAAGTAAGTGATGTATGAAAAATGTGTTTTAATGTTAATCAAATATGTTTAATAAGCAAGTACCTCTTGGTCTTTTAGAGAATGAATCTAAATATTATTTACTACCACCGATTTCTGGGCACCATTATAGTATGCGACCTACCCTCGACCCTTGATCTACGCATCTCACTCGAATTGGAAAAATGAGAAAAACCTTACAATTAATTACTCCGATTGAAGGGCGTTGTCGTTTTGGGTAGCTCCAGGTGTGAAGCTCGTCATCAATGAAGTTTGTAGTTAAGTAGTAGTCCTCTTCAAGTCCGTCCAATAGGCGTTGAAAATATTGTTTGCGGGGTGAAGGGAAAGCCACTGCTCTTCGACCACCTCTCAGTCCACTGTTGCACCGCCCATTGTGATCATACCACGAAAAAAAATTTGTTCGTTGTTCGAATCGAGTTGTATGTTAGGCACCCCCTTTTAACGCATCTCAGAGGCACAGTTTTGATAATTTAATCATTAGCATCTCTTTTCCGCGTCGATCTCATGTACCTACTGCTTCAGCCCCCCCCCCCCCCCCTCACACGTCTCACAATCCCTCATTTTCGTGCACCTCTGTTGCTCGGGCAGCACATCTTTCCCCTTCAAGAATTTTACGCACATTCCTTAATTTAAAATAACCGTGGTATACAGATCGTGGATAAGCATGTTTTCGGTTGATAGAACGGCGAGGACCGATTAGACTTGACCAAAGAGGAAACAGCTTGAGGAAAGAGGAAAGTAGGAGGGTTGAGGCAGATAACGAACTTGAGATGAAAGGGCATCAGATAAAACAACAGGTCCCGTTGAAAGCAAGAAAACAACCGTATGTCGCACGGCGGAGAGTAGATCGCTTACTGCATCTGGAAAGTTAGTGTAGGTCGCATACTATAATGGTACCGATTTCTGTTGTTATTTTTGGATATATAGTTACCACCAGCTTAGACTTCTTGCTGATTTTTCGTTTGTTAGAATCCCTTGATTGTTGGATAAATAGCCAGCATGATTATATTTAAATAGGGAAACTCATTGTTCCAAAATATCTGAAAGTAGGAGGTTATCATTTACAAAGTTTTTCACCTACTAACATATAGTAAAAATATTTAGTTAAAATGAGTCTTATGCTATTTCTTCAGTTGATAAAAATGTTGTTAATTTCTACAGTTTGCTGCTCTGCAACAGATTGATCCAACTCTGTTCGTCATTGAACCCCCAACTTTTGGCTCATAGAAGGATTATTTCTGATGCCGCCTTCAAGGTACCTTTGGAGAGGGATGGCGAGAAAGTACTTCTCTCTTTGAGGGCAGACACCCTTCTGACCTCCAGTGAAGAGCTCGAGCCACCCACCTCATATATTGACATCAACAAGCACAAAAAAGACGTAGATGTGCCAAATTTATATCCACTGCTATCCAGCGTTTCCCTCGTCAAAGAAATAACTCCAGTGAACAAGCTCGTGGACAGCTTACGTAAGTATTTTGTTTTCTAAATCTCAGTTTGCACTTATTTTTTTATATATTTTTTTTGCGGATGTAGGTAAGTAGACCACCTTTGTTCAGTATGGATGAAAGGGTTGGTTGAGACACAGGGTGGGGGAGAAATAGAGAGGTGTATCTACTCATTAAATCTTTGTTTAAGAAATTGTGGAAGCTAGTTGCTATTCGCTAGAAGAATGGCAGCTCTGCTGACAGAGATATTTGATTTCTTGACCTTGAGGTATCCAGTTATTGACTACCAGTGTTAAAATGGCCCTATCTTACATACACGAATTTTAATACACCATTCTTTGTATATTTTCACGAACATCAAGTTCCCTGGGGTAGCTATTTCAATTCCCCACTTTATGAATAAATATATACTGTTAAAATGACCTCACTTGTCAGGTTTTGTTCTGTGATAACTGCAGAACTATCAGTTACATCCTATCATTTAGAAAAATCCTGTGTATTTTAAAGAATGAACACGTGTTGTATACAACACTCAAATTTATTGCAAACGCTCTACTCAGTAACATTCTACAGTAAAAACCAGTTTGCAAATAGCTGCGCCTTATCATTGTTACTCCTCTCATCTAATTTTAAATTTGTTTCGGTATGAATGACAACCCCCATTTGCAACAGATTAAGTCCTCCAGCATGCAAACTCCAGCATTAGATACACGTTTTGCTTACTTTTGTTCTTAACGTTTCCTTACTAACCAATGAAGGTGGTTGCTCAAAAATATGAAATCCAATCTACTCTATGAACCAGTGGCTGTTCACACCACAGCAATGGGTTTTATAGCAAGTTATCAATGTATTGCAAGAGAGGGAATCAGGAAAAAAGCGCGATTTTAAACGGACATACAGGGTGAACCGCATAAGGTGGTCAGTACTTCAAGGCTCGACTCTAAAGCTCATTTCTCTTAGAGATTTTTTTTTAACGCTTAATTTTCGCGTAAGTAATTAAAGATTTTTTCGTGTTTTCGGCCTTTTGTCACTAAAACGATCACAACCCTCGGAAAGACCATTAAATTTTCTAGCAGCCTGAAGCTTTCTCAAGAATTAAGGTTTAAGACATGAAAAATGCGTATTGTTTTACGCTGAATCGAATGGTACTACTTGCATATCCCCTCAACCCCGTTACAACCAAGATTTACACATTAACTCACAAATTTGAGTTCATAGAGAGTAGTTTCTCCCCTAATTAGCAAAATAAACGTAAAATCGACTACACCATTGCAAAGGTGAGAATTTGGCGCAGTTTTTATTGTTCTTATGTCTTGAAAAAATATTGGTTCTCATAGTTTAATTCCCGATTAAAAAAGCTCAAGGTTTCCAAAATTAGGTAAAATTTGCTTTCGAGAGGGATTTTTCATGTTTCAACCTTCATTCCTAAGAATGCTCAGGCATCTAACCGATACGAAATTAAATGGTCTTTTCAGCGGTATCCTCAATTTGAATGTACACAGCAAATTAACAGAGTAATGATCATTTTAGTGAAAAAAGGTCAAAAACACGAAAAAAATCTTAAAAATCAAATTAATCGAAAACTAAGCATTTCAAAAAAATCTCTAAGAGGAACTTTCGATCAGAAATGAGCTCTAGCATCGACCCTTGAAGTACTGACCACCTTATGCGAGACACCCTGTATAATGAAAGAAATCAATGGTTAATAATTAGATTGGTTGCTTTATTAATATAGTAACTTTTATCAACATCCAAAATTAATTACGATCTAGTGAATTGGTTGAATAGTTGCTACAAGGTTCTGAATTTAACGCAATTTTAACAATAAGAAATGAATTGCTTTGTGTATACGGCACTTCAAACGAATACGTTGGTTTTCTAGAAGATTAGGCTACTTCTTTGAAGGATTTCGTTGCTTTCATACACATTTTCGAGTCAATTAGTGAATAGATTGCTTCATCAAGGAAATAATATGTTGCATTACTTCGGTTATTCCAAGATAAAATATTGCTTTTTATAATTAAAAATACTTTATAGGCCCTAATTGCTTGTAAGCTTCAATGAAAAATAGATTGACTTTCTTTAAGCTAGACACTAATTCGTTACTTTACCTGACCTAATTGCTCAAATGATTCTGTAATGGATTGCTTCGATGGGCTCAGTATAAAAAGTTACTTGCCCAATCTCAGTTGCTCGTAAACGTCGGTAAAAGATTGCTATTATAGATATTATCTCTATACCATTAATAGTTATTTAGTTACTAGCCAACAACTTAGTACAAATACGATGCTTTTGTATCTCCTTATCCCTACGTTTGGGTCTACCGATAGTATATTATACAAGTTCCTGTACCTCACTGGTTAATGTGCAAAACTTAAGATTCCTGCTGTCAAAGGAGCTGTGTGCTCTTTCTGAGGTGGATCTTTCCCCATCCTGAGGTTTTAGGTTGGTGGGTTGGTGCTCATTGTTGTCCCTGTTGGTTGGTGGGGGTCCGTTTGGTGGGACTCCTTGAAGTAGGTGGAATAGCTTAGGCGTTTTGGCTTATAGGAAATAGCCCTTCTCTGACCAGAGGCGGTCGAAGGGGGGGGGGGGGGCTCCTCAAATGTTCCCATCCACGCAACTACGAGAGAGTCACCTGGCAGTAAAACTAATTGCCTCTCCGACCTTCATCAGATCAGCGGGGGTCCATCGTTCATCCCCTTCGGTCCATCATTCATTCATTTGCTGCAAAAAATCTCACCTTCCCTTTCTCATCAATACTGGTGCTTCGCTCTCAATCATCCCCAACTCGCTTCTTCGAAGACATCAATAATCTACTACTCAGTCCATTTATTCTGCAAATAAATTACGGATTTATAGCTATAAAACCTATGTCACCTCAGTTCACCTCAAATCTGACAAATTCGACTGGACTTTCACAGTGGCAAAAATGTCTCTATAATCATATAACAACAAAAATCCCGGGTCTCATAGAGGCGGTTTCCCTCGGCTCCTCCTCAGACCCCACCCCCAATAAATACTCAAGACTCCTCAATGAATACACTCTGGTGACCAGTCCCTCCTCATTTCGATTTTTCGTTTTTTATCTCATCGATACAAAAGGAGCTTGTCCTCGCTGCCTTCATCCTAATAATTAAAATCAGGCAAGGCTAACTTCCACTCAATTTTAAAGAACAAGATAATTCGATCTTCAGACTCTCCTTGGTTTCCCCACTCCATGTAGTGCCCAAAAAACCATTGGTTCCATCACTGCCTGCGGTGAATGCAGACCAAATCTTCCCCACATCAATACGCAATCTTGCATTGGTTTGGTTGCATGATCTTTTCAACACTCAATATCAGCTTTTCACCGTTTAAATGTGCACCCGGAGGATAACAGGAAAACATCAATTATAAATAACCCCTTTTGGGCTTTATGAATGTACAAAGATAAACTTCGGGTTGAGATATTCCGCACAGACATGGCTGCACTACATCGACGAAATCTTCACAGGTCCGCCTTTCATATTCTGCTTACTCGACGATGTTTTGATCACCTTGAGTTCGAAGATGAGGACAAGTCTTGAGGGCATATTTCGAAAAGAGGGGCTTCAAATTAACAAAAGTAAATACGTATTGGCCCAATCAGAGATCACTTGAGTCGTAATACAGTTACTTCGGAGGATATTTATTCATAAATATAGTACTTCCCTACCCGTGACTACAAAAGGCTTCAACTAGCTAGATTCTATTTTAAATTAAATGTAACCTTCTAATTATTACAAACTGATTGCATTCAAGTCCAAACACACAATGATTTATTTTTAATATGTACATTTCACTTGACAACAACCCAACCACCTGTTATTCATTCAGGCATGGCCTGTACTGTAGTTGACTGTATTACATCTTCTCCCCCCCTTCTCATTTGGTCCGTGTGTACCCGCACCTCTTGCCCGTTATGGAGCACTACATACGATAGTGGACCAGTCCTCATCTTCACCATTGCTTGGGAAAATGTATCTTCTTTACGGCGTTTTATCCACACCATTTCCCCGATGTTAAATTCTTTAAAATTGCCCTGCCCCCGCTGTTGTTGCTGAAGCTTCCGATCCATATGTTCTGCGAGGTTAGGCTTCAACAGTGATAATCGCGTTCTCAGCTGTCTCCCAAACATCATCATAGCCGGGGTTCTACCTGTCGTGCGATGTGCTGAATTTCGATATGAAGTGAGGTACTGATTTAAACGAGTCTTGATATCCTTCCCACTGTTTTTGGAGGCTGCGAACCGTTGCTTGAATGTCCGTACTGCTCGTTCTGCAAGTCCATTGGTTTTCGGATGGTAGGGGGTGGATGTTACATGTTTAATGTTGTTCCATTTGCAATAGTCCTCAAATTCGTGTGAAACTAGCTGGGGTCCATTATCCGAAACGATCATTCTTGGTAATCCAAACCTGGCAAAAATTTCGTCTAATACTTGAATTGTTTTTTCTGAGGTTGTAAGTTTCATCGGTACTATTTCGATCCATTTCGTGGTGGCGTCAACTACGATAAGCCAATTGTAACCCTCAAATGAAACTGCAAAATCTATATGTACACGACTCCACGGTTCATCTGGGATATTCCATGAGTATATAGGTGATTCTGGATCCCAAGGGCGATGTTCTTGACAAGCCGTGCATGTTTTCAAAAATGCGTCCACTTCTTTGTCTAATGACGGCCACCATACCTGCAACCGTGCAATGGATCTCATTGCTGACGACCCCGGATGTCCTTCGTGGATGATCATCATTACCTCATTCCTTAGGGAACTGGGAACCACTATTTGGCCCCTCCAAAGCAGAATTCCTTCTTCGAATGATAGTTCGTCTTTTTTTTCAAAGTACGTTCTCAGCGTTTCTTCCAAACTCTCCTTCCTCGGCCATCCATCTTGAATAAACCTTATCACTTTACTCAACCAAGGGTCTGCAGCTGTCCTCGCGCTCATGAGCCGTTTTGAAATACTTATGTCCTTTAATTTGGTGTGGGCCACTTTCAATCCAAAATCAATTGCCGCGGGACCCCCACTACCTATTGGTAACCGCGACAGCACGTCTGCTGGACTATTTTCTTTCCCAGGAATATATTCTATCGTGAAATCGAATTCCCTCAACATGATAGCCCACCTACTAACCCGACTCATTGCTAATGTTGGTAATTCGGATTTTTCCCCCAACATGAACATCAATGGTTTATGGTCCATTTTTAAAATAAATTGCCGTCCATACAGGTACCGTTCAAACTTTCTTACCCCTCCTATAATGGCCAACGCCTCCCGATCAATTACTGAATACCTTTTTTCTGAAGCATTCAAAGTCCTAGACGAATATGCAATGGGACGATCAACGCCTCCGGGGAACCTGTGACATAGGACAGCTCCTGTTCCAGTCTCACTTGCATCTGTATATAAAACCAAAGGAAGTTTTGGGTCATAGTGTACCAATGTATCTGCAGATGTTAGTATATTCTTCAGTCTTTCCACTAACTTACTATGCTCTTCTGTCCAGCTCCATTTAATTCCTTTCTGAAGTAGTCGATGTAAAATCGAACAATCCCCTTGCAGATGGTGAATAAATTTTTGGTAATAATTTATGCAACCTAGAAATGATCGTAATTCTTTTACGTTCGTTGGTACTTTTAACTGCTTCATGGCTTCAATCCGCTCTTCTGTAGGGTGTATTCCAAACTTGTCCACTCTATGACCAAGATATATTACACTATCTTTCAACCACTTACACTTTTCCTGGCGAACCCTCATTCCTGCACTGTTCAACCTTTCGAGTACTGTGGTGAAATCCACCACCTCTTTTCAACAGCCCTTTTCAGGGCTACCAAAAAGAGGTAGGCACAACACAAAAATATTTATAAGACGTCGAGTTACAACTCCGTCAAACAAAATATTTCACCAGAGAGAAAATACTAAATTCTCTCTCAAAAGTGAAATATTAAAGAATAACACACAAGGCGACCTCCCCAAACATTTACTGGGCGAGAGAGATGCGACAAACATCTCGAAACAAGTCGCCTTGAATGAGAAACCTCAAACAGGAAAACTCAAGGTCGTTCAGCCACCCCCGGGGACCCCGTCACAGCGACGGACGCAGGGAAACCACCTCGAAAGACCAACTCAGCTATCATACGCACAGATACTGAGAAAACAATGTGCGAACCAATAAGATTGCACAGTCGAATTTATGAAATTAAGCGGACCAACCAGGAGGCGGCAGGAGGCGGCCACCTCCCTATAAATACCCCGCTGGGAGCCCTCCGAATTTCATTCCACTCTCCGCTCTCGACGACGACACCTCTGAAGTACGAAGAATTCTACACGCTCTACGCTGACGAACCTTCTGCATTACGAGTTCATCTCAAGAACGGCTTCCTACTGCTTTCTACAAGCTCTACCTTCTCTCCACACAGATCTCGCATTGGCATCTACGAGTCCAGTGATTATTCATCCTGCTCATTGCCCAACGTAGTTCATCTGTCAGGACGCCACCCGGTACTTCTATCGATATTCTCTTTAGACAGTACGCCCGAGGGACGTTCCGAGCCGTGTCGCCCGGGTTTCGTAGCATTAAGCTCGTAACCGACCGCTGTGGGCACGCCGGTAAATTACTCTGCTCATCCGCTCTAATTTACCGTCTAAGGAAGCCTTTTTCAAGGCTACGAGGTAGGACCCTGACATACGAGCATTGGAAAGACGCTCTGTCAAGCGAGTCCACCTCCCAAACCCTCTATTTTTCACACATAGAGGCATCGAAACGAGCTAAAACTCGGTTATTTCGATGGAACGTCGGCCGTCCTATTTCCCCTTGCAAGGGGAGGCAGACGACGGCGAAGCCGGGCCGAGTAGCCCCCGTAGTGCTCCCTACCGGCTACACGGCGAATCCGCTGAACCCAGCGACAGCGCAAGGCGCGACCCTCACGTCCGGATCGCCCTCTCGCCCGACGTATTCGTTCAAGAAACGTTCGATCAAGCCTCGCCTATACAAAAGGTCGAGGATACCTTTCAGACTCGCTCTGAAGCCGATCATTACGATTCGACCAAGCTGTCCGAATACCCACGATATTCGACGCAGGCCTACCCGGCCGATCCGAGTGTCAAATACACTCCAAATGCACAAAAAGCGAAGGATACTTTTCAGTACCTCAACCAAGCTCAACATATTCCCCTTTCAGATATAAATCTAAGGCCGGAATATTACAAAACGGCTCAGTACCAAACTGATCGAACCCAGCACTTGCTACGCGAGCCCAGCGCTCCACGCGGCTGCGACACGAACTATCTCCCATTTCAGTCCGCCAAGCCAGCTGACCTTGGCGGATCCGCTCACATTCCTCACGGGAATGAGCCGGGGACTAACCCGCATAACCGGAATATAAATGTCCGACTTGGCCTACCTACGCCAAGCAAAACATATCTAAATCCACTACAAGTACCAACCGTATCACGTTTAAATGGTCTTCTCGGTTTCTTGCTGTGATCATGATGTCGTCCAGAAAGCATTTGACTCCAGGGATTCCCTGAAGGATGCTATCCATCGTTTTTTGGAATTTTGCAGGAGCTGAACTAATCCCAAAAGGCATGCGACAATACCTGAAAAAGCCTTTATGAGTGGAGATCACCAATAATTTTTTCGATTCCTCCTCTACTTCCATTTGTAGGTAAGCGTCACGAAGGTCAATTGTTGAAAATTGTTCCCCCCCTGCTAATTGAGCACATAGTTCTTCGAACGTGGGCAACGGATGCATATCAGTCAATATATGTTTATTAATAGTAATTCTAAAATCAGCACAAAGTCTAATCTTTCCATTTGGTTTTGGTGCTATTACCAAAGGAGTTGCCCATTCAATGGACGTTGTAGCTGGATCAACTCGTTCAATAATTCCTTCCGACAAGAGACGACCAAGCTCCTGCTCCACCGCAGTTTGCAATGCAAATGGAACAGTTCTTGGCCTAAACATTTTTGGTTCTGTCCCTGGTTTCAATTTAATCTGTATTTTATGACCTCTTATAGTACCTTTCGAATTCTCAAAAAGACCTGAATACTGCTTAATAAACTCATTTATTTCAAACGGAAATTCATTTGTCTGCTCGTTGTCCCTTGTGCTTTTCATCGCACAAATCTCTGCACCCTCTGGCATCGGTACCTTGAATTCCTGGGCCCACTTTAAACCAAATAAGGGAACGTCGTCTTTTTCCACCACAATCACGGGTAACCTCAATTTCATCCCAAAAGCCTCCACTGGCACATATCCTACTCCCATTGTTTCTACCACTACGTTGGTATATGCTATCAAGTTGGGATGTGGTTTCAATTTTGGTCGGCCTATGATGTTCCATGTCCGCTTACTAATCACAGATTGGTATGCGCCAGAGTCATACAACATTTTTAGTGGTCTATTATTTACCAGTACATTCAGCATTACCTTGTTACCTTTTTTAATTTGCCGACACCCCAGGGACGACTTCTCGTCGCTGTCAGAGTTTGTGTCCACGTCATTCACGAGTTGCGCTTGCAGTTGATTCGTCTTCATCCTTCCATGGTTAGCCTCCTCTTTCCCTTCAGCTCGGTCCTTCCGTGTACAAACCCTTGAAAAATGGTTTTCCTTCCCACACCAGTTACACTTGCGTCCAAAAGCCCGGCAGAGGTCTCCTTGTTTATGCTTTTCCCAGCCACAGTTTAGACAATGTTTCTTGGGGTCCAACATCACCCGGGATCTTCTCCCTCCATTTCCACCGCTTTATCGAACGAAATCAGCTCTAACTTTATTGATCTCTAGTCTTGTTCCAGCTAATTGATCTAATTTCTGTTTCGCTGTAAATCCTTGTTCCAACTGTACAACTACTGCTTCCACTTGCGCTAACGTATGTTTATTGTCTGGAAATGATTTCAGCAGCTCATACTGCCAATCTGAGTTATTTATGCCCACTATAATCTGGTCTCGCACACGTTCCATTAAAGATCCTCCGAATTCGCAGCGCCCTGCCAACGTTCGAAGATCATTGATATAGTGCCTTATTTTTTCGGTAGCCCCTCTTCTGCGCATGGTAAATGCCACTCTTTCCGTGGTGATACTACGGACCTCTCCATAGAACTTGTTAATAGTATCCGTTAGTTCACTATAACTGCATTCCCTGATTTCCCGTGGTCGAAAATGATCTATCAGCATGCGAAACGTTTTTGGTCCCACTTTTCTCAGGAGTGCATCTCTCCGTTCATTCTGGTCCACCAGCAATGCCGCATCCAATTCTAATTCAAAATACGGCAAATAATATTCCCATTTTTCCAAATCTGGATCGAATGGGCGGACTTCCATCTTCACAACTTTACGTCTGTTTTCATCCGTTGTTGCTCTCCCCCTGTCTCCTCTTCCTAGATCCAAAGATTCATTCGAATTATTTCTTCTTGTTCTTGGCATTTTATCTGTAATATATTAGCGTGAATTCTTATTTTTTTCGTCGCCACGTATTACAAACTAATCGCATTCAAGTCCAAACACACAATGATTTATTTTTAATATGTACATTTCACTTGACAACAACCCAACCACCTGTTATTCATTCAGGCATGGCCTGTACTGTAGTTGACTGTATTACACTAATTATTCTAAAAAAAAAAAAAAAAAACTTATGAATGATGAGCAGAAAATTTGTTTTTAAGGAAAGGTTTGTTATCGTCTCTTTTTATCAACGTTTTATTCCCCCTTAAAATGTCTCTAGTAATCATTTGAAATTTTATTCATTTAACTACATCTAATAGGACCAACAGTCTCTACCAAATCACGAAAAAAGTAAGCTCAGCAAACTAAGTAGGGAATTATCTTCATTAGAATAATAGTGAAGTAGGTAACAAAATCATGCAGATTGCATTTTTATCCAACTACCTGGAGAAGATGGCTTGAATTTACCATTAAAATCAATCAACAATCAAAATTGTTCACATGACATTATTCTGGTACCTGTTTCAGCTTTCATTAATGGGTTCAATAGTTGCAACGTTCATACAGCTGTTGTGTACTACAACCCTACAGAAACTGCCAACATTCACGACCTTGATGTCACCCGGGACCAATTTCTCAGCAGATCTCTGATGAAAGTGTACGCGTTTGCATTGGCAGAAGCTAGGCGTCGTTATGGGGTGAGTTGCTTGACAGATTACAAAATATGAAGTCTTCCTAATTATTTCGTACGAGTTTATGGCATTTCTTGTTTGTTAGGTATGTTAACTAAAACAATACCATCATGTGCATTGTGTGATAATTTTTCCCAAATTTAAATATGTAATTAAATAATGTAATTAATGTTTCCTCTCTGTGTTCTGTTAGCCAGTCAGGCTCTAGGCCTTGTTTATTGGAGAAACTAAATAAGATACATAGTCGGGCTTGTGACACAACAGGCTAGTATAGCTGCTATCGATTTTGATAATCATAATTGATTTCTTCTCATCTTTGCAGGTGGGAGTTGATAGTTTACCCCATCCCGTGACCATCCAGTGCGTTCACACTGATGCTAAAGATTTCCACTTCGGGGTTTTACAGCTGAATACCGTGAAAGATAGCACACAAACCAATGAGCGCAATTATTACTGGTCTCTACCTGTTCAGAGCCTTTACGAATCCTGTGAGTACACCTCTTCTAAACCCACGATTGAAGGTTACAATCCTTCAGTGTTTAACACTCTTCTCGCCTTCTGTTGCAATAATTGATGCTTTTGTGTTTTTTAGTGAATAAAAATTGTTATTTTCCAAAGTTGTAGTGAACAATCATTTTCACATTTTCCTATACAATTCAGTAGCAACATCTATTATTACGAATATGCACGGACTACGCTCTAGTCAAACATTATAAAGCCTTAGGTCCCACCAATGGCAATTAAAGCAGGATTCTTTCTACCTATGCATTAAATTGTAAAATTTTAGAGAGGAAGACTATACAGTGATGTACTAGTCAAACACCAGTACTGCTGGGATACTCCTGTCGCACTCCCCTTCAGGGACATCGGAAATGTGTCGTTACTTCACATTTGTGGACTGGGGATAAATAACTCCTTAACTAACTACTCCATCACTCCAAGAAGTCGACTCACCAATCAATAAAACTTGGAAAATCAATCCCCAAAGGGTACATCCAACACTCACTGGGCCACCCTACAACCACCTAAGCCAGGTCACAATGAACAAACAAAATCTAAGGAGTTAATCATTCTCAGTCTCAAGGATTTAACGAACATGAGACCTTCTGTTTTCTATTAAAGCTCCATGAGGCATTGAATGCTTCAAATGTCTTTGAGAAAATCTTATTGAAAATTATTGAAACTAATTATAGCCCCAAGAACAAAAGTATTAATGATTTTTTCAGGGCCACCAAGAATATCCAAATCATGTCTGCATTCAACTTAACATGACCAGCATTAGTGAGGGAAACTAGAGTTTAAAATGTCGGACCCGTGTATTAAACTCGTTGAATCTAGTGGAATGGTCTACTGGTTTATTATGAGCTTGCGGTTTGAAAGTTAATTTAAAGTACTTACCTTGTCCTTAAAATGCTTTGGACCAAGCATGTTAATTATTGCCAGCTAGACAATTTAGTTGGATATTTATAGAAAAACATAATTATGGGGGCAGATGATTATTCGTGTTGAACAAAGTTTAACAAAATTTGTTTACGCCTCCGTTTTCGATAAACAATCACATGGCTCAGATATTAAGTTAAAGATTATTTACTATCCATTGATAAGACTGTGGTCACTAGATGTTCAGTTCTCTGCTTAAATATTTGTGCATTTATTTTTTGCAAAAAAAGTGCTCAATCTCGGATGGTGTTTTCTCTGTTTGTTCACCTCTAGTTATGTCAGTTGATATCTCGATAACATGTTCTTCAAATCTATCTTTCCGAAATACTTGGTGGTATGACGTTATCAAGTGCACAGGTGTGGGCGGAAGCGTTGAATTTCCAGAAATATTGGCAAAGAGTGGAAGCAGTTCAGAGAAGAAAAGAGGGTCTCTACGGATATGCAGTGCATATGGAACGGTATCAGGAGTAGCTGTGAAAGTCATTGCTGGTGTAATATCTATCGACCTCCAAGCCGAAGAGAGATGAAAAATCTATCTGAGAAAGGAAGAAGTCGCGTCTAAAACATTGAAGAATTAAGAAAGGGAAGAAACCATGCAAAAATGTGCAGAGGGCAGTAGAGGAAGGCAACAAAAATAGCTTTAAATTCACGTCGAAAAGTATAATTTTTGATTTGTTTACAATAAGAACATTAAGCTATTTTACTTAGGTAGGTATCAATAGTATTAAAAGAAGGAAGACAAACTCACAAAGTAGCTTGGCAGTAGTCAGTAAGACAGACAACCATGAAAAAGTCTTTTTACCATCACTCCATATCAACAAGAGAGAAACATAAGATTACATTCAGTAGTGACAAAAGTTTACCATCGAAATTTAATACGATGGTTGGGTGATTACTATCATGTGATGAAACGCTCCCTGTAATGTATGAAAATGCGTCAGCATCGCACACACATAAGAATCGGAGGATAAATTGAGCTTGTAAGAGATATTAGTACGTGGGTACTAAACTTTTTCACAGCTTAGGAATGCCAGCAGTGATTTGACTTTCAATGCCGCACTCGTCCTCTCCACGCAGGATTTTGAAGTAACCATTGTTTCCCCAATCAGTGTTCCAGGAGTTGGCAATAAGCCAGTAGGGGGTGCCATTTTCCTCACCCCAGCCAAGAATCCTGATGGCGTGACCTCCCAGCGCTCTCCCAACTTGGTGTTGGTAAACACCTGAAAAATAAGTATTCCATTGTATTTTATTGATTCTAAGTCGTTTATGTCGTGGTTGTGAGAACTCTTTATTCTATTATATTTTATTTATGTAATAGTAGCTTTTGAATGGTAACCAGTTGTGTAGGCTAACAATTACACGCAGTTCGAAATAGTAGGTACATAATGTTTACTCTCGGACAGAAAGTTGCAGACTCAAGAAAGTAGTGTTCACTACTAGGTACCTGATACCATAGATGATCTCACCACTCTCACACTGTAGGGTAATCAGCGCTCTCTACATTGAGGTCATTGCCTGAGTAGGTAGTCTTTCAAGTACCAAGGTAGAGATATGGTACAATTCCTTGTGGACAGTACTTACCACACAATAAAATACACTGAAAAAAGTATTTTAAAAACCACAGCTACCAAAGCTGATTATTCACACTTCTCAAACAATGCGAGGTACTGCAATATCAACCTATACGTGACATCATCACTGAGGAGATAGTGATAGGTTTCATCTAAATTAAGCAAGAGAACTCCAGGAAAACGCCGCTTTACAAGGTTACTGTTAATTTGACTTCAGAAAACCAAGAAGAAGTTTAGAAACTCTGATATCTGCAGTTGAGCTCGAGGGGGTTGTACGTTGTTGTAGAGTTGCTATAGCCCTACCGTTGGGGTCAAAATATGGACAAAATTGGACATTATAATAACAAAATATACTTTTATAATTACTACTATCAAGTATAATCGTGCATCACAGCTGAATATATTTTCACATGGTACTGATGAAATAATCAAAGATTGTACTGGTCAAGCTCCTTATGAATTAAATTGCATTATGACCAATGATTTCCATCGTGCATGCATTTATTGGAAGTTCCACTAAAATGATGCATTTATTATTTTTGGCGCAGTTAACAATGGTTGTTAAACGTTTTAAACTGAAGCGCCATACCCAGCTTACTGTCCAGTGGTAAGCTTGGTTCCAAATTTCCAATTTATACATTCAAATACCTATCCTATAACACCAATTATACATACCACTCATATGCCGTCTTGTTAACAAAACGTAAAAGTTTGTGCGCAAGCATTTTTGCCTGATTCTTTCGATTTAGTTATTTTTTGCCTGAATTTTGTTGTGCAACACCACTAAATTACCTGATTTATACTGAAGAAGATCCTCGAAAACTGTGAATGCTCCCTCTACTGGACCATTAGTCATAATTTCTTGTTTTATTCTACCTTCATCGTTCTCGATAGAATAGGATTCTTTTCCTGTAAATAGAATCACATTATTTAATCCATACTGTTTTTTGTTTGCCTTGAATTCTTATATGTCTACTGTTCTGCTGTTGATGTTATTTATTATTGCTTGAATTAACTCTTGTGAATCATACCTTACCTATCGAAAACAATATGAAAGGGCAACATACTAGCGAGGTGAATTCGATTATGAAGAGAGAAGTTAAATATCACCATCAGATCATATTAAGGTACTACATAAGTAATCACAATTTTGAGGCACGTACCGTAGTGTAAATCCTGTTTGTATCCCAACTTGTAGCCTTCTCTGCATTTGTGTTCGCACTTGGGAGTTTTACCTCCTTCCCCTTCACAACTCGGTCTAGTTCCGTTGACGTGGTGTTCACACGGAGCTATTTCGTAGGGTTGGCAACCCTGAAATGAATCCAAAATGAAGAATGTATGAAATCGATGTGTGATATTGATGGGACTACATATTTATGATAACATTGTGTGGTTAATGTGAAGTTGTGTGTGTAATATGGCTGGTTCCTCTTGGTTTATGTAGATGACAAAGAGCAATTTAAACCCCCCTCCCCTCCACCTCGACCTAAGACATTCATAGAGAAACAGTCGGTAGGTTACAATTACATAATAAATTATAATCTGGTTACGAAGACGTTTCTTTAGAAAAAGTTGATTATAACATAATTATATAAGACAAGAATATTTCGTTTGAAAGTGATTATTGGCAATGTTTTATAATTTTCTGCATTAAAATTCTTTGAGGACCCGAGTCCTGCTTTACATAAGGCTGGTCATACACGTTACGGTAGACCGGAGAAGTATAGGTGACCTGCACACATAAACGGGAGCGTGTGTGCCAGCCACTTCATGCAAACCTGCACAGGTAAAACGAGCTGCACAGGCGACCGGAGGAGAATATAAATTAAATTCTTTTTACCTGCACAGGTGTGCTCACCTGAGCGTGTGTATGGGCCATCTAGTATACCTGCACAGATTTGAGTCAGTTGTGGTGAATACTCCGACTAGAGAGCTTCGTGTTGTACTTACGTCTCTCATGTAGTGAGATAGAAGTTCTCATCACCGTGTTTTCCTTTTGATTTAGGGGTGTTACAAGAGATAGATAGCAATTTTCAGTAAACTTTTTCACTCATCCACAAATGGTTACGATAATCCGATTCAATAAGTTTGTATGAGTATACTCACTTCTCTTTTTAAGCCAGTTTTTACACCACATCCTCCGTTTTCGTCTTTTTTACTGTTCATAACCACTAACAAACCCACCAAAGCAACGACGTCATCTTGTTGGCTCGTCATTTCTCGACTCTGAAAATCCTTCACCCATCCAGTTTACCGTACCGTGTGAGCTCTCGCCTTTACAAGTATACCGGAGAGGTAAAAAAACAGGTATACCCCTCCAGTCAACCGTAACATGTATGGCTGGCCTAGTCATTGTTAAGATAAGCGTTATATGCATGTTCCATGTATTTTCAATTTGAGCTGTAGGCCGAAGGGTTGTTTTTTCCCCTTATTCTCTAATCATTTTGAGGTGTATTTTCCTTTCTTGCGTACCTCAATTAAACTATTACAATTTATTCGTATGTATAATTACAAGTAACCCAGAATTTATACTAGACGTTCAACAGTATGTCAAACCCCCCACCTCCACCCCATCACTGGTGCCTTCTGGATCCAATACTTCTTCATATAATATCATTTTAAGCGTAATTCTGATCTGTTTGTCCCACTAATCTGTCTTACTAAAAGGATTGCTTGGGGATATTTTTTTATTTTTGAGAAGCGAGCTTGCGAGAATCCAGACCATCAAACTATGCACGTCATTTTGATCTATTATTACGTAGGCCTGTTTATTATATGGAGGCTGATTATTATACGAGGGTTGGCGGTGGGGGGTATGGCGGTGCTCTTGAACGTCAAGTAGAATTTATACGCACGGTAACCAAAGTTACATTTTGTAATGTTTCCCTTTAGTATATTATAGTGCGTCTCTTTTCTTGACGATCTAGACCGAATCCTTGACCTATTATCTGTTCACTATATTGTTTTCACGGGAAACGAGGGAAACAACACGAACATCTGCCTCCATATAATAAACGTGTCTCCGTCATAGATCAGAATGAAGTGTATATATTGGTGGTCTGGATGCTCACAAGATCGCATCTAACAAATAAAAAATCATAAGTAAATCGATCTTTTTAGCAAAATATCCACAGATTATAGTCGATCAAATAGATGTTATCTTGTATCCCTTGAAAACACAATGGAGTACTGATACCTATCTGATAAGCAGTCGAGGTGTAGACAGATCGTCAAATGTAACTATAGGTACCTATGTACTAATATCGTGGTACACGGGTCGTGGATCGAATGAGTTTTGTGGGGTGTGGAAGAAACATCTCCAAATCTGGCACTAATTATGATTTGTTGTCAAAATTCTCTCGAAATTATATTATTATAATTACGAGAATACTCATAATAATCAACTCAAGTACCTACCTGAGTAATGGCCCTAGGTAGGTTTTAAGGCCCGTGGGTATTTCTTATCGACTTTTGAACAAAAAATGAACGATGTGCCCTAGAGTTAAGCAAGTGGTCTCTGCCGTACTTAGTTTACCTGGTTGCTACCATAGCTGCCTCCTGTGACGATCCCATGTGATACCCAGTATCTCCAAGCTGCTCCTGGAAAACCTCCGTTGCACCCGAAACCGCAAGTATGACAGCAGGAAACCAAATTATCTGATGACAGTCTCACATTAACTTTCCCCTTGGAATGGATGCAGTGCCTGTCTGACATTGCTTCAACTGCTCCAAATGCCTGTAAAAAATTATAGGAATGATTATTAATTTGGGTTACAACTGGATTTTTATTTGTTTGGTCTTTTTATTTGTATTTAGAAAATATACAGCGAAACGTTCTACACATGAACCTAGGTGGGTTCACTACTACGACTGACCTATGTAGTCAGTATATACAGGTTTCATAGGATACGTACCCAACAGCTTCCACATGAACCTTGATCGCGAATTTCAGTTATGGTTGGGCAGTCAGGCCAGGCTGTCCTTGAATCAAACTCTTTCGGCAAAATAGTGTTTTGCAATGAGTTATCCTGTCTCTTCCTTGGAAGAGTGAACATCTTCGAGTTCCTGTCCACCCCCATCAGACCTTTGAGGAACTGTCGGTCCGTATCTTTGTGGAAATTCCTTCCAGCCTGTAAAATTCACTCCAGTTACCCAACACAGTCATTAATAGATCTACATGTGATCGGATTACAAGTCCGTTGTTAGATTCATATGATTTTTATATGCTATTCATAAATAGGTAGGTACCTAATGTAAATAATGTTTTTATTGGGAAACACCTACTTACCCACATTTCTTCCGAATAAGGTTGGTTGGTACCTATCTACCATAAAAAATAGCAAAGGTATCTTCAAAGATAGGTAGGTACTTAATCTTATCATCATTTACCCATAAAGTTGTTGCTTCCACTCTATGTAATAAGTAGCCAAACTAATGATGATATAGCTGAATTTCATACATTTATTCAAGTACATGTTACATTTTATATACTACCAAGTACATGTTTGAAAATTTCGACTTCAATGCGTCACCGAAAATTGATTCCCCCCCTCAATACACACAAGCATGGTCATTTATGCCGAAATGGAGAGTCTATGTGAAAACGGCTTACTCAGTACCTACGGTAGCTAGGTATACTCAAACTGAAGCTATGAAGCCCTCTCAGAAACATGTCGACACTTCCAGCCTAACTCCTACTAACTCTGTGCTTGAAGTACTGGTAAGTTGAAGTTGAGGGCGTCTGAGAAGGCTCGTGTCATCTATTGAATGCTTACATCTGTCAGGGGCTCGGGCTCACTTGGAAATCAATAGATGCCGAACTCGTTGAGGTGGTTATGAAATTCGGAAATCCACGCTCAAGAAATGTTTCTGTGAAATCATTTCTCAATCACACTAGTCACCAGCATATTTAGAGTGCAAGATATTTTATTTGTATGTTACACAGTTGATTTCGTAGATTAAAATTGCTAAGAGTAATAAGATTTATGTTTATGCAGATAATTTATTCAATATCAGGGGGAAAATGTAACTAGACGTTCAACAGCACGTCCGACCCCCCATCACCAGTGCCATCTAGATCCAATTCTTCTTCATATTCGACCTCCGTAACATCATATTAGGCGTAAATCTGACCTGTTTGTCCAACTAATCTGTATTTTGCTTAAAGGATTGATTTAGGATATTTTTTATTTTTGAGATGCGAGCTTGCGAGCATCCAGACCACCAAACTATAAAAATCAGTCTTATGTATTACGTAGGCCTGTTTCATTATACTGAGGCTGATCATTATACGGAGGCCGATTATGGTTTATAAGGAGGCCGGTGGTGGGGGGTAGGACGGTGCTCTTGAACGCCAAGTGAAAATGTATACCTTTATTGTTAGGAAAAAGTCAGCTGCATGTTACGTATCTAGGTAGCGATTATTGGTATTATAATGAATGTCGTGAAGATGAATCACTAATCGCACAAAGGTACCTACCTACAGTTACGACGTGTGATAGAGTACCTGGCGGTACTCTACTTGATGGTGGACATCGAAGGTAATGGAACGAAACAATTTAAAAAGTTCCCGTCGTGTACCGTGGCCATATGAGCGAATTTTCTTAACGTCACTCGTGTCAACTAAAGCGCCTTGTGTGCACAAAAATAGTTAATTATCAATTTTATAGCAAAATATCTTTTTCCCGATAATTTTCTGCAAAACAGACCAATTTTGGGATTCTTAATTTTTTTGCAGCGTTTCTAACATGTTTTAGCACATTTTAATGAAATTTGAGCGGAAAACAGGAAAACTACCCCTTAATAATTAAATATAAAGAAGAATCATCAAAGAAGAAATGGAGTGGTATCCAGTAATCAAGCCTCTTAACTAGAGAAATTTTGAATTTGGAAAGTGTAGGTTCAAAAACTGCTACAAAAACAAATATGTTTGAGTATGTTAGGCAACATTAAAATCTCCGAGTGGGGGGAAAATAAATACGGAAGAATAGGAAGATGCTGACCGAAATGCATGGGCTGATTTGGTGTTAAGTAACGAATTAGACGGAAGCTATGGAAACGTAATCACTGAGAAGACAATGAAGCAAGAACTGATGAAGGCCGAAACGTGAAGATTGATAAACTAGATTCGTTAGTAAAAAAAAAAAGAGTTACGTGGATAGTACTAATTTAAACATGATTGAATAACGAATTCCTAAAATCAACAATTTCGTAAATATCTACGAAAACTAAGAACCTGCCTACCTACATTGAAAACCACTATGTCTACGATGGCAACTTCTAAGCTAAAGAAACACTATTCAATCTAAAACTATTTTATTAAAATAAGAAAATTGAAAGCGGAAGTGAAACAAAATTAAAACAGAAGACTGAATCTGAAATTAATGATGTTGAGGTTGAAATGAGAAAACTTGAAAGACTATAACTACCATTGCACTATTATGTATGTGTATTCATACATAAATGTATACGAATTTATTAGCAGTACAATTTTGACTGTTGGTTATGGCAAAATGTTGGCGCACCGGAAACATGCCGATTCTAAATATCCACTGTTGAAGCTCGCTCAGACGACCAACTGTAACAAACTGGGATATGGGACCCCGGAGGGAATTCGTTTCTGCTTAGTGTCACTTTGAGGGGGGGTGCTGTAATTTGGTCGTCTACCCTATAGCATATTTACATTGTTTCTCATTAACGGAAATAATGTAATTATTTAATATTGATATAATATTAATTGATAATATCAATATTTTACTTTTTGTTATTATTTTTTATATCAATTAATTAATATGTTTAAAAACGTATTTGTAGTTAAGCGTAAATATTTTCGTTCTTCATAAAACCATACACCTTTGCAGTTATAATTTAATTTAGTAAATAATCCGTCTTTTATTGACATGTTTCATGTCTTTAGGATGGGCCGTGATTTGCATTTTCGCAGGGCCGCGAGACGAGCAAACTTAGTCATGGTTGAAAAATGTGTGTAGTTAATAACATGTGGAGGAGAGACTATCAATAATTATCTTTTGATAACCAGACAGGGAGCATCTCTGGAACATCAAGAGATGAAGATGAATGAATGATAGGCTCTTTCCTGGCTGTGTGAGGTAAAGTCTCTCCTTTTCCTGTAGGATGTTGAAATTTGACAGGGAGCCTCTCTGGCACATCAAGAGACGAAGGAAATCGTGGGCTTTTTCCTGATCAGCTGAATGAGCTAAATTCTCTCATTTTCACTGTAGGATGTTGAAATTTGACAGGGCCCCGCTCTGGGACATCGAGAGAAGAATGAAATCAGCAGAGAGGGGTAGGTATAATCTCTCCTTTTGGCTGTAGAATATTGAAATTCGGTAGGGAGCCTCTCTGGGAAATCAAGAGACGAGTGAAATGATGATGATGATGAAATGATGGGCTCTTTCCTGATCAGCTGAGTGAGCTGAATCCTTGTAGGACCGCGAGCAGGATGCGTAATTGCGTAGTCAAACCAACGTAGTCATGGTAGTTGATAACATGTGGAGGAGAGACTATCAAATGATTAGGTACCTAATTAGAAATAACTGAAGTTTCTACTATCACCTGGGCGAGCTCCGGAGCAAATTTCTTTGATATTCAATCTATGAAGCTGGAATTTTGTAGGCATGAAACATTTTTCACGTTTTCAGAGAACTTCGAAATGGAATTAGTGGTTCTTCACACTAGAGTTGTCGTCATCTGATCCATATAAAACACATGCGGGCATCCTTCATACGGGAGATTCTTAAAAGTTGATTGATTGACCATAGCCTACCTACCGAGACTTAATTCTCATTCCAATTGATTTATCGTTAGAGTAAATCATGTTGTGTCTCAAAACTTACCTTCCACGTGGTGTTGAGGGAATTGATGTATTCGATGAACTCATCTGACATAGGGTCTTTCGGCCACTGAGCTGTGGAAGATGCGATCACTGCACACAGTGCCAGGACAAATGCCGAATCTCTCATGTTGCGTTCGGTTCTGGAAGTAAGAAAAATACCTACTCTTAGCAAATATGTGCGAAACTACCAAATAGGTACAAGTATGGAAGTGGTACTATCAATCTTGGAACTGCTTTGGTAATGAGTGGTTAAGAATCCCAGATTAATCCAGTTTATACCCTTGTACTTTCATCTACACAATGAGGTATGCGCACGTGTACACTTTTTTTTTTTTTTTTTTTACAAAACCCCTCAAAGGCTGCGGGGGCACACAATTAACTCGAGAAATTAAATAATTAAATAAAGGAAGTAGGTAGGACACTCAGGTTCACCCAACGCCGGCTCTAGGGATGAGGGAAGTTGCAAAAGGATGAGGATCCTGATACCAGTAATGGGAAGAAATTGAATAATTAAAATGTACGGTTTAGACCCTAGGTAGTCCCCTAAGGATTGCATCGATTCCGGATCGAACGTAGCTCCTACGAATTCGCTAACGTAAGACCTTTGCAATACCTATGCATAGGTTTTCACCCGATTTCAGTAAAATTCTCCTATTTCACAGGGATTATGTGGGTTGGGTCCTAGAATCTCCCCCATGAAATTAATTTTTGTTAGATCAATGATAGGTATGCTCTTTGGATGTGCATGCGTAGAATTCATGTAACAATAATAACGTCTACAGTTTTCATTCCGTTCTTCATTCAAAATGAAACTCTCAGGTGATTTCTGTTTAGCATTGGCTGTTTTAAAAACATAATTTTTCTTCCGAGATTACTGCTATGGTTACAAATATATAGAAGTATCAGAAGTGTTAATCTCTTCATTACTTAATTGATTTGATACCAACCTAATTAATCAAATCAACGGAAAACAGTTGGGAAATCGACTTTGGTACCCCCGCGCCGCCCTGGTGCACCAATTGGGATGAGGGTCAGGGATAAAATTACTTCGTGGCTAATATGTTTTGTAATTTAATATACCTATCTCTATGGAATACTTTGATGATGATTAGATGTAGGTATGATTTGCTAAAACGAAAATTGGAAAACGTTTTTATTGTTAGGGATTGTATAAAAACTGCTAACTAAACTATGGTTCGACATTACCATCGTATGGTAAAAATGGTAAAAATACGTATGGCTCGAAATGTACCACATATGGTACATATGTGCGAGTGGGATTTGATTTTGAGACTTTTAAATATGAGGTAGGGAGGATCTTGAGTAGTTAAAAGTGTAGCGTTCTGCATAGTACCTTATTGTAATAACTTGTAAGATTTACTTTTCAGCTCACCGAATCACAGTTTAGGTATATCTTCCTTAGAATGTTCGATTATTCTGGACAATCTTCAGGTCAAACTTTGTATTGATGAACTCGCGATTCAACAATATTTCTTTCACAACAAGGGGCCACCTGCGTGGAAATAACTGCCCATCAGTTTACAGGAATTTTAGATCGTCTCGGATCAGGATGCTCGCGCTGTGGGATTGACGCCTCAAACCGAAGTGACGGTAATGAGGAAACGAGTTTCGAATCTCTCGTCATCCGTTGGGGTGGGAGAACTCTGGTGAGTCAGTACAGAAGAACGTCTTCTCAAGTGACCAGATGGTCATCGATCTACTTACTTTTACTATCTTCAAGATAGGATCTCCTTGTTACAATGATGTTTTCTCAGTGCGAAGATACTTAAAATCTACGACTAAAAGAGAAAGGATGCAGTTTAGTAGGCGATTGGATAGGTAGGTAGGTAGGTAGGTACCAACCGACATTTTAGGAAAGTTATGTGCACCTTCACATCAGATGTTTTAATTGCTTCCGAGTCTTGCTATTGGTAGCTGAACATTGTTTTCTTTCGGAAACATTTTTTGTCTCCAGAATAAAAATTACCACTCGTATTTTACATTTTAGACCATTCTGAATAACTTTGATTCTGAGTGTCTGTAGGGCGTAACGCCTACAGTTTTTGCCCGATTTTGATGACATTTTCAGGAAATGTGCAGGTTAGACTTTAGATGATCCCCTATTAATTTCATAGCATTTAAATCAAAACTTCAGTCTACGCAAGCGCCTACGTGAATTCCATCAAGCGTAATTTTCTCACGTTCTAGCCGTCCGATCTCGTACAAATTCGGAGGGTAGTTAGTAAAAGACGATTCAATTACCAGACATCAATTTTATTACAACAGCATCATTACTAGCTACTGCGCTTGTGCAATTGTGAAATCATTGCAACAAGCGTAGATAACTTCTACAGTTATCATCCTATTTTGATGAAATGTTCAGGGAATGTGCGGGTTAGGCTGTAAATGGTTTCCTATCAATTCATAGCATACAAATATTTTTACTCCTGTTATTGCTGTTACTAGTAAGTACCTACTGGTTATTCTGGTTTATTGTTGACAATAATAAAGATTTGTATTGTAAACACACAAACATAGACACACAATCATCCCAGTACGTACATATACATCGTAACTACCAACGCTGCTCAAGACCGTCATCGCACAGGAGCAACAAAATATGTAGGTAATAAAAAATGAATTCTATTTCATAAAAAGGGAAAGGGTTTTCTATTGTTATATACCAGCTGGTTAATCGTACATATATATCAGCGTGGTTTATGAGGAAATCTTGACATAGATAAGTCTAATGGCTGGTGTCATTCACAAAATTCGCGCGTCACGAAAAGTGTTAGTAAAGTATCTATACCGTATGTTTAGCATGATTTTCGCGTACAGTTGAAATGATCCTTGGAAAAGGTTGGTTACTCTGTCAGTTTTGATGCCGTAGATATTGTTCTCCACTCGTTGAAATAACCGCAATTAATAAATGAATCGTATGCTGTCTAAAATCTGCTCTCTTATGCTCTGGAAATAAAGGCAACTGAATCGTACGCAAAATTAATAATGAATTAACAATTTTTTGGTTGTACAAGCGGTCGTGTAATAGGTAAGCTATTAATAGGGAGTTCGTTAAATGATTTAAGGAACTTACATACTGATAGTTCCGAGATGGAGGGTTTAATTGTTGAAATGTATAAGGGATTTTCTCTATGTCCACATGAGATTTTAATTAGACTCATAATGACGTTCTTTTTTCCTGCCAAAGTTCTAGCTCTTAGGGAGATTAAACAGATAAAGTGATCCGGTAGGGCTAATTCGATCCATTGAAGTTAAATCCATCAATAAAAAACGAACCCAATAAACTATTGCTTTTTTCCCTTGTGATCTTCGTTTTGTATTATTTTAGCTCTTCAATATTCAACCCTTTACGGTTGATTGAAAGTGGTGACAAAGATTCCGGATCAGCTGGATTCCATATGTGATGTTTGATCCAAATTTCATAAACTTTGGTCCAGTAGTTTGGGTCTGACGAATTTTCGGTTTATATTTTCTATTAGTTTTTTATATGCTACACATTTTGACACGTAAAACAAAAAAATTTCCTTGGATAATTAAAAAGGTTCATTACTGAAAATTACAAAGGAACGCGGATCCATATATGGATCCACATTTACGTCATAAGACATAAATTCATGTTTCTATCTATGTAGGTACTTTCGTGCTGTAGATGTAATTAACGATGTATTGTAGGGTTGTTCTCTTTCTCTGTCTGTCTGTCTGTTTGATTGACAGTTTTGTTTTCCTGGGTAATTTTTCTTCTCCTCTAGGACATTGCGGCCCAACTGGAACCACTACGCAACCAACCAGCCATAACATTATTGAATTAGTGCCGTATTTACTTAGGGTCATTATTTATTTTTTGTTAACTTGATGTTATTCCTTCGAATAAAAGTCTCTCTCTCTCTCTCTCTCTCTCTCTCTCTCTCTCTCTCTCTCTCTCTCTCTCTCTCTCTCTCTCTCTCTCTCTCTCTCTCTCTCTCTCTCTCTCTCTCTCTCTCTCTCTCTCTCTCTCTATATATATATATATGTATATATATACTTCTCATTATTTGTAGGACGCCCCTCTGAAGCTAGGTCATATTGCCGAGACTTCGCATATTAGAGGGACGACCTATTGGAGTTGATCCAGGAGGGTGTGGGACAACCTAGCGTGAGAGGGGAAAAAACCGATTAAATATTCGTTTCAGACCGTCCTAAGACCGAATCCGTAAAAAAAAAACGCAGGTGTTTGTGAGTGTGTGTGACAAATTTTGTCGACGCTGCCCAGGCCTTAATTCTCAACCGATTTTAAAGATTCTTTATTTTTCCAATCCCAATCATAGTCTAAAAATCAAGGAAATTTAGAATTTCCAACAGGACGAGGGAAAATGGAGGAGGTAAAACAAATAACGTGCTTTTCTACGACAAATTTTGACGATGCTGCCCAATCAACAAATCTCAACCTATTTTGTGATTATTTTTTGTTGTTCTATCCTAGTTTTAGTTTAGTCCAAAAAAATTTGAATTACGGATTTGCGGTTGGGATGGGAGGCGGAAGGAGGTTGGTATTAATTGATTCATGCGCTGCCCAACCCACAATTCTCGACCGATTTTCGTGGTTTTCCGCCTTTTTCTTTTTTCCCGCACTTTTTTTTTTAATTCCGAATTTAAAACGTCTTCCATGAATTTAGAAAGGTATATATTCACGATTCGAAGCTATTTTCGCGTTTATATTTCGTCTTATTTCCAAGAAAACATAAAATCAGAAAATGAAAATTGCCCATTGAGGTTTCGGTCTAGTTTTGGCACATACGATAGGAGCTTCAAATTTCTTTATGGAAGGGGGTGAATGGAGAGGGTGATATTGATAAATCGTGGTGTTTACGCTATTTAAACTGATTTCGTGATTCTTAATTTGTTTAATTGATACTTCGGTCTTATTTCGGAACATGTGTCACAACCTTCACATTTCATTACGGAAGGGGATGAAATGGGCGAGGTAATAGTAATAAATCGTGATGTTTACACTATTCGCATCTGATTTTCGTGATTTTTCTGTTTAACAGAAAATTAGGTGCCGTTTTGGAACATATGTCAAAAGTTTCAAATTCATATTTCTTTATGGAAGGGGGTGAGTGAAGGGGCTAATACTGATGATACCCTCATCTGTATTTGTTTTGTTTTTTTGGTCGATCCAGATTTCAGTCCAGTTATTCAATAAATCTTGTATGTTTCAGATTTACTAACGGTGGGTTAATTCCGATCAAACATGATATTTGTCATGATGTTTGTCTCTGTCTATTTCTTTTTCTCGGTTTAGATGAGCTAAAAATCGGAGATTTCATTTTGATGACGGATTTTCGTGAAGAAGAGGGATACAAACAGGTTGTAAAAGCAGTTATGGGTGGGGGGGGGGGGGGGGGGGGGAGTCCCTCAGCACATTAATGTTAGGCTATAATGGAGAGGGTAATTCCAGTAAAATCACGATCTATTTGCTATTCTCACCAAAATAATATACAACCTAGATTTATAAGGTAGGTACTTACGTGTAGTACATGCACCGCTTACCAATATGATTTCCTCATAAATGTGAACGATATAAAACAGCATAAAAACAATAGTAAATCTTATAATACAAATCTTGATTTGTTTTTTCCGAGGTTAAAATGGTAGGTAGTAGGTTCACTAAGACCGTTACTGCTGGTTCCGTCAAAGACATAATATACTTACGTCCGCAGAGAATAATAATTTGCTATGCAAGGAACTAGTAAGTACCTATGTTTACAACACCTACAGTTTAAATTATTTGTACTTAATCTATAAATTTACTTACCTCGATATTCCTTACTGTAAATCCAACTGCTTCCAGCTAACGACCAGAGCGGTTCTTATCCAATCTTGTACTGGGACGGTAAACCTACAACAAAGAGCGCCTGAGCAAACAAGATATGGATAACGTGGGTCGAAGTTCAGAGGATATCTATCGTTTAATCTTGAAGTTCTAATAAAAATGAAAGGAAAAATCCCGTTTTAGCAGATTAGAACTAAATGACGAATGTACCTACAGCATGCAGTAAGAATAATCGGGAGTTTGTAAAATATTGTGATAATTTTGTAAAAAGTTGGAAAACACTAATAGGTAAAGGTAGCTGGTTATTCTGCAGATTATATCAGAACGAATGGGTGTTTGAGAATGAATATTTAATGTGGAAGTAGTGCAACATAGAAATGAAGAATACGCTGTCAATCGATAAATAGGCAAAATAATTTATGTAAAATTTGTGATTTTTGGGTAATAATCAAAATAGCATCTACACATCATTATCATTATTCCCTAATTGAGTAGCAAGAAGAATGTTGTAAATGATTACGATTTCTAGTAGTGATGAACTTCGCGTTAATGTTCGTGATAGCCGCAATGATCTGATGAAAAGGGTTCGTGATAATGCGAGAATGTTTTGGCAATGTGATCAGTGGTGATGTATTATTGATTGGAATCGTAAGAAGTGATGGCGGCACCTACTCGATTCGAGGATCAAGTCAAATGGAGATTTACCCGCTGTTTGAACGATGTAGTCATCAAAGGCAGTGAGTTTTCCATTAATGAGATATTCCATCATTCAAGAATATAATAGGTATATAATTTGAGGAAACTATGGTCGAGCCCAGAGTGTATTGTCAAAATCAATCGATGTAGAAAGAATCATGAAGAAGATTAATTGCCGGCTAGGGGTTTGGAAGTAGAAAGAGGATTAGAATGGCACACTAAGCCAAATTAAAAGTTTATTGATTATTATTAGACAAAAGTTTATTAATATGGATATGTCTTTAGGGCTGGAGTTCATTCCAAAATCTGAGTGACGAAAAAAATGCAACGTATATTGGAATACTTTCCGGAGTGCTAGTCTTGAAATTTCGTATGAAGGCTCCGTTTGGAATCTAGTTGGTAGAAGATTCTCTCCTTTAAGATCGGGCTACTGTTGAAGGTAGTTTAGTGGGAGGGGGAAATACGAAAAAATCTATAACTTTGTTGCCTTTGATCGACCTATGTCGACCTAAAATTCGAACCTTAGCTTCATTTGGATGATCGCATGCGAATATAGCAGTCCTACTAGAAATTGTTAATTTTTAGTGAATTTTCGTAGAAAATGAACTATTGCAATGACTCTGAAACTCAAAACTAAGAACACCTTTAGAAAGACCGTTAAATTTCATATAACTTTGATATATATTTAAGTTGTTTTTGTTAGTTTTAATTAAAAAAAAGGCCAAAGTACAAAATTTAACAAAAATACTTAAAAATCTACGTTTTCCCTTCCGTTTTTCTGCTACCGGTTTGGGAATTTTTCGGCGTGCACTCTTCGGTAAAAACTGTCAGCTTCTGAGTGGTATTGTCAATTTTACTTTTACATTACTAATTGGGGAAGAAAAGTATGTTCGTATGTTGAAAAACATGGCTTTTTCCATGAATCGAAGGTTTTAGTGAAAAATGGCCCTCCATGAAAATGCGAGTTTGGGGCCGGTTTCTTCTACATAATTTTTTCACGCGGAATCGAAAGGTAACTCTAGCAGATCTTCCCAACTCCGTTATAACCGAGTTTTAGGTACGCTTTAACTCACGGATTTTTAGTTTATTTTTTCTTTATTGCTCAATTTCATGTGTTTTCAAGGATAAAACTAGTTAGTAAAGTCTAAAACTCGGTTGTAACGGTGTTGGGGAGATTTGCATGTGTTACCACGAGATTCAGCGTGAAAAAATACGAGGAAACCGGCCTCAAACTCGCATTTTCATAGAGGGCCATTTTTCACTAAAACCTTCGATTCGTGGAAAAAAAAAAATGTTTTTCAACATACGAACATACTTTTCTTTCCCAATTAGTAAAGTAAAAGTAAAATTGACTATACCGTTCAAAAGCTGACAGTTTGAAGAAGTTTTTTCCGAAGAGTGCACGCCGAAAAATCCCCAAACCGGTCGCAGAAAAACGGAGGGACAAAGTTGATTTTAAATATTTTAGTTTAATTTAGTACTTTGGCCTTTTTATTTTGACCAATTTAAACTAACAAAAACAACTTTAATATGTATCAGAGTTATGTGAAATTTAACGGTCTTTCTAAAGGTGTTCTTAGTTTTGAGTTTACAGTGATTCTAACGGGAGTTATGGGCGTCTTAATGTCATAAGGTACAAAACACGAAAAAAAATCTAAAAAATTGAATAACTTGAAAACAAAGCGTTTAAAAAGAAATCTTTATGAGTAACTTTCGATCAGAAACGAGCTCTAAAATCGATTCCATGAGTTTTACCCATAATTACTGTAGACACCCTGTATAAAATATATACCAATAGGTTATCAGAATTAGTAATTAAAGAAGAGATTGGTCTAACGGGGTCAAATAAAACATTGAAAATGAGAGGGGGGGGGGGGGGGGGACACCTAATTCATAAAAAGTTTAACGCCTACAAGACCTAGTTACCGCCTCAAGTGTGTTCCTAGATGTGGTCAGAAAGCCACTGCAATAGCACTACAATATGATGGACCTTTTATGTCACAGAGCGGGTGCCCGAATGCTGCACGATTGATCGTTTTTATTTCATGATAGATTGATTCGTTAAATGTTGGACGTTTTAATAGACTGTCAGTAGACTGTCAGACTAACAGGATGAAGAGATCGCTCATAAAAAGCTAAAGGTCACAGGTGTAAAGGTACTGCCACGAACTTGGATCTTCTCTGAATAGGATCCTTCACATTTGTAAGGATGCACCTAAATCCATCCACGAGAAGAAGAAAATGTGTGGAGAACTTTTAGGGAAACTTCATTAATTTTAATATACATACATATATATATATATATATATATATATATATATATATATATATATATATATATATATATATATATATAAGCGTTAAACTCTAAGGTTTGTCTCAGAATGTCTCAAAACGGATTTCAATAAAGACAAATTTCGAATATTTTCATTTTAAAATTTTTGGAGCCATTGCAATAGCTTCATTTTCTACGAAAATTTGCTAACTATGAAACATAATATTTGACTGTTGTAGTAGCCCCTCCATTATAAATACGCTTACAGCTAACTTATGAATTTCGAGACATTTTACTCATAAAATTCGCAGATACGGCGTTTCACTTTTCAACGTGAAGTGGTCTGAGCTAAAACTTGATCGCTATAAACGTTCGAAAGTATATAATACTGAATCTGGTGAACTTTGGACGACTTGAAGCAAACCAATAGGCTAGGTGATTTTCAACCCGATTTTCAACTGCCCTTAATTTTTTCATTTCGGGAGATAATTCTTACTTGTGGAGCCTAATGGCATCGTTGCTTTACGTTCTTCACTACAACTTTGCTCCGTACCCATCAATGTTTTTATAGGATCCACGGTTTAGGAATTATAGGAATTATTGGAAAACAACTTCAAAATGTGCTCAATTAGCCATCTTTATGAGTCCTCCATCTTATATTATATCGATTTCGAGATGGCAGACTAAGACTGAATTTTCAGAATTTAATCTCAAACCTCCTTATTGCTACCAGTTTTGTGAAATGTCTATCTATTTTCGGCCTCGGCTCCTGGACTGTGTAGAAAGGACACCAGAATGGCAGGAGTGTATTGCGGGAACAGTATACTTCAGCCCCTTGATCTTACCGCGTAACCAACCTGTAACGACCGGCGATCGTGGGGTAACAGGGTCTCAGTTCCTTGTTGTTATTATGTGGATTGTTTCTGACGTGGTAGGTGCATAGATATGTCTGTACATAAATATGACCTGAATCCGTACCTTCAACTCGTTAGAAATGTTGTCTGAACATGGTAGTTGCACTAGGCGCGGATTCAGATAATATGTCTGATGTTTGATGTATATGCTTGATGTTTTCAGCAGGTATATTATTCAGTGCTTTCTAACGACTAGTGAACGATTTTCATGGTATGAAAACTTACTGAGTTACACTTCTAGCAACAGAACGGTTGTACGTGAAGATCTGGGATATCACACTTTTCGGTGTGAAAAAAATGAGACACAACGTTTTGGTTGACCCCCTCTTAAAAGTTATTGAACCACCCAGAGGGAAGAATATATGGTAACTAATTCGAAAATTGTTTTCTCCATTTTTTGCGTAGTGTCACCTCATTTTAAAGATTGTTTAGTGCTGAACACGATGGTGATACCAGAATTGTGACATCTTATTCTGTTCTCGGATTGGAGCTGATGAACCAAGGAGAAGCGCAATTTTCTCTAAAGATAAGACCCCTTTGGGCCAAAAACATTTGGATTTTTTCCTGATATTTAAAACTTAGTATCAGGAACCCCATAAATTCATTAGTAAATGAACCCCATAAGTTTCATTTGATACCCCGAAAATTGTAGAATAAACTAGTGTGGGGCGGGGGCGGGAGGGGGGTATTTATGGGACACCCTGTATAATGCAACCAACCGCTTTTGGAATATCTAGACAGGAATGTTATTTAATATCTCCTGTACTTTCATTTTGTAGGTTTGGACGATGTTCATTCAAGAAACTTAGCATGGCAATCAATAAATATCTAGGTCTGAAAATTAACCGTTGATGTTTTAGTGGATCTTATATAACGTTTCACATAAAGTTCACGTGATATAAGAGTTACCTCATCCTACCCAGGTTACCGCCTACATATATTTCAATAAATCGCCGCATAAATTGTCCTCATACGTTGGGAAGCACCGGAGATGGAATCAGAGTAATAACGTTTTAATGGCGGTTGCGTTAACGTAACACCTCGGACCGTTACGGTCGATTATCAAGTCGGAAAAAGGTCCGTGACTTGATAGGAAATTAAAAGGTTATAGGCCCTTCCTACAGGGAGATGGCGTGACCACACTGCGGATCCCGAATTAAGAGATATTTCTTTTTTATTGGCGCCCATCAATCACAGATGTGAGGGAAGGATAACGAAAATCTTGGTTGGGATTTATATGACGCAAGCCGTTGGCTCTAATGACTTTTAAAAACTTCCGTAGACGGACGAATGATAACCTGAATTCCATAACTTTAATTCAGAGAGTAGGAACATACAGGTGCCGGGTAACATGTAATATTCATGATAGTAAAAATTGAGGGGGTAACAGTAAAATCTCTGTATATTTTCACAATTAACTAAACAGTATAATTTTGATTAGTGAAACTTCTGTCCATATACCCTTCCGGTTGAGCTTAGCACAATTTTTGGCGCACTTTTGTGCACCACCATGAAGCTACATATATGCGCCAGGTACAGAATGTCAGACGATCGATTTCTTTATAAGTAAGCATAAAACTATTCTTTGAAATATTCAAACCTTCTGTGACTTCTGGTTAAGTTTTTGGTTGCTGTCTCCGCGCCTCGCCAGGAAACAAGCCCCCTGGACCCCCGGTTACCTCCATTTACATAATTCGAATGAAATTGTTGAAACACAGAATGTGTTTTGGCTCACGCGTTTCACATAAACCCGTGAAACCGCATACAAGAATGACTCAGATTTTGCGGTATCTTATCACTATGATGTCAAGTTGTTTTATTTATTCATCACCAGCGCCTGATTTGAAACCTCCTCGTCATAAGCTTTCATTTATTCATATAAAATGATTTATGAGAAATTAGCAAGCGGTTGCAATCATGTTCACTGTATCAATTATCGAGAATGATCACCTGTGTGTAAACCACAATTCATATAACCATGCTCATAACTCAGCTTTTTGGCCACACACTTCGCCGTAGTTAACATAATATGGTTGGATAAATCGAAAGCTTTCCAACGAATGGTCAAAGAATTTTGTTGGATGAAAAATTACGAAGTACCCTTTCTCTAGCAACGACTCGGTTGTAAGCGGAAATCATCAGTAAATTGTTGCAACACATTTTCGTTATACAAAACGCAACACATACTTAAATGCAACACATTTTCGTTAACACAAAACGTTTCGTTTTCGGTTGGAAACGCTAAGGACTTTTCGAATAGAGATTGGTAAAATATAAGTAGGTGAAAAGTCAAGCTTCATACGCGACAGTCAAGTTTCACTGAACAAATTTCAGATTATTTGTCGCTAGGTGAACCATGGTTTGTAGAAATTTTGCCTTAATCACTGGAAAACTTGTTTGCAAAATACTTTCCTATTTACGTGGTGCTAGTTCGCGGAGCATGTTGCAAAAAACGCCAGGCGAATCGGTCAGCGAATCGGCTTTGCTCAGGGTGGAGCTCATCATTTCATTCGTCCCTTGATGTCCTAGAGAGACTCCCTATCGAATTTCGTTGTGATCATACTGATAACATAACTTTTGGCCCCACTAGCTGATCAGGATGGAGCCTGTAAGGTCATTCGTCTCTTGTTGACCCAGAAAGGCTCTCTATCAAATTTCGACGTCCTACGGTGAATAGGAGAGATTTGAGCACGATTTTGACATCATTAGGATTGATATTGCGGCTCGTGGTGGTCAGCGGCGGATCCTCTCCAAAGACAGCGATGCTTAAGTTTCGACATGGTACCTAATACAACATATCAAATTTGGTCCAAATCGGAGGAGCGGTTTCGAAGGAGTTGTGAGCACATTTCGGCCATATATATATATATATATATATATATATATATATATATTAGAGATGAGTCGATACCAAAATTTATCGATTACCGATACCGATATCTAAAAAATCGATTCCCGATTCTCGATACCGATACCATCGGCGCATAATACCTAACTTACCTGTAGGTGAAAAACAAAAATTCCTCTTGAACTAGTAATATATTCAAATTTTTTTTGTACAACATATAACTTATACTTACAAAAAATTGATCCCAATATATTTGCAAATGAGGTACCTGTAAGGTATTTCCAAATAAGACTGGCTCTAGGCTTTTATACTTGGAAAACATAGCTTTGTCTAATGCTTCTGTTGTCACAAACAAAATAACACAAGCCTACTTGTAAACAAAGCTATAATTGCAAGTTGTGTTTTGGACAATGCATGTTTCGTAACTGCTACTTCACACAACGGTTGCACGGTACAACCATCTTCGTTGTTAGATGGTTGCAATAGTACCGTAGTGTAATAAAACGCCCATCACCGGTCGGTATCGGTATCGGCTTTAGGCAATCGATTCTCGATACCGATACCAATGCCTAAGAATCGGTGGTATCGGGAATCGACTCATCCCTAATATATATATATATATATATATATATATATATATATATATATATATATATATATGCATCAAACCCTTTACATCAGGATAATCTTGCGAGAGTAGAACTTTTTCACCAAGGGCTGTACAAATTTCATCCTTCATCGTGTTGTAGACCTCAATGTCGACATCTTTGATACTACAGTAGTATTTTGATAAAATGCGTCTCCAGCGATATTATATTCCATTCTTTATATTATATCTAAAGCTGCAAACCAAGGTCAACTTGAGAATGTGTTGACGCGACCTCTGACCGGTCTTATTAAAGGGACATAATTATTAACCTCACCCGCCTTTATCACAATAGGATACACCACTTAGCCCCCAAGGAAGGGCTTAATCGACTAATTCAAACAGATCGATCCAATGGGATAGTGTGCTAGGAAGACCTTTGTTCAAGGCTGGTTGCACGTGGCTGCGAGTAACAGGGGAAACTGAGACGCTTCCAATTTGGCTCCGTGTTTGATCTTAACATAATCGAAAATTGACGGTGAGATTCGTGGAAGGTGTAACCGTAATCCATCTCAGCCGTTTGAAGCGCCGCTGCCGACCTAACGTTTTCAGTTACCGTCTGCGATACTGTTAGTGTTAGCCTCTTGCAAGAGAAAGTGTTGCCAAGGCGACAGAACATCTCTATTATGACATCAATATCCCCTTAATGAAATATAGGTCTGCAATAAATTCACAAGTCTCAAAGGCAGCAAAATGGGGAAAAACTAAGAGAAATTCTGAAAAAGACTTGAGAGGAATTACTGTATGGATGGCAGATCACTCATCAACAATAAATGCTACTAAATCAGTGTACTTGCCAATAGAAAGTAAAGGAGCCAAAGAACCCAGGTTGGATGTGCAACTACATAAATGCCAAGAGGAAGAATTAAGCTGTGATTGCCCAAAAGTGGAGAAACGTGAAGAACTACATGTGTTACTAAGGATTATGGTTTGACATCGAATGAACGAGTGTCTAGAAGAAGGGCGTATGTTTAAAATGACGAACGTGAAGGAAGCGGTTTTGGTATCGTAAATTACTGGTAGATTGCAGTAAAATGCAATCAAAGAGAAGAGACTTGTGCTGAAATGAGATGCTAAAGGGCGTATAATATCAACCAACTTGAAAAAAAAAGTGAGTTTTGAAAGTTGAGAGGTTTCGGGGATCCTCGTCAATCGGGGATCAAGGTGGCCCAACAGTGGGGCGAAATCGATTCTGGCTGGACAAAATTATCGCAGCGAATGATAGGGACGATTAATTTAAAGTCCAAAACCTGGAAAAAATACAATATTTTACAATGGTTATCAAGCCCTTTACAAGAAAAAAATATTCCTTAAAGGAAGTTGTTCAAAATGGTCTGAAACGTTAAATGCGAGTAGAAATTTTGATTTTGAAGTCTAACAATTCGTCATCTCCCGATAGTGAAAACAATGTTTCCGCTACCTACAGGTAGACTCGGAAGCAAAAGATAATTTTAACATTATTTTTTCTGGAACATTCTAAAACGAAACCGGGATTTTAAGACGTAGGTACCTAATCAATGTCAACTGTGTGCGTGAGTCTCATTCCACATGGCTTCTCTTTAAAATGAAGATGAAAAATCCATTGTCTCCAAAAATCAAGCATCACAAAAAGGTAGGGATGGGCAGCACTTTTTGTGCAGAACACAAAGGGCATTTCATCTATTTTATTACATTAGATCAGCTGAAATTCTTTCAAATTGCGTTCCAAAAAGGTGCCGTGTGGAGATTATCGGGGAAAAGTAGTTTATTTATTCTTGTTGCGTTATTATTTGAAGTTACTATTTATTTCGCTGCATATTTTGACGCTATTTGTGCACTTTTTCATTTAGATTTCGTGTACAACTTGAAACGTTTTAGTTCGCAGTTGATAACCTATTTCTAAGTAATTCTACTTCAGAACAAATTTACCAAATTATAGCCGAATTTGCCCATTTTTTATGAATTTTTTGGCACATTTTTTAAAACGTCATTAATTTATTGTGCTGTCCAACAAACTCGTCCTTTCTTTCGACATTCTATATTTTCTGAGGAAAAACGGATTTTCGATCGCTATCCAAGGAGAATTTTTCTATCGAATGTTTGGGCTATTCAGTGGTTTAGTTTTCTACAAAAAAATCCGGGAAATTTCTTAACGTTGTTAAATTCTTGTGAGTACAAAGTGCTTTAATAAAAAAATTGACAAAAATAAAAAGTGAACAATTACTGACATTAGCTCATATGGCACGAATGGTTAATGATTCTACAGAAAAGATTAATTCTGTCTTTTCAGTTGCTGCTACAGCGTTCAGTGTCCTCGGAGCGAAAATGTTCTTGAAAAAACGTGGTATGTCACAATGCATGTAATAATGCATCTTATCATAACCTAGATAAATGTACTTATTGCATGTATATAATTATCAAAAGTTACTTAGTAACATAAAACATTTATTTTTGAAGTTGTTAAATGCTTCACTTTGTTTCAGTGACGACCAAGGGGGCGACCTTAGCTGGCTTCGGGATTGCAATCGGGATGTCATACCATAACTGTGAGAGGGAAATGCAGTTAGCTCTCACATCTCCATGCGAAAAGAAAATTGTAAAGTTATCTTTGATTTTCTAATGAAAACCCAGTGCCTTTATATTGCAACAGAGCCTACCTATAGGTTGCGGAAGTATAGTACTCGTAATCACTTTCAGCAGGCGAAAAAAGTGCAAAATCAAAATTTTGACAAGCATCTTACGTTTTTGATCTTCCTGACCTGGTTTGGTTTCGTGTTTTTCAGTCTTTGTGCTCGCTAATAATTGCATCGATTAAAGAAAAGTACAGTCTAATTTCGATTAAAATTGAGCCGCATGAAATGTTCGGTTGCGCAGATTGTTTATCCGTTTCATCCATTACGGAATGTAGCCGCTACGGTTCTTTGCAAATGTTCTGCAGTTTGAATCAAGTTTGGAATTCATTCTCCTGTATTTTGCTGATATGGGTCCAAATGGTATGAACCACACCGCTGCCGAACTGAAAGTAGCTATGTACGTGCTCATAACATACCAACTAGTAATTATCCGCTTTCGATGAAATTCCCGGATATTGTGGTTTGAGATGGAAATAGCCCTAATGAAGCGGGTGCATTTGGAACGTGAAATTAATAGAATTCTGATTTGGATGCTACATTACATTTTCAGTAAATAAGTGGATCAGCAGTCTTTACGGGTTGAAATGGCTGTAGAATGTATAATACGGCTGAACTTAAAAAAAAAAAAATATATATATATATTCGTCCCTGTAGGAACGAAAGCTCTCTAATGCGTGTGGCTGGGAACATCTATTACACCGAACCCCCCATACTCCTTAGAATGTTTCTCCTGAGAATGATGTCCATGTGGTGAAGTGATGGGACCTTACTACTGTCCCAATTTGCCAAAGTTCCTGAAATTATTGTGATGTATACGGTTTTACTTTTTGCAATATGATTGGGCGACAACTAGCTTGTTAAGATCCTATGAAGCGAATGTACGCATGAATTGTTGCGCTCATTTACAACATTATTGACGTAGAAATATAGTGCCGTGAGAGCAATTATAATGCTCTGATTAGGATGTACATATCAACTAGCCCTTATTGAAAACAAATCGAATTGACCCACAGGTAGCCGAACAATCTCGATTTCTTCGATTCCCCATAATTTTAGCAAATCCAAATAGACCGTAACTCACTATAAAAAATGTTAAATCATGGAAATCGAGAGTGGTTGTGGAAATTGGTAGTTTGGGTCAATTCGATTTGCACTCAATAAGGGCTAGTGTACGAGCCACGTTGCGATTTCGGGAAGAACTGCACAAACCAACCCTTGTACCAGTTGGTGACGTCACGTAGGATGATAGGTCATCGATTGCGACACTGGTTAATTATTTTTGTATCCGATAAGTAGTCGTTCTGCGCAGATCATGGTCTATATTGCTAGGAATCAACTAGGTATATTAAGAGTCGTAACCAATCAGAGGCATAGAGGTTCACCCCACTTCTACACATCAAGGAGGCTTGCCTTTCATGATCATGTTGACGAATTTATATTATGGCCATGAGGAGCTTGAACGGTATTGGATTGAAGGGGGGGGGGGGTGTTACAGTACTCGGAAGGATGACTAGAATCACATTTCACACAGTTTGACATTAGATGAAGTTTTGGATTATTACTTTCAATTATAAATCTTTGTAATCATCCAAGAAGAAAAAAAATGTTTAACCCCCTTCAAAATTGGTTGGATTCCAAAAATCAAATAAAGCCAAAACTTTACTGAGAAATAAGCACTTTGTTTTCCTCTCCATTGCTGGGTTATAACCCATTGATAAGAGATAACTGTGATATGAGTTAGTGTTGTCACAATTTTCTGACACAGAATGGAAAAACAAACATGGAACACATGGAAAACACGTGGAAAAAATTGAATTAAAAAGCATGGAGGCCAGGTCTGTGTTGAGGATATATGTTGGGTCAGGTGGGGCAAGTGCGTCCCTTCGTTTTATTTCGCTATGAAGCCACTCTATTTTAATAAGTTTCTTAGCAAATGATAGATCAAGTGTTTATTATCACCTGATAAAAATTTAAATCCCCTCAGTGAACAAATAAGCGTAACTGGAATCATTTTCCGCGAAGCCTTCGTCCGATAACAGAGTGTGAACTGAGGGAGGTACAGTTTTCAATGGTTTTTTGTCTGAAAACCCCTCCTTTCCTGTTTATTCCACTGTTTATCTTTCAACCTTTTGTCTCTGTACGAACTGCGCACTTGATAACTTCAAGGCTACAAAAATTGCTGCAGTAAATCAATAAAACGTTCTTGCCTCTCTTTTTTGACAGTGGGGCGAGTGCGTTTTCAAATAAGGAGGAAATGCGTGTCATTAAACACCGCATGAAATTACCAGGAAAAATAAGAAAATCAAAGTCTTGAAGCCTAGTTTCCATTCTGAACTTCTTCCTCAACCCCTACGCACCAAAATTTTTTCCAAATTCTTAATGAATTACTAACTTCAATTCATTACATCCACACGTTTTTCGACGTAGAACGGTCTGGGGAATGTAATAAAACTGTAGTCATTATTCAACTTGTAGTTTGTGGGAAATAGCAGCATCACAAAGTCAGATTTATGAAAAACTTATACGCACTTGCCCCCCTGATCCTACTGGATTTAATAATTATAGACCAGTGATATGCGCAGAACTAATACAGGAATGAAGAACTTTTATATAATAATTTACAGCGTTTTTCAATGAGAAGCTGATTGTCACTTTGATCGAAATTGGATCACCTCACCTTTCACCTCGGTTTCACCTTTTGCTGGTTCAACTTTCACTTTACGTTTACGGTAGAAATGATTTATGAGTGAATGGATTTTCTGATTGTCCGCACTAGGTGACAAATCTGAAAAGAACAGAGGAAGTGGAGTTTTAGTGGTAAGGTGTTGTTCACGTACATTAATACTACCTATCATGATATTTCTGGCGCGGGAGGTAAGAATGACACACCAAGAGCAGTTTGGTCAACCAGTCAGGTTAGTGGGGGGTGGATGTTTCTGGGTTTTCGACTTGATTCCATTATCTAACCAACCTGCAAAAACTTGAACTGGTTAACTCGAAAAGAGCCAGAGCTGCATTTCCAATGATTGAGATCAGAGAAACAAGACTAACCTACAACCACTCACCTGGAATTGGAGCCAACATAAAGGGCAGTTAGGGTGCGTGATTTGCCGGGAAGGGACATGCGACCTACCCTGGTGGAGAAGCCCCCAGCCAAGCCCCCTGGTTCTTCGGATAAGGCAATTTCTCGCCCAACAACCTCCTATTGAGTCCTTCCCTAAATGAGACGGCGAACGGGGTTACCTTGTTAAAGGTTCAATATCAGCTTGTTCCGAGAGGGAGCGGGTCTATTTATCCAGGAAACGGTGGCTCTTGAAATCGGCTGCAACCCCTTAGGTCTCATTTAAATTGTTTTTCCGAAGGCTGAAAACTGTTACCAGGAAATAGGTAATCGTTCATAGTTAACCTCTTCAGCGTTGTCTGATGAAAATTCAGAAATGAGTGAATTGGATGGGTTGAGCAGAAACTACCTCACGGCACAGTTACTTCTAAGAAATTCTTTTCCAATGTTTCGAAGGTTAGGGGGAAATTTCCAAGATTAACGATTCAAAGTTTTTATTGCTAAAACTTCCCTTGTACTCTAGGTTAATGAGTTCTACCACTTATGTGAAGGGGGAAACAATTACTGCACAAATAAGTAAAGCAACTTCTCAAGAAGTATTAGGTATACTTGTAAAGAAAAATGAGTAAACTAAATAAAAGTATTATAGTTCTACTGTCATAAGGTTTTATAATTAATTAAACAATAATTAATTATACAATCCAATCCCTTAGTTATCAATCGCAGTTATTAACACTTCTACTTGCTAATCCAATATTTATATTATATGATCATTAATGCTATACAATCATGCATTGCTTCTTATTACTCCTTTGACATTCCTATTTTACCCTTATTATTTTACAGTGTATTTTGCAAAAGGTGCAGCGTTTTTTACTATTACCATTCTAATTTATATAGGTAGGTACGCATTCAACCTTCATCAACTAATTGATTTTTCTTCTCGTGGACCAGCTTTCTGTGTACATTTAATAGGCATGTTCCGTTGAGATGGGCTTCTGACATGGTTGACCTCAACCATCTTTTAACCCTTCTCAACGAGCTGAATGACCTTTCAATTGTACATGTTGTGCACGGCTGTGCGAGAAGAACGTTTAGCGCCGATTTCACTTGGGGGTAAAACCCCTTGGTCTCTTGCAGTACATTGATCAAATCCAATTCATTCAATTTCTCTGTAGTAAGACCCTTTTTCATCCAAAATGTATGCGATAGCTCAGCCTCAGTTTCAATGAGGGTATCCAGACCATAAAAGTTACAAAAGACGCTGTTTGAGTTCTTCCTTTGACATTTCTAACATCTTCGATGGTTGAAGATCCCAATCCCCCTAAAGCTGTTACATTATCATCTGAAAATCCGTCTTGTAATGAACTTAGTCGTGCATCCAAATATGGGATGTACAGAGATGCGTATTAATTAGTGTGACGAGATAATTGCGGAGTAGGTAGTCTACTGGGGCTACTGCCCAAGTTGCCCCACCCCTGCGTGCGCCCTTGGGTACGCTGTTTACCAATACAGGGTGGTCCGTAATAAACGGACACATTTTAAAATCCTTTAACATTCACAAATTCGATCGTAGGGATTAAAAAATAAGCAGAACGTGTAGAGAAAATCAGTAAGTTTTATTCACCACCCCCTGTGACTTTTTTCTATGTGGCCTCCTGAAATCTAAAGTGTACGTGGACAAACCACGAACCATTCAAGCATTGAAGCAGTCAATAAGACGAGAAATCGCGGAAATACCGGAAGATTTGTGCAAAGAGTGATGCAGAACTTCAAGGACCTGTGCGTTACCAAACAGGGTCGTCATTTAAATGACATAATTGTTAAAACTTGATAATTTGTTTCCGATTTTTCGATTGTGAATAAAACTTACTGATTTTCTCTACACGTTTTGCTTAGTTTTTAATCCCTACGATCGAATTTGTGAATGTTACAGGATTTTAAAATGTGTCCGTGTATTACGGACCACCCTGTATTATAACCCTGCCTCGCAAATTAAATTGCACAAGAAAATCCTAATTCTCGCATAAGATAATAGAAGATTTCCAAACATGGACGGCCTCATCTGCGCCCCCGAATTTTACAACATTTAATACCTTGTAGGAACGAAATTACTCAGGTATATCCCAAATATTTAAGCCGATATATTGACAAATTAGGACATTTCCCTATGTTGCACCTAGGTATTCATTTTGGTTTATTACTTTCAAAAATAAACCTTTGTAATCACCCAAGAAATCCCCCCCCCCCCCCCCCTTAAATATTGTTGGTTTACGTTTCAAGATTCCTTTAAGCCGCGTTGTTCAAAGTATAGGTTACTTCGGCTGGGGACGTATGTACCTACCAGACATCGGTAATGTAGTTTTAAAAGGAGGAAGTAAAGAAGAACTCCTCATGGTTTTTTTCAGTAAATTAGAGCATTAGAGCATATAAATTATTAGAATTGGAAATTTTATTCACCAATAACTGACAGATGATGATTTAGTGTTAAATACCTACTGTAAATGTAGTGACAACTTGTAAATTTACGTTTTATGGGTCAAGGACCTGAAACATTAAAGATTGAGTTGATTTGATTTTGATTTGAACATCGGTATCGCATTCGATCAACCCTAAAGGGTAGAAACTAAAGGCTGAAATATAAAATCTAGATCTTGATTTTTGGGAATTTTTGGGACTGATGAAACATAGTAAAAATTGATTTAACGATCTGTATACACAGATTACTCGACTGCATATCAGTACGCCATTTTGTTTCACGGGACACAAGGAAAACATTCATTTTGTCCATATAATCCATATTTTACTGAAAATATTGATTTATGATATTTTTTAAGGACAGGCCTTTTATTTTATCTCATTTGCAAGCATTTTATCTAATTTACATTCATTTGGTGGGTACGTACATCAGACTTGCGGAGTGAAGGTGTTTTATTTAATTGCATTAATTTTCTCTTGGTAGGTGCCAACTAAGTAGGCACATAGTTAACCAGAAATTTTGACTGATGATTCAAAATAATTTTTTTGCCTAGAAAATAAAATTATTAAAAATAAAATATTCAGTTGATTCTGATTGAATTTCATAAGCCGTTTATCGACAGATGGTGGCTATAATGGCATCTTAGAAAGGACCTAGTTTATTGTTAATGCCAATAAAGTCTTTCGTCTTGAGCACACAAGAGTCACCTACAGATTGGTTGGTACTTACCGCTCATGTTTTGTGTTTCACTACGGCCTGACGTTTTTACATTTTCCTTCACCGAAATTGAACTACTTATCATACAAATTAATATTTACCTATAGCAAAAAATTCATTCCATCGTTTCTCAACAGAAAAAGAAGGTGAAGGGGGAAGACGATTGCCTCGAATTGGAAAAGGATGACAAAAAAGCTGAGAAAATATCAGCTGACAAGGAGGACAGCAAAAAACAGCCCGTAGAATTGAAGAACGATAAGGCCAAAGCCAAGAAGGCTGACGAATCCAAAGGTAAGAAAGATAAAGTTGAGGATTTGAAGAACGAAAGCGCAAAGAAGCCTGACGCGCCGAAAAGCGATAAAAGCGACAAAAAAACAGAGGATGTAAAGGACAAAAATTTATAGTTTCCTCATCTGCAAATGAGCTCCATCACGAAGGAATATTTTCACTCCAATAAAAATTACTAAGTAAATTAATTTGTTACGTACTTTATGGTGGAAAGGGAACAAGCATAACTAATTTTATTGTCCAATATGTCTGTTCATTTCTGATATCTTGAATTTGTTCTCGTTATTGCATTGACGTGGCGTCGTCTCCATCAACGGGTTTGGATGAGCGTGGGCTGAAGGATTGGCGATCGCCAATATTTTAGGGTTCAGACCGAAAATAAATATTGGGGGTCTTCCACCATGTGTGACAGTACCCGTAATTTCTGAGAGAGCGTGTCTACCTTTCGCTCAGCGTTGGTTGAACGCTGCTTCTCGCGTCCTCACCCGATTGATCGGAAAGGATATTCCCTGAACGCAGTACATTTATGCGCTATTAATGGAAGGGGCTGTCACACCCCATCTCTGTTATTTACTGTGCGGTATTCGGCCCTGGTCGCCCAGTACCAGGTACCCTTAATCTGTTACACATGTAAATCAGCTGGGATGATTTTGCATTCCAATCCCTCTCCGTATGTTGGAGAAAGGCAACCATTTTTATTGTTGGATATTTCAGGTGACATCACATACGTCTGCAGATGGACAACTCCTGTCCGCCCGAGCAAGGTACGTAATGCCATAGATGATATTCACTTTCACTCCTTTGGAACTTTGGGTCCAGGAAGGCAGACTAATCGCGGCAAACCTTCGGTCTTATTCTTTTTTTCCTCTAGAATTTTCATCGGTCCGAGGTTTGAATAATAATGCTCTACATGGGAATGAGATGGCCGAATTTATACTCTCCAGGCCTACTGAGACTGTGCTTGGAGGGTAGACGCTGGCCTTCCATTAGCCTTCTGCTTCTGTGTCTTTGTGCTAGCGTCCTGCGTTGGATCTACTATTTCATGTTTTGCCGTGGATTATTTCTCCAAGTGTTCTGTAAGGCAGTTATCTTTTCCACTCTAGAAAACATTTCACCACTTCCATAGGTGGTCAGAAGATTTACTAGATGAGGTGTGTATTTGCACTGAGATTTTGGGGTTTCCTTGTCCTATACCACTCTCTATTATTATTATCAATCATATATTGAATAAATGTAATCAATCTTAATCTTGAAGTGGAAAAAAGAAGAAAATTGTATTCTTAAAAGAGTTGAACCATGGCGGTACTGGTAATGCCGGAAACTAAGTGCTCTTGGTTAGTTTATACTGTTACTTTGCTCGCGTTTTGCCAGTTGATGGAAAATTAGTCCAGTGGAAATGTAGTCCACTTTTGGTTATATATCTAAAAGTTAAAGAACAACCCCCCTTGATAGAGATAAAACAGACATCCAGTCTGCATTCATCGATCAGAGCACCGGTAAGAACTTAGCGATTTAACAGCATCAGAATTGTATGATATAGTACGTTCAGCTTGAATTGTGTCTAATGGTATTGTTGAGAATTATATTATCTGCTTATGAATGGATATTTCTGCAGAGGACCATGCTGCAATATATATTCAATGCATAGCTGCACACCACCTTTTATCAGATATAACTAGTAGCTGACTACAGGTATCACAATTTACGTTACCTGTAGAATTATCGACCTGTAGAATCATTAGGCAGAGAAGAATCTGGATAATTGAACAAACATATGCTTATTCTATAGGAGACGGTACATATCGTGGGTGTACAGCTCCTGACAAATGACAAATTCACAGCGAAACTTAAAACTTGCGTAGTCGGTAGTTACATCAGACAGAAGTTACATTAACGTGTTAGTAGTACGTAAAACATCATATTCGCAAATTCGTGAGATACTATTGTCTTATAAATAATATTTGCCAACTTTTGTGAGGCTTTTATAATCACTATGTCTGTAACCAAACATTCTGGCCCCATTTGCCTTAAAGTTATCAATTCAGCGAGGTTAGGTATGATGTATTTCATAAGTCAAGATATATCTGAGTCAAAATTAGCAAAAGTATTGCATGCCAGTTGGACATAATTACCCAGCTGAAAATTAATGAAATAATATTATACGTTACTAGCCGCTCCGGCTCGCTATGCTCGCCTCCACGCTCCCCCCATTAAATTGCTCGCTTCGCTCACAAAGTGTGGTATGTAGGGAATGTTGCTCGCTTCGCTCGCAAAGTGTGGTATGTAGGGAATGTTGCTCGCTTCGCTCGCAAAGTGTGGTATGTAGGGAATGTTGCTCGCTTCGCTCGCAATTGAAACATGTAGGGGATGTTGCTTGCTTCGCTCGCTTGAGGAAGTTATACTGCCCACCCAACTTGGCAGACGTTTTTTTCTGTTGGAAATTCTTACAAACAAATTAAATCTTATAAAACTACGTGGAACCACGAAAAGTTTGATAGGGGATGTTGCTCGCTTCGCTCGCAAGGTATTGCTGCATAGGTGTTGGGAAATACCCGTATGAAATTCCGTTGAAATGAGTCAAGTGCGTAGTGAGTCCCCTGTGAGTCATCGCGTCCCTTTCAGGTAAGCAACGTTGTGTAACGGCGGCCCGTGGTCGATTAATTTCTGATGTTAAACGCTTCTCCTTGCTTCCGCTCGCAATTCGACCGACTTCCCGTCACTTTTTTCGATATCCGATTTCGGATTCAGATTCGGCGGGATCAAAGCTGTATTTCGCCCGCGAAAACCGTTCCGAAAAACTTACCTTTATGGGGTATATTTTAATCGGAAAAAATGTAGTTTTTCGTCGGACTTTTCGAGAAAACGGGTCCGTACTCTCGCATTTTTTTGACGCATTTCCCGATGCTTTTTTTGCGATCCGATTGCGCCGTCGTCTTTCTCGTTTCAAAACCTACGAAACCGGTATTTTTCCGGAATTTTCGACGGCCGTTTAGAGGGGTAGGGGAAGCGGGGAAGTCCAAAAAGCGCACATTAATTCTTACTTCGACCCCCCTCCCGCCCTACGGCCCATGGTTCGGGTGGGATTAGAAAATTTTAAATTCGCTTATACACCCTATCGGAAAATCCCAAGAAGATCCCCCCACTCGTAGATCCGGCCCACTCAGCCGTTTGGCTGTGCATAGACACGACAGACAGACAAACAGACGGAGTTTCATTCTTATAAATAGTATAGATTATGCTTTAATAATTTCGCTCCAATAGTCAACTCGATTTCTTCAAAAGACCACTCCATGTGCTTCACAATAATTACATAGAAATATCATAATTAGATTGAATAGAAATTTCATTATAAATAAAACTATGTATCATTTGGCTCGATAGTTGGAGTCTATAGGGGGGTGAATAATATATTCACACACATGCTTCGCATGTCATTTTAACTCATACTGAACGATCCCTGTGGTCACATTCTTTGCAACGAAATCTAGAAATACTAAACTATGCTTATTCCAAAAGTTTTGGAGAAGTGATATAAAAATATTTCAACCCTTTAGGTAATTTGACCCAATAGGATTGATTTAGAGTTCAGGATCATTCTTGGCTCATATTTTATTTTTTTAAATCAAAATCTGGTCCATTAAGAGCCCGACCCACCATAGGTGGCCATTGTGTAGATAATCTAGAGTCGGAAGGGATAGCTGCATTATCTCTGAATTAATTCCTGATACTCAGTGGTGCAACGGGCCACCAATGGACCAAAGTTGGATAACAAATTACAGATTCATGAGCTTTTCTCCAGTGCGAAAAATGCTGTGGACTGCGGATGGACGGATTTTATTTTATTTTTTAAATATATTTTATGATTCTAGGTACTTACCAAAAAACGACAACCAAGCAATTTTGTGAGGGTGGTCAACTTTTTTCCTTGGTTGAATTATTTTATTTTATTTTATTGGTTGCGCGTGTACAACAGATGCATATAACCAGTATTGTTACAATACAGTATACATGATTTGAATGTCCATTTCATAGTCTAATTTATAGTTAAATATATCTTTGGAAATAGTTTTAGTTATCGAAATTTTGTTATTAAATTTAGTTATAGTAATAAGTCCCACATGTTTACTTTTTTGACACAGCCGGATTCCTACACTTCTTAAGAAAGTTATTATGTCCTCGAGGCCCTTTCGAGAGGCATTTCGTAGAATAGGGGCGAGGTCGTGATTCTCGCTTACAAGTGCGCTGAGTAGTCTCTCTTCTGAGTAAAGTGGGCAAACCATCATCTTGTTCTCGACGTCTTCTTCTACATTATCTCATACTTTGCAGTTCTGAGTTTCTGAACATTTAATCAGGTATCGAATTCGGCTTACGTGACCGTGGCCACTGCGTAGCCGAACTAGCTGTACAATATCTTTTCTGGAAATTGAAGTTAGAGAATTGCTGGTATCTTAATTACTCTATCCATGAGCTGAAAGTGGTATAATCCTTTAGGGAGCGACTGCTGATCATACCATTCCTGCCATTATCTCATCATTAAATTTTCGTGCAAGGAACATCGCGTCGGATAAAGAGATGAGCGGCTTTAATAGTTCGATGGGTTCAATAGACGCTACTCTTTTCGCAGACTCGCCGGCCTTTTCGTTCCCGTAATAATTGCAATGTACTGGGATCCATTGAATTATGATAGAATTGCCAGGCGTGTTTTGGGCCGCTTTCGCGCTATGTCATATGCTATGTAGTTGGTAATGTTCCCACGATGGATGTGGGATAACACAAGACAAGCTGTTTTGGAGTCAGTGGACTCTCTGAGGGATAAGTTTCAATTGCTACTTTTGTCGCATATAATTCAGCACTGTTTATTTTGAAAGCCGAAGGGAGTGAGTAGGACTGTGTTTGTTGAGAGCATCCATAAAATATTCCAATACCTACGTCGTAATCTGATTTAGAAGCATCTGTGTATACGTGATGATGGTTGTCATATTATTCTTTGATCATCGCTGTGTTGAAAGCTGCAAGTTCTCGTGTCGTTACATGACTTTTCCATTTTTTTTAAAATTCCGGGTATGTTAATATTGACTTCAAGGTTTATCACCGAAAACGGCGTGTTCATTGAAAATATCAGTGGCTGATTTAATATTTTGAGTACCCCTTCTAGATGGGGATTAACCTCGAGAGTAGGTGTCATACTCAATGTCCCTTCAAGTAAGTTTCTGGAGTGGCTAGGTACGCTTGTATGCATCGGATGTGATCGGTCAGTATTTGACTTGATTAGTTCACGCCTAAGTAGCAAGTTTTAGGACCCAGGCAAAGCTTGGTTGTGCGTGAGAAGCATTTGAAAAAAGTACTTACTGGTACTTGACTAACTTTAAAACTATGAACAAAATTATCAATGAACCTCATTAAAATTTGGGAAAACATATTGCTCACTACTGAATGGAGATTTCTAATGACAACAAAATCCATTATACAGGGTGTCCCATCTAAACGGGCCCATCGGGAAATTACAGCCTTACTGTACGAGCATTGAACTGGACCTTTTTTATAGTACTTCAACTCAGCTTCACGATGCGAAGTCCGATTTTTATTTTTCCATGTTTTAGGGTCTCAAATCATTTTTTGAAACTTACGGTTTCCTCTTGACCCCCTTTTTTACTATTTCTTTCGATTTTAGGTTGAATTTGGAACAGAAAATGCCCTATGAAATTTTCTTTTTGGGGCTTCGTTTCTGAGTTATTCCATTTTTGTGGAAGTACGATTTTTCTTTTCCATGTCTCAAATCATTGATTGAAACTTACGGTTTCCTCTTGACCCCCCTTTTTTATTGCTTTTTCCGATTCTAGGTTGAATTTGGAACAGAAAATGCCTTAATGAAATTTTCTTTTTGGGGCTTCGTTTCTGAGTTATTCCACTTTTTGCGAAATACAGATAATCGCCGATTCCTTTTAGACATTACCGGTTTTCCAAATCGTCGTTTGAAAAAAAAAAAATCTTCAAACTGTTCAGTACTATTACTCATTTATTAGAAGAACGTATGAGACGCCGTATTCTGGACTAATGAAAGGTTCTTTAAATAATAAAGATCATAGTGTAGACTGAACAATAAGTATCAAGAAGCTGTTGTTTTCTTGACCCTTGAATACAGTTTGCACGAGAAGGAGCAGAGGCTGCAGAAGGAGCAGGTGGCATTTTCGATTTATCACAACACTACTGACTGGAAGTCTCCTTGTGGTACATTTTTTAAACTGTATTTTGAACAGTGATTCTGTGTGTACTGAACAGTTTGAGGTTTTTTTTTTTCAAACGACGATTTGGAAAACTTTTTAAAAATCGTAAGCGGTTCAAGTGTAATGTCATCCCCCTGATGGTGATTGTTGATTATGGACGCTGGGGTCTGATGATAGATAGTTTAATGCTGATTTCAAAAGTGTGGTGAACATCTCAAAAATTGAAGATAAAAATAGTAAGAAAGTGTTAGTAATGTCTAAAATGAATCGGCGATTTTCTGTATTTCGCAAAAAGTGGAATAAGTCAGGAACGAAGCCAAAAAATAAAATTTTAAAGGGGAATTTTCTGTTCCAAATTCAATCTAAAATCGAAAAAAACAATAAAAAAGAGGGGCCAAGAGCAAAACGTAAGTTTCAATTAGTGATTTCAGACCCTGAAACATGGAAAAATAAAAATCGGGCTTCCGCATCATGAAGCTGAGTTAAAATACTATGAAAAAGGTCCAGTTCAATTTGTTGATAGCTCGCACCGTAAGGCTGTCATTTCCCGATGGGCCCGTTTAGATGGGACACCCTGTATATGGTCACTACTGGTCTCCTTGGGGACCGACATTGTTGCCCCACTCTTGAACGTATTGTTCAAGTCACGATTACCCCCCCCCCCCCCTGGTATTCCTCAATTTCCTCTGAATTTTTTCACGCGAAAAATTCACTAGCGAACATACTGACGGACGCGGGTCATTTATTTCTTCACCGCACCCAACTCCGAAGGTTTCTCCGGATTTATTCCTCAGGGCCCAATCGCCCGTGGGGCCCCGAGACGCAGCTGGTGAGACTATTAAAGGCCGCTCGGGCTGTGGAACTGCGTTCGGCAATAAAGGGACCTTCGAAACCAAGAGGAAATGGCTGTTCGGCCAAGAAGGTTCGGAGCAATGAGGACGCAAGAAAAGACGGGAAAGAAGTGGTGGGAAGGGAAAGAGGAACCGAGAAGAGATTGAAGGGTATTGGTGGTGGGTTTATTTACATGTTGGAAAGGGAAAAGGGTCGGAGGTTTCCTGGATATAGACATTTGTCGTGCAGAAAACCCTGCATACTTGGAGGCATCCTAACCGATCTCTTCTCTTCGACACTCACTCTGTTATTGCTTTTTCTCTTTGTCCAATTCGGTCGTCCTCCGCCTTCTGGTTTGGGGTTTTCTCCATTTTCTTCTGACATACGCGATGGTCTTGATGCAATATGGTGGGTTTATTGGGTGGGCAAGGGTGTATATAAGGCAACTTTGTCAATTATTTTTACAGATTGAAAATTGTAAAAAATTGAGCTTTGCAATAGTTAATTTTCTAGAGTTATAAAAAGGAAGTGTTGATTTCGTGTTGGATGAGGAAGTCATTCTTTTGCCTTACCACTACGAAAATCTGTCACAACATCCTGTTACGGAAATCAGTTACGAAAACGCGTTACATTTGATCATCCGAGGGGACCCCCTCGAGGGCAATATTTTTAATAATATTGACCTGCGGTGGTGAAATTTCAAATGGAGCTAATTTAAAGGTATGAAGATGCATTGATCATAGACTAATCAGAGGTGATCAGCCTCTGGTGCAGAAATTTGAAAGGGAGTTCTTTTGGGTCATCTAAAATGCAACTACAAAGTATCTCTGCTGAGGGGCCCTGAGGCTAAATTTTTCCCTAACTAACCTACAATACTGAAATTTGAAAAGAAGCGCTTTTGGAACTTTTAGAATTCAATTACACACGGAGGCTCCCAGATCAGATGAGCGGCCTCTGAGGCTAATTTCTATCCTAATAGACGGCATAGAAATACATTCATTGTAATAGAGGATTGTAATATACTGGTTATTCTATCAAATTTGGAATTTTCCAATCGAACGAAGAAATTAAAAAAATAGAAAGAAAGAACAAATGAATAAATATAATAAAATAAATAAATATAGGATTCTTTGTCCAAAAACAAACAGAGTTCAAAATTAATCCGCTGTCGATGCAACCCTTTTAAATGGTGGGAAGAAGCCATCGTTGTAAAACATTTTGCTTAGTAAGATTTACCATCTGGGTAGAAGAAGTTATCAAGACCCGTTACCACAGACTACACACATCAATGACAACTCACACAAATCCATCAGTTCACGCTACAGCAACACACATTCCTGCGCCACGAGTGACAACACGACGACTGAAGAGAAAACGACACACGGACCTGTTGGACACACAAGAAGACATCTAATCACAAGAGAAAATTATTTTTCGATTTCAAATGGGAGGTCAGCCATTGGGCCTGTTGCTCCTTCAAGCTTCATGTTAAGTAGGTATAGGTAGTTCCTACTCCGTTCAAAGCATTTACACCAACTGAGATGAGAACATTGATTTACAAATGAAGTTATCTTTAAAAAAATGGTGGCAAGACGCAAAACGCTGAGTATGTCAATAAACTTTCTGTAGTTTTTGTAATTACCAGATCCATAGAATGAAATGATTACAAATCTGTTCAACTAATGGATGAAATTTCAGTATTTTTACTCAGGTTTAATGTAGTATGGCTATTACATACAACAAATTCATGCCTACGTAATGGTAATATAAAATTTTTAGGGGACATAGCGTGAAAGATTTCCTCTGGGATTAGCCACAGTGTTTCTGAAAAGATAAACTGGGCCATGGCGTGCTTAAATTCAATAAAGTTCTGAATCTGGCACTCAACATGTCGCCTTATAATTGTAATCAAAATTCCTGTCGCTATTCTATGATTGAGTCGCATCAAAAGACCACTTGTTTCCAGTTTCAAGTTTTGATTTTATTCGTTTATGAAAGTTAAATGACCCTTACAAAGAAGACAATACTGTCTAGAAATCTTTGTAGTCTACCCACTTTCTCAGGACCCAGTCTTTTACGTGGACGAAAGATTTGAAGTAGATCATGACAAATGCAACAACGTATGGGAACACGTAGATGATCCCTTTTTCGGTGACGTAGTTCATCGTCTTGAAGGTGTAGAACGGCGTCAGGAGGAGAAAGAAGGCCCAAAAATCGAAGTAGATCAAATCTCTTAGGATGTCACTGACTCTTAGCTGGCCTTGCTCAGTTGATCGATTGCCCATAGCCATACTAGAAAAAAAAAAAAAAAAAAAAAACATTTTAAATTTACTCAAGGATACATGATTAAAGATTTTTAGTTGCCCGCTCAATTACGAGTATTTTATGTTATTTATAAGTATATTTTACCTGAATTTTCTTGCTGAATCCATTTTCAACATCTTATGATTACATGTACAATTTAACTCGGTATTACAGGAACAGCTTTTCACTTTCTGTACTAAATATTTATTCTTTCAAGCTGCAGCTATATATTATATAGAGTTATATAACAATATTAATCAGTGGTAAGCAACCATTGGAGGTTGTATTTTCATCCAACTGCCTTTTTTTGGCATCGCTGACGTCACTTCTTTGCTGGCTTGAGTCGAGGATCGGGAAGTTCAGTTCACTCGAAGGGCTGGGCAGTTCCTATCTATCCTATCTATCTAGTTCTCGTTCCTGTTTCCTCCTCTCCTGCCTCCAACACTAGTCAGATGAGAACTGCTCCCCGCAGTTCTCAACAGCACACACTGATCGGTTCGACAAGAAGTGCTACCTTCCTGAGTCACAAATGTGACCAACGAGCTGTTGGGAGCAGTTCTTCTCTTATCAATTAGAAGCAACCACACCCTTGGAAACTGTTGTTTTCAATTATAACTACATCTCAAGTCACGTCGCAGTTCTCAACGTAAGCTTATAAATGGTTCGAGTAGAACTGGGGATTTTTTTCGGGACAATTTTGTCTCGAACCTGTACCTCAAGAGCTCATTCCAAGTTCCTGAACTTTCTTTTCCACCCCTGAGCGATCGACTGAACGGCAGTTCTTTTCTTGCAGTTCTCAGTCTCTTCTCAGAGTTTATAACAGAGCAATTTCGCCTCTGAAATATCGCCTTAGGAGAATCGTGAAAAATACTTGAACTTGTCGCTCTTACAGGTGTGGTCAATTAACTTGGCACATTTTACCAATTGAATATTACAAAGTAAAAGAGAGTAGGTACCTAGTTACAGTTGAAGAGACAAACCATTTGGAGTATAAGACACCCTGAATACTTACCGGTCGCCAGCTTCTTCCCGAGATTCGAACCATTTGCGCAACCTAGTGAATATACTTCCTTCATGCATTGTTGAGTTTTAAAATTTTCAGATCTTTTCGATAACTGCAATAAATTATTTTTCCTTATATTTTTTCAATTCTAGACAGGTAGGTCAACTAGATAATTTTCTTTGTTGCTGATATTCAAATTTTAACTGAGTTATTGAGTTTGACGTGGTTACTCATATGTTCCACGAATGAAATCTATGACTACCGTTAATCAACTGGGTTGGGCTTTCATCTCATTTATACTGATTTATTTTGATGTACTTACCTAGACATTATATAGACGTAGACTTATATTTTAAGCATAGAGTTGATAATTGCCTCGTATATATTTCTGTGCAATTTTCGTAAAAACATACAAAAACATTATTCCCCGAATCGCTTCCGAGTTAACCATGGTTTTGTTGTCACTTTTGGGAAGTGAACCGATTTATTTTTTCCAAAATCAACATTTCCACTGTTTTCAACCATCCTGATCAACTTTGATTCGTGGCAGTTCGCAAATCCGAGTAACGATAGTTCCTACAGATTTCTTAAGAAATTTGGTGTAACTGTCAGGGAATGTAAGTGGTGGGCTGTAGATCTTCACATATAATATAAGTTTCATTGTTCACAACTCAATACTTCACTTTGCGCATGTGCAACCGTAAACTCTATCAAGCACACTTTCTCGTTTAATCATTTGGATATCCTGCTGGAAGAGCTTCCTTTGATGGCGGGCTTCATTTACAAGACACATACTGGCCCTTTCAGCGACATATTACACGTCTGCGTACTAGGGCTACACCTATAATACAGAATTATTGAACATTTGTGTAATAATTTGCAGTGTTCTTGTAGTGGATTTATTTGATGGTTATGCGGGTTCACCATATGTGGTTGTGATCAGCAGGCTTTACGAACAAGACCGATCGACCGAATTCGGCGGACCCACTGTATCAAACAGGCTTCACTTGATTAATAAGTGGTTGACTCCATGTCTTCCTTGAGCTGGATGGGGGCTGGATGGTTTCTATTCGATTGGATAAAGATGGCGTCACCAAAAGTTTGGCTGTTCTGGATAATCTTTGTGAAACCGAACAAGATGCTCTAAACGCAGCTGCTGCGAAATTCCTCCGTGAGTACATACTCGATCCGGGCCTTGGGCCATACCAAGGAGCCTTCTCTGAGATTTCCAGCAGTGATTCTAACTCCACTGGCGATTTCTAGGAAGCAGGATCTATTTTTTTGTACATCAATCTTTGGAATAGGTCGAGTCCTACACTGCCCAGTTCTCTCTATTCAGCCCCTTCACGCTGAGTCGCTGGACGGTACCACGACGTTGGCTACACCGTCTAGTTGCAGAAAGCCTCGCCACCCGGGTCAGAGAAGTAATTCAATGACCGCCCACTGGGATGAGCCGGCGATAATCAGTAGGATTTACGACAAGCCCGATCGACCGAATTCGGCGGACCCACTGTATCAAACAGGCTTCACTTGATTAATAAGTGGTTGACCCCAGGCGGACCCTTCAAATTTCATTTGCAAGCAAGTCTTGTTCGAACTGCCGAAGAGGTAACATCGGAGAGCGAAACAAAAAACGAATGTCAGTTGATTCCGCGAGTGTTTTCGCGCGTTTGCGGAATGGAGGTCACTGTCCTCGAAGTGATATCGCGAGCGCTAGCCCAAGCAAAACAACAACAAGAATTTGTCAACACCTCTCCAGAGCTTCGTAATTCGCCTGCTGTTCATAGCACAGTTAGTGAGTTATTAAAAATCATTACCCATTTATGTGATATTTTGAAGGAAGCTAATGACGCTGGTCTACAGGCACGTGCTCGAGTCAATCAACTGGAGATTGAGATCGACACAATCAAAACTAAAACACTGAGGAAAACAAATCAGCCAGCCCCTCCCATTGAGTCCTATTCAACAGACGAAGAAATCCTAGCCGAAGAGACGGGCGAATGGGATAACGTCATTCAAAGAGGACACAAAAGAAAAATCTATTTCACGTCCACTAATCATAAATTCTATTGCCAAGCCAAAACCAAAAAAAGATCCAAAACCTCCTCCCGTTTATATTGAAAGGGTTACTTCCTTTCCAGCCCTCAAGAAAATGGTCGAGGAACAAACCGGCGAAGTTAGTTTTACCACTATGTCAAATGATGTGGTCAAAATTAACACGATGGATTCAGATGGCTTTCGTGCTATCACTAAGTGTTTTGCGGACAAAAAAATTCCGCACTATACATACCAAAATAAACAGGACAGGCCCATCAAAGTCATGATTAAAGGAATCCACAAATCATGGACAAATGAGGAGGTCCTTGATGATCTGAGAAACCAAGTTGGTTCCCACAGTGTACTTCAAGTAGACAGAAAACTCGAATGGAAATCTAAAAATCCATTAGATATGTGCATTGTCGATTTTCGTAAAGATTTAGATCCCGAGAAAATGTATGAAATTAAGCAGGTTCTCAAAGGGCGTGTGACAGTGCATCCGATCAAATCTTCGAAACATCCATCCCAATGTAAAAGATGTCAAGAATTTAACCACACCAAAAACTACTGCTCCAAGCCACCTAGATGTGTTAAGTGTGCTAAGGGCCACTTCACTGAAGAATGCACCAAGGCCAGAGATACACCTGCAAAATGCGCCAACTGCTCTGGAGACCACACTGCAAATTATCGCGGTTGCCTAGTAGCTATTGAAGCTATTAATAGAAACAAGAAAATTCCTCATCAACAACAGATGGAAAAGTTAGAGCAAGTAAAACCCAATAAAGAAACATTCATACCAAAAAAGCCGTTACTCTGTAATAAAAAAACGGCCCAGGTGGCCGCCAGTCAGGTCTCTAATCTCCTGTCATACTCGAAAGTTCTGCAAAATCAGAAAAAGCTACAACAACTGCCAACCGGGCAATCAGTCGATCCCGTCAACAAAGACACCCACTCAAAAATAAATCAGATTTTCGAAATAGTCACAAAACTCAGCCAGAGTATCAGCAACCTGGATGAGCGTGTTCGTAGAATCGAAAGCACTCGTCCGGAAAGATCAACATGAATAGTGTCAAAATACTCTGCTGGAATGCCAATGGGCTCATGTCACGAAAAACTGAGCTTCAGTTGGCTCTAGACTTCAACCGGATTGACATTTGTCTCATTTCTGAGACACATTTTACCAACGAATCGTACCTCCGACTCAAAGGCTACAAGTGCTACCACGCCATTCATCCAAGCAATCAAGCGCGCGGCGGCAGTGCAGTATTGATTAAAGAAAGCCTATCACCATGAGCAAGTCAAAATAGAAACTGAAGCGTTCCAGATATGTGCCATTGCAATCAGGACCACTTCATTCATGATTAATGTTGCAAGCATATATTGTCCGCCGAGGCACCAAACGACATACATTGTTGGGTATACTCTCCCAACTTGGGAATCGTTTCATCCTAGGAGGGGATTTCAATGCTAAAAATACACTTTGGGGTTCAAGACTAACTACTACAAAAGGTCGTAGATTGATTCAAGCAATCAATGATAAAAACTGCGAAGCATTTTCAACCGGGAAACCAACATACTGGCCACAAGACCCCGACAAGACACCCGATCTGATTGACTTTTTCATTACGAAAAACATTTCAGCGAACTACCTGCTAGTCGAAGAAAACTTTGATCTCAGTTCAGATCATTCACCCATCATACTGACACTCAGTGATCGAATCATTCAGAAGCCATCCAACCCTGCCCTAGTCAATCAGAAGACCAACTGGGAGCTCTTCAAGCAAGAAATATGCAGACATATCGACTTGAGTAAGTCCTTACAATCACCAGAAGAAATTGAACACGAGCTCGAGCATCTTGTTTGAAGTATACAAACTGTTGCTTGGGAAAATACACCAACACTTACAAGGCGACTCCGAGGGATCAATTACCCTCGGGAAATAGTCACTGCAATAAAAGAAAAACGCAAGGCCAGAAAACGATGGCAAGTAACTAGAGTACCCAGCCATAAATCAGAATGGTACAAGGCAGAAAGTGAACTGAGGTCTTTGACACAGGAGATCAATGAATAAACCCAAGAGCACTATATCATGGGACTCACAAGTCATCGTGATACTGATTACTCACTCTGGAAGGCTACCAAATATCTTAAAAGACCAATAATACAAGCTTCACTCATAAAAAATTCCGATGGGAGTTGGGCTAAGAGTAATCAAGACAAAGCAGCGATTTTTGCTGATTACCTAGCAAACATATTCACTCCAAACATTGCTATGACAGATGAACTGACTCTAGAGGTCGCAAATGGTATTGATCAAGATGTCGACATTCCACCCGTTACTATCAAAGAGATTAAGCTCATAATCGATAAGGAAATCAGTCCAAAAAAGGCTCCTGGCTACGACCTTATCACTGGTCAGATCTTTAAGCATCTCCCGCGTAAAGCCATTGCAAAAATAACCATGATTATTAATGCAATTATAAAACACCGTTGCATTCCTCAGTTGTGGAAGATTGCCGAGGTCATAATGATTCCTAAACCTGGAAAGCCTCCCACGGAGCCAAGTTCGTACAGACCAATCTCACTTCTACCAGTATTATCAAAATTATTTGAAAAACTAATCCACAAGCGACTAGTAGGTACCCATAATCGAAGAACGTAAGCTGTTCCCAAGGCACCAGTTTGGCTTTCGACAGAAACATTCCACTATCGATCAAGTCCATAGAATAACACATATAATTGAACAAGCCCTTGAGGAAAAGAAAGTCTGCTCAGCCGTCTTCCTAGACGTCGCTCAGGCGTTTGACAAAGTTTGGCATGAGGGACTCAACTACAAGCTGCGCAAAAATCTACCAATAAAGTATGCTGAGCTGCTTCAGTCTTATCTCACCAATCGCTATTTCAGAATAAAGCAAGAAGACGCCTACTCAGAGCCAAAGCTAATCAAGGCAGGGGTCCCACAAGGGAGTGTTCTTGGACCGCTCTTGTATGTCCTTTATACCAGTGATCTCCCAGAAATTGGAATGAACACCACAGCCACCTTCGCAGATGATACAGCGATTTTGGCAGTCGGAGAATGTAACACTGAATCCACCAACAAGTTAAATCAATCAATATCCAGCATACAAAAGTGGACAGCGAAATGGAGAATCAAGATAAATGAAACTAAGTCGGTACATGTCGATTTCACCAACAACAGAATCGAGTATATTCCGGTACATTTCATGGGAAAAGTTATTCCGAATGCTAATGAAGCCAAATACCTAGACATGACACTGGACGCCAAACTTAGATGGAAAGCCCATGTCAAGAAAAAGAAGGAAGAACTCCTTCTAAAATTCAGAAAAATGCATTGGCTAATGGGGAGACGGTCGAAGTTGTCAATCCAGAACAAGCTAACACTGAATAACCAAGTCCTTAAACCAGTCTGGACTTATGGAGCTCAGCTTTGGGGCTGTACGGCTCAGTCAAATCGAGACATCATCCAAAAATTCCAGAACAATGTGCTAAGAACGGTGGTCAATGCACCATGGTACTTTCGAAACGAACGTCTCCATCATGAGCTTCGGATCGAAACAATAAACGATGCTATAAAGCGACAAGCTGTGAGACACCTACAGCGGTTAAGATGTCACATCAACGAGGAAGCTGTCCAACTCCTTGATACAAGTGATATCATCAGAAGATTGAAGCGTACCAAACCACTCGACCTTGCTTACTTGTGAAGCAGTGAAGTGAAACATCCACCATAATCAACAAAACTCAGTGATGTATCTTAGTTTTGAATTAAAGTCCATATTTTCAAAATAATATTGTTAATAAGTAATACTTGGTGCAATAAAGAATATTGGAAAAAAAAAAAAAAATTTGCAAGCAAGTCCCCAAATTTAGTTCTTTTTAGAACTAAATTACACCAACGGGAATGGAGCGGGGGCCCATTCCTTCCTGCCTTCTCGAAGGTATCAGCGAAGGAAACACGGCAAAGACATCCGTCTCATCGCCCAATCATCCTTCCGCACCCTATAAAAACTACACGGGTGTTACATTCTCTAGCCGACCCGCCTTGACAGAAGGCGCGGACATGAGACTAACTTCGCCTCATAGCGGCGCAGCCAACGTGAGCTCAAAAAGCTCGACCCATTGGCCCACAGGAGACAACTCTCCTTTTCACAGTGAATTTAAAAATTCACAAATAGACCCTCTGCGAGCCCAAGCAAAGGCCCAAAGGTCTATGCACCACTCAGAGGGTATATTCCATCACAATATTCCTTCCCAGGAATATATGAACCAAACAAACATACCTCTAGGTATTCCTATACTATGGTGAGCCCACATAACCAATAAATAAATCCACTACAAATGGTGACCTCGATTCACCACAGTTCTTATGACTGCTAATAGACAACAATGGCACCATACATAACCATTGCACCGCTCAGTTAAAGGAGCTCTGGGGCTCAAATACCAATCCATTGAGCCAGTGGGTCCCAACTTTCTGAGTTTTTGCTACTTATAGTGAGTACTGTGAGTACTCTGTTACCCCTAATTCCCATTTTCTGAAATCTGATGCTTTGCACGTATTTTAAGTATTATACTTAAGGGTGATAAGCTGAGACTTTACACAGAAACAGCTTCCACTCTCTCCACTAAGCTGTTCCTCTCTTCGAGCTAAGGAACAGATCAGAATGTCAAATATTAATGATTTCAACAATTAAAAAAAAAAAAAAAAAAAAATTCAAACCTTTCCGCACCAGGCGTTGAAGGTGGGTGTATAAAAGGCATGTGTCGCGAGCTTCAAAAATTCCATTTTGTGGCTCCCGTTGGAAGTTAAGTTTGGAACCCCTGCATTAAACCTACGATTATAAATTTAGAATCCGGACCACACTGTTACTAGTAATCACTAAGCAAAATTCAGCCTTGTCCGGCTGAGTACGAACTGAGGCTAGTTTAATTATATATACAATCTGATTTTAGAAGTGAAATTAATATTCTCAATAAAAACAGTTAATTTGATAATCACTTTTACGCACGAATAAATTATTTCACAGAACGTAAGAGAATTTTAAATCAAGAATGACAAATTATTCCCGAGCATGCCAGACCTCCCAAAAATAAAAGAACTTCGGACCATCCAATTGATTATAGTAATCTGCAGAATTCATCCAAGAGTGTCTTGCTTGGTAGGTAGTTGTTATTGTTGATTTCCTTCAAATGATATGGGATGTACGCGACATGGGCAACGTTTTGTATATCCAGTTCGAGAATTGAAATTAGAATGTTAGTCAAATTATATATTCCCGAAAAGGACATATCACTGGGGTAAATTTTGACCCTACGTTTAAACATTCTTCCAGACTTTCAAAACAACGTTTTATGGCTGTAAATGGTTTTATGATTGAATTATTGAATGAAATAAATCTACAGTTAAGACTACGTGAATATCCCTTTGAAACATAATTGCCAACATTATTCTTATAAAAAATGTCTAGATGTAGGGTCTCATTTTTTGCCGAATTTGAAAATACTCATATTGAAAAACTCATTCAATTAGTAAATTTCAGAGTACGCTTTATCAGGGGGGGAAAAAAAATCAACAGAATCAGGCGATTGAACTGAAAATTACGCCTAGCTTGAAGTTGACTTTATTGGGAATTTTAATTTCTATTTATAATATCTTCATATTTGAAAACAATGTATACAGAATCATGAGTACTATGATGGTGAGAGGAAAAAATAGATTTTGGATGCTGGTGGGGGAAAAAAGTGATATGAATGCGGAAAATTTTTATTGGGAAAAACGTTAATAATTGGGAAATAGAGGAAAACAATGCAAATAGGAAAATTCATTTTATAAGATAAGAATAACTGAGTTGAAATTAAATTTTAGTAGAAATATAGGTAATCGGAATTGAATGAAGCTTAAAACAGGCAAAAAAGCAAAGCAATAGTCTCGTAGTTAAGTGTTATACAAATAGTTCAATACGAATAGTACATTCCTAATTACAAATAGTTTCAGTCATGTTTCAAACCAAAGAAGGTGCAAGGAAAAAGAAATAAATTGGGAAATTGAACTCATGTTGCAGGAATGTTGAAGGTAACACTGGGCATTCCCCCCCCCCCCCCCCCCCCCCCGGAAAAAATCATCATTTCCAAAGGTAACTGCGAAGTCAAAAACGTCTCAAAGACGCTTTACAACCTTCCCCTTCGAAATCTTGAGCACGACTGGCGCACATAAGCAGGAGAACCCACGTTATTTACGCGAACTTCATATTTATAAGAAAATTAAATAATAGTAGTACTTGACAATACTAGTAATAAACAAATTAAAACAAGATACTTCTTTTTTTTAAAGTGAACATTTTGCAAAGACTTTAAATTGGAACTAATTTAATCAAGGACTTGGAAAAAAAAAAAAAAAAAAAAAAAAAAAAAATCAAATAATTTGCCCACCAAGGCTTAAGTTCAAAAGAACTTGTGTCCCCTGGTGGAGTCTTACTCTTAATAAGAGGCGCCCAGCTGTACAATACTAGACTATACATATATAAAAACAAAAATAAATATGACTATATATAAAGATAAAACTGGCGGAAACAGAAATAACTACTTTATCAAAATAAAATACCCATAACCGATATGAAAATAATATTTAAAATTAATTATGAATTCACATGAAATACAGAACACCAATTCCCAATGGTTCCCAACAATTACTGAAAGTCAGAAAGAATCCTCGATATACATCTTTTAAAACCATTTACGTTGGGGAGAATGGACAAATTAGTTTTGTCTATATAAAAAGTTCAAAGTAGCATCGTACGAATTTGTACGATGCAATTCTGTACGACAGCGGGGTAAGGGAATGTTAGATGTCGAGGCAGTTCTACTGAAGGAAACATTACATAGGTGCTCGAGCCCCGTTTTAAAAACAAGAGCACAAGACTCTATTAGAAAAATTTGGTCAGGAAAAGTTTGTTAAAACAGTTGCAGAGCAGAATCGAATCAGTGGGGTCAGAGTTGAACCTAGTATGACGTCCAAAGGTTGATTATTTAAAGCATTCCAATGATCTGTACATATTCATGTTACGGATACGAAGAAGCTGTGTGCCACACTCAATTTGTTTTAGTGTGTCATTATCGCGAACATGGTTCGAACTATTTCAATTAATTCATCAGTGGAAAGATTACCATTTACACCTAGTCGTCTGGTTCTATAATGGGGTCTTCCAGTACGTTGTTTACTAGCATACACTCGCATTTTAAGCGTTATAGATAGACCTATTAACCAGTGGGGTAACGTTTTACGTATTCGAAGGTCCCAGTTTTTGAACGCTCCAATGAGTCTTTTCTATCTCCAATAATTCATTATCGAGAAGTTTTCACCCGCCGAGGGCTTAGCTTTAATAATGTACGCAGAGCGGACTCAATGATTGAGAGCTGCAGGGGAAAATAATGAAAACCGCAGGAAGAGAAGACTGTTAGGCACTTGGCTTTGAGCTCTACGTTCTCCCACCCTTTAATTTCCAGCGGAATGGACAGCTGCAATCCCACTTAGCGGCGAGAGTAGCAATAATGGGATCAGCGGTCCATTGTGGCCGTACCGAGTTTTCATTAGCTAAGTAATAAAACCAATCTCTGCTCCCAGCTTCTACCGGCCAATTATTCCTGTAGGCCCTTTGAATAAATACCTTAATGCTAGAGCTCTTAGTATATTCCTGCTACCTGTATAAAACGGGTGTGGCAAAGTAAAAAAAAGGTGAGAGTGGGATGAACAGCGAGTGAATCAAAGAAGCTATTAACTCTCCGAGGACGATGGCGACGAATACTTTCAGGTTTACTGTGTTATTGCATTCGTCGTCGTTACTCGTATGTGCCTCGAATGAAATTTGTAATGCTGTAAATCTACTTGGTTCAATGTTTTGCATGGAGAACCTGCACACGAATAACAGAAACGATATTATTCTTCATAACGTTCTAGAAGGAAAGGAAAACATGAATATTCCCAAGATGAAGGTGATGAACATTTTTAGAACGGAATTAAATTGCGTTCTGGAGGATTATGAAGTTATAGGTGTAAGAGGTTTAGGATCATCCAACCTTTTAGAAATCGACCTCCCCATATTCAGTTTGTTAATAATTTCTCTGAATCTATAGTACGCCAGAACATGTACGAAATCGAGGGGCCTCAGTTAAATACATCCGAGTTCTACGTCAGACGAACATGGGAATTTAGGAACAGAAGCGAAGCGTGGCTTTGGAGTGGAGGGTACCACTAATATCTAAAGTCTCCCAATAAACTAAGATAGAAATGAAAAGCAATTCTTAGGAAGCTGTTTGGCCCAGGCGAACTGGCTGTACCTATTAAAGAAAAAAATAGGTAGGTAGGTACCTTCCAAATGAATTTGGTAAAAAACAGATAATAGGTAATTAGAATAATAATTATTTTCAAGATCTATGTAATGTACAAGTCATAATTGACTATGCAAGAGACGGCTAAAAATTTATTTGTAAATGAGATCAATCCGTCGACATTTTTCGAGAAACTTATCAATTACGAGATCATTGAAATTTGATGACAGAGCAGATTTGAGTTTTGCTATCTGACATTTCTCAATAGATTTAAAGCGAGTCTCTTTGAAGAGAGAATCTACAGATGCAGGTGCTTAGAATAGTCAAAATGAGTTTCGGTAATTTGAAAACTTCGTATATGTATGTCAGCAATATGCAAAACCAGTTCATGAATATCTTTACCACCAAAATCCTTGTCTTTGTAAAGGATAGTTAATTCGTTTTTTTTAAAGCCGAATAGAGTCGAATCTTTTGTAGGGTGAATCAAGGAAATTGAAAGTATCTTGCGGATTTTCAAAAATTCCTAAATTTTCTGATTCGAGTGCTTCGAAATTCGCAAACCTTTGGGAACTTTGCATGGTAGAATTTCATTGGAAATCTGTATGTAGGTAGTTTCTAGTATGTGTTTTTGACGCGTTGGATTGGATAAACTCTCAACTTCGTCTGTGTACTCGGTTAAAATTAAAAGTTACATTGTAACTGCCGTCAGATTCGGTAGCGGGAACGTTGCCCATGCTGATTATGTCGTACTTCTGTAAAAAATGACGCAAACTGAATGATTGACGAACTATAGAACGATTCACGCAACCACTCTCCATTCACGATGTATGTATACTTGAAATAAACTAATAATTGAGATTGTTGCAGTAAAATTTGACTAGAACGGACAAATACGTATGTTGGAGCAGACCAATAGGAATGATTGCCAGATTTGACTCTTGCGATCATTTTGGCCTCAGGGTGTACGAGGAGCAAGAAGAAAGTGGATAGGGGCTGATGACCTGTTCACGATAGAGGGTGGAGGTGCCATCCCCCGAAGGTAATCTGTGAAAGAAAATGTATTTCTAGATGACGGAAATTTACAAAAACTCTCCAAATATTTACAGAATTCCCTCCCCCCCCAGTCTTGGAATCCCTTTGCTATACTGTTTACATTTTTATTCCCTACATAATAAATTGTTATAACAGAAAAAATAAATGAATAAATTGGGAAAAATAAATACAAATAAATAGATACAATTTGTAAATAGGAATTATAGTTTTTCACCAATAATCGAATGCGACAGATTCGGCTGGCTACGCAGTTAGAAACCACGTGTTGGCCAGTTCCACTAGGGCGCTTCGTGGCATCACTATAGCTTGAAACTTCGAGTTCTTCTCAAGAACTATCTAAATTCTAAGGTTTGTGTGGGTTCATCTCTAGACTATCTCCTTTTAACTTTACCGCACTATGCAGGATGCCTAACTATGAAAATTGCTTCTAAACGTAGATTCTTGTAAACCCCAAGTGTGGTACATGAATTTTCATTGTTCTTCAACGCTGATTCATATGGCGCTATCCTTTTCTTGATTTGATTCAATTTTAGCGGAATAGTACACAAAATTTGGTTATTTTGCTTGAAAAATCATCTTTAAACGCGAGTGTTTGCACATGAAATTTTCTATTCCCTTCTCCTCCTCCTTTCTCAACCGGGCTGGTGACCGGATATAGAGTTGGAAGAAAATAAAAACGAAAATATCCTTTAAACATTTAAAAATACCATCTGGTGGGGGAAAAAAAAGAGAAAAAGGACTTGAAACGTTAATTTTGAGCAACTGCTCTGAAGCCATTTTTTCATATTTTTCCCCCACCAGAAGGTATTTTTTAATTTTTTTTAAAGGAAATATTCGTTTTAAGAGAAAGGAGGAGAGGAAGGGAATGGAAAATTATGAAATTTAATGTGCAAACGCACGCCTTAAAAGACGGGGTTTTTCACGCAAAATAACCAAATTTCGGCCATCATTCCGCTGAAATTTAATCAAATCAAGAAACTGATAGCGCTATATAAATCAGCGTTGAAGAACAATGAAAATTTATGGACCACACTTGGGTTTTACCAGAATCCATGTTTTGAGCAATTTTGGTAATTAGGCAGCTTTGCGCCCTCGCGGAACGGGTTGAGCGCGGCCCAAAAAGTCGAGTAAGTGAAATTTTGCATAGAATCCAAATCTGCCATAAGAAAGGGGGGTTCCTATTTGAAAAAATGAAGTTAGTGTCAATTGCGCGCAAGTGCTCGGCGCAAAAGTATTTTTCCAACTTCTAAAATATATATATATATATATATATGTTGGGTCTATTTTTTTACGCAATTAGATAAGGAAATGCGGGTGGGTGGACCATTACTCCTGAAACACCCTGTATACCTATACCAAAAGTGGCGTTTCCAATAGATTAATGGTAGGGCATGCGCTAATGAAAAAAAAAAAAAGCGCGAACCTGAATTATAGCACCATTTCCTATTTCCCATATTATATGCGTACACATACTATAATACTGTACTATTTTTCATTCAATCATTTTGACTCGAACAAATATTATCCTCATAAATATGAAGTCTAGATTAGTTGGTTCTGTGTGTGTTTGTGTCCCAACCTGTCACAGGCCAGCTTTTTGGCACAAGCGTGAGTAACGCCAACCCACTCTAGTGGATTTTTGGAGAAGGTTGATCAGCTGTATCTGAGAGTCTCAACTCAGTCTATGTAGTAGGAGTGTGGGAAAGGGAGATTAGATGGTTTTGTGTGTGCTCCTTATCCTCGTGTGACACCCAACGTACCTTTTACAGGTCAGATTTCTGGCACTACAATGAATAATGAAACAACGCCAACCCACTCTAGTGGATGATTGAGGAAGGTAGATCAGCTGTTCCTGAGAGTCTCAACTCAGTCCAGTAGAAGTGTGGGAAAGGGAGATTAGTTGGTTTTGGGTGTGCAGACTTATTTTGGTCTTGAAATAACAAGTAACATTTTGAACGAAATCGGAGAGGAAAGAACCCGAGTCTCCCCTGTTGGACCTCATTTGGAAGAGCAAATGCGCTTGACGAACTTGCCCTAAATGGGCCGAATTCAGGAGCTTCCACCGGCTCTTGAAAATTGTTTATGCTCCCTTTACTGCGGGAGCCGATATGAAAGGAGTTGAAGATGAAGTGGAAAGAGATCACGAGATAACCGAACTGTGTGACTTAAGCCCTCTCCAGGCGACACTCGAGAGGCGTCTCCTCACAGCATTATAGCTCTGTATAGTATACACTACCGTCATTATCCGCCAACGGTCCCATCACTTCCTCGTGAATAGGTACTTCAGATCGGGTCGACCGAATAAAAGTAAAAGCTACCCTCCAACCGCCCCCATTTTTCCTTCTATCCCCTTCCCCTGTCCATCCTTTTTTTTCGGAACGTAAAAAAAAGGTTGAAATATTTACTAACGCCGTAAAAATAAAAACTCCGACCTTTTAAAGGTTGAAGAACGAAGAGAAAGAAAAAAAAAAGATGTGGAAGAACCTTTAGCAAGCTCTTCAGAAAGGAGTTTTTATACCTTTAAAAGAGAGAACCGAATACCAAGACCGCGTTTAGGGGTAGAAGCGCTTTAAGGATTGATGGGTTTTCGCTGAAGAATGCAAGGGTTCTTCCAAGACTGTTTCTTAGGACTTTACTCCCTCCTTCAACGCCCGTTGGACATGTCGCGATCGCTATACCGTAGGTAGGACGCCGACAACTTGGGGGTCTCTTCAAAAGTTTTAAAAAGAGTTCTCGGAGAATGGCCAACTTTTTGAAGGAATCCCTCGTTTCCTCGGGAAGTTTCCCTCCGCTGAGGATGTTGTCTACGTCGACGTTGCGGGAAACAGGAGACGATCGGCAATTAATTTGAAGTTTCACGTAACGTGACAAGTTTCTGGTAACTGGACGACGGTTATCCAATTTTGAAAGTTCCTTCCCTACCTGTATTTCTACGGGGCTTCGGGTCTAATGTTACGGTATCAGGTGAGCGAGCGACACTTGTAGCAGATTATTAAATTAATGCAGAAGTGAATAGAGTTTCTTGTCTTGTCTCGTATTTTCTGGTAGTTTCAACATCTCAAGTTAACCTCTTATCTACTTTCTTAGCACCATTCGGTCTGAAATGTATTTTAATACTCGCAGTTGCGTTCTAGTCTCCCATTTCAAGTCGGAAACAACTTAACTAGGGAATCTTGCTAACTCGACTAAATTCATTCAAAGAAACTCTACCCTTTATTGAAGGTTTTTCATATTTACTGGTTCTTACATTTTTTATCTTGAATTAAAACTTAATAGTAACGACATAACTCAATACCTTTATGATGGCCAGCGTAAGGCAAATTGATGGATTTTTTATTTTTTCAAATATGCGTATTTGCGGTGTTGGAGTTCAATGTATTTTTTAAAATCAATCACCAAAACTTCCTTCTAAAAATAAAAAGTTCCAGTCATGCTTTGGTTACTCTCACATTTGAGCAATAACTATACAAATACTGTATACAACTTGATAGTTATATCAGATAATATCAAATTATATTTTTGTAGAATACAAATTTTCGAATTGACTTGTTATTAATAATGAATGTTTATAAATCATATAGAACTGCATAGGAATAGGTATTGTAAACAAATATCACCAGTGTAGTACATCATTAATGTTGAGACATAGGTAGTTCGTTTCAGTATAGCAGTGAAATCGTAACTCTTGTCATCTCCCTTGCTTCACCGAAGCAAATCATAAAGTGAGTCGATACGGTTGACTCGTGTTTCAAGTGAAACACTTCGGTGTTAGCAAGCTGTTTGTAGGATCAGTTGTCGGCTGCTGTATGAGTATTTGAGGAATCGTATGAGTTTTCCTCGTTTTTCTTATACACCACGCATTTCTCCTGTAATGTCGTGCTCTTCTATCTTTTATTATATGGGATCTAAGTTTTGGTCCTTTTCATTATTGTCACGTGCTGCCAGTTCCTTGGTTCAACTCTATATAAGACTTCCTCTCCTTCTTCATATTGTAATGTTGTTTTCATCCTTTGACCGGAATAATATTTGCTCTTCTTTCTAATTTTTCGCAGTTCAATAGCTACGTAGACTTGTAATGGACTTAGACGCCCCAGAGGTGCAATGGCGGCCTAAATCCACACTCATAGATAGAGGGGGGTGTGACAGTACCATAAGAGATACAACTCGTACTAATAGCATATAAGCTGCGTTCGTAGAAGATAGGTTTTCCAGTTCTAGGATCACCCATCCATCGCCAAACGCGGGCTTTTGAAAACAGGGGAAGAAGCGCCCGACGCCCGTTGGGAAACAACGGAGCGACGGTAGCGCATTCCCTTGGATCTCGCGGGAACTGTCACACTCCCCCCCTTAAAAAACACACTTGATTGAAGAGCAAGTATGTAAACTAGGTGGAATAGTTTACTGGTTGAGAACTGATGCTCACTAATAAATAGCTGCATTGGCGAATGAGGATAAAAAGGTGAAATTAAAACAAGATGGATTGTCAATGAATCTTCATATGAAGTATTCATTAGGTAGTTAACCCCCAATCCAAGATTGGAACAATCGGGAATAATATAACTTGCTCAACCAGGAGACTTACAGTAGGGAGCTGTCCACTTTGGGGACTTACGAAAATGGGAACTATGCCCTGGGGAATTAACTTGCTCAACTTTGGAGACTTACAGTGGAAGGTGCCCACTATGGGGCCTTATGTAATAGGGAACGATGCCCTGGGGTTGGGAACAATGCCCTTGAAAATTAAGTATTTTAAATAGAAATAATATGAGGGGATAAATTGAGAAAATAATAATCAAGAACCAATGAAAGTATTTATGTTTCCAAGGGAGTATAATGGGTATTCCTTCTGGAAACCCGGGCCATGTTTCTTCTGAAACATTAACGCCCCAAAAATAGTGGATCGGATTACTAGGCCTCAGCCGTGCATAATCCTAACCACGCTCTGCTACCATGTAATAAACTTAGGACGCTCCGTGATGCAATGGAGGCCTAAATCCACACTCATAGATAGAGAGGGGTGTGACAGTACCATAAGAGATACAACTCGTACTAATAGCATAAAAGCTACGTTCGGAGAAGATAGGTTTTCCAGTTCTAGGATCACCCATCCATCGCCAAACGTGGGCTTTCGAAAACATGGGAAGAAGCGCCCGACGCCCGTTGGGAAACAATGGAGTGACGGCAGCGCATTCCCTTGGATCTCGCCGGAACTGTCACAGTCTAGAGCAGTAGGCTTTAGAAGTGTAGATGTGTTTGGTAGTAAAGTTTTCGTGCTGTGGCTCATTAAGCATTGTACAGGGATCCTAAAGGGCCTCTTGGCATATTCCCAGGTTTCGGCACACATCTCACATCTGAGCAATTATCATACAAATATAACTTGATAGTTATATCAGATAATATCAAATCATATTTTTGTAGAATACAACTTTTTGAATTGACTTGTTATTAACCCTTTCGATTCTAAGCCCGTATATATATGTTGTTCCATGAGTGTCTTTGCAGATCTAACCCCGTATATTTACGGGGTCCTCTGAAAGGTCTCACGGATCTATGCCCGTATATTTACGGTTTTCTGTAATGCTCTTGAGGATCTATCCCCGTACATATACGTTTTTCTCAATGCCTCACCTCGCATGACGTTAAGTAGTAGGTAACAACGCCCCTCCGGTCACTAAAGAGACTGCACTAAACAAATGAATTCAATCAGGTGAATGAACTGGAGAAATGAATTTTTGTTTGAGGATTATTGCCGTGCGCTCTTGCTTCAACGATCAACGTTCTGAGTTCAAATTTCATATCTGCTTGCGACGTGGCATTGTGTGTTGTCCCATGTTTTGAAATTTATCAAACTTGAAAAACTTTTAAAATTTATGCTTATATTTGTTTTAAATATAACCTGAGTGAAGAAAAATTTCCAGCGCTGAATTTTTTTTAGTACCTAACTACCTACCTACCAACTAAATTTTCTCCAAAATTTTTCATTTTTTTTACCCGTTCTTATGTTTATAATACATTATAGATGACATCCAAAATTAAAAAATGTATAACCAACGTAAAAAACTATTCAGTACAGCGTGCAGACTGAGCGTCAAAGCATGCAGAACCAATAAAACACCCGCGCCTGAGAAGCCTCAGTGTTGGCGAGCCACTCACGCGAGGTTAGGATGTAGAAGCAAAAGGGTTAATAATGAATATTTTTAAGTCATATTGAACTACATAGGAATAGGTTTTGTAAACAAATATCACCAGTGTAGTGAATCATTAATGTTGAGACATAGGTAGTTCGTTTCAGTATAGCAGTGAAATCGTAACTCTTGTCAGTTACCTTGGTATTGGGATGATTATCGACAGTTTTCATGTTTGATCGGGAAGACTAGTACATTCTATTTCATAATATTTACTCTCTGCAGCGGGTTCACTGCATTGATCACTCATACAGTAAGGCAGTACAATTTCACTTCTGGGTCAGTTCGGGAGCACGGATGCTGTAGACCCGCCAGAAAAACTACAAAACGCCACAAATCCAACGAACGAAACGATTTCTGCCCTTAACAAGGATTTTTAGGGGTAACATAAAAATCCAGTCGCATGCATGGTGATTATATACTGCTTAAGATGCAACTGTGCGGTGCCATGGTTATATTAAACATAGGTAAATATTGTTCTGTAGGTACACATAGTTTTCTGGCAACTGGCACTATTGAATTGCTTTTGGGAGGACTCACGTAACCTCGACCTGAATCTTCCGAAAAACAGAAACTTATTCGTAAAGAAATTGTTTTCGTTAGCTACTTACTTCATTACTTTTCTGTCCTTCATAAAAAAACTTGAAACCACTGATTCTCGGGCCACCCAGTCCCCAAAGTCGTTTGAGTCAGAAAGTCAAAAAAATGGTAAGTTTGAAAGTCGTTTATTTTTTGTAACCTTTCAATGGTCGGCCAAAGAACCCTTCACTTCTCCAACAAATAGAAACTTCATCGTATTACGAAATTTGAGTAGTGAAAACCCAAAAAAGAATATAAAGCAAATAGTTTACCTCGCAACTAGAAAAACAATCGCGACCGGGGGAGCATTAAAGTCTACAAAGAACATAGAAAACGAAAAAAAAAAAAAAAAAAACTCGGCCCTTCGGGACTCGCAAGGGGCTCCGCCCCTTAACCCCGCCAGGGGGGCTTTGCCCCCCTGGACCCCCCGGATGTTATTACTTTGAGCCTGACTGCTAAAATGTAAAAAACTTGGAATCATGTTTTAGCTCCTCGCTCTCACTTTATTATAGAAATGATCACGACGATTCAGCTCTTGCTTCCTATAGTGTAAAGTATAGAAATTACCTATTAAAATGATTTAACCACCGCTTCACAAAATCAAACCGTTCTCGCAATATTCGGATCACCTGCTATGAATCACATCATCGAAACACCAGCTCAATGAAATCATCAGAAATTAACAAGCGGTTGCAATCATGTTCACAATATCAATAATTGAGAACGATCACCTGTGTGTAAACAATTATTCATATAACCATGCTCGTAACTCAGCTTGTTGGCCACGCACTTCGCAGTAGTTAATATAGTATGGTTGGATAAATCGAGAGCTTTCGAACGAATGGTCAACGAATTTTGTGGGATGAAAAACGACGAAGTATCATATCCCTAGCAACGACTCATGATTCCATGTTTAAAAAAAAAAAAAAAAAAAAAAAAAAAAAAAAAAAAAAAAAAAAAAACTCAATAGCCTTTTTAGTTTTTGCTTGTCCCACTCGATGTTTTAAGAAGTGAAGGTAATAGAACCGTTCCGTCGGCTGCCAGAGCGTAACAGCTGAACGTATTGCAGGCCTGAAATACCGTACGCATCGAGATACGCCGCAGTGTTACCTTGGTGCGCTACGTTTCCGGACCAAGTAATACGGATAAGTTTGCGGATGTGTTGGCGGTTTTGTGCCACTAAAGCTCTAATAATTATAGTGTCTAGTATTCCTTGAATAAATTAAGCAGATATTATACCAAGTCCCTTAGAGTGGGTGCCCTTAATTTGCGCTCTTTAGAGAGCAACGCTCACAATAAATTGTTATACCCGTTGGCGTTTCTTGGAAGCGTTCGTTCTCAAGATGATTCACAACAACTTAATTGGCACACGTAACGAAGCGTGAACGTAACACTTCTTAGAAGGGCCAAGGAGGGGAAATTGGTCCATTGAAATGTGGAGTCTTGTGAAATAAATTCACATCTTTCCAATGAGCGATGAACGATTTTAGTGGGACGGGAAATTAGGTAGTTATATTCTCCCTAGCAACGATTGGTGGTACGTGACCATTGTAGATAAGCGCAACATTTTTCCTTTTAGACGACAATTTGGAATTTCCCCAAGAGTTAGAAGTATCCGCTCACACACACTCGCACATTTGGAGAGAAATTATGTGCTGATTTCTCCACTTCATGGAAAACTATCAATAATGTCCCAGGGAGTCACCCTATCAAATTTCAACTCCTAAGAGTGAACAGGGGAGAATTTAGTACACTCAGCTGATCCGGAAAGAGCCCGTCATTTCAATTTGCAATCGTCTCTTAATGTCCCGGAAAGGCTCCGGGTCAAGTTTCAACTTCCAGTTGTGAACAAGAGAGAATAGCTCAATTTTTTAGCAAATTTTCATAGAAACTGAAACTATTGCAATGGCTCCAAAAATTTTAAAATGAAAATTTTCGAAAATGTTCTCCATTGAAATCCGTTTTGAGACATCGGTAAAAACTACAAAAAATAGCTAAAAATCTGAAATCTATTTTTTTTTCGCTGAATATTATTTAGAACTAGTTTTTAGCAATAAAACTGGTTTTTAACAATTTCTATGCACTCACAGAGCACGGAACGATCTTGCAAGACTGGAATGGTATATTTGTGCATATATATATTCTTGGTGCTCATTGGAATAACTATTGTAATACTCGTATTTATGAGAGAGACTGAAACAAACTGTTGTCACAACTGTTTCGGTAAGTTACCAATCTATTTCGTTTGTAATTTGTTTACTAAACTGTCGAATTATTTTGGTAGGTACCTGCTTTTTCCCGAATGGACTTTTGGAGTCTGTGTGTACCTTTGGGTGTCTGTGTATTTATGTTGCCACTGTTTTTTAGTATGAACGATGAAATAATATTTTTGCAAAAAAGTTGAAGAAATAGAGATTTTAGCGAATTTTCGTAGAAAATGAAGCTATTGAAATGGCTCAAAACATTTTAAATCAAAATTTTCGAAAATTTTCTCCATTGAAATCCGTTTTGAGACATTCTGGAACGAATCCTAGAGTTTAACACTTTTTAATTTTTTCATATATATATATATATATATATACAGGGTGTCTCAACTTAAGTAGGCAAGACTTCAGGGATCGATTCTACAAGTAATTTGCAACAAAAAGTGCCTTGTAAACTTTTTCTTTTAGAGGCTTCGTTTCCGAGTTATTTATTTTTTTAAGATTGTTTTCAAACTTACATCACAAAAACAGCTCTAACTCCCCAATTTGTCAAGTTTTCTCAAATCTAAGGATACCGTTGGAAAGAGCGTTAAATTTCCTATCATTCTGATGTAAATTTCAATTTTTTAAATTAGTTCTAGTTAGTGAAAAAAATGACCGATGTTTAACATTTGAAAAAAATGTAATAACTGTCGATTTTTCTTCGTTTTTCTGCTCCTCCGTATGGAGGTTTTTCAACAAGCGCTTTCCGGGAAAAACTTCCTCAACCGGTCAGCTTTCCAACGGTATACCAAAAAAAAATTTTTTATGGGGAATTTTTGGGAGAAAATAGCGTTTGAATGACAAAAAACATGATTTTGTTGGTCAAAATCAACGTTTCATTTTTTTAATTTTTTTTATTAATATTTCATGATACACAGCTGTATTCGATGATAATAGACAAAAAAAATAATAGTGTCTCTACTTAACTCATCTTCCACCTGCCACATCTACCTGAGAAAAATGAGATAATATCGGAGGGGCAGGCAGAAAAATACGATAATACGATCGGCTACCTCAGTCAATTGTGCTTAAAAATTATTCCTCGGATACTTATCGTTCATTTGAGTAGGTACCTAATAATACGGGGTGGGTTGGCAATGAAAATGCTGTTGTGTATCAGAGATCGCTCGTGTTATAAAAAATTATTAATTACTTCTTTAAAAATAAATAAATAAATACATAAATCAACGCAGGTTCTCAAAGTGCTTCCATCCTTCCTGTATGCGTTGGTGGCATCTCTTCCTCGCGGATCGTGTGACGTTACGTAAGGTATGTGCATTCTGCATACAGGAAGGAGGGAGACACTTTGAAAACCTGTTTTTTTTTCCTTTTTTTTAGAAGTAAGTAATTATTATTTTTTTATAACACGAGCGATCTCTGATACACAACAGCATTTTTATTGGTAATCCACTCCGTATTATTAGGTACCCACTCAAATGAAAGATAAGTATCCGAGGAATAATTTTGAAGCACAATTGACTGAGGTAGCCGGTCGTATTATCGTATTTTTCCGCCTGCCCCTCCGATAATTATCTAATTTTGCTCAAGTAGATGAGGCAGGTGGAAGATGAGTTAGGTAGAGCCACTATTATTTTTTTGGTTTATTATTGTCGAATACAGCTGTGCATAATGAAATAAAAATAAAATACTTGAATTGAAAAAAAAAAAAAAAAAAAAACGAAACGTCGATTTTGACCGACAAAATCACGTTTTTTGTCATTCAAACGCTATTTTCTCCCAAAACTTCCCTATAACAAATTTTTTTTTAGTAAACTGTTGGAAAGCTGACAGATTAAGAAAGTTTTTCCCAAAGAGTGCTTGCTGAAAAACTTCCACACTGAGGAGCAGAAAAACGAAGAAAAATCGACAATTTTTACATTTTTTTCAAATGTTATTGGTAATTTTTTTCACTAACTAGAACTAATCAAAAAAATTAAAATTTACTTGAGAATGATAGAAAATTTAACGCTCTTTCCAACGGTATTCTTAGATTTGAGAAAACTCGACAAATTGGGGAGTTAGAGCTGTTTTTGTGATGTAAGTTTGAAAATACGAAAAAAATCTTTAAAAAGAAATAACTCGGAAACGAAGCCTCCAAAAGAAAAAGTTTACAAGGCACTTTTTGTTGCAAATTACTTGTAGAATCGATCCCTGAAGTCTTGCCTACTTAAGTTGAGACACCCTGTATACATATACATATATGTGTGTGTGTGTGTGTCCTTGCGGACAATACTTAGGATTGAGATCCGTTTTCCCAAAAAAAGGACGAGTTTGTTGGCCAGCATTTTTTGAGCACATTAAATTGGTCAAATTTAAACAAAAGTGTTGAAAAAGTCGCTAAAAATAGCAAAAAACGGCTAAAAATGGTTAAATTTATATTTTTTTTTAGCAGAATATTGCTAAAATCAAGTTTATTAACTATAAAATAGAACATTTAAAAATTGGTGTACGAAATTATGCTGTAAGTGTACTTAAATTTCATCAGAATGTACTAAAAAATCTATAAAAACTTCAAAAAAGTTTAAAAAAATCCAAAATCTCTTTTTGAATAGCACATTATTATTTAGAATGAGTTTTTGCCATCAATTTGGGAGTTAACAAATTCTTTTCACTCAAAGTCCTAAATTTTGAAAACGGTGTGACATAATATATACGATAATATACGAAAATTCGCTCATACAATCATATTACATGACTGGACCTTTTTAAGATTAGTTTCTAATTATTTACGTTTCTGGGTAGTTCGGATTGCTTATCTCTAATCTCTTAAATCGGTCACGAAATTTTTTCTGACCCGGGAGTCTAAAAACATATCCATGTTAAAAATTTCCTACTTTTGTTTCAAGTTAGCTTTGTTTCTAGAAACTCGTATTAACATAAAATTGATTGTGTGTGAGTGTGTATGCGAATTTCTTGCTAATAATGTATCCGTCTTTCTAGTCGTGAAAAGACACAAGTCTTCCCAAATAGGTAATTGGTTGTTTGGTCATAAAAAAACCGGGGTCACGCAAATTTTTGCCTGACCCCCAGCCCTATTTATATTCATGTTAAAAGATGGAGCTAATTAGCTTTGTGGTTGTTCCATTGGTACTTATTGCCGAGATCGGAAACCATCCTACTTTCCAACAACATTGAGCATACCTATGTACTTATTTGTCAACAGATTTTTCTGTATTGACTCATTGAAAGCATGTAATATCAGAAATGATTGTGATTGTATTGCTATTAAGATTCTTCCGATTCGGGGATCCCAACACAACATCTGCTGTTACTAGCCTAACAAACCGTTTTTCTACCCGGTATTCTCGTTGTTTAGAATTAGAGACACACCCTTCATGAATATCATCCCGTCATAATAGCTGCTCCCCGGAATTATCCGAATCGGTCATTATGATACACGAATAACTTAAACGAAAACATTATCAGTGGATGTTATTTTTCCCCCGTTTTCTCCCTTTCAGAAAACAGCCAACCCCTTCATTTTCAGTTATGATTATAGGCCACATCGACCTAGAAGGATAGCCAACCCGTGCCGTAAAGAAATTGCGCTCATGATACCCCCGCAACAGCGGTTTGGTCACGGAACGGAATCCCGTGTATTGATCTTCTCTGATTACCTTCCTTCTCGCCCAACGAGATGAATTTTTATCCAATTTGTTTATCATAGCTTCGTGAAAAATTCGTCATCGTCTTGTAATTTCCATAATTCGCCGATTTCTGAAGGTAGTGTTTACTATTCAGATCTGTGTCAGTATAATTTTCCAATAAATCATAAACTACCCGAAGGAGGAAAGCAGCAGAACCTTGTTGGGTGTGGCATACGGTTTCATCGGATCCATAATTATGAGTGAACTAGCTGTGCCCGCTCTCTTCTCTAGATCATAATCATATAATATTTCCACAAAATTATGAGAATATTGCCAGGAACTTAGAAACTACAACGCCTAATTAAAAAAACTACACTAAATATTGAGTGAGCGCTGTAGCAAATTTTGTTCCTATTTAACTTAAGCAAGCGTAATTTTCGTGACTTTGACTACATCCCCGCATTCAAGACACTTGACTAGTCACTTATTCTCCCAACCTTGGGTATGCTTTAGGTCGAGGTAACGATAGGAGGAGGTGGACCACTTACTACAAATGCCTTGTAGACCAGCTGGAGCGTCCTCCTCAAGTTTCTGCGCTACATAGCTTGAAAATTAAATATTCTACAGAATACAGTCAATTTTGAGTTCTTGGGTGGGAAATGTTGCACACAGAGTCATGATCAGGCGCTGTTTGGCGAGAAAACCCACTCCTAACGAGCACAGCGAGCAACATCCCCTACACACGTCGGATTTCACTGGAGCTTTTCCTACGAACTTGTAATGGACTATTTATATCCATCGCATCTATACATCCCACAGAGAGCAAGCGAAGCGAGCAATACCCCCAACCTTAGTGAAACACCATTTCCAATCATTCTACATGTCCCACTCAACAGTAAAGAACATCGGGTCTATACAGCCATACCGAGCGAGCGAAGCGAGCAAGAAAACTAGGCTAGTCTATTAATGAAATCGACCTGTGCCAGTTATTTTCCCAGTTCTTTGTCGATTTTTTCCTCAGTGGGCCAAGAAATCGCACATCCCGTCAACACTCTTTTTCTACCTGTCGGGGACCACCCTATACCGTAGTGCGGCCGCCGGAGACGGAAGTGTTCCCATACTGATGCTGATGAGATCACAACCAAATTTCAAAATCTAATGCACTCTTCAGTCTCTTCCTTATTGGCTTCATGGCCATATTTGACTACTTTTCCCAATTTTGATCTCTAACCCCGAGTTTTTCGATATTTTAGTTTGAAAGTACCCCTAATTTGAATAATAAAAATCTGAAATTTAGTTACAGTGGAAGCTAGATAATTCGAACTTCTTTCATTCGAAATCTTCTTTAATTCGAATATTTCTCTTGGTCCCTAGCATTTTGTATTTAAACAATGCTAAAAAATCGTAGATAATTCGAATTTTATTTTGGATAATTCGAATTTTCGGCGTGCTAATTAAGGTATAAATTTCAAGCTGTGGCTCAAAATAATTGTAAATTTATCGGGAAATACGTTTTAGTAACGATATTCGGCAAAAGGTTTGCGTTAGACCAAATGCATGCAAGTCAGTGCCATCGTACTCATCAGAAGAAGTACCGGTGCCGAGTGCAGCTAACGCCATGAATCACGTACAAGAACTTAGACTTTTTTTTGAAAGCCGAATTAATGTAAGTGATTCATACTTCAACTGTTTGAATGCGTTGGAATCTTTTATAATGGCCGAGAGACTTAATTCAAGGAAACAGGCCAAAATACCTATCATCCTTTTTTTAAAAACAATAGATTGTTTTTTATGGTTGCAGTTAAATACAGTACCATTCCAGGTGCCTTTATATTTATTGTTCAATATTCTGTTGGTCAAGACAGTATTCAATTAAAAACTTCTTTAATTCGAATTTTTGGTTGATTCGAAGTTTTTGACTGGTCCCTTGAGGTTTGAATTATCCAAGTTTCACTATATTACATTTTATATCGCTGAAAATAACCGAATGGCTTTTACAAAACTTAAATAGCATTCTAAATCGGCTCGTTTCAAGACACTACTTGGTGCCGAATCGGGCAACTAAACTCTGCGATACTTAGCATTAAAAAAAAAGAAGAAAAAAACTAGTTTGTTGAAGCGTAAATCTCGGTTGTAACGGAGTTGGAGAGATCTGCGAGTGGTACCATTCTATTCAGCGTGAAAAAGAAAAAAATACGTAGAAACCGACCCCAAACAAGTATTTGCTTAGGGGGTCATTTTCCACAAAAACCCTTGATTTATAGAAATAAACCTCGTTTTTCAACATACAAACATACTTTTCTCCCCCAATTAACAAAGTGAAATGAAAATTGACTACACCGCTGGAAAACTGATAAAACGGAGCATGTTTTAAGCTTCTGAGCCCCTCTGGCAAAGACCGTGTTTTAACCGAGAAAAATCATCACAATTTTGAAGGAGAAAAAAAAAAAAAAAAAAAAAACAGAAATTCACAAATTTTTAAGTTCAAGGTAAAAAGACTACTCTAGTGTTCAGTTTTTCTGGACTGGTCAAGAGCTCAGCTAATGAGAAATTTCAAGCTCTTTCCAACGATATTCTTGTTTTTAAATTTTGATTGTAATTTACGGGATTTATGGCCGTTTTAATGGTGTAAGGTCGAAAACACGAAAAAAATTTTAAAAGTGGAGTTACTCGGAAACAAAGCCTCTAAAAAACGTTTAGGAAGCACGTTTTGTTGCAAATTAGTTGTAGAAACGACTCCTGAAGTTTGGTGGATCAGTTTTGGGACATCCTATATATATACCGGTGATTCGTGTAGAAGGTATCTGATACGTAAATAATTAACCTTAACGTAAAAATTGCTGCGTTTTTTTCGATTGTTAGAATTTACCTAGCTTGAAAAGCGAACCAACAAATTGGGGGGGGGGCTTTTCTTTTTGGTCAATTACATTGGTTCATTAAGGAAAATAATTAACCAAATTAGTTTAAGTACCTTTTACGCACCCGTGGTACACACGCTCATAACGCAAATCTCGACCGGGGTTCAGCCATAAAACTTATTCAGATATGTCAACTCAAATTAAATTTCATAGTTAGGTCCAATATATACGTATCGAAATAAGTTGCCGGGGTTTTATGTAATCAAAATCCTTGCTCAGTTCTCTATGTCCCATTCCGCAGACTTCCTGCAACCGCGGTTCTCTCTCAAAGTGGGACTGGGACTCGCTGTCCAATACTTGTTTCCCTCTCGCCTGTTTTCATTTTGAAAACCTCGTTCTCAAACCCCGACGCAGGTAATGGCGGAGACTAAGGACTGGGCGATAGGAGCAGTTAAGGCCCTCGTTGTCCTCCCGTGAGCGTTGACTCCGGGTATAATAGAATCTCGGAGGCACTCCAGGGAAATCTCAGTGCGGGTTACGTTTCCCTTCCTGCCAGCCACAGTCCACACGGCGAGTTCCCCCCACCAACTTCCCCCTTCCTCGATTTATCAGCACGTTTTCTTCTTTTTGTCAACATTTTTCTCAACGCTTCCCTCCTGAGAATTCAATCCATCGCGGCGTGCATCATTCTTGATCCCTAAAACTCATCGGCTCGTTCGTCTCCCACTCAACATTTTGATTCGTTGTTCACCCCTCCACATTCTTCATTCCCTTGTGGGTTGTCCTTCGTTGAAAAATACTAACTTTCCTACTGTAGTGGAGGATTTAGTGAATTATTCATTTATTTCTTGCAGTCTCAAAGATACTTATCTTGGTTTATGTATTACGAGTAATTTTGCATACCGTGTGGCGAGTTTTTGTAAGCCAACAGCATACCAGTTTCTGTCCGATCCGCGCAGCCACTCGTTGACGGCGCCCTCGACTTCTGCGTCACTGGAAAATCGCTGGCCTCCCAAAAAAGTTTTCAATGCCGGGAAAAGATGGTAATCACTCTGGGCGAGGTCTGGAGAGTACGGTGGGTGGGGGAAAACGTCCCAATCAAATTTTCTGAGCAATTCATGGGTCAAATTTGCGGAATGTGGCCTTGCGTTGTCGTGAAGAAGCAGCACTTTTCTCTTCAAAAGTCCGGGTCTTTTGGCTTTAATGTTTTTTCTCAGTTGTTCCAAGACTTCACAATATCTGGCAGCATTCACCTTTAGGTAGGTAGTCAACCAGCAGAACACCCTTGGAGTCCCAAAAAACCGTGGCCATAATCTTTACAGCGGACGTCGCAATTTTGGCTTTTTTTGGTGCTCTTTTCTGGGGACTTTTCCAGACCATACTCTGTCTTTTTGACTCTGGGGTATTGTGGAAGACCCAAGTTTCATCCCCAGTCACTATTCGATCGTAAATGTCGTCTCCTTCATCCTCAAGCATCTCAGAAAAGCGGTTTGTTGCCTCCAAACGGTTTTGCTTGTGTTCGTCAGACAAGAGCCTTGGAACCCACCTTGCACACACTATTGACATCTCTAAATCTTCTTTTAGGATTCGACCAACTACAGAGCGAGTTAATTCGTACTTGGGATGAACAAAATTCACAATTTCATCAATTGTACGGCGTCTATCTTCATCAAGTGCTGCGCGAACGGCCACAATCGCCTCCTCTCCAGTCGAACTCGACGGGCGTCCACTACGCTGCACGTCATGCACCGAAACACTTCCTTCCTCAAAACTTTTTCGCCACTTTCGGACCATTTCTACACTCATCGCATTATCACCATATGCTTGACAAAGTCTACAATGAATTTCAATCGCGGTAACCCCCTCCTTGGTCTGGAATTTGATCACAGAACGCACTTCACAATCGGACGAAATCGCAAGGGGGGCGTTCATGTTTCTAACTGAATAGGTTATCAACAAACCGACACAGCGGCCTGAAACTTTTACAGGACTACCACTACATCCAAACAAAAAACTTGAGACCATCCGTAGATTTCTATGACTTGTAGGTTTTTTTTAAAAGAAAATAGGGAAACTTACTTTTGGGATGACCCTCGTAATTTTTGTATTTAAGGTTTAAGCCGCACCTCAACCAGAAGGGTCATTAGCGGCATTGAACAAGGTGCCCAAAGGCTTCTAAGGGATTCTAATGGATTCTAGGGGGAGCCATGTTTCCATCCTTGACTAAAAAGGAGCGCCATCATGGATTCCACTGGCAACTCGGAGAAAAAATGTACAGTGATGACCACTGTTTAGCCCCCAAAGTAGATTAAAAAATAACCCCCACAAATAAAGTAATACAACTAAGACTAGATGTAAAATAGGCTAATGACTGTATTCATGCTACTATACACAATCAGCAAAGTAAAACAAAACTACGACTAGACTAAATATATCACAGTTCAGATATCACAGTTCGTAGTAGAGCTCAGCGACTCTCAGGTACAAAACAGGGATCGGACATTGTCTGGTCCGGATAAAACGTCAACCCACTGAGGGGGCTGATGCTGGACTCGAAGATCCACAAGGGCTGGGCAATCCTCCAGAAAGTGCCGGATGGATAGATCATCCCCACACCTCCCACATTCAAGATCTCGAGCTTCTGCACTAAGCAGGTGTCTATCATTAAGACGGGTATGGCCAGTGGCAACCCGGTTGACCACTATTCGATCCCTCCTTATTACTATTATAATTATTTTAAATATTTATTTTGTGACAATCTAAGTGATTGTCGAGATTAAATTTCTTATTCCATTTACATCTATCTACTTATTCCATCTACTAATATCTACTTAACGTTTCTTTTTCTGATAAAAAGTATACTTTTTATCACAAAAAGAAAACGATTAGTAGATATTTTACGATTTTGAATTTGATATTTTGAATTTAATTTTCGTCCCCCTGAAGAAACCCCAGTTCCTGGGAAAAAACGTTGGAGTATAATAAAACCCCAACTTAAGGGCAGAAAGACCTTTTTTGGTGGTTACACATATCTATTATCTATGAAAGGTGGGGTGACACAAAGCCAGTCAATTTTAAATTTCCTGGGGTGAACAGGAAAGATTTTATCTCACTCAGCTGATCAGGAAAGAGCTCCGTCATTTCATTCGCCCCTTAATGTCCCGGAGAGTCCCCCTATCAAATTTCAATTCCCTAGGATGAACAGTAGAGAATTTAGCTCAATCAGCTGATCAGAAAAGAGTCCAACGTTTTAATTTATTCTTCTCTTGATGTCCTTGAGAGACTCCTTATCAAATGCATAGGGTGGTCAATACTTCAGGGCGTGATTCTAGAGTTCATTTCTGATCCAAAGTTCCTCCAAGAGATTTTTTTAATGCTAATTTTCAAGTAATTTAATGTTTAAGGTTTTTTTTTTCGTGTTTTCAATCTTGAGTCACTAAACAGCAATAACTACAAGAATTAAAACAGTAAGTTTAAACTTGAGGATATCGTTAGAAAGAGCGTTAATTTTTCTTTTTATTTAATGCCAAATCATAACTTTTTCTGGGATTCATTTGGTAAAAAAACTGCCTGAACATAAAATTTACACGAGAACGAGAAATTCCGATTTTTTAAACCGGCTGTGAGTGACCCATTTCTGTACTGTTTTTCATGTACCTCATTTGTAAAAACTGGCCCAAGATCTCAGCTTTTTCATAATCAATTTTTATTTTACTTTACTAATTAGAGGCTTAAAGTATGTTTGTATGTTGAAAAACATGTTTTTTTTTCTATGAAATCGAAGGTTTTTGTGGAAAATGACCCTCTGAAAAAATTCTCGAGTTTGGGGCCGGTTTCTACGTATTTTTTCACGCTTAATCAAATGGTATCACTTGCAGATTTTCACAACTCCGTTTTACGCTTCAACTAACTAGTTTAGCACTTTAAATAACATAAAATTTAGCATAACAAATGGACTAAAAATTCATGAGTTAAAGTGTACTAGATCTGCAAGTGTTACCATTCGATTCAGCGTGGGGAAAAAAAAAAAAAAAAAACACGTAAAAACCGGCCACAAACTCGAATTTTTTAAAGGTTCATTGTCCAAAAAACCCCTTGATTTCAATTAAAAAAACCATGATTTTCAACATACTGACATACTTTTATCCTCTAATTAGTAAAGTAAAATAAAAATTTATTATACCGCTAGAAAGCTGAGATCTTGGGGCAGTTTTTATAGATTAGGTGCAGGAAAAACAGTACAGAAATGGGACACTCACAGGCGGTTTGAAAAATTGTAATTTCTCATGCTTGTGGAAATTTCATGTTCAGGTAGTTTTTTCACCAAATGTATCCTATTGAAAAATTTTGATTTGGCATTAAATAGGAAGGAAATTTAACGCTCTTTCCAACGGTATCCTCAAATTTAAGCTTACTATGTTATTGCAGTAATTGTCACTAAAAACTCGAGGTCAAAAACACGAAAAAAATCTCAAAAATAGAATAACTCGAAAACAAAGCGTTAACAAAAAATCTCTTGGAGGAACTTTCGATCAGAAATGAGCTCTGAAATCACGCCCTGAAGTACTGACCACCTTATGCGGGACGCCCTGTATACCTGACTAGGTTGGATAAAAGCGAAACACGAAAGTGAATGGAATTATCTCGAATTTATGTGTAGGTTAGTAAATTGCACAGGAAGGTGATCAAATATTGAAACAATGAACCTTTGTAATTGAAACGTAGTGTTAGCAGATGGTGGAGAAATTATTCTAAATTGGTCCGCTGACGTTTCAAAGTGCGTAAATCTGTTTGCATCTGGTTCGGTATCCTCATATTTAAACGTACTGTTTTAATTATTGTAGTTATTGCTGTTTTAGTGACTTGAGGTCGAAAACACGAAAAAAATTTCAAAAATTGAATTAAAGCGTTAAAAAAGCTAACTATGCTAACTAAGCTAACTATGCTTAAACTATGCGTTTAGTTAAGCTAACTATAGCTTAACTAAGCGTTAAAAAAAAAGAAATGATCAGAAATGAGCTTTAGAATCACGCCCTGAAGTACTGACCACCTTATGCGAGACACCCTGTATAGACCTATACACCACATACAGGTCTGATATCACAGTTGCGTGGAAGGAGACGAAAAACCCGATTCAATACGAGAACCCGTGGAGGGACATGTAGAGTGACGACCCTGGAGCTTCAGAATCTGGCAACCAAAGGAATTCGGAGGCTCCCTCTAAAAAATAGTTAGAGCTAAAGCATTTGTTCTGTGTTGAAACGTCTCCTATCGATTTGGCTGCGGTATATTGAAAAATCACGAATAACAAGGAGGCCCTAGCATGGTTATTGGTTTTATTATATTCTCTTATCCGTCTCTTCAACCAGAAAGCGACGCTTCACTCGGTGACGTACCTCCTCTACATCATGTTTCTTTGATGAGAAACCCGAACACGCATTTCGTTTATTATTGTTATTTCAATTCTTACCTACATCAGGATTTCAACGAAGAATGGAGGATACACGGATTACCTGGATGGTGAAGACTCTTTTTTGATCTACATAAAATGGATTGAATAATTTTTAGGGTACATATTAGTTAGGCACTAGTTTGTGATTATTACATCTCGTCCTAAATTCAAGGGGCACCAACCAATCTCTCAAACAAAGCATTAAGACATTATTTCAAAATGAAATTTGAGTTCAGTCCCACACTTGTAATAAAAAATTTGCTTCCAGTGCAATGATCCAGTTCAGATCGGCCATGTAAGAATTTAAATTTCGAAAATGGCCTGGCTGATGAATACCAATGTTGATTTTTTTGTGTGGTAAATAAACCTTATATATTCTTACCTGTTCAACCTCCTCAATTAAGCAATAATTTTTGGTAGTTGTTGTGAACTACCCGAATCAGTTGCTGTTTTCTCAAAATAAATTCACTCGATGGGCCTTAGGAGCAGAGCCAAGTGTTAGAGTAGAGGGTGAAACCGTAGAGTGAGGACAGCCTGCCTGGAGAGAGAAGTATTACGTAATGCAGCATATTGCTAATGCTGCTGAGTGTGTTCAGACAGTGCAACGTCGATTCGCACGGTATGTTGCTTTCAAGCAGGGTGTAGAATGTTCAGATTTCAATTATAGGGATATTCTACAACAATGCAATCTTTCCACCCTGGAAATTCGACGTCATACTGCAGATTGTTTATTTATTTTTAAGCTATTTCACAACAAAATTGATTGTCCCCATTTACTCCAAAAGCTTGATTTTCATTTACCTCCCTACAGTACTAGAAGTAATGTTTTATTTTATAACCCTACGTCACCAACAAATTACCTCCTCAACAGTTCGATTCGCAGGGCTCAAACAGCATTTAATCGCATAAAGAGCGATAGTTTTGATTTATTTTTTGATTCAATAGTTGCACTCAATCGGACACTAAATTGAAGTTTTCTTTTTCTTTGCAGTATAGCTAATTTTTCTGTTTTTTTTTTTTTTTTTTTTTTTTTTTTTTCTGTCTCTTGTTTTAAGATATAATATAGTTTATTAATTTTAACTCTTCGAGTTTGCCATCTGAATTTATGTTTTAAATATGTATATTTCACGGTATGTAATTTACATTGTAATTGGGCACATGCCCGTGTATAATAAAAAAATAAAAAAATAAAATAAAATAAAAAAATAAAATGATAGACGCGACATGCTCCTATGACCATCTTACGCTGTTCAAACTCAACCAACAACCAGTCTCCCCTCTTACCAAACTTAACTTCTCAGTTTGTAAGATTATTCCTTTCCATTTCATTGTTATACATATATCCGCTCTCCAATTTTAGTTGGTCAGTTTTAGTTCATATTTTCATTTTCCTTGTATAAAAATATCCGTAGGTATTCATAAAAATATCCAGACACCTTCGTTCACAGAGTAGAGTAGGAGTCAACCGCCGGTACTAAGATACCTTCAAGATTCGGACCCTCTTTATGAAGGACGAATTCATTTGGTAAAAGGACGAATTAATTTTGTAAAAGGGCGAATTCAAATTGTAAAAGGACGAATTCATTTTGTAAAAGGACGAATTCAAATTGAAAATGCTAAATATCATCATCGTAAATAAAATAATGTAGGTAGCTGCTTGATATGGTTGGATAGTCATGTAGCATTACAACCGTAGACAAGCTTTTAACGTTGTGTTGTTTCCGAGTCGCGAAGCTCCAATTTACCCTTCCTTGTGCCGTGTGAAAGCGAAAGAGCGGTGGGTCCCGGAGGCTGAGAGACAGAGAGAGAGAGGCCTTGTTTACGCATATTATAGGTGCAGCGAGGGGTAGCAGACGAGGCGCAGGATACCGTGAATGATTTAGGAGTCTCTGCGAAGGCTGCTTAGAAGCGAGCTATGTCCACTAATTAACGTGTGAATTATTGACGTCGACGTCGCGGGCTGCAGTCGCCAACATACGCAACCGACGTTTCTCGGCCGCAGCCACTAGATATGAATATGAATTAGCCAATGAACAGAGTGGTGCGCTTGAGCGGTGACTACCTGCAAAACACACGTGCTACCTTGTGTGTGATACTGTCTTGATTGGTGTACGTGGAATATTGTGGCGTAAGTCCCAACAATACGGTGCCATACTTGTCTATCGTGCTATAAACCACCTGCTTGGCATTGAAAACAAAATATTTATTGCAATAGACAATAGGGTTTTTAGCGCAACTGTACTGAATCAATTCTCCTTCACACCGATGACTGACTGATTCATTTACTATTATGACTGAGTTTACTTCCTTCATTAGCCTTGCTTGTTCTTCAGTCTACTTTCAGCTGGAACTTGAAAGATAAAACAAGAAATATATATATATATATATATATATATATATATATATATATATATATATATATATATATATATATATATATATACAGGGTACAGGGTGTCCCACGGAAAGGTTACACCCCCACTTCATTTTCTCTGAATTCAGCGTAAAAAACGCTGCAAATTATTACACAAAGGTTTATTATTTATGTATTAGACAGCCCTTCTACGTAGATCTCTGGTCCATAATTATTAAACGCCGCTTATAGTACCTATATTTAGTATCCGAACTCGGAGCTTCGGACCTCACAAATGGGTTCAATCCATTACAGCAGCGGAATCTCACAATTTTACGCTTTTTAATACAGTTGATAAACAAAACAATTTATTACCAAGTCATCTTTCCAACACATAAAAGTGTTACCTATACTGTATATTGATATCATTTAATTGGTCAAATTTCAAAAAGCGTGCTGACAAAATCACTGAAAATGGCTAAGAATCGTTAAATTGATATTTTTTAGCATAAGATTTGTCAAATAAAGTTTATCAACTATGAAATGAGTCGTGTCCGAAACCTCGGAGAGGAAACATCGCGCTCGAGATATTCGGGAGTTTGTTTAGCTAATTTGAATTATCAGTGGGAAAAAAAAAAAAAAAAATGAGCCCACCGGACGCCGCCCGGTCGGTGACCCTTCGTGAAGTTATTGAAGAAACTGAGGCGACAGTTGCGAAAATAAAGGCTGAGTTGAACGTGTTTACCGAACAACTACAAGATTCACCGCTCGTTCATCCAATCGGTGAGTTATTTAAAACCGATTCTACTCTGATTTCATTTCTGAGTGAGACAAACGAAGTGGTTTTGGAGGAGAAAAGAAAGGTGACTCTGCAGTCAGCGTTATTAAAGCAGCGCGATGAGCAAATCGAATGTCTCAAGGAGAAAATCGAAGAACTAGGCTCACAAAAATCGCTGAAGCCACAACAGTCGACTGTGCGCTATTATTCAGACGAGAGCGAAGATGTCGACGAATCAGAACAGGAATTTTCTGATCCCCAAAAGCGTAAAAGGAAGAAATCCAAGGGTAATATTCCAACGCAGAATAAAACAAAACAAATTTTAAAAACCAAGGACCCGAAACCCCCACCAATCTACTTGCATAAAATCACCGATAATTATAAAACGATTGAGGAAGCGGTGCATGAACATGCTCCAAATTCCAAAGTCACTGTTATGAGGGATAATCAGGTTAAGATCAACCCATCTACCTCGGATGGATTTCGGAACCTAAGTGAATTCCTTCGAAATGAAAAATGTGAATTTCATACGTACCAAGACAAACAGACTAGACCCTATTCAGTCATGATTAAGGGTCTACATAAATCTCTGTATGAAACAGAGATAGAGCGCCGATTCCAAGTAGAATACCCTGATCTCGGAAAAGTAAAGGTCACACGCAAACTAGGGTGAAAAACGAAAAACGCCCTGGACATGTGCATAGTTGCCTTTGAAAACGAGACTAACATAAAAGACATACATGCTATTACTTCCTTACATGGAGTGAAAATTGCTGTGGACAGTCTTAAGTCTCCTAAACTTGTTGCACAATGCAAAAACTGTCAAGGTTTTGCACATACAAAGAATTATTGTGTCCTTGAGACAAAATGTGTCAAATGTGGTAAAAACCATGCGACAAAAGATTGCCCTAAGCCCGTTTCAATACATACAAAATGTGCCAATTGTAACTCAAACGAACATCCCGCAAGCTACAGAGGATGCATAGTAGCGATCGAGGCCCAAAAGAAGTATAAGGAGAACACTCGAAAACACCATGCATCGGAAAGTACAAAATTCACTTTCAAAACACCGTCACAAGTTCTTCGGGAAAAAAATTCAACTCCCTTCTTACAAGGAGAAGGGGGGGGGGGGGGACAACTTAAAAACATACGCGCAAGTCCTCAAAAACGTCCAAACGCTTCAGCAAAAACCTACGCTGAATGAGAAACATGCTGACCCATTAACTGTTATTCTTGATCGTCTAAACCAAATTGATCAACGATTCACTGAATTCAATATAAGAATCGGAGCACTGGAAAGTAAACTCCAATCCAAATCGAAGAAATAACCATGAAATATCTCAACATTATGTCATGGAATGCAAATGGGCTCATATCTAGGAAAAGTGAGCTCCAATTAGTGCTTGAGATAAATAAAATTGACATTTGTCTTGTGTCAGAAACACATTTCACTAAAGAATCTTATTGTAAAATAAGGGGCTACAAATGCTACCATGCACTTCACCCAAGCAATGCTGCTCAAGAAGGAAGTGCGGTTTTCATAAAAGAAAATCTCTCCCATCACGAATTCACTAAGATTGAAACAGAAATGTTCCAGTGCAATAGAGGTAAAAATGGAGTCATTCTCAACCATAGTAGCGAGCGTCTATATACCACCAAAATACACTGTCAAAGAAGAAGATTTTGCTGATGCGTTTGAGCACCTGGGAAATCGCTTTATCATCGGAGGGGACTTCAACGCCAAGAACACATACTGGGGCTCCCGAATTACCTCTACACGAGGAAGAGAACTGTACCAGTACACATCCAATCATAACTGTGAACCACATTCAACAGGCAAACCAACATACAGGCCAACAGACAGAAAGAAACTTCCTGACCTCATTGATTTCTTCATTACCAAAAACATATCAACAAACTATCTGTTAGTACAAGAATGCTTTGACTTGAGTTCAGATCACTCGCCCATTATTCTTACGTTAAGTGACTGGATCATCCAAGCTCAACAAAATCCGACACTTAGTAACAACAAAACAGACTGGATCAACTTCAGAATTGAAATAAACCAAGAAATTGATCTCAACGTTTCTCTAGACACCCCAGAAGAAATAGACAGTGAACTAGCAAAACTCGTTTGCAGCATACAAACAGTAGTCAGCCGCAACACACCAATTATAAAAAAGCGACAAAAAGGCTTGAACTATCCAAGGGAAATAATGGAAGCTATTATGAGAAAACGCAAAGCAAGAAAAAAATGGCAAGAAACGCGAAGCCGAGTGCACAAAGCTGCAAATGAGCTGAGACAGATGGTCAAGGAGATACATGATGCAACCATGGAGAACCTTGTTTCATCTCTAACCAACTGTAGGGATACAGACTACTCCCTTTGGAATGCTACCAAACACTTAAAAAGACCAATTGTGCAATTGGCTCCGCCCCTTAATAACGAACTAACAGGTATGTGGATAAGGAGCAATAAAGAAAAAGCAGATGTCTTTGCAAATCATCTGGCTGATATTTTCACAACGAACCCTGGAGTGCCTGACGAAGAACCTCATGAAGTGGTCCAGCCGTCGGAACCAGATATTTCCATTCCATTTGTCACTGTCAAAGAAGTACAAAGAACAATTCAGAAGGAGATTAACTCAAAAAAAGCCCCGGGATATGACTTGATCACTGGTTTAATCCTGAAATATCTTCCCCGAAAGACCATAGTCAAATTAACGAAAATCATAAATAGTGCCATTAAATTTCGTTACATCCCTCAGTTATGGAAAATAGCAGAAGTAATCATGATTCCTAAGCCAGGCAAATGAGTTAAAGTCCTACAGGCCTATTTCACTCCTACCTTCGCTTTCAAAACTATTTGAAAAACTCCTTCATAAGGTACTACTAGTAGTTGTAGAGGAACGAAAACTTATTCCAAAGCACCAACTTGGCTTCAGAAAACAGCATTCCACCATAGACCAAGTCCACAGAATTACAAGTCTCATTGAAAAAGCATTCGAAGAGAAAAAAGTGTGCTCTGCAGCCTTTCTGGATGTGTCACAGGCGTTTGATAAAGTGTGGCATGAAGGGCTTATTCACAAACTTCGCAAAATTCTACCAGCATGCTATGCAGCAATCCTGGAGTCTTATCTGACCTACCGATACTTCCGAATCAAACAAGACGACGCTTTCTCGAAGCCTTTGAAGATTCATGCTGGAGTGCCACAAGGCACTGTACTAGGCCCACTACTGTACCTGCTTTACACTCGCGATCTACCAGAAACTGAGGAAAATACAACTGCCACGTTTGCAGATGACACCGCAATTTTGGCGACAGGAGAAACCAACATCGAATCAGTTACAAAATTGAACTAGTCCATCCTCTCATCCATGAATGGACAAAAAGATGGAGAATTAGATTGAATGAAGCGAAGTCTGTACATGTTGATTTCACAAATAAAAGGATCAACTACGTGCCAGCTTTCCTTGACAACAAGGCGATTCCCTATGCCAATGAAGCTAAATATCTTGGGATGACACTCGATGCCAAACTGAGGTGGAAATCACATGTTAAAAAGAAAAAGTCTGAACTAGTTATCAAATTCAGGAAAATGTACTGGCTTATGGGAAGACACTCAAAACTGTCTATCCACAATAAGCTCATATTGTACAACCAAGTCCTCAAACCTGAATGGTGCGCAACTGTGGGGGTGCACCATATGTCCTCAACATATGGTGCGCAACTGTGGGGGTGCACTGCATAAAGTAACCGCAACATTATTCAGCGCTTTCAGAATAATGTTCTGCGCACCTGCGTTGATGCATACAGATACTTCAGAAACGACAGATTACACTATGAGTTGAAAGTTGAATCTGTCAATGAGGTTATCCGCAAGCAAGCCGTCAACCATCTTTTGAGGCTCAGAGATCATGTTAACGAGGATGTCGTTCAGCTCCTTGACACCGAAGATGTATAATAATTTATCACATGAATATTGCTTATAAGTTGTTATTACTTGGCGCAATAAAACTTGTCCAAAAAAAAAAAAAAAAAAACTATGAAATAGAACATTCAACAATTTATGTACGAAATTATGCTAAAAACTTTAACTCCATTAATTTTGTTTTAAAAATCTAGAAAATTGCAAAAAATAGCCTAAAATCCAAAATCTCTTTTTGAATAGAAGAGTATCATTTAGAATACTTTTTTTTCATAAAATTAATAGCTAACATTTTCTTTTCACTCATAAATCTCCAATTTCTATACAACTTGAAATATACAAAAAAGAGACACTTTTCACCTATTTTTGGCTCATGGCACCCATGTGTGTGGAGCGATCGAGCTGGCGAGAAGTTAGGACCAACTAGACCCCAAGTGGAGTCTATGTGCGAAAGAACAGATTTTTAAGTCAATTCTAAGGCCTTTTATGGCCCGGACGGCGAACGGCGGACGGCGGACGGACATTTCAAATTTGGATTCTACGCACCTTGAAACGTAAAGTGACGAAGTTTGAGGGGGGGTTATACAAATTTTTTGCTATACGATCACATAGGCTTATTATTTGAAATAATAAACCAATATTATTGGAAATAATAAACCAAAATTGAGACTAACGCCATTCTTCATAATTTTTTACGCCTATCTTAGGAAAAATACATTCGCGCGAGCCACTTGCTCCAAAAGTGGTGCAAAATGATATAAACTTGGTTTTTCCAAATGGGAACCCGAATTTTTTATTACAGATTCGAATTTTACATGAAATTTCATGATAAAATGACCCATCACTCAATTTTCAAGAACGCTTAAACGGGCGCGATTTTGCTCTAAAAGTGCGCAATGCCGCTCTAAAAATGCTGAAATACTGAGTTTTTTAAGATATTCAACGGCCACATGTAACGCATGATTTTGGGGTATTTTTAAAATTTATTTTTTAATTTTTTGCTGAATCTCGTAATGATGTTCATTTATTGATATTCGCAACACCAACTTGGGAAAACACCAAAGAATCGACCAGAATTGCACTTATCTTACTCATTTCCTCAAAACGTACTAAGATGTAGTTTATTCGGTGTTTTCCCAAGTCGGTGTTGCAAATATCAATAACGAACATCATTACGAGGTTCAGCCCGAAAAATAACAAAAAATCATGTATTAAATGTGGCAATTGAGTATATTTATTCAGTATTTCACAATTTTTGCATTTTTAGAGCGGAATTTCGCACTTCTAGAGCAAAATTTGCGCCCGTTTACGCGCCCTCAAAAGTCTAGTGATGGGTCATTCCATCATGAAATTTTACGTAAAACTCGAATCTGCAATAAAAAATTGGAGTTCCCATTTGAAAAAAAAAGCTTATGTCATTTGCGCCACTTTTGGCGCAAGTGGCGGGTGCGAAAGTATTTTTTCTGAGATTCACGTAAAAAATTATGAAGAATGGCGTTAGTCTCAATCTTTTACGCTGAATTGAGAACTTGCTGAGACGAAGGGAAGGCCACGCGTGAACGCAAGGTTACCCGCCTGAACAGGGTATTCATTGTGGAGGACCACCGCTCACGCTACTTCGCCTTAAACGTATGTATTCAGATGAAATACCGGCGTAAAATTCGTGCTAGATTCCCGAATAATAGACCAAAATGGTTAAATGTTATTGTTTTGGGGATTGAAAAGTGACAGCCGTCCGGGAAAACCTGATTTCTACCAGACTATATCATTTTTTCGATTTCCACAACCCTGTGTTAAGTTCCGTTTTATTTTCACTCAACGTGCATTTGACATCGCTCATCCTACTGAGTCCTCTGACATATGGCCCCTCTCGTATTGTTAAGATCCATGTTTCTTCTCAAATTCACTAAAATATAATTCAGCCGGAAGGTAGGCCATTTAAGTTCAGATCATGATCAGGTACATATTACTATAGTATTTTACCTGAGGGTGTATTGTTGTCTCTTTCCAACACCACCACCGGGCTTGATGCAATGTGCAATTTTATGATGTCTTCTGGGAACACTTGGGAATTTCTTCCATCCGGTGACCGGAGTCAAATTGAAATCTGAGGTGGAAAAAGGATCGAAGCTTATCAGCTTTCAGTTGCAACCACTTACCCCCGTCTATTGACTGGTAAATCGATAAATTCCTCCTTTTTACTCCCTCAACAAACTTAACGGGTAGGATTTCCTTTTATTTCTCGGTTTTACACCTCTGCTTCGCAACAATGAACAAAACTTCCGACGCACTTGTCATCAGCCTAATGCTCAAACGGTAGCTTCGTATCTTCTTCCGAGACCGATTGATTGGTCGCCATTACTAATTAAAAACGTCACTAACCTAAGTAAAGAGTAGTTACTAAGTAAATACTAGCATTCACAGAACAGGAAACTGAACTAAACTAAAGGCAGGCAGTACTCAAGCTTCGGTTGGTAATGTGGTCCTTCAATATTACGGTAGCCTCAACAGAGAGAACCTTCGGTGAAGTTCTATTCACCGTTGGTATATTCTGTGGTTTTATTTTTGCGACTGTGGCAATGCTGAATCCACGAGACCAATAACTTCTAGACGACACAAAGCCATGGAGTAAGAAAATTTCCTACCCAGCTATCCGCCTTTTTCGTCGATAGGTAAGCAGCTGCGCAGATCACTCAATCCTCCAACTCCCATTTCATAGGTTTTCATAGTTTTACCCATCCCATTTTTATTTTTGATCCATCGGATATTTTGTTGGGCAAAATAATGCGAATTCGCCTAGAAATAAATCGAATGCGCCTTGTTGAAAAAGGAATACCCTGAAGTTGGATTTGAACTAGCAGCTAACAGTGGTCCTACAACATGGATAACCTTGCTTTGGTTACCTCTTGTGGAAAGCTTCATTTTCGCATCCTGCAAGTCCTCAATTTAGAGGAAATGAAGGGGGTGTAACCTTTTCGTGGGACATCCTGTATACGTAATAAAATAAATAAATAAATGTCCTTTTTTAGCTAATTATTGTAAAAATAAAGCAATTGAAATGGCGCCAATATTGTTAAAACAAAAATTGTCGAATCTTTTTATCTCTTGAGATAAAAACTTGCGAAGTTCCACTTCCCTAGCAACGGAACGATTGTACGTGAAGATCTGGAGTGTTTTGTTTGTAATAGACATGTCTATTTCAATAAAATACATAACCATGTCAAAATAAAAGGAAATATTCAATCAGTGGTTCCAATAAAATGAAAACCGGCATTTGAGTGGTTGGCTAATGAAGTGAAATGGCGTGGTGGAATGAAATCTTTACCTATAGGTACTTGTGGGGTTCTGTATAAGGAGTGATGCATTTGACAATGGTAGGCGGCGAATGTTACATGGAACATGTATTCGTGCGCGTAGTGCGATCAGATTCACCTTCATGAGAAGAGATGGGTACTAAGGGCGCTGTTCACTAGGTAATAAAGGGAATTGATGTCAGCTATTATTCTGTGATCATTTAACCTCTGATGCCCACAATGTAGTACCGGGAGTTCAAACTGAGACACAAGAATATGGAACTTTACTGATGTACTGACTGTGTTAATTGTAAAGAAAAACCTTGCGATTTAAGGCTTTATTCGACATAGAAAGAATAATGAATTTGTGAACTGGGGTAACTAGGAACTCTTGAACAATCATATGATCTTATCATAAATACTGGAACACACCACATTCTTCTCCTCATGAAAGAACAAAGTCCGTGAACTTGCTGGGGAGTTTCTTGGGTCTCGTTGATCGCCGTTGGGGCTCAATGACATCAATGGGGATGATAGTTTCTTCAGGCTCTGTTGCTAAACCTTCGTCTGGTGATGATGCTAAAGGATCAGCAGTGATATCAGGATCTGATGATGAGGTGAGAGGAAGGTCAGGAAAATGATTTTCAACCACAGTTTCCCCCTTTGGGGCTAGATGTTTTAATGAAACTGATGTTTCTCGGCCATCCCTGAGTCTCACCCTTGCGTACTGAGGATTGACATGAATCAGGTCTACTTCCTCCACCAGAGGATCGTACTTACTTTTGCGAATATGTTTCTTCATGAATACTTTTCCAGGTGGCAGTAACCATGAAGGCAGCGTGCTTCCATTTGACGATTTTCTTTGATGTGAGAACATCCGTTCATGCGGGGTCTCATTTGTCGCCGTGCATAAAAGGGACCGAATTGAGTGAAGGGCGTCTTTGAGTACTAATTCCCAATCACAAGTTTCCATATTATTTGTTTTGAGAGCTAACAAAATGGTGCGCCATATTGTGCCATTCTCTCTCTCGATTTGACCGTTACCAGTCGGGTTGTAAGGGCTTGACGTGGACGTAGCTATACCTTTGGAGTGCAGAAATGTTCGGAGCTCGTTTGAAATGAATGATGTAGCCCGGTCAGAGTGGACGTAGGAGGGGAGCCCGAAAATTGAAAATAAATCAACCAAACATTCGATTACAGTGGCTGAATTCATATTTGGGCAGGGGTAGGCGAACGGGAATCGGGAGTACTCGTCTATGATAGTAAGAAAATATTTATTGCGCAAATTGGTCGGTAATGGTCCCTTAAAATCCATACTCAGTCGTTCAAAGGGATGAATTGCCTTTATTAGGGGACTTGAGACGTTTTTGAAAAATCTAGGCTTGATCTCAGCACATGAAGGGCAAGAAAAGGTAATTTTGCGGACCTCTTCTACCGAAAATGGGAGATTATGGGTTCTCACCCAATGAACCATTCTCGCAACTCCAGGATGGCATAACTGACTGTGAAGGGTGAGTAATTTATCAGCGTTGAGTGCACTGCACACCCTCGAAAAAGCGTCGGCGACTTGGTTCTCTTTCCCTGGTCGATAAAGAATTTCGAAATTGTAACAGGATAGCTCAAGCCTCCAACGTTGTATTTTTTCATTTTTGATTTTTGACTTGTGAGCTTTATTAAACATGAATGAAACGGAACGTTGATCTGTTATGATTGAAAAGTGACGCCCTAAAAGGGAATGCCTCCATTTACTTAGTGCTTCCACGATTGCGAGTGCCTCTTTTTCAACAGTGGGATGTTTCTGCTCACAGTCGGATAATTTTCTCGAAAAAAAAAGCTACAGGTTGACCTGATTGTGACAAAACTCCCGAAATTGAGAAATCACTCGCATCTGTTTCGACTACGAAAGGAATATCATGGTCAATACTACACACCACGGCCTTGGAAATTTCGTCTTTAAGCATTTCGAAATCGGAAATGGCTTCTTTTGACATGGGAAAAATCTTTGTCTCGAATAGTCTTTTAGCTTTATCAGTAAAATTTTGAACCCATTTAGCATAGTGAGCAAACATTCCGAGTACTCGCTCAAGTGACTTGGCATTATCTGGAATGGCTAACGTAAGCAATGGCACAAACGTTCTGGATCTGGAGCAATTGTACGATTTTCTATTTTGTAGCCTAGTAACGTGATGGATGTTAGTGAATAGTGGCTTTTATGTTCATTAATCGTTAGATTATATTTCTCAACAGCACGCATAAATTTTGCTAAGTTTTGGTCATGCTCAGGTTTATCTTTACCACAAATTGTCACATCGTCGAGGTATGCATATGTTTTACATAATTTCTCTTTCGAAATTATGTCATCGATTACCCGTTGGAAAGCTGGAACTCCGTCAGTAAGTCCAAAAGCAAGCCTACGAAATTGGTAATGCTTCCCGCAAGCTTCAAAAGCTGTATAGGGTCGATCTTTAGGGCGGAGGGGTACTTGGTGGTACGCGCTTTTCAAATCAATTGTGCTAAAGTAGGAGTTCTTAGCGACTTTCTCAAGATTTGGAATAGGATAAGCGTCGAGGTAGGTAAAACGGTTTATTGTTTGAGAATAGTCTATGACCATTCTCTTTTTGCGATTTTCGCTCTTCACAACAAACGCTTGTGCGCGCCAGGGTGATCTACTGGGTTCAATTATATTATCAGCTAAAAGTTTTTCTATTTCATTCCGTATAAATTCATTGTCTTCTATAGAATGTTTGCGAGATTTCACTACAATTGGCTTGATATCTCTTGACAGATATTCAAATAGTGGAGGTGGGTCGATCTTGGCAGGGGCAAGGTAACATATTTTCAAAGGCGGTTTTGTACCTCCAAATGAAACGTTCAATTCAGAGTGCTTGTTCAAGACATCATGACCTACAATTACGTTAGCGCATAAATTAGGTAGTACACTTAATTTTACTCTATCGTGTTGATGTCCGAGAATGTTTAGTGTGGCCCATGTGTAATGAGTAATCTTAGTATTAAGTGAAGTTGAAGCCATAGATACTGTACTATTTGTAGGGTACAAAATTGAATTTATGCTTGTTTTTTGTACAGAAATCATCTGAAATGAAAGTTTCTGAACTTCCAGTGTCGATTAACGCCTCAGTGTGTATCTGGTTTACCTGAATATGTACTGTAGTCTGTTGAAGTGAAGATGCAGAGGCTATAGTAGTAGTCGCAAGCGAAGTAGCAGCTGACTGGGGTTTCGTTTTAGGCTTGGAATATTTACAGACAGAGGCGTAGTGACCTATCTTATTACAGCTGTCACATATGGCCTCAAGCGCTGCTGGCGTGAGCGATGTCGTACACGTCCACAAAAGTAGCATTTCTGCTTTAGTTTGCCTTCCGAAGCCGCCAGAGTTGAATGGTCCTGTGAACTCACGGAATTGTCATTAGAATTTACATCTAGTGTTTCGGTAGCATTCAAGGTAGAGTTGTAGTCAACTGTGTAAGAGGTCGACTGTTTGAGGGCTGATTCCAATGCCCTAGCTTTTTCTAAGGCCTCTTGCAAGGTAAGGTTATTATGTTCTAACAGTCTCAAGCGAATGTCAGCTGATGCCAAACCTCGAATGAATGAATCCCGGACGTAACTGCTACGATGTTCGTCAGCAGTGACGGCCGCAAACGCGCATTCCTTGCTGAGAATCAATAACTCATGAAGATATTGGTCGATAGATTCACTCTGCTGTTGTTTACGTGTCGCGAGTTTATGCCTTGCAAAAATATTGTTGACGGGTTTGATGTAAATACCATTCAAGACATCAACTGCTTCTACATAAGTTTTGCAATCAGCTATTAACTCATATATAGGTCTCGAAATATGATTGGTCAACAACCGAAGCTTACCTTTGTCGGGAATCTCCTCAATCTTGTCTTCTTGGAGAGTTTCAATGAAGTTTTCGAATGTTGTCAACCAGAAAGACCTATCCTTGGATGCTAGATATCGCTGCATTTCTTGACGAAGAATTCTATGTCGAATAAATTGTAAAGAAAAACCTTGCGATTTAAGGCTTTATTCGACATAGAAAGAATAATGAATTTGTGAACTGGGGTAACTAGGAACTCTTGAACAATCATATGATCTTATCATAAATACTGGAACACACCACAGTAATATACACACAAAACATGGGTGTGCAATGCACACACCATGCTTACATGAAATAACAAAATTGCGCGGATGAATACAATCACCTGTTGTCAAAATGTTGCCAAGGGCTAAACAAATAAACTAGTCCAACATCTTTGTCTATGGAGTCTTGAGAACCTAATGCACTCACTCACTTGTTGATCAAGTTCCTTAGTTATGGATTCGGCGACTATTCTATTGGTATGTAAGTTAAGGCCTGAGGTTTTACTGAAATAATTTTTTTCAGGAAATGGTACCTCACATCACTATGGCTGGTTCTTTGCTGGTAGGTCGGTTAATGCAAGATTCCTTGCACTCCGGTTGTCACACAATATCTACGTAGGGCTCTCCGAAGGCCCTACGCCTTTTACCGAACTAATGATATCGACTTATATGCAGCTTCGGTTGTGGAGTTGGCCACTGTAGGTTGCCATTTAGTGCACCAGGATATCGGACCATTGCACTTGACGAAAATATAACCAGTGATTGACCTTCTTTCATCTGGGTAACTGAACCAATTAGGATCACAGTATCCATGAATGTGTTCATCCTTTGAGCCATCAAATTCCATTCTGTATGACGAGGTTCCATGTTAAAACTTGAAGAGACGTTTAAAACCTGGCAAGTGTGGTATGCCTGGATTGTTATTATATCAACTCAGACTGCTGAGAGCAAATGCAATGTCTCTCCTTGAAACTTGAGCTGTGAATAGAAGTTTAGCAGCTTGAGCTGCAGAGATGGCTTCTTGGTAAGGAATTTTTCTCATCTCTTTTCTCTATATATCCATCTTTTAGTGGCTCCTGTTTTGTTGATAATTTGTCACTGCTACTCATTGAAAGGGCGGTTGAATTTGTTGCGTCCAAGCAAAACCTCTTGAAAACTTGCTTTACGTAGGTATCTAATATTGCTGACTGATCCACTTTTTTTTGAGCGGCTCAGACACATTGAAGGAGCACACAACCTAGTTCAGGCGAATGAGGAAATGTTAATGTGTCGGTGGAACCAGGCGTGAATTCCTGTAAGCTATTCTTCGCACAGATATGATGTGAGCTCTCTTACCATCTAAAATGAATTTTAATGCTTTCTATAATTAGGTGTTTACCCGCTTACGTCATTGGGAAAGGTTGTTTCTCGATGAAGGAATACTTTAGGATTTTTATCATAGCCTAATTCTGTACCTCAGAGGTCGATTATCGTAAGTGACATTTTGGCGATTTTACAGGAGAGCCAAAAGAAGTTGTGGGCACACCTATTTTGATCCCTATGGCCCATTCTGATGACTTTATCATGCTCAAATTAATTAATTTGAGCATGATAAAGTCATCAGAATGGGCCATAGGGATCAAAATAGGTGTGCCCACAACTTCTTTTGGCTCTCCTGTAAAATCGCCAAAATGTCACTTACGATAATCGACCTCTGAGGTACAGAATTAATCCAGCCGGACTTACTGACTATAGTAAATACCAACTAGAGTGAATATCGGGGAGGCGAGTTTGACGGTAATTGGTTCCACACTGGCAAGCTAACAAGCAGACAAAAATATTCACTATTAACCATGCCGATCAAATCAACGGAAATTATGGAAACCGAGGTAAAAATCTTGGTTATCCAGATGAATCATAATTAATGATTATACATAAAATTTATGAGCGCAGCTGAAGACCATAGACGTAGTTAGGAAACCGAAGAGTAGTTATACGATTTTGTACTATTCGATTATTTTGAACGTCCCATGTTATTTATTTATTACGGCATACGCCAATCAAAAGGGAAGTTGTTCTACAGTATATAAGGAATAATGAGAATATATAAGATACATTTATATTATGTAGAAAAGAGTAGAAACTCAGTGAGTTCACATCGTTAAAAAACCAAAATGATAACATTCTTATAACCAAGCAAGAAATAAAACCACATTAGCTACAGTAAGTCTGTCCTTCAATATGAGATCGTTGTAGGTCGCTTCATGTGTTAAATAGTTGAATAGTCACTTGGTCCGATGGCATTTGTTGCTTATAAGCAAGATACCTCACGATATACCTCAAAAAAGCTGTGTCACTCACTTTCCAGATGATTCTTGTGCACCGCATATATAACTAGAAGGATGGGGACCAGCGACATGTAAAGTGTCATAATGGCAGTGAAATCGTGTGTACCTGCTGAGGAAGCCTAAGGATCAAAATGTTATTGAAATGTACGTTTAAGTGAGCTTCAAGACTTACAACATGAAAGATAATTTTAATGTGAAGTTGAGGTAAAATCCAAGTCTAGGCTGTGTCCCATAGCTAGATCTTAATCAATGGGATACCTTCTCTCAGACCGTGAAAAGTTGCTGTAAGGAACGGAGAACGCTGTGAAAAGGGTAATTCGAAGGGCGTGGAGAAGTCAGTGGCGGTAGGAGGGTGAGGGGATGAAGGCAAAGTAATCCAGGGTAACATGCGCATCTCCTTTTGTCTGTTCCACCCAATAGAGCGCGCTCTCTCCACCACTAATAACCCGTGCAGTTCTTTTTACCTAAAACACAAAAGATCTCGCCGAGTTGGCGGCATTAAAGGGCTCCTTCAGAGGTTCGTTTCCTATTCTTAAACTCAAACCCATACGCCGCTCCCGTCGTAGCTGAAGAGAGCTAATTGTCATGCTCTCCCGTTACGGCGGATCTTGTGTTCCTTCCCTGAATTTCTGTATAAACGTTCGGAGCGTAAAGTAAGCTCCCGGTGCGCTACCCTTGAAATTGGAGAGCCTTCCCGTTCAATCACCTCAAAGGTAATTACCAACCTACGTACCGTATAGCATCGAATCAAGGTAACTGCACCAAACACAGTCAAACTTTCCATAGACTGCCAGACCAACCTGCGTAAACGATTTGACCAGACCTAGGAAAAGTTTTCACATGCGGCACAAAAACATTTCCATCCACCCATTACTTCACTAGCATACTCACCATAATTATAAACTATTCTCAAATTCTCTGAAATAAATTTTAACATTTCAAAAAATCAGTTGGAGCGATCAAATTATTTATTTTTTTCTGATTGTATTATAGTATTTTAACTTACTGATATTATGTAATAAAAACTGGTTGGGGAGGGGGTTAAAAAAGAAGAAAAAAACGGTTATTTTGCCCAGGTCTCAAATTTCAGGTCGTTGGCTAGGTTGCTTCTTGTTGCCTCCTGTGACTGTAGGGTTGTGCACTACGTTGCTGGAACAGCTGCTGGCACTAAAATGTGTGTTTTATGGATAATTGTTGTTTGGTCTCCGCAGGTTTAAATTTTCTAGCGAATGATGGTTAAAAAAAAAAATTATTGGACAAGGAAATATATTTAATTGTGCACAATTTTGGCTTATGGGGAACTTTCATCTGTTGGAGTGCACAGTTTTGACCTCTGATTAGGATTCAGCGCACTTGAATAATATGTCCAGCAGGAATTTGAAATAATAATTATTGTTTTTTTTTTCCAAATTTTTTGATAACTCTTAGTTTTTGGGTACCACTTACTCAAGGGCAACTAATTAGAAGGTAAGTCTAAGAGAGACTTCGTTTCAAAATTCAGCGTTGTAGATCAATTAGAAAAGAACCTCTCAGCCTATAGCCTCACGGGCCATTCATATGATTAAGGCGGTTGTGCACTTTGTGTCCTAGAGCGGCTCAATTCAAAATTTCAGCCTCTAGGGCGATAAGGAGAGAAAATAGCTTCAGACATAAATCGGCTGACCAGGCTGGTATGGCACTATTCGATTCGATTTTGATTCATTCGATTCTATTTGCATCTGAGAGGCTTCGTTCGAAATTTTTAGTTTCTTTGGTCGAAACTACGAAAAAATAGCACTCTTCCTTAACGCAGAATTTTTCCTTACCCAGCCATAAAACATAATTACACACCTCAAAAGAATTAAGGGGTCAATTTTCCCTATAGACGCCAAAGACCCCTGATCAATCGAACAAAGTTCACATTATATCTCATGATTAGGTACTTTTTGTTTTGTTTCATCTCAAATACTGAGAACGGTTAGCTCATATCATGCTTCGACTTGAGCCAAAACAGAATGAATCGTGCTTCTTCATGGTTATTAGCTCTAATCCGGAGCAGAATAAGATGTCGCAATTCTGTCTTCATCATCGTGTCCAGCACTAAAAAATTTTAAAACTGAGGCGTCACTCGGCGGAAAATGGGAAAATCGTTTTCTAAGTATCCAATATCCAACTACCCTTGTAGTACAAAAATTTTAGGATTTTTTCTGGTTTTTATTTGCTTGAAACTTTATATCAGGCACCTTATTAACGCTCTCAAAGTTTCAGTTCGATATCTCAAAAATTGTGACAAAATTGGGGGGGTTGATTCTTTTCAGAATAATGCTCAGATTCATTCTGTTTTGGCTCAAGTCGGAGCTTGATATCGCTGGTCTTTCTCAGTGTTTGAGATAAAACAAAAGGAACAGGGTGCATCGCATCTCCAATAGGAATCATGAGATATAATGAGAACTTTGTCCGTTTGATCTGAGGTCTTTGACGTCTACAAGGAAAAGTGATACCTTAATTCTATTGAGGTGTGTATTACAGACAACATCATAAGCATTAGGTAGTTGTCTTATGAGCACCACTTGTTGTTCGACGAAATAACGAGTTTGTTGTTGTAGTCCTGGTTTCGTTTGGCTTTGCAAATCACTCAAAGAGGAGAGAGTTGCTCTTGACTGAATGGGACAAAGATGAAAGGTGATTTGGTCCGATCCTGAGTTGATTATGTGGAGGGAAAAGAAGAGAAAGGCCTTTTTCCTCTCGGTGGAAACCTTAGGGGAAGTTGAATTTGCATGGAGATTGAATTAGAAACTGACCCAAAGGGACCGTTGACGGTCCACACGGAGATCACCAATGAAATAGCTGCCTATTGCTCGTCAAACCTTCTACAACCCTTTTCCACTTTGACTACCTCCCATCAAATCTTAACTACTTTACAGCGAAAACGTGATCACAACCCGAGAAGGAGTTTATGACGCGATTCAGGATGCGGAGAAAATTATTATTCGTCGTTTCATATTCACTTCTAGTAATTTCCTACCTTCCATACTGTCGTCCCATACATATACCAACGGAGCTGGAACCCTGATATTCGCTCGCATCCAATTTACAATGAATCCAATTTCAAAATGTGTCTTGTACTTTCCACATAATATAAAAATTAATTTAGGTCTGTGGGTGTGTATGGTTGATGACGCGGGTTCACCCATTAGGAGGAAAGTAGGGTCGTCAGTCCACCCGCTCGGTGCCTGAGTACACCCACCAAGATGACGACTGCACCTGAACAAACTTGTTCTTTTATTTTTCCCGATTTACAATGGGGCTTCGAACCAACAAAGTCAGCCAAAAATTGATATGGTGGTATTGAGTCGTGTTTGGACAAGTAGTGTTCTTGATTTCTCGACGAAGTCGTCATTATCACTCCGCCGCAGTTTGCCTTCATCCGATGAAGGTGAAACCTTCGTAACGGACATTATGAAGACAAGTAAGTAACGTACTAATGAGTGAAAAGATAAATGACTCGGCTGGGGGAATAGCCCCAAGTGATTTATAATGAATTGTTCGTAAATTTTCAAGATATCTACAATTTGACGCAATATAATTTTTTTATTTTTATTTTGACATGGATAATTATGTTTTCCCGCTGGGGGTCAGCCAAATTTTCCGTCATGCAACGCCTAACACACTAACGTTAGAAAACTTCACGTACAATCGCTCCGTTGCTAGGGAAGTTAACTCCGTTAGTTTCATCTCGAAAAATCTATCACCACTTGTTGGAGAGCTCTCAATTTATCTCAAAACATCACGCTGTAAAATTCCCCCTTCTCTTACTCTGTGTTTCATAAAAAACGTAATCAATTAGGCAAGTACCTACATAATTATGTTTAAAATTATGGCGAGAAGATGCCAACGGGATTAAGAGGCAAATTTCTCTATCCTCGGAATACGTATTAACTACGAAGAATTCGACGGAAAAATGAAGGAGATATGACAAAAATTCTTCCACGTTCACACTAGGAAGTTGAAACTTGATTGGGGGTATCTTCTGGACATTAGGGACGAATGAAATGACGAGCTCCATCCTGGTAAGCTGATTGAGCTAAATTCTCTCCTGTACATCCTAGAAAGTTGAAATTTAATAGGGAGTTTCCCTGGAACGTCAAAATACAAATGGAATCATGGGGGATCAGCCGGTTCAGCTGAAAGTGATTAAATTAAAGTGAAAGTAAAACTGAAAGATTAACGGTAAAACTGATTAAACTGAAAGTGAAACGGGATTAAGAGACGAATTTCTCTATCCTCGGAGTAGGTATTAACTACTAAGAATTCGACGGAAAGATGGAGATATGAGAAAAATTCTTCCACGTTCACACTAGGAAGTTGAAACTTGATTGAGAGTATCTTCTGGACATTAGGGACGAATGAAATGACGAGCTCCATCCTGGTAAGCTGATTGAACTAAATTCTCTCCAGTACAACCTAGAAAGTTGAAATTTAATAGGGAGTTTCCCTGGAACATCAAAATACAAGTGAAATCATGGGGAATTAGCCGGATCAGCTGAAAGTTATATTCTGCCCTGCCTACCCAAGAAAGTTGATAATCCTCTCTGGGATATCTGGAGACGAATGAGATGACGGTCTCCGCCCTGACCAGCTGAGTGTGAAAACATCTCTATTAAGAGGAAGGTATCATAAGACTCCGTAAGTGTTTATGGCGTCATAAGACATCCTGCCACACTGTATCAGTGTGTAGCGTTGATACTTAACTTTGATATACTTAGTTCAGTTTACTTTTTTACTACCAAAGTGTTAGCGCTTTTGTGCATTGATAGCTCCATAACCGAGAATCGTAGCTACTACTGTTGGTCTTATTCTATTCAGAAGATCAAAACCTATAGGATACTCATCAAATATAACAATTGGACAAATTGAACTAAAATTAGAAAAATTTAACGATACCTACCTATCTCATATCCTGATAAGATGGAGAGAAACGAGCTTCGAATTCATGTTCAGCGCACTCAAAATCTCTGAATTTAATATTGAGATCCATGTCTCGAAACACGAGTTTTTTTTAATGCAAGCCTGTTGAAACATTAGATTAACATTGATTTGCATTGAACTTGTTAAATTTTCTATCATGGGGTTGCTAGCTATCTAGTTTTAACGATAACTGCATACTTGGTGCATTATTGTTGTGGTTAAGAAGAGTGATGCTAAAGAAAAATAACTATCCCAAGAAATTGGGATTGAAACTGTAGGAAGCAAAATGGTAAACACGTGACACGATGAGCGTGTTAATCATTTTACTGTAATAAACGAGAGTTTATGTCTTCAAAATACATGGTTTTTTTAATGAGCGAAAATGTATAGTTTCCGTGTTGTTTCTAATCAGGGTTCATTTTTCTGAATGTAAGGTCAAGACTCTTTACAACATACATCACTGATCCGTAGAATGGGTCTTTCTGAGGTTGCGGCGAAGACGTTGATAGAACACAGGCATTCTGTGTACACAAGGGCGGGGTCTAGACAAACTATTTATCATTCTTATTTACGGCCTTTGCGGACGGGAAAATGGCTCGCAGGAACCTGAAAAATAAAATACTCCGCCCGCTAGCTTAGATTGGGATGTTAACGTCACAACTGAGCCGACCCCCGCCTTATTGTGTTTTGTTGTTGATGGGAGGCTGTTTGATTGAACACCACGTAGGATGGTGAACATGTCTCTGGAAATAACACATTCGATGGTGAATTGGGGAAGTTTTGAAGTGAACTAACTACGAATAAATTAGTCAGAATGAGACATCCAAACAGGAGTAAATTTTCTGGTTAAAGAGCGTACCTAACAGGATGCGTAATTGATTCGTGTAGAATAAGAAATAGTTGCATAACTCAATCGCAAGGTTTAGTTGCATAACACAAGTGCATAACACAAGTTAATGAAGATCGGAAACAAAAAGGTAAAACATTAGATCGGTTTTGATGGTTAGGTCATCATCAGTTACAAACAATAACTTTCTAGGACGTCGCTCTGAAGCTAGGTTATGTATGCGAGTATTCGTCAATTTTAGAAGGACATCCTATTAAAATTGATCCAGGAGAGTGTGGGACAACCCGAAAACGAGAGAAAAAATAACTGAATTCAACTCCGTTTCAGACCACTCTAAAACCAAATCCGCAAAAAGAAAAAAAGGATGTTTATTTGTGCGAGATTTAAAAAAATATATATTTTGGTGTTTAATAGTTTAATATTAAAAATTCCAGAAACACTCTTCGTTACAGTGATATGTCTTAACGAATTGTATGAGGTTACTTTTGGGACACCCTGTAAAAAAAGGTGCCATTGCTGTTATTTTTTCCTACGTTTATGGTTGTCGCTGGATTTTTTATTTTTAACTTAGGCAGGCGAGGAAATCTTCATGTTCCTAAGGTTGTAATCGGATCTCGTAAGAAACCCGCGAGTGGGATCCTAACGCTACTAAAACCTCACCTCTCTTTTTCCCATGTTGAAACTCATCCTGTAACTGTTTAATACATCACGTCAGGCGAGACCTAGAAAAATGTCTTCAAGCCTCTCGGTCCATATTTTTCCTCCTCTGTCTTCCCGTTCTTGGATAGTCTTTTCTGGAGAATTTCTTCTACGTAGAGAGCTACAGAAGTCCAATGCTGCTCTCGCTCAAGCATTTTGATAACTACCACTTCAGGTGTTACGTCCTGGTGTTGAGCACATAATCGTACATATATTTCCTCGCAGTTAGGACATATTGCCATGAGGCACTCGGTGGCCTCACAGGTTTTCAGGCAATCACTGCATGAAGATTAACTTTTGACAACTGGCCGTCCGTGTCGCTGTCTTTATATCTGGAGTTGGAGTTCTTACCGCCAAATCAACATAACTGCACAGTACCATCGTTTTCATTTCGTCTTCACAATCCAACTTGACCGCTTTCTCATTTTCATTTGTCTTATTTCAAACTACTAACCCTAAGTATTTTTGTTCAGCCAAGTAGGCTGTGGTCCTTCGAGAAATTTAGCAGCTTATTCAAGCAATCTTACGTTTTAGGTCAACTCACATGTAGCCTAATTTTCTCTCCTTACAGTCAACACTTATTCGTTGGGTGCAGATATGGTGCCGCTTTGTGTCTCCAAAACTTACTATGATAAATAAATATAGTAAGCGATAAGTTGGGGTTACGAATCAAATATCTGTATATAAAACTTCATCATTATCTGAATCATGTAGGAATAACTTGTAATAAAAACAGAAATAATAAGAGAAGGTTTCTCATTAAATTAGGAATGACAAGATCAATCAAAAGGAAGAAATCAAAAACTGAGCGATGTCTTATGGCAAGTGCTCATACCCTTCAAAATTTATTGGGTGTGGTTTGTAGGAATAGGTTCATTCATGAATGGAAGTACATACCGAAATTCCCTTCTTGATTTGGCTTCTTTTTTGATATAATTATGATCAATGTGCAAGGTCTGCAGTGAATGACGTATACAACATAATTTGTATCCATAACAAAACATGACCCGAGACTTTTCATGAGTATTAAGGAGAGGGAAATGGCATATTGAAATGTGGAGTCTTGTATAATAAATTCACAGCTTTCCAACGAGTGGTGAATGATTTTTGTGGGATTGGGAATCAGGAAGTTATATTCTCCTTCGGAACGATTGGTTGAACGCTTTTTTGATAAAAAAGTGTGACATTTTTTCTGTCTGACGAATATTTGGAATGACCCCTTGAGCTAAAAATATCCACACCAATATAATTTGTTTATTGTTAGTTAATATACAATGTAAATTAACAAGCTCGGATTTTTGAAGCAGAAATTTATTGTTTGTGGTAATAAGGCGGCATTGCTTCAATGGATCATCCCCTGATCATTTGCAAGGCTGAAACAAAAGGAGAAAAAGTTGAAATGGTGAGTTGAGAACATAGTAATTTTTACACCAGGAGCATAAATTGAAGAAAGGAAAATTATGATACCTAGATTAGTAAAGATGTGGAAAAAAGAAGCACACTATTTTGAGAATTTATTTTAGGCTTTTTCATGTGCCCAATCTACAATTGATAGGTGAGCTTTGAATTGCACAGGGAAATAATCTAACGCTTAACCAAATGGAAATACAAATCAAATTCTGAGAATATCTAGGATTTAATCCTCGTCATTGTTGAAAATTTCAACAAAATCAGATTTTGCACGGATTTTAAGTCTTCACTCGTTTGTTGGCAGATATTGATTTGATATGACTTATTATACAATAATGAATTTCGCATATAATTGTAAAATGGACATTATTATGTGCAGATATAAAACCTGGAAAAATAAAGATTGATTGGTCGATTGATGACTACGCTTGCGCTGAATTTCCAATTCCTGATTGAATTTCATATAAGATTATCAAGAGCCTGACCGCCATAGTCTCTGACTTTTCATCAAAATTAGATAGAAAATCTATATCGGTCGTCTTTGAGGTTGTCCCAAATGTACACAAACCCCTCACGAAATTTTCCCCTCAAGTTTTGTGACATTGAACTTAGAGAGAGTTTTTGGGGTGAAAAAGAAGGGGGAAAAAAAAAAAATATATATATATATATATATATATATATATATATATATATATATATATATATGTATTTATATATATCAAGGGGGAGGGGGGATGTTTTGTTCCTTGATAATGTGCTCCACCCACGAAACATGCCTTATTTCTCAATTTAGCATTAAAATTGACTTCAGCAACATAACCAAAAACAACTGGTCACCTACCTGATGGAGAAGGAGGTCCTCCTTTTAAAAAATAAACTAAGCAGTCTTTTTATAAAAATTCAAGCTCTGATGAGGCCTTAAACAGGTGAAAGTACTCAGCCAATAAACACAAAATAACAATGAAAAGCCTATAATACCTCATTCTCCAAACCTACCTACGTATAGCATAACTTACGAAAATTGGCATACACGCTCATGCGGCATCATTGGAACTTTTAAAATTTTGGGAGCCATTCCAATAGCTTCATTGATTATGAAAAATAAAGTTCGATAAAACCAAAACGTTGATATTATAGTATTTTTATTTTATTTTTTATTTAGTGGTTTAAGCCGCACCTCAACCATATGGGTCATTAGGGGCATTGAACAAGGTGACCAAAGGGACACTGCAGGTGGTACGATTCCAAGGGGAGCCATGATACCCTCCACCACCAAACGGAGGGCCATAACGGACTCCACTGGCAAATCGAAGGAGGGTGAAATAAGGGGTACAGTGATGACCACTGTTTAGCCCCTAGATCGGATAAAAAAACCTCAAAAATCAAATAAATAATACAACTAAGACTAGATCTAGAATAGGCTAATAACTAAATATATATAATATAATCGCCAAAGTGAAATAAAACTATGACTAGATTGTACATAAATATATCACAGTTCGTAGTATAGCTCAGCGGCTCTCAGGTACGACAACAGGGACTGACATTATAGTATTCAGGGTTTAAGCTTGTGTGGCTCGGATTTATATGGGCGTGATCCGTGAAACCCCTGAACATCAAAAGGAAATCGGAAACTTCAAACCAGCTTGTCAATCACCAATCTCTCGTATGTAAACTTGGGGATTGACTAATTCATTCGAAATTCATCGGATACTTAGCCGTGCTCGAGGCAGTCGGGTCGGCACTAAAGTGAGTTAACCGTCAGGCCGAGAGGCAATCGACCGGCGTTGAAAGAAGGATGGAGAATGCCAATGAGAGCCAAAGGAGATTGGCAGTCAATGAGCGCCCTCGACAACTTGAACAAAAAGGTTATTGCCTCTACCTCGATAAAACATGCCCTGAAGGGCCCACTTGGAGCCTTCTACCAGGCGGGACGTCTAATAAACTCTTGTAACCGAGACTCTGAACTGTGACTTCCAATATTTCACGCACTTTCAACAAATGGGTTCAACTATTGAGGTCTCGGCTCCGAAATTTGAATTTTCAGCGAGTTCCCTCAGAAATGAAACTATTGCAACGGCTCCAAAAGTTTTGAATGGTCGTGGAAAATGTAGGCTATTACAATAGCTCCAAAATGTTTAAAATTAAATTTTTCGAAAAATTTCTTCATTGAAATCCGTTTTGTGACATTCTGAAACGATTTCTGGATTTTACCACTTATCAACGAAGATACGAAAAACGCGTTGGTGGCCCATTGCTGATCTTTAGGACATACTATGGACTCCGGCAATTTCAAAATTGTAGGAAGAGAATCTAATTTGCAAAAAATAATATTTCAAGAAAAGGTTAGAATAAAAAATTCAAATTCAATTAACTACTAAAAAGACACCCAAAACTTGAGCAAAAGTTACTCGTATTTGATTGAGGGACTATAAATTTATAATTACCGTCATTAACCAACTAGGTAAAACATTTGGAAAAACATTGTTAACAACATACCTAAATTTAAACAATTTTAAATTTGATTTTATTAAACTGATACCTTTGAATTAGATTTTTTATCACAAAAAGATAGGAATAAGTATTTATTTTACAAATTTTGAATGAGATATTTTGAATTTGGTCTACCTGGATAAGCCCCAGTTCCTGAGAAGAAGGGTTGGAGATTAATAAAAAACCAATTTAATGACAGAAAGGCCCTTTTGTAAAGTCTTATTTACTGCATATCCACCAGAAACCGTCAGGTTGCTGGTGGTTGTATAAGTGGTGTATAAGTGATAGATCTTTTGAAATTGGTGCAGTGGAATTCTGGAAATAACCGGTTTTCCGAGTTTATTTGAGTGCTGGAAAGGTGCAGATAACTAGATCATGGCATAGAGGATGTGAAGAAGTGTTTTTTCGTTTTTTTCTTCTTTTTTTTTTAAATTAAAGCCTTAATAATAAGAGAAAGAGGGGGGGGGGGGGATGCTGCATACAGAGTAAAAGCATTTGATGCTTTAATCACAATTTAAAGACAATATATATACATAAAAGAGTATTGGCAGTTTTATAATCTCCAAAATTCCTAGAAATTTTCCAAAGATGGGAGTTGCTCACAAGAAAAATAAAAGAAATGCTCATTAATATAAAGCAGCTCTATTTTATAAAAATAGAAGCAAACGTCGTGTCCTGGATGAACTATTGTCAGATCCCACGCTATCTGGACATAACAAAGATAAAATGCACCCATCTAGACATACAAATCTAGAAAAGGAATCTTAATAAAGGAATATTAATCTTAAAATTCATTTACACTAGGTTTAAAATGATTAATTTTTTCAATCAATTTTATATGAGGAGGTAGACCAACACACAATCTAGGGGCTAAAAATGGGAATTGTCTCATGAAGAAATCACAGTGTGGGAATGGAATTGCCACCATTAGGTCAGAATATTGGCGAGTTACACCTTGCAAACGAGGTGGATCAGGGATATAGTACTTGAAATAATATTGGATTAGTCTTGATAGTTAAGTCGAGGAAGAAGAACGTCGAGCTTCAAGAACAGTGGTTTTGTGTGACTTTGGTAATTCAGGAGTGAGGTAGGTAAATCAGCAGAACCAGTGAATTCCAAAATGTTTTGTATCTAGGTTCAATTTTTTAATAAGAATAAATTTTGTGAATAATGTGTTGCTAGGTTACGGTTGATGTGAATTGTTAAACAAGTCTTATAATTGTGTTGTGTGTACAATAGGTTGATAGAACGGTAATCCAGCAATCATATTTGAAGGTTTCAAGCCCTCATGATGGAGGGAATTAAAAAACCTTCCGACCGCAAACCTCCGGATAAAATGAAATCGATGAATTGATGGGGTTTGAAGATAAGCCTGCCAATCCTTTGGTAAGCACACCAGGTAATAACAGATCACCGTTATTGAACCCCCACCCCCGCTACCAATAACTGCCTCACAGGGCTAACAAATACCTGCGTTCATTTAGGGGCCTTATTACGTGTATGTACAGAATACTGACCAATCAACATACGTTACACGATATTAACGTTGGAAGACTGTTGAGAAATTACGACATTCGTGACGTTTTGCCAGTTGATAGACTTGGGGGCAATCAAATTCGAAAAACGACTGCGAAGTTGGGTGTGGCACATAGGTTCCTCGTTTACCTATCATGAATGTGTAAATAATTGAAAAAATTTAAATGATCTTGGAAAATTCCATAGAGGAAAAGAGTAAACAGAAGGAGCGTGAAATGTCATAATTGATAAATTGAGAAACGAAGAAACTCAATGTAATTTACGTTTGCGCAAGCGCAGAGTGAAGTATTGATTTGACAACAATGAAGCTGACAGGGGACCTACCCCCTAGTCCGAACATTACCTGAAAATTTCATCCAGATCAGATGGAAACTGTGAAATATAAGCTTTTTATAAAGATTTCATATTGGCGCACCGTAGCTATTAATTATACAATCATGTTGAAATTGATATAAGATGCTCAAATTGTCATCCCCCAACTATCATCCGAATTTGAGCGAGATCGGACTACTAGGGCGTGAGAAAATGATGCTTGGTAGAATTTACATTTGCGCATGGGCAGAGTGAAGTATTAAGCCTAGAACGATGAAACTGAAAGGAGACCGTCTGCACTCTAGCCCACACATTCCCTGAAAATTTCATCCAAATCGGATGGAAACTGTGGAAAATAAGCTTGTTACAAGGATTTGCGGATACACGATAGACACTCACACACATGGACACAGACAGACAGACACAGAACCAAAGTTGTTCAGAATGGTCTAAAACGAAAATGCAAATGGAAATTTTCGATTTTGGAGACCAAAGTTTTTTTTCTTCCGAAAGTGAAAACAATGCTTTCGCTACCTTTAGGTAGACTCTATTGTAGCCTTTGTACTTTCGTACCTCTGAGGCAGCCAATACAATCATATAACATAACCTTCTCACAGATAACAAACTAACAGCTCATACCCCTCAGAATAAGATAAAAAAGTCTATCCTATAGTATTCGTGTGGAATTCTTACTTCACGAAATCGATTTTATCATAATTCTTGTCACTTATAGACGGAAAAGTTTTATTGCCGTAATATCATCGGTTGACTATAAGGGCATAGAAGTAATACGATAATGTTGAGTAAATTCTCTAATGTGGTTATGCTGCATGGTTAGAACGTTTACAACAAATTGTGTTCTATTATAATTATGTTGGTACGTATTTGTGAGTAAATGGGGAAGTTCATTATAGTAGGATCACAGGCAAGGAATTTGAAAGCCTTGGAAAAAAAGAATTTGGACGTATGTACCCTTATATATACCCAACCTTCACTTTGAGATTCGGCTTTTCTAAGCGCTACCACATTCGCAGAAAGAAAAAAAAGTGGCAATGAATATATATAGCTCAATTTCGTGAAAGAAATAAAAGGTGAAAGGGACTCGACGAGTGGAAAATGAAACCAGAGGACTAGGTAATGCGGGAGGGCAGGTAGGTACCTACTAAAAGAAAGGACAGAGAGTTCAGTAATGATGCAATAAATATTATAGGAATCTAATGTATATTACATGGGCGAAGTGAAAGTAACAAGTATTCCGCCATGAATATAACATATACTCGTACCATGCCGAGAAATAAAGTGACAGAGAAAAAAACGCTGCAAATTGTTATGCAATGGTTTATTATTTCTGTGGAGGGTGTCCGAGAAAGATACGTAGTGCCTATTTCTGATCGAAAGTTCTTCCTGGAGATTTTTCTAAAGGTGATTCATTTTTTAAGATTTTTTCGAGTGTTCGACCTTGTCTCACGAAAATGATCATAACTTCCTTAATTGGATGTGTACAGTAAAAATTAAGGATACGTCAGAAACAGCATTAAATTTCCGATCAGATAGGTAACCAAACATTTTTTCAAACCTAGTAATTTCAACGAAAGTAATTTTTTGTCTAGTTCAAAATTCAAAATTATTCATTTTTAGTGTTCTAATGATTTTTACGAAATTTTCACCTGTTCTTCGTTAAGGAAAATCGATGGGATCTTTAAGAAAAACATTTTCAAACTGTCAACTTTCAAACTGTCTAGTCAATTTGACTTTTACTTTGCTATTATTTAGGGGAGAAAAGTGTGTTATCATGTTGAAAATATGTTTTTTCTATGAAATCGAGGGTTTTCGTGAACCACGATCCCTTAAAATACCCCTTTAAAGTTTTCGAGATAGAAATTTTTCAATATTTGAGTGCTTTTAGGGTTGACCAAAAGTGATGCCGATGTTACTGGCACTTCCCCAGCTGATGTATGATTTTGACCCGCATTTCATAAAGTTTTGTTTGGAGAAACTGTCAGAGGGCTGACAGGCGGAATTTTTTTGTATTTTGATTTTTCGATTTGACGCATCTTGAAATAATGTAAACCAACCAATTTTGAAGGGGGGATCAAACTAACAATTTTTTCTTGGTTGGTTACTGTGGTGAAAACCACCCCCTCTTTTCAACAGCCCTTTTCAGGGCTACCAAAAAGAGGTAGGCACAACACAAAAATATTTATAAGACGTCGAGTTACAACTCCGTCAAACAAAATATTTCACCAGAGAGAAAATACGAATTTCTCTCTCAAAAGTGAAATATTAACTAAAAACATACAAGGCGACCTCCCTAGACACTTACTGGGCGAGAGAGATGCGACAAGTATCTCGAACCAAGTCGCCTTGAACGAGAAAACTCAAACAGAAAATCAAACGTCCTCTAAAACTAGCAAGGACAATTCAAACAAGCCTACTCGCCAATCAGAAACACTGATTACACGAGAGACAATAGGCGAACCAACCAAGAGGCGGCAAGCAACCACCTCTGGTCCAGCAGCCACCCCGGGGACCCCGTCTGAACAACTGACGCAGAGAAAGCACCCGAGGTCCCCGGCTAAACTCAAGGTCGTCGGCTCCGCGACGGACGCTCGTAAGCACCCCGGAGGACCAGCTCAGCTATCATACTCGCAGATACTGAGAAAAAAATGTGCGAGCCAATGAGATTACACAGTCGAATTAATGAAATTAAGCGGACCAATCAGGAGGCGGCAGGGGGCGGCCACCTCCCTATAAATACCCCGCTCGGAGCCTCCGAAATTCATTCTACTCTCCGCTCTCGACGACGACACCTCGAAGTACGAAGATTTCTACACGCTCTACGCTGACGAACCTTCTGCATCCCGAGTTCATCTCAAGAACGGTTTCCTACTGCTTTCTACAAGGCCTACCTTCTCTCCACACAGATCTCGCATTGGCATCTACGAGTCCAGTGATTATTCATCCTGCTCATTGCCCAACGTAGTTCATCTGTCAGGACGCCACCCGGTACATCTATCGATATTCTCTTTAGATCGTACGCCCGAGGGACGTTCCTAGCCGTGTCACCCGGGTTTCGTAGCACTAGGCTCGTCACCGACCGCTGGGGCACGCCGGTAAATTACTCTGCTCATCCGCTCTAATTTACCGTCCAAGGAAGTCTTTTTCAAGACTACAAGGTAGGACCCTGACATACGAGCAAAGGAAAGAAGCTCTGTCAAGCGAGTCCACCTTCCTAAACCCTCTATTTCTATACATAGAGGCATCGAAACGAGCTAATAACTCGGCTCTTTCGATGGAACGTCGGCCGTCTTATTTCCTCATGCAAGGGGAGGCAGACGACGGCGAAGCCGGGCCTCTTAGCCCCCGTAGCGCTACCTACATGCTACCCGGCCAATCCGCCGGTCCCAGCGACGGCGCAAGGCTCGATCCTCACGACGAGATCGCCTTCTCACCTAACGTATTCACGAAGGAAACGTTAGATCAAGCCTCGCCTATACAAAAGATCGAGGATACCTTTCAGACCCGCTCTGAAGTCAATCATTATGATTCGACCAAGCTGTCCGAATACCCACGATATTCGACACAAGCCTACCCGGCCGATCCGAGTGTCAAATACACTCCCAATGTACAAAAAACAAAGGATACTTTTCAGTACCTCAACCAAGATCAACATATTCCTCCTACAGATATAAATCTTAGGCCGGAATATTACAAAACGGCTCAGTACCAAACTGATCGAACCCAGCACCCACTATGCGAGCCCAGTGCTCCACGCGGCTGCGACACGAACTATCTCTCAGTTCATCCCGCCAAGCAAGCTGACCTTGACGGATTCGCTCACATTCCTTACAGGAATAACACGGGGACTAACCCGCATAATCAGAATATAAATGTCCCACTTGGTCTACCGACACCAAGTAAAACATATATAAATCCACTACAGTTACAAAGTTTATTGTTGAAAATAATAAATCAAAAGAAGAGGAAAAGATTCAATGTTACACCACGGTAATATGAACACATATTTGTCATTAACATTGGTTCCGATTTAGCCTGTTCTCACTTTCGGAAGATGATCAATTTATTTTTTGTTTTCCAAAATCAAAATTTCCACGCTTATTTTACATTTTAGATAATTTTGAACAACATCCTGTTTGTGTCTCTCTGTCTGTCGTGTGACAGGAAACCCTTGTAACGAGCCAAATTCCTACATATTCATTCGTTTTTTGACGTCATTTACAGGGAATGTGAGGGGTAGGCTGTAGACGGTTCCTTCTCAGTTTCATTGTTAACAAATCAGTCTTTAACTGCAATGGAAACGTAAATTCCATTGAGCATCACAGCCTAGTCGTTTGACCGCTCAAATTATTATTATTAATAATAAATAATATTGAGATAAGACGATTTAATCATTACAAGGCAATTACATCTTGCTTGTATTATGTTGAGAAATCGCGAATGCAATCTTAGTAATAACTAGCTGGTTACCCCGTGCGTTGCACAGATTGACCTGGATATACGCAGCCCCCCCTCACCCATCACATTTTGTGACATCCCAATGGATCTGATTCAAAAAAGTTCCAGTCATGCTGCATGATCGTATTAGCGAATTTTCGTAAATTAACGTACTACGTGATGTTACATTGTTTTGAAAATTGAGGACTGAGTGAAAATAAATTGTTAGTTACCAATTTTATGGCAAAACACTCATTCTAAATATTAATCTGCTATTTAAAAAGTGACTTTGAATTTATAACTTTTGTGCAGTTTTTACCGATTTTTTAGCACATTTTAATGAAATTTAAGTACATTTTTCACCATATTTTGAACATCAATTTTTGAATATTCTATTTTATAGTTAACATAGTTTATTTGAGCTATATCCCGCTAAAAAATATTAATTTAACAAGTTTTAGCCATTTTTTGCTATTTTCAGTGATTTTTGCAGCACTTTTGGTTTATTATTTTCAATAATAAGCCTATGTGATCGTATAGCAAAAAATTTGTATAACCCCCCCTCAAACTTTGTCATTTTACGTTTCAAAGTGTGTAGAATCCAAATTTGCAATGTCCGTTCGCCGTTCGCCGTCCGCCATCCGCCGTCCCGGCCATTAAAGGCCTTAGAATTGACTTAGAAAATCCGATCTTTCGCACATAGACTCCACTTGGGGTTGGTCCTAACTTCTCGCCAGCTCGATCGCTCCACACCCATGGGTGCTATGAGCCAAAAATAGGTGAAAAAGTGTCTTTTTCGAGGCATGAATAGGTGTATGTTTTTTCTAGGTCATATTTGTGTGTTAATACCAATGCTTTGCCTACACATATTTAATAACATATCCTCTCGACTTTTCGTACGTACTTAGATAATGATATTATTAAGGAATAATTATTTGAATAGATAGGAGCTCAAATCGAGAAATATAAACATGCGTATATAATTATAGAAGTATAGGTTGTGGCAACTCGAAACAGGACACGCCGAGGAGTCTGGACGGGCCTTATGACGTACGCCAGCCAACTAAAACTACGATCATACTCAATTGAAAAAATAATAAACCTTTGTGAAATAATTTGCAGCGTTTTCTTGAAATTTTACCAATTTAATGTTCTCAAAAAATGCTGGCCAACAAACTCATCCTTTCGCTTTGAAAGCTTGATTTTTTGGCGCAAGAACGGGATTTTAATCTTAATCCTAAGGAGAGTTATCGTCTGGAAGGACATGCATATACATATGAAAAAGCGTTAACTCTAGGATTCGTTTCAGAATGTTTCAAAACGGATTTCAATAAAGAAAATTCTCGAAAATTTTGATTTTAAAATTTTTGGAGCCAACGCAATAGCTGAATTTTCTACAAAAAGTCGCTAAAAGTACTTACTTATAAATTACCTATTAGAACCAAACTACTAAGATCAACCCCCACTCAATCTCCACAAACTCCCCCATATTTCGGATTAAAAATATTCTTGATAGGTAACCCAAAAGACTCCCCCTCCCTTTTTTTCCGTACCACAAACACCTCCCTATGGTTGAGGCTGGAAAAAATTTCAATAGCCTGTGATTGTGGTTGACGTAATGTAAAAATATCAGCCCAATCAGATCCCCAGTTGGTTCAGTGATGTCAAAAATACCCCTTTCCAAACTCCCTCCCCCCAAAACACCCCTATGGGTCGGAATTGAACATTTCTAAGTAGGCTGTGGTTTTTAGTGTTATCCAAACATATTTTATCAATCAGGTCCTCAGTTTATTCAGTGATGTTCAAGATAACCCCATTTCCCCACCCCCCTTCCTGTCCCAAAACACCCCCTATGGGGCAGATTTGAAAAATTTCAAGTAGCCAATATTTAAGTTAGAATAATATAAAAATATTCGACAATCAGATCACCACTTCGTTCAATGGTGTCTGATACCCCATTTCACCCCCTCCCCTAAAACAACCCCTCTGGCTCAAATTTTAAAACCTTCAAACGGTCTATAATTTAGGTTGAACTGATACAGACATTTCCAACCACTCACATCAGTTGTCCAATGACCCCTGTAACAGTGAAAAGCGGACAGACAGACATACAGAGGAAAATTGAGAATATGATACCAATCTCTACAAATAGCATTAAACGGAAAAGAAACGCAAAATTTCATGATTTTAATCAATGTACAGACAGACAAACTTACGATTTTATTGATATAGATAGGTACATGACTTCTACAGTTTTGTCTGGGCCAAGTTAAATGAAGGGCAATTTCATCAGTGAAATATAGATAGTTTTTACTGCGCACGCGTAAACTTAAAATCCATTAAGCGCCTATTTCGTCTATTCTTTTGATCTCGCTCAAATTAAGACGTTAGTTGGGAAATGGCGATTTGATTACCCAATACCAATTTAATCGCAATTGTATCATTAGTAGCTGCCACGCATGCGTGAACCTCAAATCTTTGTAAAAAGCATTTTGTGAATAATTATAAGTATTCATTAATTTGTGAATAATATGAATTTTGCTACTGATACCTCCTACAGAATCAATGAGCCTCCTTCCGAAGAGCAAAGCGATGCAATTTATAAGGAAAAGTTACCCATGTGTGTGGGAACCCATGTGATTGCGTCTCATCTAGATAAACATTACTACTGTGTTATGTGTATTGCAAGGATTAAAAATTTGCTGATGTAATGGGTACAATCGGTCTGAACATTGTTGAAGATTTTGCAACGCTCACCTATCCGTAAAAAGTGCGAGAAGTTGACGTTTTTGGATGAAGATTACGGAAGTTGTGCAAGGTTCTGACAGGAACATACTGATGTACGCAAACAAAAGACACACTATCACCTCAGATACAAAATAAAATTTTTTAAGGAGGATATGAAACGTAGATTGCATGCGTAAATTTCGATTTTGGAGCAAAATATATCTTTAACCTCACATAAGAGAAAGAAATACATTAGGGGGTTGAGTTGAAAGCTCGCGAGATCTCAGTCACAGGCAACCCGAAGGCCTGTGTTGTGAAAAGAGGAGTCACTGACGAAACCCACTTTTTGATAAAGTTGAATGGCTTTTTTTGAACATTGTTTCCAATTTTTTACTTTCATTATTCACTAAACTCGGTGAAAAAGGGTTGTAGGAGCTAAAATGACGGGGAAAATTGATCACTTATGTAGAAAAATTGATGTTTTATATTCAAGTGTGTCCTATTAGCTAGTAAATATGCAAAATATGCTCGAATCCAAGCCCTTGGCAATCAACTGAACTCGTGCTGCAAGACACTGACGAGTCTCGAAGTATTCTGTGACGCTAAAAAGCTCGCGTGTGACTTTTGACACCAGCCAAGTCATGCGCGAACCTAGTGTGGATGTAGATGCTTTTGGCGAATTTGTGAAGAAAATTAAGCTATTGCTCTCGCCTCAAAATTTGTAGAATGTGAATTTTTGAAAAAAATTTATGCAGGAATCCGTTTCAGGCTATTCTGAATCATATTCTGAAGTTTAACGCATTTTTTTTATGTACGTGTATGTATGTATATATGTATGTATGTATGTATGTATGTATGTATGTATGTATGTATGTATGTATGTATGTATGTATGTATGTATGTGTCAAATGTTAAGGACACAAAACGAAAGTTCAAGTTCGTTGGCCAGCATGATCGGATTACATCTTCGGGTTGACATTTTCAAAAATGTAGTCAACAATTTCAAAATAGCCTGTTTTTTGCGATTTGTTGTGCGAAATAATTTTTTTAAGCTTACTAACATGTGGTATATTCGGAATCAGCGTAAAATTTCCTATAAGAATATGTATCAAGTTTTCAAAAATTTCAAAGTTGAAAAATCAGTCAAAAATCGAAATCATGCCGTTCTCTAGTTGTCAAAATCGGTAATATTTGCATGAAACATTGTGAAATTCACATCTGTGCAATATTCCGTCCTCCGATTCTCTCGGTCGCTCTCTTTAATGGTTCACGCTCAACTGTTTTAGAAATATTTGTCTTTAAATCTACAAGACTAGTTTAATAATAATAAAGTATGAGTACCACCTAACTATTTTTAATAATTTGATTCCATGTTTGTCTACCAAAATCATAAACTAAAATGTCTCTACACGATCAATAGCGACTGAAATGTCGAAGATTTCTTCAAAAATTCGCTCATGGGGTCATGCTGCATGACTGGACTTTTTTTTTATTTTACGATACTCGGACAGACCACGTCAACTCGGTTCCTTTCAACTCAACCCCCTAGTATGTAACGGGCCTAACACTACGTCGGGATATTCTAACTTGCACTTACCTCTGTCCAATTGAGACTCTTCTGCTTCCTTCTGTGATGGCGGCGTCGTTTCCTTCGCTTGTCAGTGAGGGCATGACCGAACTCTCTCTTGCAGTATTCGGAAGCGAGGCCAAGTCCCATTCCTAGGCCCATGATGATCGGCCAAGTCTTTTTCTTGCAAGTGAAACGGCTGGCTGTTGGAATAAAGGAGAGTTGAGTAGGGAAGCATGCATTTCCCACCGTTTTGACAATGTAACTATAAATTTGCATCTTCACAATAGAGTGATATTCAGTTGTACCGTCACCAGAATTGGTTCTGCCAGTTTCGCTTAAACCGCTTAAACCTTAAAGCTACTCATTGCGGTAGCGTGAAAACTACTTGGAAGGTGGACCATTACCTGTACGGTCACCCATCCAAGTACTCACCATGAGAGTCGGGCTGCAGGAGAATGGACTACGCCATTGTAGGCAATGGCGAACAATTTTTTAAAACTAATTGACAATTCACAGTAAAAAAATCTGCTCGAATGTGCTATAAAAGGTATATCAACCTAAAAAGACTCAATCGTACACATAAAACTAAACTAATGAGGACGCTTACACGATCGCGGCTCGGGCTCGACTTGCCCATCACAACCCCGCGCGTCATATTTCCCCCTTCTCGCCCTTCAACAAAACAATTATGTAGATAGAGACCCATCAAAATCCGTACCTAATTCTCTATAGTTAAATGCTCTGGATATCATTACGTTGTGTCATGCCTCTCTTCAATTCATGAAACTTAGATTTTCGCCAATTCGATTACACAAAACTCCACCACCTTAGCACAAGGTGGCAGTGATTGAAAAAATAAAAAAAATATCAACGCAAATAAATAATAAATAATAATAACGTCTAAATGAACTTGGTTATTCCTTCATAATGAACAGACCAGAAACATAGTGGACAACTAAAAATGAAGTATTAATGCTGTGATAGTGGTAACGATTGTATTTATAACAAATTGTTAAACAAATTGGTAATGATAATTTAAAAAACAGACAATTTTTCCTAACTTAACTCTTTTTTTGTCGGTTTTTTGTTGTTATTCGGTTTCTTATGTCCAAGTTTTTTCTTATTCCGTTTATATACATACTACTGACTTACTGGTAAACAGATATTGACTACCACCACTTATGTAAGAATTTCTTTCTAACTTTCCATGGTCCATTTTGAGGTTGGCCGCGGGCTGAAGTGACGGACTATTGATAGTGTGATCCTAATGGAAACGAATTTTTCGGAATGGACAGCTTTATAGAGTAGGTGAGCGTTTGAAAGCGACGAAAATTACATTCGAGCTATTAAAGCTTTTCAGTGCCACCATAAAAGGATCCAGTTATGCCCATCTATACAGGACACGACTCATGAGTGTCCCTTCCGTCGAAAAAGGTTCGGTCTATCTCTTCCCAATGATAGGAGAACGCAATTCATTTCGCTGAATGGTGGTTTTAACCGCATTACCTGGGAAACTTGAGGTCATTTTGGCAGGCATTCAATTTCCATCCCGGGTATATTGACAGAAAAACATACTGGAAGAAGGAGTGGTAACGTAGCAGTTGCTTTCATGAAAACAACATACATACATATACTATAACTCTATTGGTCTGTTGGTACACAACTCTGAAAGCCGTCGTTAGTACTTTGTAACTGTCCTATCACTGCTGTCACAGTAAAAGTCTGCCAAGTTGGGTGGTAAGTACAGCCATCTCACTTATAGTAACATGCACATATTATAAAACTAGTTGTGTCTAAAATGCGATAAAATTATTGGTAGTAACCACCTACAAACCGACCACCCAACCTCGCCTACTAATGGTCTAACAATGATGGAATTCATGAGAGTAACGGATTCTGTTGTGGCTGCTATTGATTCCAAATTGTAACGTTTGAGTATTAACATCTGAACTAATCAAGTCCAACTGTACGAGAACCATAAGTGACTTCTCTGAAATACCTTAGCCACCTACTCTAGCCGGTCATTAGATCGTAGCTCTAATCAACAGTTAATTAGGTCAGTAAGCAGGTTCAAGCTAGTGAGGAAGGGGGAAAATGACTGGAAGGGAACTAGACATGAAAATAAAAACTATTTGTAAAGAGGACGTAATATACATGAAACTAAGATTTCACCCCTATGACGGTAATGTAATCGAGATCCTAAGTTGAAGGAGTGGAATTACGGGGATGCAAATTATTACTCAAGGGTTTCGTGACCATGGGGATGTTACCGAGCAGTCACTATATCGTGGAAAGATACTACCACTGAATGTGGGAGAGCCTGGCCACGAAATAGCTGCTTGAGGGGCAGACTACTTCGGGAACACTTGAAGAGCTAACGTGGGATGTATATGTGACCACAGGTATAGATGAGGTGAATTCGTCAAACGTGACTCTCTTTAGCTCACCTTGACCACTAGGGAGAGGCGTGTCAATAGGGAGGTACGACGTTATAAATAATATGATGCAGCAGTCCCTATCGTACTAGAAATCTTGGTGATTTGGGGAAGTTGTGATGTTAAATTGAGGGGAGGCACGAGGAAATGACTCTAGAGTGGCTACAACTGACCCTAAGTGCTCGAAAGCGTCAACAGCAGAAAATACGACTTTTGTATCTAATCTCAACAGAAAGTGACTACTTATTTACTAGAGCAATGAAAAGGAGAAGGTAAACGTGACTATTGACAATGACTATAGATGACAAAAGTCCCAACGTATTGCATTGGCCAATGTGAAAAATGTTTTATGCCTAGTGTCGACAGTGCGAGGCAGCTCACCTCACATGACTCGTAACCTTTTCCTCTGGGCGAGGCATACGGGGTTGGTTAAATTTGTAACTATGCATGTTTGATGCGAGCACAAAACCACCCAATTAGTTAAAATAGGAAGTATCAATAACTTAGTTGAAATTAGGAAATATACTAAGGTTATAAGTTTTGAGTTATGAGTTTTTTTTATGGCCATCTACCTAACTTTTCTTTAGCCGTTTTGGGTGTAAAAGTAGGAGTAATTAGTAGTTTGCCACTAATGACCGTTCTGGTTGAGGGGTGGCATAAATCATTAAGAACAAATTAATCGATATTAGTAGTTAGAAGTAGTGCAATAATAGTTTGGGGTGTGAGATTTTACAAGGATTCCCCTTTTATTTTAATCGGATATTCTAAAGTCTAGGAATACTCTCTGTAAAATCCTGCAGATCGGGGTATATTTTGCTTTAGGAGCCACACGAATGGAATATTATATAAAAGTGACCTCATCCCACGCAATTCATTCGTTCAGAAAAATATACTAAAACTTTGTTGTTTCAAAAATTAAATAATATTTCCTTTTAACTCGTGGAAAATTCCAAAATTGAAGTAGTGATAAACTGCCAGTGACGAACATGAATATAAACCAGTAAAAAATCAACCAAATCTAGTCAGAAATGTTTCCAATTTCCTCGTTCTTCCGTGGCATTTCCTTTCCCATTTAGATTGCAGCCATTCGACCGCACAAATTCAATTTGGACTCTCTAATCTACAAATTAACGTGCTGGCCAGCGTTATTGTTTTACAGACGTGAGATGAGAATTGTTGAAGGGACGTTGAAAAAACAGGAAATTACTTCGGTATTTTTCGATTATATGCTCCGTGTAGATTCTGAAAAGTAAAGGAAAAAATCATCGGGTTGCTCCAGGGGCGGGCACTACCAGGGGGTCTGGGGTATGGTACAGGAATAATGAACTACAAATTACGAGTTTCAACTTCAAATATGAACTAATATAATAATTACTTAGTAATAATAATAACAATAATATTTAATAATAATACTTTTACGAAAATAATAATAGCGCTGTCAACCAGGAAACTTACAGTAGGGAGCTGCCCACTTGGGGAAATAACTTGCTCAACTTTGGAGACTTACAGTGGAAGGTGCCCACTTTGGGGAGTCATGAAATAGGGAACGATGCCCTGGGTTTGGGAATAATGCCCTTGAAAATTAAGTATGTTAAATAGAAATAATATGAGGGGAAAAATTGAGAAATTAATTTTCAAGAACCAATGAAAGTATTTATGTATCCAAGGGAGTATAATGGGTATTCCTTCTGGAAACCCGGGCCATGTTTCTTCTGAAACATTAACGCCCCAAAAATAGTGGATCGGATTACTAGGCGTTAGCCGTACATAATCCTAACCACGCTCTGCTACCATGTAACGAACTTAGGCGCCCCGGAGGTGCGATGGGGCCCTAAATCCACACTCATAGATAGAGAGGGGTGTGACAGTACCATAAGAGATATAACTCGTACTAATAGCATATAGCTACGTTCGGAGAAGATAGATTTTCCTGTTCTAGGATCACCCATCCTTCGCCAAACGCGGGCTTTCAAAAACACGGGAAGAAAGCGCCTGAGGAGCGACGGCAGCGCATTCCCTTGGATCTCGCCGGAACTGTCGCAAACACCATTTTACCATCTGTTCCGCCCTTGCAGTATTAATATTCTACCGCCGCTTATTATGTCTTGTTTCGGGCGCATTCAAGAATTTTTCGTCTGAGATTTGAGTTTAGGCCTAAATATTCAGATTATTATTTGCTCCCTTTGAGAAGTTTCATTTAGTTGGTTTAGTTTAGGTTTTAGTTAGTTGCACCGTCTGTAAACATCTCAATGAAATCACTATGAAATGGTTTTTTTTTACTCTAATAACAAACCTTTTTGGGATGATGTGGGATATGTTTTTAGTTTAATGATTAAATCCTCTTGACATCATAGCAAGTCATCTTATTATACGTAGGTAGCTACTAACCTAGGATAACTCTCCTTAGGATTGAGATATTCCGTTCTTGCGCGAAAAAATCAAGCTTTCCAAACGAAAGGACGAGTTTGTTGGCCAGCATTTTTTGAGCTCATTAAATTGGTCAAATTTCAAAAAAGTGCTGAATACATCACTAAGAATAATGGGGGTTTGGAGCTCACCCGGTATTACGCTATAAATTGGATTGGAAAGGAGCGAAATGAAGTACAGATTTAAATTACAATTTATTGAATCAATTTTTATTAGGAATTTTTGAAAAAGAACACAATCTAATTTATTGAAGTAGAAACTTCAAAGGACACCCTATAACATTAACACAGCAAAAGCTGTGACTTAGGGTGGCGCTTTGGCTGGCTATTATACGTAGTATATATATCATATATATACGTATATATCATCCTCTGCCTTCCCCGATGAATTCCATAGAAACTTGTTCAGTTGTCGATCGTAGAAACTAAAATTATGATGGTTTGGAAAAACATCGATTAAGTTAGTACATTTCAGTTGTAAAAAACAATCGAAAATCGACCATCCATACTAGTGCCTGACGACTCAATACGCAGAAGAACATGGAACCCGATTTTACCTCTGGTGTCGGAAGTCTGGCTTATCTGTTCGCAGATTCTCTTTAAGGTATTAGAAAGTTTTGGGATTGTTTTCGTATCGTTCAAGGACCGTATTGCTTATGAACTGTTCTGATATTTTTCTGATGATAATTGAATGAATATGTATTGTCATTGAGAATGATCTTCCGAATTTGGAGGTATGAATGTTTCAGAATACAGACAAACGTGGTGATGACTGTGGTTACTCACATTCTTGGTTACTGGCGTCCGGGAAAAAACATTTTGGGGACTTTTTTTGGCAGTAAGGTCGGAGTAAAATCGTGTTCCACGCTTCAAACTTATAAGGAATGAATAAATAAATCAAATTAATTTGCGGGGTGTTAGTTAAATTGGTCTTTGCTTGATTAAAAAGTTCAATATGACAATAACAAACCTAAACGACTGCCAAATTGGCACTGTAGATCGATAATTTCTTAGTTTGCACGAATATGACATATGTAAAAAAGTTCAAATTATACATCATGATCGTAAGAGAAAATTTTAGCAAATGATGGTATTGTATTTATGTTATATTGTTTTCCAATTTGAGCTTTTTGAGTAAGAAGAAAAATGATTAACTATAAATTGTATGGAATAGAAAACTTATTCTAAATAATAATCTGCTAACCAAAAAGATATTTTAAATTTTAGCATTTTTGCCGTTCCTATCGATTTTTTAGCACATGCCCTATAGATTTTTTTAGCACATCTTGTTTATTATTGATAAAATTAATTTGAATAATATTCTGCTAAAAAATATAAATTTAACAAATTTTAGCCTTTTTTGCCATTTATAGTGGGGTTTTTTGCAAATTTTTTAAAATTTGAACAACGTCAAGTGCTTCAAAAGCGCCAGCCAGCGAACTCATACTTTCATTTGGAAAACTTGATTTTTTTGGCGCAAGAACGGAATTTTTATCTTCATCCTAAGAAGATTTCAATGGAGACATTTTTCGTCATTTATTTATTTATTTATTAACGGGCAAGCCCAATTTACAACAGCAAAAATATAGGTTACATATATAAGTTACATAATTTACACATCTAATAAAAACAACAAGAAGAGAAAAAAAAACAGTTTCACCAGAAACAACAATAAAACAAAACGAAGAAGAGTCAAAACAAAGCGGGAGCAGAGAGCACTATAGATTTTAGAGATGAAAGGGGGCTATTGAAGAAAACGAAATCTGGATTTAAATTTAAGAAGAGGTTTGCAGAACGGGGGATCATTGGGGGGGTCATTGCGACAGCTTAAATTTCTATGAAAATTTGCTAAAAGCGTTAAACCCTAGGATTCGTTTCAGGATGCCACAAAACGTATTTCAATGAAAATCCGCTAATTAATAGTTCGTGTTATAATTGGTGAGGGGGTGGTAGCTGTTTAAATGGGAAACGATCTCAACATCATTTCGGTAAAATTAACTCAAGTTCAATTAACCATTATGTTTAATTGCTCATTAGTTCCACAATAAGCAATTTCCTGGAGACCTTATTTAGATAACTGAGCCGAGAGGAATTGAGTGAGTGTTTCATGATAATAACCGAATAATAGTTTTAATAATAGTTTAATGTGAGAAGTTGTCATAAGTGAACAACCGCAATGAACTCATACATTACCAAGACCTGTTCGTATGACCTTTCCGATTATTGGATTGGCTGAAATCGGTTTATGACTTGCTAAGTAGTTCTTGTCTCCAACGAATGCTGATACCTTTTCAATTCCACACAGTTTATATCAAAGCTTGTTAGAATAAAAAAATAAAAAAAAAATAAAAAAAAAAAAAATAAATAAAATAAAAAAACGGACAAATAAAAATCAAATGAAATTAAATACCTAGGTACTCGTTGAGAAGGAAAACATAATTTCTCACTTGACTGGAAATATCTATCAAGAGTTCAACCACCTATGGAACTTCCTCAAAAAGGTCTGCTATAATTTATGTAGAAAACGCTTGTGGAAAATCTGTAGATATTTCATGTTTTTACCTAGTCGCACATTTTAACGAGATTCATTCAATTAATACCCGAGAAAAATCCTCAATCCTTGATAATCTGATAACACCTAATATTTACGTTCATTAGTTCCCTGCTGAATAACGAATTGAAAAACTATGGAACGAATATCAGTAGTAGCCTACATTTTCCATGATAATTTGTGGGTATGTTTGTGTAGGTAACCGCGATTGCGTTGACTGCGATGTGCTTTTTAAAGAGCAGTGGAGAGAAAATCCGGACACAAAGGCAAAATCCTACGGATCCCATAGAAAGAATGTTAATGACTGTTTATAGACGTTTTTTCAATAAACTGTCCATTTATAGTAGGTATCAAAGTTATTTACGAGTGGGTTAGCTGACCAGGTTCCTCACGAAGCTTGAAAAACTGGTTGTCTAGTATGATGTACTTGATTTCGCTTCTTATTCACGATTCAATTTGACGGAAGCTATTGGAAACGATACCAAACTCGAATTTTGGTTATTTGACAATGACTAACGTCAGTGATGACGACGACGAAGTTGAATCTGTGTGGCGAAAGTTATTGAAATCGATACCATACTAGGTTTTCGGTCGATCTGACAACGATCGTCGTCGCTGACGACAAGTTCCTACTACTACTATACAGCTCATTCCGGATGTCTAGTCTACCTACCAAAATTCAAGTTAATAGCTCTCAAAATTGTGGCATGTAACGAGGAAAACACACACGCACACATATAGACCACACAAACGCTTACAAATATCAGCGGAATTGAATTAGAGGAATGACTCACTTACAGGTAAGTGTACCTAATATCCAAATTTCGACCCCACTCAATATTCATCTTTTAGAATGAAGACGACTGTTTTCCTAAAGCCCATCATTACCGTTACCATAACTTATGGCATTTTTATTAATTACTCAACGTTTAAAATGATGTAACGCCGGTAAAATCTGGGAGTTGAAAATTTTAGCGAAGTTAGATATTAGTCTATAAAAAGGAATGATAGCAATAAGAATGGAGCGCATAGTATCTTTATCCCTGAAAACTTCCGTTAAGATGACATTTTTGTCATGCTAGCCCGCTAAATAGCATTCTCTTAAAATATAAATATTTTTTAATCATACTTGGTATTGTGTATGAAAACATCATGGGGTATTGGAATTTATTCTGACATTTGTAATCAGCGTGATACATTATTGAAAGTATTGCTTTTTTAGGCGATATTTTCCAATTTTCGAATTCCGTTCGTTGTTTTTGTCAGCAATTTTTTTTTTTCTTTTTTAAATCTCAAAATCTATATTGCAGTGGGATTCTGCAGGAAATATATTAGTCCAGGAAAGAAAAATGTCCACATTTTGAAAACAGGGTTTTCACCGCTCCGGTACCACTGTGCGACGTACGACGGATGGCTGGATTTTTTAAAATTCGAATTTTGGAATATGTACGTGTCTTGAAACGTGAACCAACATATGGAGCGGGCGTTAACAATAGAGAGTTCCTAGTAGATCCGTCGGTCTCAATAAGACGTGCGGCAACGAGAAACACTTACCGCATCTTATAGTCACGTCAAGTCCTTAACGGATCTAGTTGTAACGCTAAATCCATGGTAGGAGGAAATTAACCCTAGAAGGTTATTTGAGTCCATGGAAGAACGTTATTTTAGACGATTACGTTTTTTACGGATTGCGATCCGTTAACGTATCTGTACGGAAGGATGCGTCACCGTAACTCAATGCGTCTGAGTTTCGGCGCCGGATTGTAGATACCGCACGACGTATTGTGTTTTACGGATCTACGAGGAACTCTCTAATATTTACGCGTAGATCAGTCACCCATTACACGTCTTATGTTGTCATTCTCTCTCTCTCTCTCTCGCTCTCTCTCTCTCTCTCTCTCTCTCTCTCTCTCTCTCACTCTCTCTCTCTCTCTCTCTCTCTCTCTCTCTCTCTCTCTCTCTCTCTCTCTCTCTCTCTCTCTCTCTCTCTCTCTCATACAAAAAATGGACTAAAACACAATTACAAGAAGATAGATTAATTTATAATAAATTGAGAAATAAAGTCAAACAAAAACTTAGGAATGCCAGGAATAGATATTATCGTAATATATTTAGTATTAGGATGAAACCTGAAACATTTTGGAATATTATTAAGAAACAAGGTCTGGGAAAGAAGAGTGATAATCAAATACCTGATTCCATAGATTTAAACAAATTAAATGAACATTTTTGTGGAAGCGCATCAAATAACGATCATAGACATGTAATTGAGTTCTACGAAGCCAAAGCAAATTGTAGACAAAATGTATGCAACATAAATGAAATTGATGTTGACATGGTTCGTAGAAGCTTATTTAGTATAAGTTCTAGTGCAGTGGGTTTTGATGGCATTCCAATTACTTTTCTGAAGATGATTGCAGATATTATTTGTCCAATTTTGAGTCATATTTTTACGTATTCTGTTCAATCAGCTATTTACCCTAACCAATGGAAAAAATCGTTGGTTTTGCCACTAAATAAGATCAGTAACCCGAGTCAATATAATGATATTCAGAGGGATAAATAACTTATGTGTTTTTGGTAAAATGATAGATCGTTGTATATATGAAATTGTAAATAACTTCGTAGAGGGTAACTCAATACTAGACATGAATCAAGCAGGTTTTAGAAGTGGAAATAGCACTGAAACGGCCTTAATTAAAGTGTTAGATGATATCCGCAGTTCAATGGATAAACGAAAAGTTACAGTACTTTGTACGATCGATTTTGCACGTGCTTTTGATACTATAAGTTATGACATACTGCTGGCAGTTCTGAAATCGGTGGGATTTTCATCAACACTAGTGTCCTGGTTCCGATCATTATTGACAGACAGATGGCAAAAAATAAAGACAGCAGATGGAATTGAGTCCGATTGGTGTAGGTTACTTGTCGGGATTCCGCAGGGTTCCGTTCTTTCGGCATTATTATTTGTACTTTTCATAAATAGGATATCTGATTGTTTTAAGAATTGTAAATACATGCTTTATGCTGATGACTTGCAATTGTACATAGAAACGGAAATGGATAGAATTGATGAAGTTATTGCACTGTTGAATGATGATATAAGTAGGCTCAGCAGTTGGTGTGAACAGCATAGTTTGAGAATGAACCCACAAAAATGTAAATTAATGATAGTTGGATATTCACGAATTATGGAACGTTTAGATTATAATAACATACCCCCAGTTCTAATTGATAACGTATCACTTTCCACTGAAATTTGTCTCAAGAATCTAGGTATATTAATAGATTGTAAATTGTCCTGGGAAGACCAAATTACACAAACATGCAACAAAGTTTTTAAAAGCCTATACCAGCTTAGACGATTAGCGTATTATCTTCCCCAGGATGTCAAATTAAAGCTGGTACAAGCCATGTTATTCCCAATTCTCGATTACTGTGCTATTGCCTATATAGATTTGACAGGAGAGCAATACACCAAATTACAAGTTGTGCAGAACGCCTGTCTTAGATTTGCCATAAGAATATCGTATTTTGAACATGTAACCCCTCACTATAAACGACTAGGTTGGCTTAAAGTAAAAGAATGGCGAACTTACCGAGTTGGAGTATTGTTATACAAAATCTTGAAAAATAAGACCCCAGAGTATTTGTATAACAATTTTAGTTATATGTCAGATGTACATAATGTTAATACTAGGACAGCAATTAAAAAGTTGCAAGTACCACTTCACAGGACCGAAATATTTGCACAATCTTTTAGGATAAAAGCGATCCAAATGCACAACAAGTACTTCAATTTATTTAATGAAAACTTGGCCTTGTCTAAATTTAAGAAGAAGTTGAAATTTCTTTTATTACAGAACTATGATTAATCATAATTATATAACCATGATTTGTAATAAGGATCATACTACTGTTCAATTAATATGACCGAGTTATATTAACTTTTTTCTAAAGTATGGCATAAATGAACGTTTGTTTAGCCTAGAGAAACCACTGTATTTTCCATTTCACAATTATGTAGAAACTTGCTCTATTGATTTTTATCATCTTAATTTACTTGACTGATTTAATTTTTGATTATAATTTGTATACTTTCTATCCTGTAAAAAAGGTAGAGAGGACCACAAGGTCCTATTTTTATACAGGTAAATAAACATATTCAATCAATCAATCAATCAATCTCTCTCTCTCTCTCTCTCTCTCTCTCTCTCTCTCTCTCTCTCTCTCTCTCTCTCTCTCTCTCTCTCTCTCTCTCTCTCTCTCTCTCTCTCTCTCTCTCTCTCTCGAAAATCTTGATTCCACGAAGGCCGGACCCTGAGGTAATTTCCCCAGTGCTCCCTCTTTCTCTCTCTCTACAGGCATGGCTGGTTCTATTGGTTAAGGTAATTTATTGTTGAATCTGATTCTTATAATTTCTGTTAACATATTTGTATATTAGTTCATTTTCTCGGGAAATGAAGCAGCACAACCATGTACTGGTATAACTCAACTTGATTCATATCTTTCGACTCCACCTAACGTAGTTCTCAAGTGGATTGAACCGAAGAATGTATTAAGTAAAGAAAATAAGCTCACCTAGGAAGGAGAAAAAAGGTTTTATCAAACCACTCAGCGTGAAATTCGCATGCCGCTTTTAAGTTTATGAGACTGGAAAGAACGATTAAAGTATCACTGGGTAGATAGGAAGGGTAAAATTGCCTTCAAGTGAAGCAATATTTACAGCCTGCCTGGAAAATGGCCCGGAATAAGTAAGAATTGTTTAAGGTTTGGCGCTTTGTCTTACACAAGCCCCCTCCCCTCCACCATGGCATCGTCACCCCCTCCCCTCCTCCCCGCCACCACTTTCCCCTCCCTATCTCACTAACCCCAGCCGCTTGGGGGAACCAAGTAGGTTAAGTGCCTGTAGTCCAATATCCCGGACTTTGCTTAATCCTCCCTTCCCAGTCGCAATATAGTTTACGGAGGTTTACTCTAAATAGCTCTGTAGCCCGGTTCTTTAAAACGAAAAAAAAAAGAAAAAATGTTCAGGCCTTGTGCCAGGCCAAGAGTTTAAACTGCCAACTTAGGTTATTTGCGAATATACTTCTGTTACATATAATGTGAAAGGAAAAAAAATTTCAGTTCGGTTTCCTAGAACATTAGAATGCATAATTTAGATATACTTCTTTGACTGATTAGTGAGGGAGTAAAGTAAATAAGGGGGGGAAGTGTCCCCATAAAATGACCACCAGTTAAGAGCCCCTAAGGACGCGGATGGTGATACTATTGAGCACTCCCGCCGAGATGCCAAATTTGAGTAACTCCGTGGCACTATTTCCGCACCACAACGCGCGCCATGACAAGGTCCAGGCCATGACCTTGGTGTTATTGTTCACCATTCCTTTTAGCTCAGATATAGCTTGCCGCATGTCATTTCTATCATTATTACTTATCTTAGCCCGCCAGGTCTGCTACTTGTCCACGCTGCCACTGACAAACTGGACATCTAGGATTATGGCAGACCCATCGGACTTACTGGCAACGATATTCGGCTTCTTGCCTCGGTCACTTGGCATGTGACATAGACTGTCCCTTTCGACATTGAAACCACGCGTTGGATTACTAAGCGCCTGCTATTTGCTTGCCAACCGTATCGTGACGTAGAATGTGGTCACTATGAGTCCGATAAAGCTGCTGCTCCACATGACAGGTTCTAATTTTTACCCAGACAGGCACGGCAAAGGGTGAAAACACACACACACAACTTTATTCCAGTAGGTAGTGGTAAACCAAGTACGGTGCTCATGATATACACAGGTTCTTTTGTGCTACGACCGACGCATCCTAAAGGATCTATTAATTATTGTTCCCACAAATTAATAAATAACAAAGCTTCTAAATATTGCAATAATTAATTACGACAAATAAAAATATTAACTACAGCAACTGCCTAGTTATTTATTATACTAGGTATCATAACTTCTTCAAACGTGTCAGAATTTTCCTCTACGCCAGACTCACAAAACCGTTCTATAATTTTTCCTCCAATGCTTAAAGAACAGACATAATTCAACACAAAACCCCGTTTCCATGAGCCCGCCTGCCTGATAAACCATCTCAAAATGATTTAATTCGCAACTTTCACGTCCTTCATTAACATAACCATAGAAGTTGCCCCTGAACTCTTCTCCCATCCGTTTTAAACCCCCTTTTCTGTTAGGTTAACCGCATCTCACACACTTACAGAGTTGCTCTAGTAAAAACAACAACTGAAAGTTTCGTGTTGAAACGTCGGGTTGAACCTCCAAAGACAAATAAAGTTAACAAGTTACCAACCGAAACCCCCTCTCGTTTTTCGGTCTTCCCATTCCAAAATTATGGCATCTTTGAAGTGGGAGGTAAAAGCTGTCTCAACTCCGAGAAAATTATGCTCTCGCCAACGCAAATACACGTGGGACAAAACAATAATTAAAACGAATATTTAAGAAAAGAAAATTTAATTATCTTTTCATTTTAGCTTCAAAAACGTTCCCGCCTTCACTTTTTACCCTCAAGTTTCCAGTGTTCCTTTTACCTTCAATTCTCGAATTAATTTGTAAAAGTTTTATCTCCATCTGTTAGGGGTGTCGTTATAATTCCTTTTGCGGAGCGAATTTCAAAATGCGTTCCATCTTAGGAAGATCAGTTGGATTATTCTTCGTTTTAAAGTTGTTTCACGAGGGCGATCCCGAGAAACCAATTAAAAAATAAATTAACTGAACTTTAACCTTGAGGATCAAGTACTGGGAAAATTAAGATCGTTTGCTTTTCTGACGAAATTTAAACATTGGGTTGTAAAAAAAGTGTAGGACGACAGTGACCTCAGGGCTACCCAGCTGGTGTTTACATGAAGAATTTCATTAGACGAGTTTTTAATATAATAAACCACTGTGCATTCTCTCCTTTATCGTGACATGGAACTTGTTTACAATGTCAGCACATAGAATACGTTTTTAGAAAACGTTGCGAAATAGCAAAACAAATTTGAGGGAAGTACAAAATGCAGGAAATTATAAGATAACGGCATAGCTTGCTGGTACGAGGGATTAGTTAATCGTCCCGTCCTTTATAATGTTGATATATTTGATAGTTAATAAACCGTTTCCAAGTAGAACAGCCATGAGAGTCACATACTATATAATTGCACAAATTCAAATTTAGCATCTAGATTTAATTCTAGAATTTTAAAATAAAATCAAACATTCCGAAAGAATGGATAAGTTCATTGAGTAGCACTTTTTGAGTACGATGAATCGGTTAAATAAAAAAAAAATGTGCCGATAAAATCACTATAAATTGCGAAAAATTGCGAATTGTGGGTGATCCACAATAAATTCTTCGGGCCGCCTTGGCGGGTTATTGAAAGTTGAAACCCAAACTACCTTTTCCATTAATCTAATAAAGTAAATTAAAAGTATGTTTGTCAAAATTAAATCAAGTATCAAGAAAAACTCACGTTTCGTGAGGAGCTTCGCCACAAACCATCCAGATAAGAGACCAGCAGCTGGAAACAGAAATACAATAAGCCTTAATGTAATGAATTGAATATGGTAATTGATAAGTGCAGCTAATACGAAGTATATCACTCGCGACGAAGTTGTGGAAAACCATTTCAAAACGGAATTTAGTGAAAAAACGTTGCCTATTTCCACGAAAAATAAAGGGTTACAATGTTAAATCGATTTCGACGATTAAGCCATCATCAGTAACAAACAATAACTGAAGACACACTAGAAAGCACACATTTTTTATAGTCACAGGTGAAGGGAGATTGAATCCCATTGGTAGGGAGAAAGGAAAGGGGGCTGGAGGTACAACCAATTAAGTGCAAGCAACGTGAAGGGGGATTATAGCTAATCAGATTAAGTGAAAGGAGGGGAAGGATTACTGGTTTCAATAGCTAATAGTATAATGTCCCCGAAACCATCCCGATTTGAATGTCCCAGTTACGTCTTGTAAATGTGGTAATCGTTTGAAACAGTCGTGGAAGACAGGCGATGCGCAGCATGGAAATTACCGAAAGCTGAACCCGCCAAGTGCCTATCTACGGGAAATCTTCACATCACAAGAGGTTATCATCAAACAATGCCACCAACCTCGAAAAAAAAAGTGAATTTCCGCTCCAACAAATAACCAGGCCTTTCGCGAATAAGCCGAGACTGCTCCGTTCTTTTATCTACATGAGAAGGGTGTCGGGAATGTGTTTTGAGTTTTTTTTTTCTCTTTTTCTTACGCCCTCCACTTTCTCCGATGTGCAGTTAGGCGAAAAACAGCTGTTGAGGCCCGGGTTTTTTTCGGAAGGTTCTTTTTCTCCTGAGAAATCCTTTCGATCTCAATCTTATCACTGATCAGTAGACAACGAAAAAGGGTAGGCTGTGGCAGTAGAGATGTACAAATGGCCACAACTCTTTAGAAATCATCGATAATCAATCCAGTAAATAACCACCCTGACTATTCATCCGTACTGCATGGGTGGATTGAAGAAAGTACTTACCCATTCTCCAAACACCTAAAAATGAACTTTTTTTCTTCTGAAATTAAGAAGTTTTTGCGAAATGTTTTGTGCATTAATCTTCTCGTGGATGCACATGGTTGGTATCAAGGTATCAAATACCTCCTATTCTATTTCATTATAGTAAGCGAGACCAAGGGAACATCAAAATATTCATCACAGTTTCATAAAAACACTATAGTCGTAACTGTGAAAGTCGGTTATCTATTGGGGAAGTTATTTGAAGCTTCACCTTTAAAGATACAGACTAATTCTTTCAGGTGGACGGGTGCAAAGCAACTCTTAGGAGAATTTAAAGGAAATTACAATCGAATCAATTAGTGAAGTTACTAATTGGTTCAATACAAATGGTTTATCTGTTAATGAATCAAAAACCCATTCTATGTTTTTTGGACTCCGGGACATTTCTTCAATTAAATTTAACCCACCTAGCACGAAAATTCTTGCGAATTACTTGATCCTAAGTTAAACTGGATGTCGCACTGTAAACAGTTAGGCAAAACTCTGAGCAGTACAACATTTTTGATCCATAAGCTCAGAAAAAGACTGCCGGATTTTGGTGTTATCAGCTTTTCATGCTGTATTTCAAAGTAAATTATAGTAACATATTTTGTGCTGGGGACATACAGCAAGTTCCTCTTTAATTTTTGGTTGCCAGCGACGTGAAATTAGAGTAGTTTCTGGGCTAGGATATAGGACTGACCATTATTCAGATCTAACCTGATTTTAATGGTACCTGGAATTTACATACGTGAATGTTTGCTTTTTGTGCATAATCACTCTGACAGAAATGAAAATGTTTCTCCTAAGTACCAAACGCGACACTCAGATGATTTATCATTGCCATTTCATAGAGTGTACGCATCTTTCGACTACATCATTATGAAGTTTATTTGAAACTTCCTGGGGAACTTGTTTAGGAGAAAGTGGTTGAGGAGAAAATGGAGTGTCAGCTTTCGCATACCCTCATGGCAAGCTACATACTGCCCATACTCTTTAGACCGCCTTCGTACTGCTCATCCTCAAGGATTCAATCGTGTTGCCCACTGCCTTTATACTGCCCTATTCAAGGTAGACTGCGTACTACACACTTTCTTGGCAGTTTTAATACTGTTCACTCTTTTGCAGGCTTTTTAGGTGTTATAGTTCCATCGTGGGCTTAATTGCTTTTTTGGAGTTCCTGCAATTGATCAGTCTCATGGCTGGCTTTATACTGACCATACCTACTGTAGACTAGAGCATAGACTGTATACAGTTCATCGTCAAGGAATAAATCATACTGCCCCCTCTCTTGCAAGTCTGTATGCTGACGAGCCACTAGCAGGCTTCACAGCACCCATTATTTTCGCATATTCATACTGGCCATCCTCTTGGCTTTATACTGCCCACTCCCTTGGCCTGTTTCATACTACCCATACCTATGGTAGGTTTCGTATACCAACCCTCCTGGCAGTATTTATACTGTCTACCCTTAGGAAGTGTTTATACTGCCCAAACTCTTGGCCTGCTTTATATACTACTATAATTATGGCAGGTTTCATACTATCTACTCTTATGGTAGCCTTTATACTTTCCACTTTGGCAATATTTATACTGCCCACTCCATTGGCTAGCTTAATACTATCCTTACTCACGGTACGCCTCACACTGCCCACATCGCAGACAAAAATAAAAGTAGAACTCAAATACAATTCATTATTTTACGCGCTCATATTGGAAATGTGGCCGTGAAACATATTCAACCGAGACTAATTCACTCCATGATTTTTTTCTTCTGTAATTTTTTGTAAATTTTTCTTTCTACTGTAATTTTGTAAAACCTTCCCTGGGTCACAGAATTGACAACATGCCTAACACGGACATACCGAAACGGAACCAAGGTCTTCAGAAATCAATGAACGGAAAATACAAGTATCAGTTTAGAATGTGGAAAACCAAATTTATTTCGATTTAGGAATACCTATCTACTTACCAATTCATCTTAGACCATAAGAGTTATATAAAAACGTAGACATGAAACATTTTTCTTGATTGATTGACCAACCTGACTTCCTGAACAAAGCTACCCCACAGTGCTCCTTCCATATCCAATCTATGTCCAACTCCGGGCAATATTTAAGATCTTCTCTATATGTAAAATTATGATCGTCATCTTGCGACGACAGTATTCTTATAAATCGTATCCAAGCTTTCATGAATTAATTTATCGTGTCATGTTTCACTGATCCTTTTCACCATACCCTTTATCATACCATGTACAAAAATGTTTCATTCCAAAGTATTATGTCACGAATGAGAGGAGTGGGGGCATTAAAGACTCCGTAAGAAGGGAATTTTCATGTGCAAATATTTCAAAACAGGATCAATTTGGCAAAGCTTATTTTCGGATAGATACCATTTTTAGAGAACAAGTTTCCTAGTTTCGAACGTCAAATGAACCAATCATTATACTGTTGCACTATTTTCGAACAAAGTGGCCATAATGAAGTCGATACTTACCTACGATGTTATGTTGTCACATGAATCGTCTTGATTTCAACTAGGTACTAATTTAGTCCACCTATTTTCGAAAGGTTATATTTATGCATGGTAAAATAAAACGTCTGACAAGTTGGTTACGAAAAATACAAGTCGAAATGATTGAATGCAAACTAGAACCGTAATATGTGTACACATACCAATACACAAAATAGTGTAATTCATGTTTGCGCATGTACATACCGTACCATCAATACGACGGAACTCACCATCCAAAGTATATTAAAGGGGATGGAATTGGTTGGATATTGTCAAGAGATTAACCCTCACAGCCTTTGAAAACTTCATCAAAATCGGTCCATTAGTCTTAACTTACATTGTATAATTAGTGTCAACCAATATTAGTTTACGCTTGTGCAATGGTTAGTACTCAAGCAATGAAATATATAAGGCATCATTTCGGACCCTTACGAAACGACCCCCCCGGCGAGTATGAACGAAATCGGACTGAGAGATCAGAAGAAATCGACGCAATAAGAAATTCAAGTTTGCGCATGCGTGCAGACTACTGTTACCTCAACAGCAATGAAATTTATGGGATACCGTCAAGGGGATAACCTGCACAATCCCTAGAAATTCCATCAAAATCGGATCAAAGCTTGGCATAGTTTTAGGCGTGTCAAGGATTTACCGCAGACAGACAGACAGTTTTAGGCGTGTCAAGGATTTACCGCAGACAGACAGACATTGATCGGCAAGCTCTGAAACGCGAAAGCAAGTATATATCCTTTGGTGGTGAGGAAGCAAAAATGATGGTAGGTACTACCGATTCAATTAAGAAGTCCAGATTTTTGGAATTTTCAAAATTTGTACAATTTACATTGTCATTCTCAGAAATCGGGCTTTCCAACGGTCAATTTCGGTTTACTCTGTTCAATAATGAACCTTGGTAGTCGACCGAACCACGTGAGTGTTCTTAGGCCAGCCATACATGTAGGGGTTTACCCCTATGGGCCTCCTCAACTGGCTTACCCCTACCGACATGTGTGGGAATATGCATCCAGAGATAAACAGTCCTCCATGCGTATGTGTGGGTAGGCGAGGTTTACCTTTACTTGTGGATTCAATTGACTACAGAGGGCAATAGCTCTTGAGGTAAAACTTTCATGTGCGACTCAATGGTGTAATGCATCATTAAACCTCACATGTATGGCTGACCCAAAGCTGTTGGCACACTACTCTGACGTTAAAAGGCCTATGATACAAAACTCAATGAGCAACGTTCTTCTACATACATTCGCATAGACCTGACGTGAAGACGTGAGAAGGTGTGGGATAAGGTGAACACAGTCAAATATGTCAATTATGGGGAAGGCCAACTTTGGAACTCTCTGAATTACCCTCACTCCATAGGAACGAGCCTGTTATCTCATTATGTAACAAGCTGCAGCTGTAGACAAAGTAAACATTTTCTCATATTTTCCTCTACAATGATCGAATCACAAAAAAAAAGTTCATCTTTATGGACGCTGAACATAAACTAATGGGGCTGCGCAACAATCACCAGTGCAAAAGCAACTGTTCTATTTCAAAGATTTTCATGTATAACGTGTTCCTACGCAGCCTGACTCAGGTATATGAATGATACTCATAGGCTGTAGAACTGTATGCTGCTGCAATGCTTGGATCTGTAGTAGAGCTGACGTTCCAGTTGTCAGGCTCCCTGTTTATACGAACCCTCAAGAGGAATACAGAGGAACAGAGTGGTTAGGATTACAGAGGGAAAGAGTGTCACACTGCTCGTCGTGAGGGGTAGGTGGATAACTTTTCAGGGGATGGCGTAGGACGTGGTGGGAAGAAACGCATATAACCCGATACTGTCAGGAAACTAACTCATTTTCCATCACCAGCAGTGGGCGTTATGTGCTACCTGTCTCGAGCGTGACGTCATACCCTTCGGCTCTCGCGAAATCCCCATAGCCCACAAGCGCTTCGGCACACCCTTGTTTTTTCTCACCACGGCGTAGGTCCTAAGTTTCAGCTAGGGTGTTGAGGCGGTGCAGTAAGCTGTATGTAATAAATCAACTAGTTACTTGGAGTTCAATGATATGAACTTGTCACCATGGAGAAATATTTTCCTACCACCACCATAATTCGAATACTTAAGAAACGTAGCTGAACAAAAATGTGCACAGCTCCTTCCCTTCCCAAATAACAATAACAACATCGCACATTGTACAGCGAAATTACATCTTATCATCTTGGCAACAACACTAAACATCACATTATTCATTGAATAGAACAAGAGCTTCATGGAAATTAACTCTCTTAGATTGGATTATAAATTTCTAATACAGCATCAGAAAATATAACCAAAATAGGGATAAGTTTAATGTTTGCTTTATGTCTCGTTATGCGTCGGGTGCGTGATCATGGAAAACTTCATCAATATTGTATACAATGTATGAATAATTACGCGTCGTGTAGTTTTCATGTTCGCTTATGATCAACTTTTACTCTCGATCTGACGATGCAATTTATGAAAATTTAATGATAAGCACCAACTCAATAAAATGAATTATTACGCTCCAACAATGAGCGAAATCAAACCTCCAATTTATTCACAAGGAATTATCGTGTAGAGGGTTCAATGTCCACGCGTTCGCAGAAGTTCCTATTGGCCCTCGAGTTTTATGAGGAACCATATAAATAATCACTGAAAATTTCATCAAAAATTTATGAAGGGTCTTAGGACTCATAAAAAGGACCGAATTCGGAGGGGGGGTTTAACACGTTAAGTTCAAGTGAAAATCGTATTTCCCACAGAAAACATGTTTTACTAAACAAAAGTAAACACCACGGCTGTAGATAAGTACCAACCTGCTTTCCAAAGCAACGTGTTTTTGCATTCTTTCCACACCCAGTAGAGCTGTTCCTCTTGATAGCAGTTCCCACTAGATTTCATAATCGTGCATATCGGTGCTTCACCTTCAGGCGGTTCCATCGTAATGAGCGCGGTATCAAATCTATGCAACTTGTCAACTTTTTTTGAAGATTTTCAATAATTTGATTTTTTAAATACAGAACTTGAGCAACCTGGTACTCTAAATTTTATCGAATGTCGAATTTTGAAACCTGAGATTCTTGTTGATTTAGGATTTTCTTGATCGAAAACTAAACGTGTCGAGCATCTTGTCCCGAAATAAAAAGTAGATGTTTAAGATATTTTTGTTGAATTCGGTATCCAAGGTTATGTGACATCGGGTCAGTTTTAATTTTATTGTAGGGGAGTCGACCATGTTAGTAGATACACACATACTAAGTAAGCATTGCGTTTACGTAATTCCACCCCAAGATCGAAGTATTCATTCCTACATGGTGTTCCATGTATGTGTATATCCATATACATGTATGTATATGTGTATATGTATAGTTCCTGGGGAGAAACGTTGGAGTTTAATATTTAAAAAACCAATTTAAGGACAGAAGTCCTTTTTTTATAAAGCTTGTGAGCTTAATGCCCCAGCTGACCTGTGGTATAAACAGCTACATCGCAAGATAGCTACGAGCGCGGGGCACTTTAGCCATTTTGAGCACCACATCCATGGGTGTAAGAGAAGTATGGAGAAAAAAGAAAATTTTCTTGTCTGAGGTTCACTAACAATTAGATCTTTGCTGCATTGGGACTGATCTGTGCTAATGATTGATTGATGGATTGATGGATCTTTACAATTGATGGGTTACCGAAAGACATAAAACGTCTAGTGTTTGACAACAGGCTTAATGGATCATCTGAGTCAAGTGAATCAGCTGCCTTGATGGCTAAGCTTATCTAAAGGCTAATGAAGCTTACTTGCCGCTACTTGGAAGATAGCAAATCCCCAAAAAATGGTTAACAGCAAGAGGAAGAAGAAAAAGAAAGGTGAACCATCGAGGCTAACTAAATTTTGTTAAACATCCCGTCGAATAAATTTTGTTAAACAATGATCAGGTTGGGGTTATCACCATCAACAGGACAAAATATACTAGAGTGAAGCAAAAAAATACGTTTCATTATTGCTCCCAAGTCAGAAGATATCCTAAACGAACATAAGTCTCATTTGACCTGTACTTCAAGCGTAGTCCTTTTCACTTACTATACGTTGAGGCTACATATGTACCTCGTGAAGTTGGTTCGACTTCCAAATATACGGCTCCCAAAAATATTCACGAAAGAGTTGATAGAGAGGAATATGTGCGGAAACTTTTGGCCGCTAGGTGAGATCCGTGAGATAACAGTTATTACAGTTTTTGTTCTTCCCGTAATTTTATACCCGTGTACGTGAAAAGACTAAAATACCAAATGCGCATGCGCAAATTTTCGTGTAAACGTGTAGAACTACGTGTGTTCGGGAAAGAGGCCTATCTACGTATTGGTGGGAAAAATGCTTTCGGTGGAATCCCGTCCTTCATGTAGTAATCATAACCTGACACAAAGGCTCCCTCTGACTGCCGTCTAACCTAACTTTTCTCATTCAGAGTTAAAACTATGATGAATATAATTGTACGATTAAATCATATTCCGTTATCACGTGAACGAAGTACCTACCTACATAGTCCAACAGTCAGATATCCTGTTCACCTACTTGGGAGTGAATGCAGTGGTCGGAACTTTTCTGATTTTAAAGTAGGTACCGACTACCCAGGGTCTATTCTTTGTAGGCGTCTGCTTGCCATTTCGTACAACAAAGTTGTATTTGCCAACATAAAGATTCAGATACGGTCACCCATCGAAGTACTAACCAAGCCCGACGTTGCTTAACTTCGGTGAATCAGACGAGAACCGATGTATTCAACGACATGAGGGCGTTGGTGAATACAATTTTCTTCTTAGGTCGTAGTTCTTTCCTGGCACTTTCAAAATCCACCGTGGGTGTCACCTCACACGATAGAGTTTTTGTTCTTATCCTACGATTTTCCCCCGTTAACACGTAGAGCAGTGTCTAGAGCCATCAACGCAGATGCTAGCTCTTCGCGTATTTCAACACGTATGTACACGAATAACCAAGCGCTATCGTCACGCTAAAGTCTCTAGTATTTCAATGTCAACGATTCTCTTGAATTCGAGATCGAGTAGAAGATTGAATTCATTTTACACTAACACGCTGCTTTATCAGCTCTCTTCTCAGGTATGGAATAGCTAGGTTTGAGTACAGACCTACGAAGTTTGAATAAAATAATCTTATATTTTGGCTCGCAAGCATTTATATATTATGCCATCTGCTTCAATGATTCCCTAGCTGATTGGTAATGCTCGAATAACCCAGAAGAATGAGTAAAAATTGATACTCCAGTTAAAGCAAGCTATTGAAACATGCATGGGATGAGGAGGTGGACTCTCTCGCAAAAGTAGAATACAGACAGCACCCATGGCGTACCACACACTATAACTCATCTAAAGGATCATCCTAGCTCCCATATTCACAGGATTGGTATGAAACAATCCAACACCCGTAGAAGATAAATATGGAAATGGACTGGGAGTCTATGCCATCTAAGAAGAAGAACCGTAATTTTTTGTTTTGACATAGTTTAATAGTTCAATTCTATAGGCAGATACTAACAGCTTCCAATTTTGATTACGAGTAAATTTCCAAAGATTAGAGTTTGAAGATGTTCGGCAGAACGAATTCAGTAAAATCAATGGTTATTTCTGCATAGAAGAGCGGCAATGCTGAATTGATTGGAAGGTTAGGTCATTATCAGTGAACAATTACAATAAATAACAGGAGGTACTGCAAAAGAAGTCCAATTTCCCAAGAGCCCAGAATTTTGGGGGTTAGTTACTTATACGTCTTTTGTGGATTGAAAATAGACTCTAGTAATATAATTTGTGCAATAAAGATCGATGTGTGGCTACCTAGGGTTAAGACGGCAGTTATAACATAATAATATTATAGGTCGTGTCTATCACGAATATTAACGAAATCTAAACATTAACTTACTTGTTTTCCAAATGTGATCCTTCACGCAGTAGCCCACGAACATTGGCATGTGATTTTCTGGCATACATCCGGGAGCGCAAGTGTTGCATTTATTCATCTCTTCGTAGCTGGATCGGTCTTCTTAGAATTTAACAAAGGAAAATGTGTTCTGTCAACAAAATTTCCACTTTATATTTACTAAAATTTCATTACGAAGAATTTATTAACCAAAACGATTTCATTTTTAATCGTTGGAAAACAATCAAACATAGTTTCAACTTGGCGTGAACAAAACATGTTTTGGGGTTTTTATAATAAACGGATAGGTTTTCTACTGAATTTTAGCCAAATGGCAAATTGTGAACAAAACTGCTATATGCTATAAATGATATATTTGCTATTTATTTGCGCATATATTTCAACAGAAGTTTTTGGGTTCAAAATTCGTAGAAAATAAATTTTGTTTTCGAGCTTATTGAAAAGATTTCTAGATTTTAACATTATTTCAGAATTTCTTTATATATTGATGACGAAGTCAAACAAAATTGTGTTACTCGAATCGGTTACGAAATCGTGTTACAAAAATAGGTTACAAAATTATTATGTTCATTTCGCGCGTGTGTGTGTGTGTTTGTGTGAGTATGTCCGCAAATTCTTGTAACAAGCTTAATTTCCACAATGTTCAACCGATTCTTATGAAATTTTCATGGAATGTGCGAATTAGAGTGAAGATGGTCCCCTATAAGCCCAATACTTTACTCGGTGCAAGCACAAACGCACTATCCATCAAGCATAATTTTTCCCGTTGTCCGATCTCGCTCAAATTTCGAGGATAGATGGAACCTAGTTAATTTGAGCATTCTCTAGCAATTTCTACATGATGCTATTATTAGTAGCTACTGCGCATGCGCAAATATGTATTCTTTTTTTAACGAGCACAATTTCAACAGTTTTTATCCGATTTTAGTGCAACTTTCTGGAATGAACGGGTCCACTGTTAATTCCATACTTCTCAAATCATTACTTCATTTTGCGCATACGCAAGCGTAAACACCTTCAAGCATCATATTTTTACGCCCTTGTCGTCCAATCCCGCTCAAATCAGTGCATAGTTTGAGGGGGGGGGGGGGGGACGACAATGGTTTAATTATTCTATGTTAATTTCAACATGATTGCATCATTATTAGCTCCTGCGAATGCGCGAAATTGTACTCCCAGGAGCAAGGTCTAGTTTTCATCAGATTTTGATTACATACTCGTATTCTGGGATTTAGTGGGTTAGGCTGTAGATTGTTCCCTACCTATTTCATTTTTTTTCAAATCATTACTTCAATCTGATCATGCGCTAACGTAAATTACATCAAGCATAAATTTTTCGTTTCCTAAATGATCGATTTCGAAGTTTTACCTTACCAACATCTTGATTGACTATAATCCGCTATGGAGTTTTTAATGATTATTAAAACCATTTCAATGATATATACATTTATATCATTTTAAATTGGTAGGTTACTTATTTAAATATCGCTATACTAATCGGGACCAGTAAAATGTAGATGTTTCAATTAATTGCATTAATTTTTCTCTGCAGGTGCCTGTATCTACGCAGGCGTGTTGATGTCAACCTTCGGATCTGCGATTTGTTATGGACCTGCTTTGTCATATCAAGAATTAAAATTTAGAGTTAGATTGTCCTCTACCAATTTAATTTTTCCCAAGTTATTACTCCATTCTGCGCATGCGCTAACGTAAATGACTTCATGCTTGATTTACCTTTTTTTCATGATTTTTCAAAGATAATTTAAAACATCTTCACTGTGAATTGCGGGGTCTTGTAACTGTACAAGTGTGAACCCTTTTCGGAGGAACAATGAGCCATGTTCTGATCATATATTACATACGCGGTTTAATCAGTATAGACCAATGATCTGCGTAGAAGGGTATCTAACACAGAAATAATAAACCATTGTGTAATAATTTCCAGCGTTTTTTTTTACCCATGAATGATTTGGATCTCTAAAAATCTTATTGTAAATAAAATATGAGTAAATATTACAAAAATGTCTACATGAGGTTATGTTGCTTTATTCCTAGGCATTGATTAATTTTAAATTAAGGTTTCGATCTATTATTATTTACAAAAGGAAATGACTTCAGAATGTAGAAGTCGAGATAAGATGGTCTTTGCCGTAACCACTTATCTGGGAGGTTACCGATACAGTCTGAGGCATGATAGGAAAGCCCCGAGGGTTCGCAACGTGACTGATATTGTGTTTCAAGTTCGTTGCGTCTCGTCCCCCCCGGATCGATAACCCTTGCGCAACCATCTCCTTTTCCCTGAATACCTAAGCCCGACCTCCTCTCAGTTGCCTCATAAATAAATTTAACCTTTTGATAAGGGCTCAGCCTATATTATACGTGACCCTGTGGACCTTATTTGCAGTAGGGGTTCGTTCCGATCAGTCACAAAACCGTAGTAAACACTCCGGTCTAAGGGAAACATACTTATCCTCCTGAAGGCTTATCCCAAAGAATAAAAACATGCCACGTTTTAAAATCTGGCCATTGTTGGTGAATTTAGATACGTGGCAAATAATTTCTCTATTAAACATTATTTCATCTTCCATTAATTGTTCTGCAAAACGATTTCTCCGTCATTTTGAACCTCTCTCATGAACTCCTTACATTTAGTAGGTAAATATGATAGGAATAGCATACAATAAATCTTGATAAACAAGACTTGATCTAGTCGGTTATGTGTCAGCAAACTCTGAACCCGTTACCTTGAATGTTTTTGAGATCTCGATTAATGTTTAGCCCTCTAATGCTATCCTTAAAGGGTTAACAAATATTGATGCCGAGCTACAAGGACATCCGGACCCCAAATGCTACTTTTGACGCAAGTTTCATGAAGTTCGGTCTATTAATTTCGGAGAAATACCGTGAACAGCGGACGGACGGATTTTTATTTATTCGATTTTATGGATTTTGAAACGTAAACCAAAAAATTTTTAGGAGGTGTTAAAATTTTTTTTTCTTCGTCAGGTTCATTATTGAAAATAAAAACCAAAAAGAAAAAAAACCATTCGTTAGGTAGCTCTCATTTTACTGAAGATTAGTAAGAAACACGGCAGGCCGCTAGTACTTTCTTTCTTATGAGAGAAGAGCTATGAGCATTGAAAATGTCTCAGTAATTTCAATGTTTTTTATTGTTTTAAATAAAATAACAATTAGAAATCATAAACTAATTATTGACACACAATTACTGTATTTGCTGTAAGCCAGTCTTGACGATGCCCAATTCTTCCACGAATATGGATTCACGGTCCTTTTTTTAATAACTGGTACTGTGAAGTATCCATTACTTGGTCGTAGTAAAGAACTAATTGTATGCGGAAATCACTGTTTTCGTCCTCTCTACTTTTAAGACTTGATTTTGTCCCACCCACTAAAATTAAAAAATTAATTTATCAGCCGATCAAGATGGAGTCCGTCATTTCATTTGGTTCTTTTTCTCACAGAGAGGCTCCCTGTCAAATTTAAATTTCCTATGGACAACTGTAGACAATTTAGCTCACTCAGCTGACCAGGGTGGCCCCTTCATTTCATCCGTTGTAATGCCCCAGTAATGTCCTCGAAGAGCTCCCTACCCAGTTTCACGTTTCTTGGGTGAAAAAAGAGATTTTTGGTAACGCAAATGATCTGGATGAAGTCATTTCATTCGTATATAAATGTCTCATAAAGGTTCCCTATCACATTTCACACCCCTAGCGCGAAAAGGAGGGAATTATTCTGTTTCAGATGATCATGTTTTATCGTGGTAACCATTCATAAATACCTTATCAGTAGGTACCTCTATAGAGATAACTTATCTTTAGTTATGTCCGAGAGATGCCTTAAATCAAGGTTCAACTTCCTAGTGTGAACGTGAAAGAATTTTTCTCACTCGATCTCCTTCGTCTTGCTGTCGAATACTTAGGAGGTAATACCTAATCCGAGGAAAGAGTACACGGCTCTTAATCCCGTTGACGTCTTCTCTCCATAATTTAAAACATGTAAAACATAATGTTCATGCCTTGTTGATTACATGTTTTGTGGACCTAGGAGTGAGGGGAGAAGAATTTAACAACATGATGATTTGAGGTAAATTGAGCGCTTTCGAAAGAGCGGTGAAAGATTTTCTTGGGATAAAAACTAACAGAGTTACACTTCCCTTGCAACGGAGCGGTTGTACGTAAAGAGCTGAAGTGTTTTGTTTGTTTACACTTTTTGTGTGAAAACACGATAGGCAAATTTTGGTTGAACCTGAGGTAAAAGGCATATCCATGTCAACACATCACATTTTTTCTATAGGATGAAAATTTGGAATAACTCGGGCTAAGCAATCCGTGGTAATTCAGTCACTGTAGCTATGGTTTGTGAAGACAGAACACAGGTATCAAAGAATCTTCGAATTTGGTAATCATATTGATGTATTTCAAGTATAAGTGACCGTGAAAACTCTATCGGATACATTCTGATAATAGTTTTGGACTCTCTGGTCACAACTTCTGACAGAAGTAATCCTATGGAACATGACGTCGCCATGTTTCGTTCCTAGCTATAAAGCCAGCTTGCATTTATTATGGGTCACGTTTCATACGTTTCAGATATCTTCCATTCCAATTCCTTCAATTAGAACTGCTAGTCAATTCCACGCTCAGTGAGAGCACGTACGGCAATATCGCGACCGCCTGGGAGCAAACGTGCCAAAGCCCTTCGAAATAATTAATCGAGACGATTCTTCCTCTCTCTCCCAAGAGTTTGTCTTAATGGACGTCCATTTGTAAGGAAAAACCTTTCTCAGCGTCACAAAGTCGAAATAATTGAAGTACCAATCTGAAGGAATTATTCCCTCATACCAGTCACGGGTCTGATGAACCATCCTTGCTACCTGACCCCCCCTAGATTGGAACCAAGCGTCAGCCGTTCTTGACTTTTCCGGGAGACTTTATCAACTCAGTCTCTCCTACCCCAAAGTGCCCCTGTACTTCTAAATTAAAGGCTAGTCACGAATCGACGGAAGAAGGGAAGTGAGCGGAGAGCTACTGAGGTAAAAAAAGAGGCCTAACAGATGCGGAGAAGGCGGTAGGTAGAGGAAGAGAATAAGGAAAAAAGCGGTAAATAAATTAGGTATAACGTAATTTACGGGGAAACGAATTGTGTCTTTTTCATGGAGTTTTTCTTTCAAGGGTGTTTCCTTCGTTTGGAGCGCTTTCCGTTTTTCTGAGCACCAATAAACTGAAGATAGATTGCTGTAGGCACCGAGGAACTAATTAAAAAGTGGCAACTTCTCAACAAAAAATTATCATCTATCTACACCGAAAGAAAGTATTTGAGAGAAATTGTAACAATGAAAACGTAGGTAATATTGTTTTATACACATTTTAGAATACGATTATGAATTTGTTAACGGTGGTTAACCCTAGAGCTATAAGTAATTTTTACACAGTTACACGAACAAGCACGGATTTTTCCTGATCAGATCGCGTAAACTGAAACTGGTCCTTTACAAAGTCCAGGCAGAACCCTGCCAGTTAGCCAAGAACAATATGCCAATCTGCCGAAATACCAAGTCAGTCACTACGTTTGTGTATTTTCTGCCCACAGCTACCGTACCCGGTTTACTAGCTGCGTACCCGATTTATGGTACTTACTTAGCACCTTGACTAAGTAAGATAGCCTACCGATAGATACCGTTCCATCCAGCAGTTCCAAAAATGTTCCAAATCAAATTTCAGCAATCAGGTTTCAAGTTGTAGGTACTAGGTAATTGATTTTTCGATCAAGCACCCCCGTTTCTAGCTCAATAAAACTTGAGTTACGTTAAAACAATTTCCGCTCGACACCACTGCAGTTAAAGTTGTATTTTGAATAAAATCTATCTTTATGAAACAAAATAACGCTGCGAATCATTACAATTTTCTACGTTTATTATTTCTGTGAGATAGCCCTCCTACGCAGATTTTTGATATAAATCTATTAAACCCCGTATATATGATCAGAACATGGGACCTTCAAGTTCCAGGACCTCGCAATTTCACGTTTTACAGTAAATGAAAAAAAAAAAAAAAAAAAAACGGGTAGATAGGTAAGGAAAGAATTTAGTCTCAGAGACCCTCAGCTGATCAGTGCGCCTCCGTACCCCGTAATCGTTTCCAGGATGTCCCAAAGGCGCTCCATCTAAATTACAGCACCGTGAGTCGATTAGGAATGAAATTTGCCTCAGAGGTTCCGAAGGTGAACTTTCAAGTTCAAGGTGATACTTTGTAATTGTATCCTACATATCTGAAAGGAGCTACATTCTAGGTTTCAGCAGCATAAGTCGATAATGAAACAAATTAGGCTCAGAATCCCCACAGCTGATGCATTGCTGTGCAGCTGTTCAGTGTGCATTGAAATTGAATTCTTGGTACTGCAAAGGAGGGCAATTTCAAATTGCAGATTCATTGGTTGACGTCAATATGCCTGCGTAGATACAGGCACCTGCAAAAAGAAAATCAATGCACTTGATTAAAACATCTTTAGTTCGATAGATTAAAACTTCGCTAGTTCGGAAACGGGAAAATGATGATTGAAGTAATTTAATTGTATGCGCAGAATGGAGTTATGTTTTGAGAGATATGAAATTATTGGGGGGCAATAATCTACAGCCTAACCCACACATTCCCCGAAAATGTAATCAACATCAGATGAAAACTACAAATTAACCTTGTTCCTGGTATTACACTTTCGCGCATACCTACTCCTTCGGACAATGGTAGAAAATCAATATTTGCAGAGGTGCGTGAAATGAACGGGTTGAAAGTTTGTATTCCACATTAAGTTCCCTGAAAAATACTTTCTAATTTTGTGTCTTGACTTTAAACTGCTACTTTTCAATACTAATTTTCAGATGAGCAGAGGTAAATTGACTAAAAATTAATATTCATGACTTAACGAGGTGCCATTTATTAGTTTTTTAAACCTTCAGCGTTATCCATGCAAGATAATGAGAAGAAGAAGAAACAGTTAAATGAAATATACGTCAGGGAACTAATGTATACCTACATTACAGTTGTGAAAGCATTGAACATAATTTGAGGGAAGAAAGGTTAATGCGAAAAAGTCTTGAAGTTGTGACTCCACTTCAGTTTTCTTTTTACAGTGCGTTCGATGGACCTTGTTCCCTTTTATGGGACGATAGCATGAGCTCACTCAGCTGATTAGGAAAGAACCAATAATTGCAATCGTCTCTTAGTGTCCCGGAGAGTCTCCCTATCAAATCTCAACTTTCTAGGATGAACAGGAGACAATTTAGTTCACTCAGCTGAGCAGGAATGAGCCAATCATTTCAATCGTCTCTTAATTTCAGCTTCAGAGATAAAATTCGAAAGAAATCATCACATTTAGGAGCCCATCAGTGTCAGGAGCCCATCAGCTGATCAAAAGGTCTATGCATCGTCTAGTAGCTACTGCTTACAAGTACCTACTACTCAATAGTATACCTACCATGTACTCAGTGCCTTCTTTTCACAATATTAGTTCATTACGGTTACTTAGCAATATTAGTTAATAACTTAAATCAGCTTTCCTTGACACTACAATGGCTTAGGGATCATGAGATGTTGTGATAAAATGAGAGCAATATTCGGATCACCTGCTATGAATCAAATCATCGAAACACTAGCTCAATGAAATTATCAGAAATTAACAAGCGGTTGCAATCATGTTCACTATATCAATTATTGAGAATGATCACCTGAGTGTACACAATTATTCATGCTCATAACTCAGCTTGTTGGCCACGCTCATCGCAGCAGTTAACATCATATGGTTGGACAAATCGAGAGTTTCGAACGAATGGTCAATGAATTTTGTGGGATGAAAAACGACGAAGTACCATTTCCCTTGCAACGACTCGGTTCTAAGCGGAAATCATCAGAATATTTTCGTGAGCAATTTTCGTCACTCAATTTTTGTGACTTTTTTTAGTTCATGTGCCATAGCAAAGACATAAAATGTCAATAAATAGATAGTTATTGAATAGAAAAAAGAATTTTTCCCTTGATGGGAAAAACAAAAGATCATGGATATGTTTAGTAGGTACCTACAGCTTACCAGTAGGTACCTACTACTCAATTGTATACCAACCATGTAGTGCCTTCTTTTCACAAGATTATTCTATTATGGTTACAAGACTATTCTATTATTACTATTATGGTTATTTATTATGGTTAGTTTATAACTTAGAGTAATAAATCAGCATTCCATGACACTACAATGGCTTAGAGGTCATGAGATGTGATAATATGAGAGCATTCCAAAAAGTGGCGAACGATTTTCCTACTATGAAAACTATGGGAGTTACTCTTCCCTAGTAACTAATTGGTTGTTCGTAAAAAATCAATAGAAATTCTACCTAGCCTTCACTTTTCGAGTTAATAATAATCTAAAGTGCCGGGACGTCAAAAATTTTGGTGTCGTTACGCAAATTTTAGAATGACCCCCAGCCCAAAAACATATCCATGATGAAAAAAAAAAAAAAAAAAAAAAAAAAAAAAAAAAAAAAAAAAAAAAAAAAAAATCCACCGCTACTTTAGACTCTACTGTAGACTACTTTAGACTACTGTAGACCTACGGTTCTACAGTCAGATCGTTTAATAATGATTAATTTTACACATTATTAGTTCATTATGGTTACTTAGCAATATTAGTTTATAACTGAGCGTAATAAATCAGCTTTCCTTGACACCACAATGGCTTAGGGATCATGAGATGTGGTAAAATGAGAGCATTCCAAAACGTCTGCCAAGTTGGGTGGGCGGTCTACTCCCCACACATTGTAACATGGACGTATAGAATTAGTTGAAGAACAAAGTGCAAGTCGACGTTATAAGAATATAATATTCGAACATGCGCGCAGACTACTATTAATCGAATGGCAATAAAATTCAAAAGGGGACGTCTAGGAGCTAAACCGCACAATCCTTGAAAATTTCATAATAGTCGGTCTTTTAGTTTCGGAGTTTAGTCTGAGTAGATTAATTTTAATTTCGCGCATGCGCTGTAGCTATTACCCCACCAATGCGATTTAATTCATAGGGAATTTTCCTCGGACATATACCCATCTATTACCCGAATTTGAACGAAATCGGGCCAATGGCTGATAAGAAATCGAGGTTATAATGAATTATCGTTTGCGCATGCGCACATACTACCATTTTTGTGACGGCAATGGAAGTTATAGGGCACCGTCTAGAGGCTACCTCGCACAATCCTTGAAAATTTTAGCAAAATCGTCTAGATTCGGAGTTTTGCTTGTGCCAGTCGACATTAGTTTCGCGCATGCGCAATAGTTATTACTCCACCAATCATGTTATAATTACTAGGGAATTCTTTTAGAACATATACAAAATTACCTGCTGAGTTTGAACGAAATCGGATCAACAGATGATGAAATATCAACGTTATTTGAAATTCACGTTTGCGCATGCGTACAAACTATGTGGTTTCAACGGTATTGAAAATTATAGGGGATCGGCTAGGAGCTAATCCGCACAACCTCTGAAAATTTCATCGGATTCGGACTGAAACTTGGTATAGTTTTGGGCGTGACAAGGACACGGAGACAGACAGACACACAGACAGATAGACAGAAATCACTGACAGACATAGAACCAAAATTGATCAGCAAGCTCAGAAACACAAAAAACAAGTGAAAATTTCGATTTTGGAGAACAAAAATTGTTTCAACTTCAATAACGAACACATAGCTTCCCTACCTTCAGTAGTGAGGAAGAAAAAGTGGCGAAAACTAAGGGAGTTGCACTTCGCTAGTAACGCATTGGCTGTTCGTGAAAATCACAACCATTTTTTAAATATTTCTATTATTTTATAGAATAAACTTTCGCACTCACGTAGGCCAGCCAATAGACATATCCAAGTTAAAAAAAAAAGGAGAGAGAGGATAAAAAAAAAACAATTTGACAGGGAGGTAGATACAACGGTAAATTGTGCAGAATGGACTAAAACGTAAACTTTGATTATAGTTAAAATCGTTTTCATCTCTCGAAGGTGAATAGAAAGCCTTCGGTATTTTGGTAGATTCGGCTAGTTTACCAACAGAGTTGACCTTTTCGATGGCTATCAGCTTATGTAACCTTATCGGTAACTCTTGTTGACACGGTCTTTATCTATGCTATTGTTAGGAGCCTTCAATCCGACCCTGTAGTTGTTTCTGTATGTCTGATAAATTGGGCCGGAGAGAAGGCTAATAAAAATAAAAATGGAACAGATGGAGTTTATTACCAAACAAGGCCCTACTTACCTACGCTATTATTCGATTTTGATGTAGGTAATTTAGGAAGTTGCTCGAAGTATTTTGTCTCTCTGTAGAAAGATTATCGGTAACTTGAAATTTTATAACGGTGTTGGGGGGGGCTCATTTTTATCCTCCTATATAAGGCCGTCCACGCACTTGCGATTTTCAGTCGCGGCGGTTAAAAAGTAGCTGTCGCGCGTAAAAACTGCCGCACACGCACCTGAGATTGGAGCAGTGCGACAATGGAGGACTTCAAGACAACATGTGTGATTGGGTTGGCTTTAAAATTAAAGTCTCGGCGACGGCGATACAAAAAAAGATTTTGGGTACATCCTGTTATTTTACAAAGGGAAAGCAAGGGGCAGTTTTATAAAATTTATGGTGATTTGTTGCAATATCTTGACAAGTTTTTCAATTACTACCGGCTCAGTGCGAAAAGTTTTTATAAACTTTTAGAATTGATACGTCCAAGAATTACCTACCAGAATACGAAATGGAGACAAGTACTTACCAACAAGTTCTCAAGTAAAAGTAAATAAATAAATATACGCATATGTACTTCATTTTTCTTAAATACAAACTTTAAAAGGACCAACATACCTTTGATTTGTTTATCCTTTCCCGGTAGACGGTTCCAGTCCTTAATCACTACCTGAAACACTTCATCCCAAATCTTTTCTTTCAGATTCCGATCACTGTACTCTTTGCACTTTTTATTAAAATTACATGGTCGTTTCTCAACCTCTGATATTAATAAATTGCAATCAACAAAGAATTCCGATGCAACAATACTATCAACATCATCACTCGAAACATCATTTTCATCTGATCACATTGTGAAAGCCGGAAGGAACGAAGAAACCGCATGCATAAAAACTATCGCGCGGCTGAAAATCGCAATTGCGTGGACGGCCTAAAAGAGAGAAGTCTGTCTAGGGTCGATTCACGTCCAAACGGCTTGACCGATTTCGATGCGGGTTTTCGCAAAAGGATCGCAAAGTTCCGGATTAGCATTTACGCTTCAGTAAACTCTCCGAACCTCTTCCTTCGAAATTATTCCATTAGCCAAAGCCCAACTTCCAACTGAAACTACCCTGCAATTCGAAAAGGAGCCTCTATGGTACTGCTTGTTCACAAAGACAAGGTAACAGCCACCATAATCAGCTGATTAGGCTCAGACCTAATACTTCCTTATTCTACCTACGAAGATGAAAATATAAAAGGTATTTTCTATTATGGTGTCCCTTTAAACAACGGGGTTTCTTGCTAGTTAGTTTATAATGTAGGGAGCTCAGTCAAATCACGATCGATTTCTCACCAAAATCATGTACAAGCCAGACGTAGGGGCGCATCTGCATTTTAGTTAACTAAAACCTCCTATGTGGGCTTATACAGAGACGTCAAAAGTTGAGAAATTCCAAATCGACTAGCGAAGCTGAAATTTCAATTGGGCCCTCTTAATGGAAAGCACGTAGAATGGAGTTAGTACGTGTGGAACCACCCAAATCAGCTTTGTGAGTTCTGAGAACTAATTTATCTTCTTATCAAATCAAATTTCAAAAATCTACTTTAAAAGAAAGAAAAAAAAAATCACTAAAAATGGCTAAAAACAGCTAATAATCGTTAAATTTATATTTTTTTGGTAGAATATTGCCCAAGTAATCTTTATTAACTATAAAATATAACATTCGAAAATTTATGTATAAAATTATGCTGAAAAATTTACTTAAAACTCATTAAAATTTGCTCAAAAATCGATAAAAACAGCAAAAAACGCAGAAAGGTTAATGAAATTAGACCCCCACGTTGTTAGTTTGAGCCAAACAACGAATAATTACCCTTAGATTTTTGTATTTCAGAGCTTGCTGATCAATTTTGGTTCTGTCAATCTGTCTGATGCCTTTCCGTGTGTTTGAGACAATTTCTTGATGAAACTTCCTGATTTTGATGAAATTTTTAGTGGCTTTCAAATTAGAGTTACTTATTAAGAAGAACTGAACTTGGTATTAGAACCTCTTGAAACTCATACGGTGGATACAGCTTTCGTACAAGTACGCAACCACGAGAGACATTTTATGTCTTTGAGCCCCCTTTCCCCTTCCTATAAAACCCCGTATTGTATTCTAGAGCCACTCAGCTGATCTGGGATCGGTCAGTTGTGTTCAGAAGTCCCTCAAGGGCCCACATACCAAATCTCAGTATTGTGGGATCATTAGGGAAAAAACTGGATTCTAGATCCACTCAGCTGATCTGGGATCGGTCAGTTGTGTTCAGAAGTCCCTCAAGGGCCCACATACCAAATCTCAGAGTCGTGGGATCATTAGGGAAAAAACTGGATTCTAGAGCCACTCAGCTGATCTGGGATCGATCAGTTGTGTTCAGAAGTCCCTCAAGGGCCCACATACCAAATCTCAGAGTCGTGGGATCATTAGGGAAAAAACTGGATTCTAGAGCCACTCAGCTGATCTGGGATGGGTCAGTTGTGTTCAGAAGTCCCTCAAGGGCCCACATACCAAATCTCAGAATCGTGGGATCATTAGGGAAAAAACTGGATTCTAGAGCCACTCAGCTGATCTGGGATCGGTCAGTTGTGTTCAGAAGTCCCTCAAGGGGCTACATACCAAATCTCAGAATTGTGGGATCATTAGGGAATCTCTGTGTAACGCTCTCCGCGTAACGCTCTCCGCGTGACGCTCCCTGCGTGACGCTCCCCGCGTGACGCTTTTTCATTTATGTGCCATAGTAAAGACATAAAATGTCAAAAACCAGGTGTGCTAAAGACCACACGGGAGAAGAGTAAACTTCTATGACGATTTTCTGCTAAATATAATAATATATAATGGAAATGATTTTGGTTGCCAAAAAAATCTTGTAAAGACCAATTTCAAAGTATACAAAATTGTTATTCAAACATTATTAAACTTTTCTTACACATAAACTAGCCACAACATTGTTTCAATATTTTCTGTTTACATAATTATTTTATTCTGTATTCATTAACCGTCAACAATAGTGTTATCATTATTACAATCATCTGACGACTCTAGAAAAGAAATTATTGGCTCATGGTAACTGAAATAAGAGATAAATATTCTTGACTCAATTTTTTGTAGGTAATTTTCTGTCATGGTGCGCGTCCACAATTACTATAAGCAAGTTTAACTTCTCAACCAAGTGACAACAAAACAAGCGGCATTGTTTACTATATATCCATTTATAACATAAATCAACATAAAACTACGACATGAATAGAAGAACAAGTACGAAAGAAATGCGTGATAAATCGAGAGCTTTCCAACGAGTGGAGAACGATTTTTGTCCAGTGAAAACTGAAGAAGTTTCATTTCCCCAGCAACGGCTTGGTTGTACGTGAAAATCAAAAGAAAATACACTGCCAAGGAAATGGCACATGAGCTTCCTCGTGACCTTCACAGTACGTCACCATTAAATTCCAGAAAACTAGAAACGACCGGTTCTGGCATCAGGGAATTAATAAGGTGGGAAATTGGAAGCTGAATGGTCAGATTTCCCAGGCCCAAAAGCCTCAACACATTTTCACAATGTCAATTACCACCCATTTTTATGGCCCTCTGACGTTCACATACCAATCTGCGTAGTTAAGTAGGGTCGGGTCGGCCCTACCGTCTCGCGGCCCCTGTCTGGGTTATGACCAACACAAGGAATTCACGTTAGCGCCTGCGAAGAAGCTACCGTTGATTCGATCATGATGAAGTTGAGAGGGGACCATCTAGAGCTTAACCCGCACGATCTCTGAAAATTTGGTTAAAATCGGATCAAAATTGTGGAAGTTATGGCTGTTACAAGGAAATGTGGACGGACAGACAGACAGACGGACACGGAACCAAATTTGTTCAGGAGGCTCTGAAAAGCAAAATGCGAGTGGAAATTTTGATTTTGGAGCTGTCAACAAATAGGTGTTTTCCAAATTAGTTCACTTTCCCACCACGTCGGGCAGATACAGGATAGGGATTGGTCTCAATCCATATTGGGGTATTTCATCATATTCCATGAAGCCTGGTGACGTCAACCGTTCCATGACACTGCCATCTACTTCAAACTACGCTGCCTGTCAGATCGTCTCTTGACTCCCTTACGTTCCCCGGTGTTGGTAGGACTGCTCCGCTCAACTCTGGTTGGCTGCCCAATTCTTCTTCACTTCCACTTCTACTTCTTCCGCCCGCTTCGCCGCCGTCGTTCATATTCCAAGAACTATATTTGCTTTCTCAAGTGTTTCATTTATAATATCTTACTATATCAAAATATAGTCAGTGACTGATCATTTGTGATTACTTTAGTGTTGAATTAATTGATCCACCTCATCAAGTGAGTAACTTATTTAGTTAATACATCTCCCGATCTCTCTGAATTAGCACGAATTCGTTAACCTGTACAGATCTTTTTCAGACAAGGATCGAATTGCTCGACATGATATGCATTGATCATGAAACAGCACCTATGCTGCCCCGCAATCTTACGAAATGAGGGTAGCAGACTATTGTTGATCTCTGTCTGTAATCCGCAAGGGTCGTTTAATATTTCTTCCTCTTATAAAGAAAGAAGGCTAGTTAGGTACCTACCGTTCCCTTCCTTAAGTGGACCGCCATGTTGTTTTTCCTTTTGTTCTTTGTGCACAAATTTAGGTAGGCAGGTTAGGCGCCCCTCCGCGAAAAACGTACGATAGTTCTGGAGGGAAATTTTCCCCGCCGGGGAAACATTTCACTCCGACCGACCAGCACCGATGTAATCTCTTATCAGTGTTAAGGTTACCCTTTGTAATTGCGCAATCGTGATTCTGTTTATTAATATTACGATCCCTTTGCGAGTCAGAAGTAGAGCTCTACCTGATTCAATTGAATTGGTTAATGAATCAAAACCCTAGGTAAAAATTATCCTCTGCCAAGATTCCAGTCCCCAGCATTCTGAGGAGAATGAAGTTCGGCCGTTTCTTCTGCCCACGAAGACGGTCTCGGGCGATGAGTTCCGTTGATGGGTTTTGCTGTTTATACCCAGAGTAATTTGTCAAATGTACGAACCCTGGAGTTGAATATATGTAAAAAGCGCTTTACTCCAAAGTCAGGTGGTGCGTGTTTGACTAAACAAACACTTCAATAATAAATAGTTCGACATAAAAGTGACATCCTCGAGCTAGCAGCACTCGACAAGTCTGATACCGAGAACTCATTAGGGTCTGATACGTTTTATAAAATGAAAAACGTCCGTAGGGCAATCCTAAAGGGGTATATATAAAAACGAGACTGAATGTGTCCCCGTTACTGGATAGCAGAGAGGAATAATTAATTACGAGATCAACAATAAGTCAGTTCACTAAGAGTCCGAGTCAAGTGTAGGGTACTGTAGCATAAAGTGTTCTTCCTCTAAAATATGTTTGGAAATTTTGGATAAAACCATAACATAAATAAGTAGAATTTTTAATATTTTTCCAAGTAATTGCATGTCTAGTTTAATGTACTACATTGCATATTCCCTACACTAGTATGAACATGAACCTATGCAAGGGCTCACATGGTGTAAATTGTACATATAGTACACCGTGATTCAAAATACCCTAATGCATAGCGAACCTCACATAAAAAGCTTAACATCACACACAGTCTTTATCTCTTGAGTCGGATTCTTTATTATTAACTGCTAAAAACCCCTCCAGGGCATTCCTCTCTTTTCACCAATCTTCGTTGGTTGATTTCTGGCGGCCCAGTAAAAAGACAATGAAGAAATAAAAATCAACCAACAACAGGGTGTCCTACGATGCAGAGACCTCGTACATACAGATTGGCTGGCGAGCCGTTAGTACTAATTAACCGAAGTGTGATGCATTGGGAACCTAGTCACGGCAAGGTGGCCTCTCTCTGTCGGAACCGAGGTTCAGGGTGCTCGAACATTAGCGGGCACCAGCCACACTAAAAAGATATATATTTCGTGTCTAGCTTACTATGATTATCCCTCCGCATTAGCTCACTGGATATGCTGACACTGTCTGACCTAAAGCTGGGTTCACATGGGAAATTAACTTTCCCAAGAACTGAGCATTCTCGTTCCCAAATTACTAAATCTCTAATAGATATATAATTTGCTGACTGTGTAATAGTGTGGTGCATCGACACTCTAAGTCTGACAGAAACTAGTTACAACAAACTAAGTCTATGTATTCTGTCACAAGGTTGGTAGTTGTAAACAAACAACAAAAACTTAAGAAAAGGGTGAGCGTTATTTCGTAAAAGCCAGTATATGTCTGTGACGCAGGAAGTCGATGCAAAACAAAGTGCTACCAGAATTGCACCACAAGCACTAAAGTGCCCCAAAAGATGAGTGCCCACTAAAGTCAAGAAATTATACAAGAATACCGAAGCAAGGCATAATAGGAAAGTCATTATGAAATTCTAATACCTTTATAATTTTTCAGGATGTCAGAAATATCTAACCTTGATTTTGAATTATCTAACCCTGATTATGAACTATCTAACCTTGATTATGAATTATCTGACCTTGATTATGTGCTGTCTGACTCTGACCTCTCTGAGTCGCTTGATCGCCGTTCCGCGGATCTGTCGACGTCGCCTCAAAAGACAACCTTTGGTGGCGCGTCAGGGGCGCTCAGAGCCGAGTCGGAGTCAGGCAGAGTCATTGATTTTCATAAACGATTTGATGACATTTAGCGGAAACTCGTGAAGCTCCATCCAACGATGATGTCCCCAACCTACATACGTCAGATCTTTGTATTTGTCCATTCGAGACACACAAACGTAGGAAAAAGAACAAATTGGTCCCAGTAAATATACTGTGTCAGAATTGCGTGAAATGCTGTCTGATGAAGAGATGCGCCTAGAAAATCTAAACCCCCTCTCTAGAGGATCAGACTCCGCAAAGTTGGCGAGGGCTTCACGAGGTACTTTTGTAGAGGAGTCAGAGGAAGGGGAAAAATGTCTGTCAATTCACGTGTTCCCGTTAGTCAGAATATTCCCCCTAATTCAGACTTTCTTACACAGAGCAGAAGGAATGTTTCCTGGCCTCAGATCAAACCTAGACGTAGACCTAGATGCTCATATTACCACCGTCCAGGGCATGACAGGGAATGCTGTTTCTGCCTGAAGAAGGCATGTTTCAACTGCGGGGGCGACCATTTGGTCCTCACATACTGTGAACCCTCTCAGAAACAGATTCCTAATCCTCTATAGAGGAAGTCTAAGGCCTCCACGTCTGCTACACTAACACAGAACCGAATGAATAGAGCTAATCTCCCTAAGTCTATGTTAGATAAGAAGCCTACTCTTGTCCGAATGTCTTTGGGACATGCCGAGCTGCTTCAGCGTTGATTGGCTGGGCATCAAGATGCCTGCTTCTCGATTGCTGGCAGCACGGAGTGTCCCGATGACAAGGAGGTCTGGGTCACCATGGGTGATGAGGAGGAGCAGGAGGTTGCTCAGCTGAACTATTGTTCAGAGAAAAACACAGGCTCGAGAGCTTTTACAATCCTCACTGATTAGAATCCTAAGTTCTTGTTTTGGGGCCATTGTAGACACGGGTTGTACGGAACACTTAGCGTCAGAAATAGTCTGTTTCTCTAATCTGCGTCCGCTTCAAAATCTGAAGATTTTCTTTAAATGCGCTAATAATAATGAAAAAGCAGATTTAGCCAGTACTCTATCAGGAATTTTAAACTTTCTTAATAATAATCAACCCAGAACACTAAGTGAAGTGATGTACATCCCGGGTCTAGGTACATACCTCTTTTCTGTTAGAAAAATGACTGATTTAGGTTCTTATGTTTTACTCAACAAAGACAGAGTTGACTTTATACAACCTTCTACAGGTAAATTTTTCAAGTCTGTATATTTTAAAAATAATCTATGGTACATAAATCTAAAACTACTTGAAAAGAACCCTCTGGAGAGAAAGTCTGACCCCTCTGTCTATAGGAAAAAGAGAATTATCATAAATATTTGTTCTACTTCTATTCCCACAACAGGTTCCACAGGTACCCTAGAAGCTATTACTTTCTCCACCGATATTTTGTCGGGAGGGAGGAAAAATGGTAGCTCTAAAAATGGTAGTTTTTCCGAATTTCCAGGAGGGAGCGCTACAAAGGCCCAGTGCTCCATTACAAATCAGGGGGAGAGCACCACTAAATTTTAATGTCTGTGAAAATCTTAGTGCCAGATGTTTAATTTAAATTATACTGCTAATTATAGCTTATAACTTATGTGTATATGTGAATGGTTCAATATGTACGTGTGCTTATGTACTTACTAATAGTGTCAGTCTCATACCTAAACTTAGTGCCTGACCTAGTAAATTCAAATCGGATAATTTTCCGTCATTCTAGGAGGGAGTTACATTGCTGATCACAGCTCCAACGTTCCCTTCTAGTAGCATTTATCAAATAGTGACAGCCTTATACCTAAACTTAGTGCCAGACCTTGTAAATTCAAATTGGATAATCTTCTGCCTTTTTAGGAGGGAGTTATATTGCTCATCACAGCTCCAACGTTTCCTTCTAGTAGCATTTATCAAATAGTGACAGCCTTATACCTAAACTTAGTGCCAGACCTAGTAAATTCAAATTGGATAATCTTCTGCCTTTTTAGGAGGGAGTTATATTGCTCATCACAGCTCCAACGTTTCCTTCTAGTAGCATTTATCAAATAGTGACAGTCTTATACCTAAACTTAGTGCCAGACCTAGTAAATTCAAATTGGATAATCTTCTGCCTTTTTAGGAAGGAGTTATATTGCTGGTGACAGCTTCAACGTCCCCTCTAGTAGTAAAAATTTAGACAATGAACTAACAAAATTTGATAAAAATATGTTAAGCTAAGTTCACAAGGAAAGTCTACAGGACATCTATGGAACGCTAGGGCACATACGTCTGAACCATGCTTCAAAGCATAACCTGGAACTAGCCAGCAAATTTCTACCAGAACTAAAGTCAGTTAAATTTGGGAATGAAATTCTAGACTGTGTAGATTGTGCCCAAGCTAACACCAAAAGAAAATCACATAAAGAGGTCAGACATAGAGTCCAAAAACCCTTTACAGTTTTACACTCAGATTTGATGGGACCTATTCGTCCGCATAACTTTAGAAATGGTGATTCCTATATAGTAACCTTTGTATGTGATTTTTCCAGATATCTGTTTGCTTATTCCCTTGCAAACAAAAGGGAAGTTCATCTTGCCTTAAACAAATGTCTGAATGAAATAGCTACCATTAGTTTGCAACAAAATTCGGTGTTTAAAATTAGGGCTGACAATGGTCTTGAATATAAAACTTCCGAAATGAAAAGTCTGTTAAAATCCAAAAATATCACCCTAGAGACGAATGAACCATATACCCCACAACAAAATGGATGAGCCGAGAGAATGAACCAAGAACTAATACATAAAGTCCGTGTTAACTTGTTGTCAGCAAAAATGCCCTTGTCGTTTTGGGGACATGCTCTGAACTATGTTACCCATGTCTATAATCGAATGCCACACTCTTCAAATAATTTTAAAAGTCCATTTGAAAAAGTGTATAACTATCCACCTACCCTAAAATATATTAAACGCTTTGGTTGTCTGGTGCTAAGTGTGGATAACGAAAATACAAGTAAATTTGCTCCAAAAGCCAAACGTGGTTACTTACTCGAATGTACCAAAACAGGCTATGTAATTTTTAGCGAAAAACATAAAACTCTCGTAAACTCATGTAATGTAAAATGTATAGAATCACAAGTATATGGTGATCATATAAAGGATTATCCTCAACCACTTTCTGAAATTCTTGAAATTGAAGAAAACGTCGGCTCTTTTGAGGAAAGCCTAGGGGAAGCCGGTGACTCGGAAAGTCAGCCTTCCGCTGTTAACGAAATTCTATACGTTGAACCCTATTCATTCTCTGATACAATGAAGTCACCTGATAGAGATCTATGGGAGGAAGCCATGCTTGATGAATTAGAATCCCTCTCAGCTAAAAACACCTGGGAACTAGTACCAAAGTCAGAACTACCCCCTAAAACAAAAATCATAAAGTCCCGCTGGGTTCACAAGCGAAAAATGGAGGCTGACGGATCCTTTCGTTTTAAAAGTCGTCTAGTAGCTAAAGGTTTTGCTGACACGAATGATTATATATTGTCTGAAATATACGCACCTGTAGCAAGGCTAAGTGATGTCAGACTATTATTATCTATAGCAAACAAATTTAATTTACATTTGTATCAGTTAGACGTCAAGACAGCTTTTCTAAATGGAAAATTAGAGAAACCCGTTTTTATGGAAGTCCCTGAAGGTGTAGTAGAATTAACTGACGTCCCTGAATCTGTTCAGCAAACTCATGTCTGTAGATTAATTAGATCTTTGTATGGTCTAAAAGTATCTCCAATCTTATGTTTTAAAAGGTTCACTGGTCCGATGAGGAAACTGGATTTTGAAGAATACCCTTACCAAAAATATTTCTTTTTAGATGGCAACGAGGAAAAGATTTTGCCATTCTTCTAGTCTATGCTGATGACATTTTATTAGGTTCTAATTGTAAGACTAAAGCCCGTGAAGTTAATAGACTGTCTGAACCATGTGATTGAAGTAACAAACCTAGAAATAGAACGTAACTTTGAAAATCAAACGATCTTTACTTCACAGAAATTATTGATTCAATCTCTCTTGGATGAATTTCTTTCACCTGATTTCCCTATCAGTGATATTCCAATGTCAGATCTTACATGTACTCTAAAAATCCAGTTGGAACACCAGTCCAAAAGTACGTCTCTCCCAAATGTTCCGTATCGCAAAGTCATTGGCTCATTACTCTACTTGCAAGGAGGCACGAGGCCAGATATTTCATATGCAGTAAATTTTCTTAATAGAAAACAGGCCAATTTTACGCTTTTTGATTGGGAGTGTGTACTTAGGGTCCTTTGTTACCTTAAGGGTACTATAGACCTAGGACTCTTGTACACTGGGACTGGTGATACCATATTCAGTTATACTGATGCCTCTCTGGGATCAAGTGATCTCAAAGGCAAGTTCACAAAAGGATATACTGTCTCTGTACTCGGAGATTTAGTGATTTGAAGGTCAAAGAAATGGGGTGATCCCAAAGTTGAGTTTATTTTATTATTATTATTATTATTATTATTATATAATATTTTTATTATTTATTAAATAATAAAATTATTAGTGATTATACTTATGTTATGTAATATGTACCTGTATGGCCACTTTTCAACACAGCGGACAAATTGACTCAAGAAAATTTTGTCAAACCGATGTAATTAAAATCCGCTGGAAAAACTTTTTTTCGTTCAAGAAAACGTTTGGGAATCCATCCCTAAAACAGCCGAGCTGAATTTTGAGTTTTTCAATTTTTTTCTCCAAGTAGAAGCTCTAAAAGTTGTTGCGAAGTGTCAGTCCTGTCACGCCTGTATTTGATGATGAAGTCACTCTGAAGTTCTCGTTGTTGGTTTTTCGCTTAAGTCTGGTATTACTTGCGGCAATGTCTGCTGAGCATAATTTTTCAATTAAAGAATTTTTCAGTTTTTTACGGTTTTGATGGTCAATTTCATTCTCACATATCTTATATTACATATAGAGTACAATTAAAGAAGATGACATTTCATTCAAAGACGGTAGCTACAAAAGAAGATCTTTTGGAAGAAGATGTGATAGGGGATCATTTGAAATTTCATTTTATGGAATACTTATGAGTGTTTTATGCAGTGTGACAGAACTGACTAACATGTGACAGAAATGACCGGATCTGAACTAAAGAGGGTGTCCAGCATAATTTAATGTATGCATTCACATACAATAAGACCTGAAAGGAGATCAAAGTACACTGGAGGTTCGTAGAAAATATTTGATTTATTACAAAATTCTTTAGAACATTTGAAATATTAGACGAAGAGAAGTTCGGTCATATAGGAAGGACAGTAGATGCGACCTACTGTAGAGATCAGTCTGAATCTATTCTCTTGCAGAAATATAAATAACTTACCTAGGAACAAGATTTATAAAGAGATTTACTGAGAAATATGTAGGAAACTGAACTATAAAAAGAAACAAAACGCAAAAATATCAAAAATAGACAAGAAAAATTACAGGATAGCAAATTTGTTTAACATTTAAAAATTCTCACCTAATAGGTAGATCAAAAATAGAACACTTTACTGAGTATAAAGAACCAACAAAAATGTGTCATTGTCCAGTAAAACAAAGGGGAAACATCTTTTTTCGCTTCTTCTTCTTATTTTTTCTGCTGTTTCTTTCTTCTTTTTGAGGGGCCATTTTGAAGACTAAGACCAATTAATTTTATTGTGAAAAAACTTGTTGTAAAAAATAATCTATACGAAGATTTTGAGTTTTTCGATTTTTTAAAAATTTTTATCGACTTTTTAGTACACTTTATGATGAAATTTGAGTACAAAGTTTGAGCTTCAATTTTTAAATGACCTTGGTCATGGTTGATAAACTTTTTTTGAGTAATATTCTGCTAAAAAAATATAAATTTAACCATTTTTAGCCGGTTCTGTAATTTTTGTGATTTTTTAGTACATTTTTTGAAATTTGACCAATTTACTGTTTTCAAAAAGTGTTGTCCAACAAATTCATCCTTTCTTTTGGAATTCTTAATTTTTGGCGGAAGAACGAGGTTTTTATCTCAATCCTATCGAGACTTATCGTCTGGAATGACACATATGTACATTTATATACAAATAAAAAAGTGTTAAAATTCAGGAATCATTTCAAATGCCTCAAAACAGATTTTGATGAAGAACATTTTTATTTTAAAATTTTCGGAGTCATTCCAATAGCATCATTTTCTAAGAAAATTCGCTAAAAGCACGTTTCCGAACAGTCGTTACAGATTTCAATAACCCGTAAAAAAAAAAGGCTAAAAAACGGAAACCCCACTTTGAAATTAATTTTGTATTGGGAATATGAATTCTACAGAGGATTTAAAAGTTGCGAAGCTCATAATGTTGGTTGAAAGGAGCAAAAAGAATGAACGAAAGAACTGAATAAAAATCGTCATTCCTGTCACACACTGTCAGGTCCTGTCACGTGACAGAACTGACCGTGACAGGAATGACGTTTTCGCACATTACTGTTCAGTTGGCAGCCATATTGGTTTTTACAGCTGTTCTGAGTCACTGGTTGAATTCGTGCTCCATGGAAATACTACCTCCCCTGCTTAAAAAGTTTTTTTGTAATGCTTAAATATAGAAAAAACAAGTGACAGGAATGATGAACAATAAAGGTACGCAACGGTTTTGCGTTTATTATACCCTGATTACGAGAAAAATCTGCTGTTGGACTTACCTACGGCATTTTTCGATGGAACTTCAAACTCAACTGAAGATGTTGATAGCAGCAGGGCGCTCCTCCAGATATTTCCCGAACCGCCACACGCGCCGCCAAAAAGGGGCTGCCCCTGAATTCAACGTTTGGGTGACAACACTTCCGAGCCTAATATAAATTGGGGAAAAAATATTCCTCGCCCACTTTCTGTTGGATTTAAGAGAGGGCATATGTAATATATTATCGGTATATCAGAAACATTCAGAAGTTCAGTGCTCAAAGTAAATATTTTAAAGTACAGTTCACCTTTGTGTCCTGGGGACACGTGACAGAACTGACGATCCGCCCTTCATCAATGAATAACTCGAAAATTTTGAGAGCTTTGAAAAAGATCATATCGAAGCGAAATAAAAAATTTTCGGGGTGTTTAATAAAAATAAAAACTTTGTGAATTCGAGCATTAGTACAAGCGTTATCGCGCAGTGACTCAATTTGTCCGCCGTGTTGAAAAGTGGCCGTATATGTACTTGATTATACTTGTATGTCTACATTGTCAACTGATATGCCACCTAAAGATGTGTTACTGCATTCATTTTCGTTTATGTTTCAGATTCTGATGATGAATGTTGGGCCTAGTCTCGCCTGTATCTGCTTGCCTCTTTTTACCATATAATTAATTGCCCAGAAAAAGGAAAAATGAAAATGAAATTCTTGAATTGACTACTTTAATTCCGGTATGCCTGAACTTACACAAGAACGTTCTCCACCAAGAGTGAGTCAGTTCCATTTCTTTTTTTGTGTTTGCCTTTCATCTTTCGCGGAACTATCATACATGTAACCTCATATCGCGAAACTGTCTCGGGGAATAATCACCCTTAAGGTGACTTATATGCTCTTACTTTCCACAAGTCCGTCCTACATAACTTACTGTGACAATTTATCTGAAGGGCAGATACTTCTTCCTTTTTAAAATTTGAAAAAGGAGGGAGTGTCAACAAATAGGTGTTTTCCAAATTAGTTCACTTTCCCACCACGTCGGGCAGATACAGGATAGGGATTGGTCTCAATCCATATTGGGGTATTTCATCATATTCCATGAAGCCTGGTGACGTCAACCGTTCCATGACACTGCCATCTACTTCAAACTACGCTGCCTGTCAGATCGTCTCTTGACTCCTTACGTTCCCCGGTGTTGGTAGGACTGCTCCGCTCAACTCTGGTTGGCTGCCCAATTCTTCTTCACTTCCACTTCTACTTCTTCCGCCCGCTTCGCCGCCGTCGTTCATATTCCAAGAACTATATTTGCTTTCTCAAGTGTTTCATTTATAATATCTTACTATATCAAAATATAGTCAGTGACTGATCATTTGTGATTACTTTAGTGTTGAATTAATTGATCCACCTCATCAAGTGAGTAACTTATTTAGTTAATACATCTCCCGATCTCTCTGAATTAGCAGGAGCAAAAAAAAATTTTTCATTTCGAAAGTGAAAACAAAGCTTCCGCTGCCTTGGAGTCTCTGAAGCAAAACAGCGGTAAAGAACGTAACGGTAAAATCGTATTCACACCCCGCTAAATTTTTCGACGCGATGCGCCTATAGAAGTTTACACTTCAAAACATAACTGGTTGAAACTACATTGGTCACTCACGATGACACCCTGTAAATCAAAGGATGCTGAGGGAGAGCAAGATACAGTCGAAAAACAGTAGATAATGAGTTCTCTCGCATGGGGGAGTACTCTCTGCTTTAAAAAACGATGGGCCGCCCTATTAAAGTTACGTAACATACTATTTGATGAAATATGAGCCGTTACCATTAAATTTTGCAACTTTTAAAACTTGCAATAGGCGGATGTCAAACTAGCTTACGATAACATATTGGTTATGGATTTCTTGTCTTGTCCGTATGAGGTATGAGGGGTTGAGATTTTTCAAGGCGTCTAACATTTTTCAATTTTTCATGTATTGTTACATGTTTAATGCTTGCTTTTTGGGTCCTCTTCAAAATCTTAGTAGATGCCTTTAAAATTTTGGATATTCCGTCAATTTGTTGAAAGGGATTAGATTTGAAAATCTGTGTGGCCGGATCACGCATAGTCTGGTTGATGGATCTCTCAAAAGTGCCCTTATACGTATAGGGTGGTTTTTTTTTTAAGTTCAATTTGCATTTTAAATTGAGAAATAATGAGAAATGTTTAGAGGGATGCACATCTAAATTGATAGAAAATGTGATTTTCAATTATACATTTTATGTCTTTAGTTGCAGACTCGTATATGTTGCAGACTCGTATGCAAGCTCTAAGAGCCACTCAGCTGATCCGGACCCTGGGCATCGTCAAGTAAATGTCCTAAAGAGGCTACATACGAAATTACAGCTTCCTAGAGTGTAAAGCATAGAAATTACCGATTAAAATGATTTAACCACCGCTTCACAAATCAAACCGTTCTCGCAATATTCGGATCACCTGCTATGAATCAAATCATCGAAACACCAGCTCAATGAAATCATCAGAAATTAACAAGCGGTTGCAATCATGTTCACAATATCAATTATTGAGAATGATCACCTGTGTGTAAACAATTATTCAAATAACCATGCTCATAACTAAGCTTGTTGGCCACGCACTTCGCAGGAGTTAACATAATATGGTAGGATAAATCGAGAGTTTTCGAACGAATGGTCAACGAATTTTGTGGGATGAAAAATGACAAGTACCATTTCTCTAGCAACGAATTGGTTGTAAGCGGAAATCATCAGAATATTCTCGTGAGCAATTTTCGTCACTCAATTTTTGTGACGTTTTTTTAGTTTATGTGCCATAGCAAAGACATACAATGTCAATAATAGTACCTTCAGCTTACCAGTAGGTACCTACTACTTAATTGTTTACCAACCATGTAGTGCCTTCTTTTCACAAGATTATTCTATTATGGTTACAAAACAATATTAGTTTATAACTTAGAGTAATAAATCAGCATTCCATGACACTACAATGGCTTAGAGGTCATGAGATGTGATAATATGAGAGCATTCCAAAAAGTGGCGAACGATTTTCCTACTATGAAAACTATGGGAGTTACTCTTCCCTAGTAACTCATTGGTTGTTCGAGAAAAACCAATAAATATTCTACCTAGCCTTCACTTTTCGAGTTAATAATAATCTAAAGTGCCGGGCCGTCACAAATTTTGGTGTCGTTACGCAAATTTTAGAATGACCCCCAGCCCAAAAACATATCTAAAAAAAAAAAAAAAAAAAAAAAAAAAAAATCCACCGCTACTTTAGAGTCTATTGTAGACTAGTTTAGACTACTGTAGACCTACGGTTCTACAGTCAGATCATTTAATAATGATTAATTTTACACATTATTAGTTCATTATGGTAACTTAGTAATATCAGTTTATAACTGAGCGTAATAAATCAGCTTTCCTTGACACTACAGAGGCTTAGGGATTATGAGATGCTGTGATAAAATGAGAGCATTCCAAAAACGCTGCAAATTATTTCACAAAGGTCTATTGTTTTTTCAATTGAGTATGATCGTAGTTTTAGTTGGCTTGCGTACGTCATAAGGCCCGTCCAGACTCCTCGGCGTGTCCTATTTCGAGTTGCCACAACCTATACTTCTATAATTTTGTTTATGTTTATATTTCTCGATTTGAGCTTCTATCTATTCAAATAGTTATTGCCTTAATCTCGTAATATCATTATCTAAGTACGTACGAAAAGTCGAGAGGATATGTTATTAAATATGCGTAGGAAAAGCATTGGTATTAACACACGAATATGACCTAGAAAAAAACATAATATTCATGTCTCGAAGGAACGCCGTACCCACCTCATGGTGCCGCGGTGTACTATATGGGTATAACACGTAAAAGTAATAAATATCCATTCTCCTACACCCCTCTGCTACGCCCCTGGTCACCCCAGAAACCACAAGGTGCCGCGGCGCCTCCTATCACTCCACCCCCCGCTCACCCCCCAAAAAATGCGAAATTGATGAAATGTGAAAAAGAAAATTTTATCTTAGTTTTCATGGGGAAGCTTACGTTTTTTATGAGTACAGGCCGTACATTAAGTACCACTGGCGACAAACCGTTTGTCTGACCATTACGTCCTCTTAACCTCGTATTCTACATACTGGTAGGTATGATTTAAGATCAAACAATTTTTTTTTTCAAAAAATGCGGAACTGAAGAAATGTGAAAAAGAAGTTTTGATTTTGAGTTTTAATGAGGAAGCTTAAGTTGTTTGTAAATGTAGACATGACTACGAGAAAGAGCAGACGATTTACCATAAGAATTGGCCACCTTACTTATTTTTTTGGGCACAATAACGGTTGAGCAATTAAAACAAAAGTTAGTGTTTGGCGCACACCCCTAAACTTCGGACAGTTTTAGAGAAAAGGCTGGGCGAAGAAGTCTGAAAACTTGGCTCCTAGCTTGTATTACCAATGGGTACAGCATACCAGAAAATCAGGACTTTAAAAAAAAAAATCGAAAAAAAAAAAAGTTTGGCCGTTCGCGTGAAATGACCCATATCCATTCTCCTACACCCCTCTGCTACGCCCCTGGTCACTAGTCACTCCAGCCACCACAAGGTGCCGCGGCGCCTCCTCTCACTCCACTCCCCGCCCAACCCCCTCACCACCAACCGTGACCCCCTGCCAGGCGTGCGTGCGTGCGTAAGTCTAACACTCAAAGCCTCGAAAAAGACACTTTTTCGCCCGTTTTTGGCCCATAGCATCTATGCGAGTAGAGCGATCGGGATGGTTAAACGTTAGGACCAACTAGACCCCAAATGGAGTCTATGTGCGAAAGAACGGGTTTTTTAAGTCAATTCTAAGGCCTTTTATGGCCCGGACGGCCATGAAACGTAAAGTGACAAAGTTTGAGGGAGGGGTTATAAAACTTTTTTGCTATACGATCACATAGGCTTATTATTGGAAATAATAAACCAAAATTGGCTATCGATTTCCTGCTATGAAAACTAAGGGAGTTACACTTCCCTAGTAACGCCATCGTGACGTGACGAAAACAAATGGAAACGTCCTGTTAATCATTATTAAATGATAAAAATCTCTATTGAGAGTTATGGGAAGATTCGTAGAGAAATCAAGGTGTGAGCCTGAGAGAAAAGAGCGAGGGTTGTAAGTTTGTTGTCAAGGCAGAGTCGCAGTCGTAGGACACATGTATAGCCGGTGTTTGTCCCGCAACGCCCGCCTCGCAGCATTGTTGGACGGTTGGGGAGGGGGAGGGGGGATGGAAAACCCAGCAGCAACTCTTGACATGGAAGAAAGAGATCTCCAGTACGTTCGAGTGAGAAGGGGATAAAGAGCGCCGTGGAGGGGGGGGGGGGGGGGGGGGGGGGGGGGGAGGGTGCTGGAAGACAAACAGATTACAACAACTGGTGAAACAAGATCTAACCTCCTTCTGCCTTTGCGCCCCCGGACTCCCTCGACCCTCCCCGGATCCTCGCTCCCCCGACCATCAATCCCCCCCTGATCCTCCCTCACAGCGATTCTCCCTCCCTCACCCATCACCCCCTTCGCCGCTCCGACTGCCGCTTTTACAACTCAGACCGTCCATTTCCACCGCAAACAAAGACAGACGTGGTCAAACGTGATGCGAATCTTCAGCGCGCGCTGCGATAAAGTCCGCCCTCCCCTCGCCCACCTTCGTCACCGCCTTCTTCCTTTTCTGCTTTGCCGCTGTCACTTCCCACCAAACAACAAGTCTTCTAACAATAACTTCCCTCCCCTAACCCCCCCCCCCCCCCACCAACACTAATACCCACTTCTTCCCCCACTTTTAAGGAAACTTGTGAGAGATTTTTGTCGCCTTTCTACTTTTTTGTAAAATTAGATTCACAGTGTAGCGAGTTAGGTTGTTCAGAACAAGTAGCTTTCATAATCTTCATTTTTGCAAATTTTCGTCGATAATGAAGGTATTGCAATGGCTCCAAAAATTTTAAAATCAAAAATTTTGAAATTTTTTTTATTGAAATCCGTTTTTAGGCATTCTAAAACGAATCCTTGAGTTTAACGTTTACACACACACACACACACACACACACACACACACACACACGTTTTTTACAAATCTCCTCTCAAAGGCGGAGGGGGCACACCATTAAAGTTCAAAATATAAAATCAATAAAAGAAATGTGGAAGACGCCCAGGTTTACCCGACGCCGGCCCTTGGGATCTAGGAAGCTGAAGGGAGAGTGGGATGAAAGGAAGTGCCTCTATAAAACGACCACTAGTTCAAGTAAGAACCCCTCAGGAGCACTCCCTCTGAGATGCCCAACTCGAGTAACTCTGTGGCGCTTTTCCCGCACCACACCCCGCGCCATGACCTTGATGTTATTGGTGGCCACTGCTTTTAGCTCGGAAATCGCTTGCCGCAGGTCAATTCTGTCATAGTTATTTATTTTAGCCCGCCAGGTCTGCTCCATGTCCATGCTGCTACTGACAACCTGGACATCCAGGATTATGGCATCGGGCTTGACGGCAATGATATCCGGCTTCTTACCCCGGTCACTCGGCATGTGATATTGTCTTTCCCTTTCAACACCCCAACCGCTAGATGACAAAGCACCCACTATCTGCTTGGCAACCGCATCTTGACGGGGAATCACACACACACGCACGCGCGCGCGCGCGCACACACACACACACAGAGCTTGTGGCTATGTTGGCCACACCTTTGAAGTTGACCCCAAGGTACCGCCAGACCTGCAATGCGGAACGGACAGGCATTAGTGTCTACCCTAAGACAAGACCAAGGAGACCGACTCACACTTTCAAGGGTTGACCACTAAACCACACTAGTGGCTAGCTGCTCATAATGGGGGTTGAGGACGATCAGCATGCCCTCACGGGTTTTTGGAAGTAGGATGATATCGTTGGCAAAAGCCCATTTCAGCAGGCAGCTCACCCAATACCAAATCTACTACAAGGTTGAAGAGGAGAGATGATGGAGGATTGATCTGGAGTAGTCTGTAAACAATGACTACATCCACTGACATCTTGCCTTCTGCCTTGAGGACCGTCATGTCTTTGTGGTACAGCACAGATAGGCAACATATACAATTAACCAAGCAGGTGCCCCGTAGCCAATTGGCCAGGGCCAAATGGATTACTGTGTCTGAGGCCTTTGGATCATCCATAATAGCAAGATGGAGCTGCCATTTCTTGGAGCCAGACAGCAAAATGACAGTTTGGAGAACAATTAGGTTCCCCGGTGTGCCATTCGAATGGCATCGTTGGCCAAATGCTCTGTAGACGTCACCTATGACATCAGCCACTTGGAAGCGTGATGCCAGAATCTTTTGGAGGTATGGCTGAAAACTACTGACGATGTAGAAATTAGAAGTGGGCCCTGCCAAACTTCTTTCTCTCTTTGGGATGAAGATTGTCTGGACGCGGGTCAATGATTTTGGGGGTCTTTCCGGGAGAAGTAACAGGTTGGATATGAGCAGCTTACATTCTTTGGAGCTTTATTCCAGCGTCAAGCAGAAATACCATAAGGCTTAGCAGACGCGAAGTTTTTTACATCTCTCTTAAGTGGGTCGTTATGAAATACCAGCGTGCACGTAATGCTGCGTAAGAAATCCCTGGTGGAAGCTGGTGTTGCCAAGGTTGTGGCAAGGATCACTCAAAAGTGGCTCCCAATTCCACTATCTCCTAGAGAGGGGTGAAACTTGTACATCCCCAGCTCCCTCCAGTACCTCCACAGCGCCAAAGCAAAATACCTTGAGTAAAAGTACTGTCTGTCCGCGATGAGAATGCCGAGGCACAGGTAGAGAGAGGGAACCCTTCCCCCCGGCCCCCGCGTCAACCTAGGGCGAGGGACGAAGTAAAACACCAATGTACTACCTGTCTCACTTTCAAGTACTGATACCGTTGATTCTTCCCGTTGACTCATTCCTTTCTACTCTCTATATAAATATTTTTTATATTATTCATTGATATTAATTAATTATTTACATTAATAATATAGTATAGGTATGTAGGTATTATATTATATTAATTTATTGAGGTAAATATTCGCTGTATACAGGGTGAATACAAATAAAGTTTTACAAACTTCTGGAGTCAATATTTTAGAGCTCATTTCTGAGTTTTTAATAGTTTTAGTGATTTTTAAGCGCACTATTTGAAATTTGAGCAATTTTTGAGCGCGCCAAAATTTCTAATGTTCAAATTTATGGGATTTAAACTTTTTTAAATAATTTTCAGCAAACGAGATGAATTTTTAGTTTTTTTTTTTTCACCATTTTTAGCTGTTTTTTTGCGATTTTTTGAAATTTAAGCCCTTTTTGTGTGCGCCAAAATTTTTAACGTTCAAATTTATGGCATTTAAACGTAATTAGTATACGACGTAATCATTCGGTAGTGTATGGGGAAGGATGGGGTGCCGCAAACTTGGTTAAAGGGTAGTAGCGGAGTTTGGCTGCTCAGGGCGGTAGGGTGGGGACAGGTCACCTCGGCATTATCATCGCGGACAGACAGTATGTATACACACCTTCAATTTTGCATCCTCGAATAATGGTGGTGGGAAGAAAAAAGTCCAGTCATGCAGCATGACCCCATGAGCGAATTTTTGAAGAAATCTTCGACATTTCAGTCGCTATTGATCGTGTTGAGAAATTTTAGTTTATGATTTTGATAGACAAACATGGAATCAAATTATCAACACATGCACAGAGTAAACTCATCAGTTGTGATTACATTTTTTTTTTTTTTTTAAGCACCTACTACCTACGTTTTAAACAGCATGGTTCTAGGATTGGTTATACAGGGATACTTCCATAAGAGTAGTTCAATCTGAATTTGGACAATGTTTCATGCAAATATTACCGATTTTTACAACTAGCGAACGGCATTATTTCGATTTTTGACTGATTTTTCAACTTTGAAATTTTTGAAAACTTAATACATATTCTTATAGGACATTTTACGCTGATTCCGAATATACCACATGTTAGTATGCTGAAAAAATTATTTCGCACAACAAATCGCAAAAAACAGGCTATTTTGAAATTTTTGACTACATTTTTGAAAATTTCAACCCGAAGATGTAATCCGATCATGCTGGCTAACGAACTTGAACTTTCGTTTTGTGTCCTTAACATTTTAAAATTTGTTTGAAGTTTCTAGCACAATTCTACGGACAGTTATCGTCTGGAATGACACATACATACATACATACATATATACATACATATATACATACATATATACATACATACATATATACATACATACATATATACATACATTAAAAAATGCGTTAAACTTCAGAATATGATTCAGAATAGCCTGAAACGGATTTCTGCATAAAATGTTTTCAAAAATTCACATTCTACAAATTTTGAGGCGAGAGCAATAGCTTAATTTTCTTCAAAAATTCGCTAAAAGAAAAGAATAACTAATTAATTTTTAAAAAAGTCCAGTCATGCAGCATGACCCCATGAGCGAATTTTTGAAGAAATCTTCGACATTTCAGTCGCTATTGATCGTGTTGAGAAATTTTAGTTTATGATTTTGATAGACAAACATGGAATCAAATTATTAACACATGCACAGAGTAAACTCATCAGTTGTGGTTACTTTTTTTTTTTTTTTTTTTTTTTTTAAGCACCTACTACCTACGTTTTAAACAGCATGGTTCTAGGACTGGTTATACAGGGATACTTCCATAAGAGTAGTTCAATCTGAATTTGGACAATGTTTCATGCAAATATTACCGATTTTTACAACTAGCGAACGGCATTATTTCGATTTTTGACTGATTTTTCAACTTTGAAATTTTTGAAAACTTGATACATATTCTTATAGGAAATTTTAAGCTGATTCCGAATATACCACATGTTAGTATGCTGACAAAATTATTTCGCACAACAAATGGCAAAAAACAGGCTATTTTGACATTTTTGACAACATTTTTGAAAATTTCAACCCGAAGATGTAATCCGATCGTGCTGGCCAACGAACTTGAACTTTCGTTTTGTGTCCTTAACATTTTAAAATTTGTTTGAAGTTTCTAGCACAATTCTACGGACAGTTATCGTCTGGAATGACACATACATACATACATATATACATACATATATACATACATATATACATATATACATACATAAAAAAATGCGTTAAACTTCAGAATATGATTCAGAATAGCCTGAAACGGATTTCTGCATACAATTTTTTCAAAAAATCACATTCTACAAATTTTGAGGCGAGAGCAATAGCTTAATTTTCTTCAAAAATTCGCTAAAAGCAATAGCTGAAAAATGTAATGGAAAAACGATAATAAATTTATTCATTTTAAGAGAAATGTGCGTGCTCGAATTTAGCAAGTTCGCAAGTTGATATTTTCCACCAATCAGAAAATTGTGTCATTCTTTCGTTCTTAGTCCAAGTATTTCAATTTTCAAAATTGTCATATAGGAAATTTTTCAATAGTTGAATAAATTGTATTTTAGTTGAGATTTCATAAATGCAGCAAATAGACATGGAATGTAACATAGATTAGTTGGATAAATAGATCAGAATGATGTGTGAGAAGTATAGTTCGGGCCCCCTGGTTCATGCGGAATGATGATATTCATCGTGACTTGAGGATAAAAACGGTCACTGAAATTATTGCCAAATATGCAAGGAAGCACGAACATCGCCTCCACAAACACGAGAACCTGGAGATGCTCAACGTTTTAAACAACGAAGGAGAACTTCGGCGACTCGAGAGAAATAAACCTCTGGACCTAATTGTGCTGTGCGAATAGTGCAAGTGTAATCCAGTGTTGTTTTTTAACTGTTCTTGTTACAAGTATGGGCCAGGTTTTGCTGTAAACCTCCCCCTTTAGTGAGCTTATCATGAAATGAAATATTGCTAGATGAAGTGTCTATGTATCAGTTGCTATAAATAAATCACGAAAAAAAAGAATGATGTGCATATTTTGGTGATCTGAATTCTCACTATAAGCACTGGTTACACAAGTACTCGCGAATTTGTCCCCTTTCATTCGTATAACCAGCGCTTCTGCTTAGCACAGTTATGATAAACCATCACGGATATTTGGCCGAACCTTCCTTTTCCTGCTCAGAAACGCTTGAAAATTGAATGAAACCAATAATACCCAGTTTGCGGCGCCTGGGTTACCCACCCGGGTCGTACATTCCCGACCGGGGTCGAAAGGGGCCCGAAGAAAGGAGATAACACGGAGGTTAGCGGACTCCGAGATAGCAAAAGGGACGAGCGCCCCCGAACAAACTTGGTCACCAGTTGAACAAGTTTGTAAGTAATAGTGGTGGGATGAGTGGAGGGAAAGGGGGTGGTCTCATCTGTTACCCGCAAAACTCTAACCTTCCCCCACCCCACCTAACCAACCCCTTACTCAGCTGTGAGAGAAAAAACCCCCGAATCTTCCCCTGCTGCCATCTTTCCCGCCTCTCTAATGAAATTTTATGGAAATAGAAGGGGAAAGGAGTAGGGAGGTGAGCCGAGGGTTTCGAAAGGAGTTTAAACTCTTGAAAAAGAAATGATGGGAGGGGGCGGAGGGGGAGGTACGCCAAAAATTGAAATCTTATAACAGCTTCCAGGGATGTTCTACTAAACTTTTGTCAGGTCTTTTTTGTTTTATAAATCACGTTAACCCTTTACAAGAAGTTTACCTTTCGTTTCTGATTGTACGAGTTGGAATATTTTCAGCTAACATCCAACTCTACTGAACAAATATAACAAATTAATACAGAAATGCGAGCATTGGCAGAAAATAAAGAATAGGTACTGAAATTCTACGTCTCCCTATATTATTAGTTATTGGGTTAATAACGACAGCCATAATCCGCATTGATTATCATTTAATCACCTTTTGGAAGAATCCGTCGTCACTAGCAAGTGGAGAACCGGGAGCGAGCGCTTTCCATGCAATGCATCATCAGGCCGTCGAATTACTGTACAGTACTCATCAGTACATTCGCTACGACCGAAATGATCACCTCCTTATGGAAGTATAAATAAGATGAGGCGAAGGTGCAAAACTGTCGTTTCATCGGTGTGCAGTAAATGTAATGAGGGTAAGTTCCTTCCTTTTCAATACACAAAATGGCGGTTGATTCGTCTTGCCCCTGGCCCACGTTGCCCCGGTCTCCCCTACGATGTTTATTTGCAAGTAACTTCTGTTAGAGACGACGATCACGATATTCTTCTGTGATAAATTAACTTAGTTTTAATATACGTACCTACTATAATTATTCATGCAAATTTATATAAAATTCTTTCATGTAAAAACCAGCCAAGATTCGGTGTTTGACGACTGACCATTTCGATGTTTATTTGCAAGTTATTTCACTTAGACACGACGATCACGATATTATTCTGTGATAAATTAACTTAGTTTTAATATACGTTCTATAATTACTCGTGCATGCTGTTTTGTTCACCAAGCTCCCTTATGATCTACCCAGATCTACCGTACAATTTATTTTATGTTTCATCAAATTATTATTATCATTATTATTCATTAATATTTTTCATTTTGACATTTGTAATGCCAAAAGTCTTGGTTACTGGATTAGGTGACTTTCGTATATAGGAGACGGGGAGCATCGCGTACATGAAGAGAAAGGAGGCGGGGAGCTTCGCGTACATGAGGAGAAAGGAGGCGGGGAGCTTCGCGTACATGAGGTGAAAGTAAGCGGGGAGCTTCACGTATAAAAACTCGTCGATGGGGAGCTTCGGGTGTGCGCCCCTGTGATCACACAACCATTCACTAGTCATTTTAACTAATAAATACATTCGTTTCGTTGTGAATAGCATGCTTTTTTGAATCTTCTTACCTACCTTCATCCCAATAAAAACCATCACCCCCAAAGGACGAGTGTGGCATATATGTCACACCCCCACCCCCCTCACTGAAGGTTGGTGGCATTTTTTGAACATTTTCCTGGGGATAATAGACGTAGTAAATGAAAATATGTGAAAAAAATCAAAATTTTGATAAAAAATAGTTCTTGTCCTTGGTGGGTTAAGATTTAATACTACAATCCACCTTAGAATTATACTCGTGGACCACGTAATTATCCTATCACTTATGGTTATGATGTAATAGATGTTACCTGTGAAATATATATTGTAGAATTATCGAATTACCTATGAATGGAATTGTTTTGATCTTTGAGGTAAGAAAACGGAAATTAGTGAAAAACGTTGTCTATTTCCACGAAAAAATAAAGAGTTACAATGTTAAATCGATTTCGACGGTTAGGCCATCATCAGTAACTGAAACAATAACTGAACGCACATTATAAAGGACACAGTTTTTATAGTCACGGGTGAAGGGAGATTGAATGCCATTGGTCGAGAGAAAGAAAAGGGGGCTGGAGGTACAACCAATTAAGTGCAGGCTAAGTGAAGGGGGATTATAGCTAATCAGATGAAGTTAAAGGAGCGGAAGAATTGCTAGTTTCAACAGTTTGAAGGGATGATTCCAAGCTTTATAGAAATGGACTTATCAGAAGTGCAATATATTGAGGGATATCCTCATTTAAACATTTACCAGATCTGTCAGTTTTGATAATTTCGAATTTTTCAAGTACATTCAACAAAAAATTCTACAAACTGTCTATCTGTCCAATCAAAATTGTAAGAATGATTGGATTCCTCAAGATGTTTTGCAAAATTTAGACCCACCCTTATTTTTCCTGAAATCCTCCTGATGCTCTTTTATTCTTTCCCTGAATTTCCTACCAGTTTGACCGCAATATTTGAAGCCGCGAGAACATTGTAATTTATAAACCCCGCTTTCATCCTAAACATTCATTTTGTCTTTAACGGAACCTAGTAATGCTCTAAAACTATTTCGACCCACTTTGTAACCCCTCAATGATAAAATTTTGCCAATTTTATCAGAAATTTTCCCATAATAAGGTATACTTATCCATTGTTTTTCTTCTAAAGTTACATGTTCCCTAACCAGATTGGAAAATTTATGTCTACTCTTTTTCCTAAGAACCTTATCCCATATGGTATCAACGAGATCTCCTCCGTAGCCATTACTAGCTGCTATGCTTTGGATAATGGATCTTTCTTTTGATAAATTTCATTCTCTCATTGGAATAGATAGCGCTTGGTCGGTCATACTATGGAAAACTGCATGCTTATGGACTAAAGGGTGATTTGAAGTACTATGGATCGTTACATCGCTAAATGTATCTTTTCTATAAATTGAAAAATTATGCTTCTTGTTTACTAGAGAGATGGACAGATCAAGAAAATCAAGTCAGATCACGAAAAACACTGGCTGTGTATAACATTGCCCCTCAAATAAAAAGTAATTTTTATCCATACAGACATACATCAAATTAAACAATTCATCTTTTTCGAAAATATTGAGTTTAGAGGCGTGAATCAGCCTGCATACCACATCTATGCAGCTAGCTGCATCGATATTGGTGAACAGACTTACCACGTCAGAAGATGCGTTCAAATGCGTCAAGAGATAGTTCGTATGAAGTAAGGACCTAAACTTACGTCAGAGTAAGTCTCATCCATCTTTTCAGTCGACGTAATTTCCGTTCCACCTCTCCCAAATCCCCGAGCAAGCTAATGAATTAGTGATATAGATAAACTACTTTTCGACCAATGTAAATAATTGACGCCTCCCCGACCCAATTATTCAAATCGCTCCAGCTTAGGCGTAGGCGTTGAGGGTGAGCTAAGCAATAAAACCGGACGTCCCAGTTCCGCCCTCTGTCTCTCCCGTCCCTCTCCTGCACTCCCGCTCCTTAATTGCAGATCTTCCTCTACTCCCCTCTTCTCATCTAATGGGAAAGGCCAAGTTTTAAACTAATGATACAGGATTGACAAATTCCTTAACAGTTGTAGGAGAAACTTTCGGCCATTAGTCACTGGGCCAGACGTGCTCCGCGCCCTCTCAGATTAGACCCCCTTCACCCACCCTCACCCTCGACCCCCTAATTTAATAGCTAAACCGATTTTTCAAAGAGAACTTTCGGTCGGATTTAACTTACCTTTGAGCTGTCGTCCCTAATCTCTCAGTCCTTTAGATAGTGAGTAGCGGTTCATTATTCGCAGCTGTCTCCCGCCAATTGTGATAGCTTTCCCTTTTACGCTTCTCTTCAAACATTCAACATTAACTTCGACATTGTTTCCATTACATTAGATAGGTACTCTGACGAGATTAGTTATAGTTTATTTGGTATTTTTTACAAACTACAGTACACATTAAAAAAAAAAAAAAAAAAAAAAAATACACTGCCAAGGAAATGGCACATGAGCTTCCTCGTGACCTTCACAGTACGTCACCATTAAATTCCAGAAAACTAGAAACGACCGATTCTGGCATCAGGGAATTAATAAGGTGGGAAATTGGAAGCTGAATGGTACATATGATAAATACGGGTACAATATGACGGAACTGATAGGGGACCATGTAGAGCTATACCCGCACGATCCCTAAAAATTTGAACAAAATCGCATCAAAATTGTGGAAATTACGGCTATTGCAAGGACCGTAACAAGAATATTTTGTTCACGCATGCGCAGAGCGTACCGCTGATGCAATTATGATGATTGTCTTATGGGACCTCAAGGGACCTTACCCACATCATTCCTGAAAATCTGACCGAAATCCGTTCAACATTGAACGAGTTATAACCGTCACAAGGAATTCACGTTAGCGCCTGCGCAGAAGCTACCGTTGATTCGATCATGATGAAGTTGATAGGGAACCATCTAGAGCTTAACTCGCACCATCCCTGAAAATTTGGTTAAAATCGGATCAAAATTGTGGAAGTTATGGCTGTTACAAGGAAATGTGGACGGACAGACAGACAGACACGGAACCAAATTTGTTCAGGAGGCTCTGAAACGCAAAATGCGAGTGGAAATTTTGATTTTGGAGCAAAAAATTTTTTTTCATTTCGAAAGTGAAAACAAAGCTTCCGCTGCCTTGCAGTCTCGGAAGCAAAACATGGTATCAGGTTTAGGAGATATGAATTTTCCTAATTTTCACTATCCGAAGAATTTTTGAGTTTTTCTAAACATAAAACGATGAAAATTATCACACAAAGGTTTACCATTTCTGTATTAGTTAGCCCCTCTACACAGATCAATGGTCAATCATTATTAAATCCAGTCTATAGTACATTATCTAAACTCGATTGCACTGCCCCTCGCAAAAACACCAACACACCTTCACATCGCCAGGACCTCCCAATTTTACACTTCTTAGTAAATGTTAATAAACATATATGGCAAAATCAACCTTCCCATCTAGTAGAATGGATGCATGGACTGTGTATTGATTTGAAACTATGTTTGTTTCTTAAACATTAAGTCCTCCATTATCAAAAGATACTGTAGTTCAGTAGGTCGATTAGGAAAGAAATGAGCTTCTTCGGTCCCTCAGCTGATCACATCGCCTCCGTACCTCGTAATTGTTTTCTAGGTGTCACAAAGGAGCTCTATCTCAAATTTGAGCACCGTAGGTTAATTTGGAAAAAAATTAGCCTAACAGGCTGATCAGTGCGCCTCGTTACACTGAAATTGTACTCTAGATATCCAAAAGGCACTCATATCAAATTTCAGCACCGGAGGTTGATTAAGAAAAAAACGATGACCTTGTCATCAATATGCATACATAGTTGGCACCTACCGAGGGAAAATTATTGCGATTGTTATAAATATGCAAAAATATGCAACTGTAAATAGAAAAATGAATCACCCACCTACGCTTCACTAGCCCATCAATAATAGGTGACAGACTCGATTTCATGAATAGATAATTTCATCGGTATTATATCAGCTGATACGATCGTCGTAGTTTATAAGGCAAGTTTGACTATGTTCCACCAGTTATGATTCTCTCCCATGTTTTGGATTTTTCCCCAGCCAAAGTTCCAGCACTGAGGGAGAGCGAACAGTTTAACGTAAGTCGATTCGGTGGTTCCATTCGATTATTTATATAATAGAGAATTCTTGGTTACTGCGGTTACAGTTCACACGGTGCACGGGAACCATGTCAGTGTACTTTTTAAATGACAGTAAAATATTAGAAACTGACAATTTCGGGAAATCGGCTGGGAACATTCAAAGAAAATCTTACTGTTTCAAACAATAAAAGAATTAGCAGTATTGCTCAAGTTGTTCTTGAGAAGAAGGAGGTACATTGAAAATGACGTAAACTTCATTAGCGTAGAAACCCCCTTCGAATTTATTTATTTAATTTTTGTTGTACCTAATTATTAAAATCCAATTAGTTAAAATCTTGGCTAGTTCGCATAAGGCACAGCGGACTCACTCAAGGATAAAAGGTTACAGGGTCCCATTTCTTCCTTGCAATAAACATAATTTCCCACTCCACTCAGTAAAAGACTGTAGAAGACCTATTATTCCAATCGCAAAGTTTCAGCGCATGTAGCTATCTGGCATTCGTTTCCATAGAGAAAGCACTTCCATTTTACGAAGGTTCCAAAGATCTGCTGGTCAAGGATATATTGAAAGAGTTGCTGGATTTACATTCGGAAGTGAAAGCAACTAGTCAAATAAAAAGTTGAACGCTGCTGGTGCTAAAAACGAAAAAAAAAAGGCTCTAGAATAACACGGAAAGAACCATCGATCTTCCTCCGTCTTCACGCGCCCCGTCATCCGTATTGACAAAGTTGAAAGTTTTGACGCGATAGGTATAAGTAGGGAAATAAAAAGAAGTGGTGGGGATCTTTCGAGTCAGTAAACTTACGATACGTAGAGCAAACTTGCTCAAAACTTCCCCACAACTCACTCAAACCGTGTAGGCTTTTTGAGTTTTCTTTCCCCACCTTTTCACCACAATCACGTTGAGGTTATTTTTCTTAACTTTCCAGTCTGGAATATTCTTGTATGAAGTTCCCCAACTTAATGTTCTATAGAAACTTGATAATACTTCATTATGCAGGATCTTGGAAGAAAGAGTCAATAAATTACTGCACAACATAATCTTTACAGTAATTATTATTAACCCTCGAGCCGCCCCACAGTGGGCTAGAAACCGATTCTAGGCAGACAAAATTATTTTATGAGCAATGAATTCTATATGTATATTTCGTGCAGATTCCGAATATACAACATGTCCAAGAAATACCTTCTTTGACCCAAGAAGTCGATTTCTCTCTCTTTTTGACCTTTGGAACTGTCTTAAATCTCTTTTTGGTACGAAAGTTGCTGAGGAAGGAATTTTGCATCGAATGAGACCACCTCTTACCGTTTCCTAAATAAATAACATTAAATAAATAAATAAATAAATAAATAGATAAATAAATATATATATATATATATACGAAAAAGTGTGAAACTCTAGGATTTGTTTCAGAATGCTTCAAACCGGATTTCAATGAGGAAAATTTTAGAAAATTGTGATTTTAAAATTTTTAGTTTTTTACAAAAATTCGCTAAAAATAGGTCAGTTTTCAAAAGTCAAAGAGTGAGAACCATTGCGAAAAATCGGATCAAATAACTTATTTTAGGTATAGGGACATGGAGTAGGTATATTGAACATTAATTGCTAGGGATCGGCCGTGTAAATGTATTCGTTTGTCAGGGTTTCACGTGGACGAAAGGATGGTCCACGGCACTAAGAATCTTTTGGCAGTATTCATTCACTCACTGTTTGATTAGTACTCATAAATAACTTCAGCGGCTTACAGATTCATGTGACTTTTTTTAAGTAAGAAATAAGTATACTCAGTCTGTCAACATGTCTGTTCATGACCTATAGATAAGCTTTTTCGTATAACCACAATTTAACATAATGATACCTGTTCGGTGCCCAAGAAGTACTTCAGAAAGGACATCAAACAGTTGAAGCAGCGGGATTAGTTTCTCAACGCAAACGATTTGCTTCTTATCAGTGAGAACTGAAGCAACAAAGCAGGAACAATTACAACTGTTCACTTTAAATTCTGGCGAAAGTTTATCAAAGGGCCTCATAGAACAGCGTAAATGGCTTCCACCTGATAACCCTTAGTTATGACTTCAAGAAAGACCCGCTTGAACTCTTCAAGGTTCTCCCTAGCAGATCGTCCCGGTATAAAACGATGTTAGCTACCGTGAATATATTCTTGTATCCCAATTCCAACCACCTCATCACCTAATAGATTCATGTACTTTTCGGATGTCGAGTAGTCTGTAAAACCTAGTAAAGTTTTCGTACTCTTTAGCTTGTTTCACTCCACTTCAATAGCTTAATTCTCAAAGCCAGCTTTTCCTATTGGCCAGCTGTTACAAAATTCAATGCTCCAATTTTTGTCAGACTGTGAATGATCATCAAAGATTTCAGACCCTCTTGCAACTAGGGTTTAGCTCAGCACAGGACTCAAATAAAGCCCAGGGAAATTGTAGGTAACTAGAGGCCTCGGACAACTTCACGTTGACTGTTTATCAACTCACATTTACCTGCAAGATACAGCTATCTGCTTGGTATCCTTACCTGAGACTCATTTCTCTCAGTTAGCAATTTATCCGATGGATAACGTTTTGTAGAGAGATTATAACGTGTAATACTAATAATAATATAATACACATTATAATAATATGAAGACATTATGTACAACGATGTTAACTTGATTGATTCCGTTTTTTCGGATGAGGAAATCGTTTAATCGAACGAAGACCTTATACGGTTCGTCCACGTCCGGATCATTTTAATTAGTTTAACTCGATGATGTCGATTTTCACACCTGTTTACGACTATCGAAAGAAACGACGATGTTTGTGCTGGAGTTGATTGAAGGGAAATTAGAATCCCGCAGTGAGAGAAACAATTTCATATCGCAGATCGTAGAACTTCTAGCAGCAGATTCTATGGTCTTGGTGAGTAGTTGATACCTAATAATGTAGCATATAATAACAATCGAGATCCCTTGGCATCAGAGATGAAACAGAAAGGACAGGATTGTTGTCGTTGCTGTGTTGTGCTATACCTATATACTTGTTACCCATGGACGTCACGAAGAACTAAAAATACCAGTGTTGTAAGGCTATTTTGTTGGGGAAATCATTGTTGTAGTAGTGGCTTTTTCCCACAGACGAAGTTATCTGACCAGTTAGCTATCTGTAGGTCTATCTGTAACCTGAGGGCATAAAGTTGATTAATAAACAAACGCCCTACCAAATTTGTTTGATAGGTTGCGGTAACCTCTAGGTATCTACCTGAGGTTTATCTGGAAGTTACCGCTGTAATTGATAAACGGGCCTTTAGTGAGTTCTAGAAACAAACAAGAACATAAATAACGAGAAAGTTAATAAGGCGTTATCACTGGCCAGTGGCGTAGTTAAGGGGGTGCCCCCCTCTCCTTAACTTCAGCTAAAACAGAAGTTCATCTTGAAACGGAAGTTTTATTTATACAATTAATAATAATTGCACGCTTCTAACTTCAGTGCCTATAATAATAGGGTAGAATGGCGTGGATATTGCAGCAGCGTTGAAGTGAGAAAACGTCTCAAACAAAAGCTTCAAGATGCAACTTATCCGTTTTAACCTCATTTGAAACATCGCTAAAACCATTAACCTCGGAACATTCGCGTTTTCAAGTCCCTCTTTCTCTGCATGGCTACATACTAAGCGGTCATGTACCTACATGGTCCTCTAATGGGGGAACCAGTATTTTTTCAGAAGGTTATATTTTCCTGTCTATAATCACACAATGATGCTGTCAACCCTTATTCAGGTTTCCAAGGGTGAAAAACCGGTGGAATCGTTTGGTAACACAGACTAGAAACAACATGTACCTACCAAACGCTGCCATTAGGTAGCAACTTGTCGTTAATAATGAGGTCCATTGTTAGTGAACTTTTTTCCATTGTACTTTCGCTTTCAAGTCTTCCGCAGACGGATTTGCCAGTTTTGCTAGAGAATGACTCATCAAACGCTAATTTCTGCCCTTTAGAGGAAATAATCTCCTCCAATTTTATCTAACGACGGTGGAGGGCGAGGGTCAAGGGACAAAAAACGTTACACAAAAAAAGTGGACATTTTAAAAAAATTATTGGGGGTCGGCCTAAGAATTGCATAGCAATTAATATATATATATATATATATATATATATATATATATATATATATATATATATATATATATATATATATTAGGGTGCATCGAAAAAAATAAATAAAAAAACGCTGCAAATTATTTCACAAAGGTTTATTATTTTTTTTCAATTGAGTATGATCGTAGTTTTAGTTGGCTAGCGTACGTCATAAGGCCCGTCCAGACTCCTCGGCGTGTCCTACTTCGAGTTGCCACAACCTATACTTCTATAATTATATACGCATGTTTATATTTCTCGATTTGAGCTCCTATCTATTCAAATAGTTATTGCCTTAATAATATCATTATCTAAGAATCTAAGTACGTACGAAAAGTCGAGAGGATATGTTATTAAATATGCGTAGGAAAAGCATTGGTATTAACACACAAATATGACCTTGAAAAAAACATATTCATGCCTCGAACGAACGCCGGCGCCTTCCCCTCCACAAGCCGCGGCGCCGGCGCCTCCTCTCACTCCACCCACCCCCCCGCTCATCACCCCTCTCCACCCACCATGACCCCCTGCCAAGCGTGCCAGGCGTGCGCGCGTCGAAAAAGACACTTTTTTGCCCGTGTTTGTCCCATAGCACCTTTGCGAGTGAAGCGATCGTTATGGTTAAACGTTAGGACCAACTAGACCCCAAATGGAGTCTATGTACGAAAGAACGGGTTTTTAAAGTCAATTCTTAGGCCTTTTATGGCCCGAACGGCGGACGGCGGACGGACATTTCAAATTTGGATTCTACGTACCTTGAAACGTAAAGTGACAAAGTTTGAGGGGGGGTTATAAAAATTTTTTGCTACACGATCACATAGGCTTATTACAACGATGTTAACTTGATTGATTCCGTTTTTTCGGATGAGGAAATCGTTTAATCGAACGAAGACCTTATACGGTTCGTCCACGTCCGGATCATTTTAATTAGTTTAACTCGATGATGTCGATTTTCACACCTGTTTACGACTATCGAAAGAAACGACGATGTTTGTGCTGGAGTTGATTGAAGGGAAATTAGAATCCCGCAGTGAGAGAAACAATTTCATATCGCAGATCACAGAACTTCTAGCAGCAGATTCTATGGTCTTGGTGAGTAGTTGATACCTAATAATGTAGAATAAAATAACAATCGAGATCCCTTGGCATCAGAGATGAAACAGAAAGGACAGGATTGTTGTTGTTGCTGTGTTGTGCTATACCTATATACTTTTTACCCATGGACGTCACAGAAGAACTAAAAATACCAGTGTTGTAAGGCTATTTTGTGGGGAAATCATTGTTGTAGTAGTGGTTTTTTCCCACAGACGAAGTTATCTGAGCAGTTAGCTATCTGTAGGCTACCTGAGGGCATAAAGTTGATTAATAAACAAACGCCCTACCAAATTTGTTTGATAGGTTGCCGTAACCTCTAGGTAACTACCTGAGGTTTACCTGGAAGTTACCGCTGTAATTGATAAACGGGCCTGTAGTGGATTTATATAGGTTTGACTTGACGTTGGTAGACCAAGTCGGACATTTATATCCCGGTTATGCGGGTTGGTTTCTAGGCCACCCCCGCGAGGAATGCGGGCGGAGCCGCCAAGGTCAACTGATTTCGCGGGCTGGAAGGGCGGATAGTCCGTGTCGCAGCCGCGCGGAGCGCTAGGCTCGTGTACCAAGTGCTGGGTTCGATCAGTTTCGTACTGAGCCGTTTTGTAATATTCCGGCCTTAGATTTACATCTGAAAGGGGAATATATTGAGCTTGGTTGAGGTACTGAAAAGTATCCTCTGCTTTTTGTGCATTTGGAGTGTATTTGACACTCGGATCGACCGTGTAAGCCTGCGTCGGATATCGTGGGTAGTCGGACAGCTTGGTCGAATCGTAAAGATCGGCTTCAGAGCGAGTCTGAAAGGTTTGCTCGATCTTTTGTGTAGGTGAGTCTTGTTCGAAAGTTTCTCGAACGAATACGTCGGGCGAGAAGGCGATCCGGACGTGAGGGTCGCGCCTTGCGCTGATGTTTGGTTCAGCGGACTCACCGTGTGGCCGGTAGGGCGCACTACGTTGGTCACTCGGCCCGGCCTTGCCGCCTTCCTCCTTCCCTTGCAAGGGGAAGTAAGAAGGCTGACGTTCCATCGAAATGATCGAGTTTTGGCTCGTTTCGATGCCTCTACGTGTGAAAAATAGAGGGTTTTGGAAGTGGACTCGCTTGCCGGAGCGTCTTTCCAATGCTCAGACGGCAGGGTCCTACCTCGCAGTCTTGAAAAAGACTTCCGTAGACGGTAAATTAGAGCGGAGGAGCTGAGTAATTTACCGGCGTGCCCCAGCGGTCGACTACGAGCTTAAGGCTATGTAATCCGGGTGACACGGCTCGGAACGTCCCTCGGGCGTACTGTCTAAAGAGAATATCGATAGAAGTACCGGGTGGCGTCCTAACAGATGAACTACGTTGGGCAATGAGCAGGATGAATAATCACTGGACTCGTAGATGCCAATGCAAAATCTGTGTGGAGAGAAGGTCTGGCTTGTAGAAAGCAGTAGGAAGCCGTTCTTGAGATGAACTCGTAATGCAGAAGGTTCGTCAGCGTAGAGCGTGTAGAATTCTTCGTACTTCGGAGGTGTCGTCGTCGAGAGCGGAGAGTGGAATGAATTTCGGAGGGCTCCCAGCGGGGTATTTATAGGGAGGTGGCCACCTCCTGCCGCCTCCTGGTTGGTCCGCTTAATTTCATAAATTCGACTGTGCAATCTCATTGGTTCGCACAGTGTTTTCTCAGTATCTGTGCGTATGATAGCTGAGTTGGTTTTTCGAGGTGGTTTCCCTGCGTCCGTTGCTTTGACGGGGTCCCCGGGGGTGGCTGAACGACCTTGAGTTTTCCTGCTTGAGGTTTCTCATTCAAGGCGACTTGTTTCGAACTTTTTGTCGCATCTATCTCGCCCAGTAAATGTTTGGGGAGGTCGCCTTGCGTGTTCTCATTCAAGGCGACTTGTCTCGAGATGTTTGTCATATCTCTCTCGCCCAGTAAATGTTTGGGGAGGTCGCCTTGCGTGTTAATCTTTAATATTTCACTTTTGGGAGAGAATTTAGTATTTTCTCTCTGGTGAAATATTTTGTTTGACGGAGTTGTACCTCGACGTCTTGTAAATATTTTTGTGGTGTGCCTACCTCTTTTTGGTAGCCCTGAAAAGGGCTGTTGAAAAGAGGTGGTGGATTTCACCACAGGGGCCCCCCCAAGACGTCGTGTTATCAACGACGACGCCGATGGGGGAGAACTGGGAGGTCTACCCGGAACTCTCCGTAGGAGAACCTCGCCAGTTGGGGCGGAGGCGGAGGTGCAGGCCTCGCGTCCCGTCCCTGTGGTGCGCCCCGGCCTCGCCGGTTTCGACGAGCGTCGCGGGGCGGCCTTGGCCGGCCCGAGCTCTGCCGACGGGAACCAAACCCGCGAGGGTTTGGCCCGCGGCCGCGGCTGGGCTGTTGCGGAGGAGCCCGGGAGGTGCTGGGCTCTGACCACCCCGCGGTGCTCATCTCCTCCCAGCGAGGAACCGGTACGTCGCCCGAGGAGATCCACTGCCTGGGGGGTGCTGGTAGCTGGTGAGCGGGCGGAGGCGTAGGCAGTGGCTGGGTGGGTGGAGCTGGTGGCTGGTAGGGCTGGGGCCTTGTCCAGACCACCTCCGTGGGAGCGTTTGTCGTGGTCCCCGTCTCCCGTTTTGGCGAAGGCGGTAGTGGGCCGAGCGGAGCTGGTAGAGTTTCCTCGGCAAGGAGGAACTCTTCGACTTCGTCTGTAAGCATGTTTGCTGGAGTAGAAGCTGCCATGGTTGAGATTGTTATGGTCTCTGGCTGTGGGTCGTTCCATATTTATACTTCCCACTGCTCCTACCCGAGAAAAATGGGCGTGGCTTGTTTCTAGCGCAGTTACCCACTTTCCGTCAAATTTGGTAGATGGGACGCGCCCTCTGGCGGATTTTCGGGGAGTTTTCTCCTTACTTCCTGTCTGATTTTGTAACAGAGATTGTCCTTGCGATACAGCTTCTTCCGAGTGTAGAGTATAAGCTGGCTTGATTTGCTGTTTGGGAACTTTCTTAGTATGTTCGCCAATTTACACTGTAACCGAAAACTTATCTCTTTTAACTACTTTGAACGGTCCCGTGTAAGGACATTGGAGAGAGGTGAGCTGTGTGGGCACTCTGATATAGACATGAGTACATGTATCCAAATTTTTGGGCATGTTCACGGCATATTTCGTGTTATTATGTTTAATATGCGTAGGTCGGAAGAAAAGAGGTTCCGAAAGGTTCGTAGAAGTTACGAAAATGTCTCCTGGGAGTGGTACGTCAATCCCGTAAACCTTTTGGAAAGGCGTAGTTTCAGTCGCCGGGTCTACTGCCGTACGCATGGCGAGTAGAACTTTGGGAAGTGCATCGAGCCAATTTTCGTTTTGAGCTTTGAGAGCTTCTTTCAAAGATCTGTTTCTGCGTTCTACCATACCGTTTGTTGCTGGTTTGTATGGTAACGTGTGAGTATGTTTTACTCCGAGACGTTCCATAATGGAATTGAACAGATCTGATTCAAATTGGGTGCCCTGATCACTTGTGATGTATTTAGGTACGCCTTTTGAAGCTACCCAAATATTGATAAAGGCATTTGTGATTGTGGTTGTTTCGATGTTGTTGAGAGGGACTGCCTCTAGCCAACCCGTTGCTCTATCAACCATCATCAAAATGTAACGTTTCCCTCCTTTTGCTAAAGGTAAAGGTCCGGTAATATCCACGTGTACGTGTGAAAATTTGTTTGCCGTTTCAAATTCGGAGTAAGGGAGCTTCACGGAGCGCGTGATTTTTGCTCGTTGGCAAGTTTCGCACGCCCGGACCCAGTTTGAGACATCTGCACGTAGTCCGTGCCAAAAATATCGTTGTTTAACTTTATACACTGTAGAGTGTATACCTGGGTGTCCCAAATTGTGAATTTGGCTTATTATTTCTTCCCTTATTTCGTTTGGAATATAAGGTCTAGGGTGTCCTAGGTCTAGGTTACACCAAATTTCTCCTTGAGAGAATTCAACTCGTGTGAGTTTCAATTTGTCCTCCGCGGTAGGGGGAGAGCGAATTTGTGAATTTGAAATGTGCAGTAGAAGATTGCATTCTATTGCAGCCGTAATTTTCGAAATTTCAGCTATGGGTGGACCCTCGTCCGTCTGAGTTGAAATCGATTTCGTTTGAATTTCAACCGGATCGAAAGGTCTGGAGAGTGCGTCGGCGACGACGTTGCTCTCTCCTGAAATATGACGAATGTCACTCGTCATTTGAGAGATGTATGTTAGCCATCTTAATCTCATTTTAGAAAAATGAGCATTCTTTTTAAGCATCGTGCCTAGCAGAGGCTTGTGATCCGAACAAATATGGAAGGATCTGCCGTCCAAGTCGTTGTGCCAGTGAATGCACGCTTGGTAAACGGCGAACATTTCCTTGTCGAAAGATGCTTTGTTCTTCCATTGTTCTGGAATCTCTTTGCTGAAAAATCCCAATGGTTGGTACGATTTCGAGCCATGTTTGTCTGTAATTTCTTGTTCTAGCGCCGCTCCGATGTGTGTGTCGGACGCGTCACAGACTAATCTCCACTCCGCTGTAGGGTGTGGGTGAGCAATGTTATGCAATGTTGCTTTGATCATTGCTTGCTTTAAGCTGTTAAAAGCTTTTTCTCTCTCTGATGTCCATTCGATAGGTGTTCTGTCATTTTTTTTGTTTGACTGAATGGAGTCATACAGAGGTTGTGCCGTGTGAGCGAATTTGCTCGAGCATGCTCGGTAGAAACCACACATACCTAGGAATCTGCGTAGACTTCGTACGTCCACTGGCCTAGGAAATTGTTCTATGGCTTCTATTTTGTCTCGTTTAGGAATTATTCCTTCCTTCGAGATAGTGAAACCTAGGAAATCGACGGTAGGTTTCGAAAAAATGCATTTATCAAAACCTACTCGAAGTCCGTGTTCCCCTAGTTTGTCAAAAATTTGTTGGAGGTGGTTCATGTGTTCGTTATAATTCTTCGAAGCCACCAGGATGTCATCTAGATATACAAATGCGAAATCAAATTTTCGCATGATGCTGTCCATGTATCTTTGCCATGTTTGAGCCGCTCCGGCCAAACCCATGCTCATTTTCTTAAACTCATAAAGACCGAAAGGTGTAATAATCGCAGTTTTATGAGCGTCATCTGGGTGCATCGGGATATGATAATACGCTGATTTTAAATCTATTGTTGAATAGATTTGCGTATCATGTAAATTCGCTTGGAACGAGCGAATGTGAGGAGGAGGGTAGGCGTCTTTCTTCGTTTTCGCGTTGAGGAAACGGTAATCGCCGGTGATTCTCCATGACCCGTCTTTTTTTGGCACACAGTGTAACGGAGATGCCCATTCGGAATCCGATGGTGCAATTATGCCTTCTGAAAGCATTTCGTCAAAAGTCTTTTTGACTTGAGCCCGTTTTTCTCCTGCCATGGGTCTCGCTCGGAAGTGTACTGGAGTTCCTTCCGTGGTTATACGGTGGTAAACCCCGTTGTTCTTCCATTTACCATGAATTTTGCTCATTTTATCATTGTATTTGTTAATGATAGAGCGAATGTTTTCGTCCTCCGTGATTTGCACGTCCTCTGGTTGAGGTGTATTGTCACGGTGAGGGATAGTAGCTGCAATTTGTTCGTCAGTGAACTTTTTGTTCATGACTGCAGCTATTTTTTGATCGGCATAGCACTTCATTTTATCTTTATAAATGTACTTGTGTTTGACCCGTATTCCGATATCCCAAGATTCGAGGAATGGGATACCTAGGATCGCTAGATCAACTTTCGTGATCATAAACTCGGTGGTCATGTCCCCGAGGCCGATGTTAATTGTTGTGCCAGCTCGCCCTAGTGTATCTATAGGGGCTCCGTTAGCTGCTGTGAGCTTAACGTTGGACTTGAGAATTTTCAAGCCCAATTTTTTTGTGACATTGTGGGGCAGAATGTTCACTTCTGCTCCCGTGTCAATGAGAAATTCAGTGCCATTTAGTTTGCACTTGAAAAAAAGCCTTTTATACTCAGTAGACTGCCGGCGTATAGGCTCAGATACGCTGGCAGTTATTCGTTTTCCGAACTCTCTGTGTCGGAGGTTGGAATGGTACTTTCTTGTACCGACTGCTGAGTATTTTCGGTAGAAACCCGGGTTTTAGGCTGGCTTATAGTCGCAGCCTTTTTGCTAGGTTTGGAAGCAGTGTTTGTCTTCCAAGTGCAGTGTTCTGGGTCTGCACATTTGCGAGTTTCGTTACCGAAACGTACGTGGTTTCGACAGACGTAGGCCATCGGTTTGTGAGGCTTACTCTCCACTGGTTGGGGTTTGAACTCAGCTTGTTTCGAGAGGGCCTTTTTGAAACCAGTATTTATGGGTTTCGGAGTAGATTCAACTCCTCGTATGTTCAGAGAAGTATTCTCTGCTCTGTACGCGTGTAGCGTATCAGCTAGGTCGAGCCGGGAGGTCGTGGTAGGCTGAGCTGCGACCATACCTCGTGCTTCGATGGGAAGAGTCTCAATCCACTTTTGAGTGATTAGAGCTTCCGAAAAGTACCCAACAGCTTTCGAGTACATCTCGTGGTACTTGGTGCTGGGTTTTTTGGCGAGAGATGCGGGGTCCTCGAGTGCGAGGAGCCTGTCCTGTAAAGACAACCCATATTCTCGTAGGAGGCGCTGTTTGGCCTCTTCGTAGGGTGCGTGAGGCGCCGTGAGGTAAGCTGAGTCGATAGCTTCCCTCATTTCTTCTGGTACCCACTTGTATATAGCTGAGAAGCATTCGTTTTGCGTTCTCATGTGTTTTCTCACGCAGTATTGATCGAACTCGGCGAGTGCACGATCAATATTCTTCTTTTGGAAGACTGGTTTTTGATAATCTCCCATCTCCTCTAAAAGTGCTTGAAAGCCACTGTTTGTAGAGGGATGTTGCGTGAGATGTGGGGCGTAGAGGCCCGGCGGGGGTCGCACGCCCGCAGTGGTTCCCTGAAATCCACTAGCTTCATAAGAGGGAACGAAATGCTCCGTGTTGAGCCTGTTCAAAGGCGGGGTCACCATTTGTAGTGGATTTATATAGGTTTGACTTGACGTTGGTAGACCAAGTCGGACATTTATATCCCGGTTATGCGGGTTGGTTTCTAGGCCACCCCCGCGAGGAATGCGGGCGGAGCCGCCAAGGTCAACTGATTTCGCGGGCTGGAAGGGCGGATAGTCCGTGTCGCAGCCGCGCGGAGCGCTAGGCTCGTGTACCAAGTGCTGGGTTCGATCAGTTTCGTACTGAGCCGTTTTGTAATATTCCGGCCTTAGATTTACATCTGAAAGGGGAATATATTGAGCTTGGTTGAGGTACTGAAAAGTATCCTCTGCTTTTTGTGCATTTGGAGTGTATTTGACACTCGGATCGACCGTGTAAGCCTGCGTCGGATATCGTGGGTAGTCGGACAGCTTGGTCGAATCGTAAAGATCGGCTTCAGAGCGAGTCTGAAAGGTTTGCTCGATCTTTTGTGTAGGTGAGTCTTGTTCGAAAGTTTCTCGAACGAATACGTCGGGCGAGAAGGCGATCCGGACGTGAGGGTCGCGCCTTGCGCTGATGTTTGGTTCAGCGGACTCACCGTGTGGCCGGTAGGGCGCACTACGTTGGTCACTCGGCCCGGCCTTGCCGCCTTCCTCCTTCCCTTGCAAGGGGAAGTAAGAAGGCTGACGTTCCATCGAAATGATCGAGTTTTGGCTCGTTTCGATGCCTCTACGTGTGAAAAATAGAGGGTTTTGGAAGTGGACTCGCTTGCCGGAGCGTCTTTCCAATGCTCAGACGGCAGGGTCCTACCTCGCAGTCTTGAAAAAGACTTCCGTAGACGGTAAATTAGAGCGGAGGAGCTGAGTAATTTACCGGCGTGCCCCAGCGGTCGACTACGAGCTTAAGGCTATGTAATCCGGGTGACACGGCTCGGAACGTCCCTCGGGCGTACTGTCTAAAGAGAATATCGATAGAAGTACCGGGTGGCGTCCTAACAGATGAACTACGTTGGGCAATGAGCAGGATGAATAATCACTGGACTCGTAGATGCCAATGCGAAATCTGTGTGGAGAGAAGGTCTGGCTTGTAGAAAGCAGTAGGAAGCCGTTCTTGAGATGAACTCGTAATGCAGAAGGTTCGTCAGCGTAGAGCGTGTAGAATTCTTCGTACTTCGGAGGTGTCGTCGTCGAGAGCGGAGAGTGGAATGAATTTCGGAGGGCTCCCAGCGGGGTATTTATAGGGAGGTGGCCGCCTCCTGCCGCCTCCTGGTTGGTCCGCTTAATTTCATAAATTCGACTGTGCAATCTCATTGGTTCGCACAGTGTTTTCTCAGTATCTGTGCGTATGATAGCTGAGTTGGTTTTTCGAGGTGGTTTCCCTGCGTCCGTTGCTTTGACGGGGTCCCCGGGGGTGGCTGAACGACCTTGAGTTTTCCTGCTTGAGGTTTCTCATTCAAGGCGACTTGTTTCGAACTTTTTGTCGCATCTATCTCGCCCAGTAAATGTTTGGGGAGGTCGCCTTGCGTGTTCTCATTCAAGGCGACTTGTCTCGAGATGTTTGTCATATCTCTCTCGCCCAGTAAATGTTTGGGGAGGTCGCCTTGCGTGTTAATCTTTAATATTTCACTTTTGGGAGAGAATTTAGTATTTTCTCTCTGGTGAAATATTTTGTTTGACGGAGTTGTACCTCGACGTCTTGTAAATATTTTTGTGGTGTGCCTACCTCTTTTTGGTAGCCCTGAAAAGGGCTGTTGAAAAGAGGTGGTGGATTTCACCACAGGGCCTTTAGTGAGTTCTAGAAACAAACAAGAACATAAATAACGAGAAAGTTAATAAGGCGTTATCACTGGCCAGTGGCGTAGTTAAGGGGGTGCCCCCCTCTCCTTAATTTCGGCGAAAACAGAAGTTCATCTTGAAACGGAAGTTTTAAGGATAAAATTAATAATAATTGCACGCTTCTAACAGTGCCTATAATAATAGGGTAGAATGGCGTGGATATTGTAGCAGCGTTGAAGTGGAAAACGTCTCAAACAAAAGCTTCAAGACGCAACTTATCCGTTTTAACCTCATTTGAAACATCGATTGACAGTATGCTATTACTTCATATTGAGCTGCGGTTACCTACTTCAAAAATACTTCACTGCAGTTGTCCACCTATTATCTTATCTTACTTTCTCATTTTGTTTTTACTGTTATTAATTCTAGAAAACCCAATAATTCATTCTTGTAAAACTACAACAATTACAATGTTCACGTTTATCTACTAATGGTAGTTATCATTTAATACCATTAATTATCATAAATTGTGAGATCGATAAAACCATTAACCTCGGAACATTCGCGTTTTCAAGTCCCTTTTTCTCTGAATGGCTACATACCAAGCGGTCATGTACCTACATGGTCCTCTAATGAGGGGACCAGTATTTTTTCAGAAGGTTATATTATCCTGTCTATAATCACAAAATGATGCTGTCAACCCTTATTCAGGTTTCCAAGGGTGAAAAACCGGTGGAATCGTTCGGTAACACAGACTAGAAACAACATGTACCTACCAAACGCTGCCATTAGGTAGCAACTTGTCGTTAATAATGAGGTCCATTGTTAGTGAACTTTTTTCCATTGTACTTTCGCTTTCAAGTCTTCCGCAGACGGATTTGCCAGTTTTGCTAGAGAATGACTCATCAAACGCTAATTTCTGCCCTTTAGAGGAAATAATCTCCTCCAATTTTATCTAACGACGGTGGAGGGCGAGGGTCAAGGGCTCTGAATGGAACCGCTTTCCAAAGCACTCTCTGATAATTCGTTTCATTAGAGGAGGAGTTTCGCTTCTCGTTATAGATTCGTTACACGGAGGTGACAATGCTCTCCAGGATGGACCGATCGTCGATATCATCGTGATTTTCAATAAACGAAAAGGTACGTTACTCGAAATGACTGAGTTTACTGAGATTGAATGGGATAAAATCTTAACTTCTCGCTATTAGCTGAAAGGGGGCTCAAACTGGGATTAAAAATAACGTCTGAAGAAGATGACGCGACGGTAAGACTTACATTAGTAACTAGGAAACATTGTAGAGTGTAAGCACTATTGAAATGAAAGATTCTATTTGATATATGCAGGGTGTCCCCAAAACCGTCCACCTCCCCTGCTAAAATCGTTAATAATGGGTCAAAAAAATAATTTTTTTTTTCCAATGTTAATGTTTTTTGTAAAGATCTCAACAATCAAAAAGTGCGCAATTGACATCAACTTCGTTATTTTAAATGAGAACCCGCAATTTTGCATTGCAGATTAGAATTTTACGTGAAATTTCACGAAGAAATGATCCATCACTCGATTTTTCAGGTGCGCACGAACGGGCGCAATTCCGCTCTTAAAGTGCAATAAATGTGAAAAACTGAATTGCCACGTATCATTAATGCAAGATTTTGGAGCATTTTTTCGTTCTTAACCTCGCAATGATGTTCATTTATTGATATTTGCAACACCATCCTGGGAAAACACCGAAAACCTTAATTTTAGTACGCTTTGTGCTGTATGGAAATGTGTAAGAAAATAGCAGTTCTGGTAAATTTTATGTGTTTCTCGAGTTGGTGTTGCAAATATCAATAAATGAACATCATTACGAGGTTGAGCACGAAAAAATACCCCAAAAATCATGAATTACATGTGGCAATTGAGTATCTTCAAAAACTCAGTATTTCATTATAAGTGCGTTATTGCACTTTTAGAGCAGAATTTTGCACTTTTGGAGCGGAATCGCGCCCGTTTGCTTGCACATGAACAAATCAAGTGATGGGTAATTTCTTCATGAAATTTCACGTCGAATAAATAAAGCTGCAATAAAAAATGTGGGTTCCCATTTAAAATAACAAAATTGATGTCAATTGCACACGTTTGTGCAACTGCGCAAAGCGCAATTTTATCTTTTTTGAGATACTTACAAAAAAAACCTCAAGATTGAAATATATATATATATATATATACATACATATATATATATATTAAAATTTTTTTTTTTACCCCAATATTAACAGTTTTAACAGGGGGGGGGGGACACCCTGTACATAACTAATTTCATTCATGTGCATTTAATATTCATTAAGTGATTCTTATTTGGTATATTAAGGTTAAACTAATTAAACTAATAGCCCCATTCTTATATTCGTTGTATAGTCATTATAAAAAAAAAAAAAAGATAAGGAAACCGAGCGAAATCAAGTACCTAACTAAACAACTCGTAAACGAGTTCCACTATCTGATTTACAAGCAGATACCATGTTACATGGATATGTCTTTGATTGGGGATTTCATAACGGTCGTCTTCGAGAGTTGTAAACGAATCCTTTAACTTTGAACAAATCCCTGGGCCGCATGGCCGCATCCCGTCTAATTCCAACAAAACAACGGTTTACTTATAGAAATGTTGAAAATAACTGTGGAGAGAAGCCACTACAATGAGTTGTTGTTAACAGTAGACTGTTGTCAAGAGGATGAAAATGTTTCCTATGGGGTGGAGTAAATGATGCTATTGATTTACGTTAAGAATATTGTAACTGGCTTATTACAATTGTTTATAGTCCAATCAACTTAGTTTAGGAATGTAGCCAGGTACGTAAGGAGGGGGAAATTGGTAGCTTGAGATGTGAATATTTATCACATAAATCAAGCGCTTCCCAACGAGTGGCGAACGATTTCTGTGCGATGAAAACTGCGGAAGTTCCATTCCCCTAGCAACGGCTGGGTTGTACGTGAAAAACACTGAAATTGTGACACAAATTTTGCGTCACGGAAATTTTTGGTTGACCCCCCAGAGCAAAGACATATCCATGTCAAAACCGCACTTTTATAACTACTTCTTCCAGATCATTATATGTACGCTCCTACAGTTCTAACCCCATATAATAATCATATGTTTCTCACAGTCACATGTTTCTTAATCAATAGTATCACGTTAACTTTCTAATATAAAAAATAAAACACTTTCGCACCTTCTCTCGTTGTGATGAGTCGCTCATTATCACTTCCTTGATTCTCTCATCAATAATTGATCAATCTTAATAATACTCCAGTGTTAGAACGTGCAATAAAAAATTGGAATTAATACATTTTTGAAATGACAACTAAACCAGAAACGAACAGATCGAGTTCATCATTTCATTTTTCACCAGGCGATCATTTTCTCGCGTTGACATTGACCCGAAAACAACATGTTGAGTCCATAAACCTATCATAATTTAACGTAATTACCTAGTTATTGCTGTCTTTTCACGGATATCGAATTATCGGATATTTGACTTTTTTCACATACTCAAAACACTGCGACGGGCCTTTTTTCAAGGTCAATTCATTGGTTCATTATTGAAAATAATAAACTATGCTGTGTGCCAAGGAGTTACTCTGGTGTGAGGGAAAGGGGGGAATAAAGTTTGCTGATTCTATATTTGAGCAGTTCATTTATTATTAATACTCCGAGCGCTGCCCCCCTTAGGCATCTTAAGAGATATGGTTATTTCGCAGTAATTCTAATAATTTAGCATCTCAAACAGTTTTAGCGTCAGCTCTGACGCTGCCAGAATGCTAAGTTTGTCATATATAGTTAATATATGCCAATAAAACACATTTGTATTATTCATTGGGGGGCAGAGCGCTTGGGAGCGCGTTACACAATAATAGCTTGACCAGGTGGACTAGATGTGTAAAGCATCTCATGTGCCCTTTCACTCCACGGTCACTATTCCAAATTTATAAAACTCATAGTCAAAACTTTTTCGATCTCGTACCACATAGTTTGGAGTCAAGTTGGCTGTGGAAGTCGGCATTACTTTTGATAAACTATACGGTTTCTTAGGAATTAGAGTCTGTACCTAGTATTTTGTTGTTGTCATTATTAGATACTAACGCAGAAAATCGAATGAAACACCCGAATCACTTTTCGTGAAACCGTTCGCTCTTTCTAAGGGCTAGAATTTTGGAAGGGAATTAAAAAATAAATTTAACAATTTCTAACCATTTTTACCCATTTGGTGATTTTTTAAGTACCTACATTTTTTGAAATTTGATCAATTTAATGTGTTCCAAAAGTGCTGGGATTTCTAACCATTCTCGTTTCTGCTCGGAAGGTACATGGACAAAATGTCAAAGATAAAGATTTGGTTGTTAAGCGATTATTATCATCAGAATAAGTATGAGCTGATGTATTTCCAATGTAACTCTCATTTCAAACTAGATTCACATTATATTTATCCGTGGAGTAGAGTTATTGTTTGTTAGTGAGATAGTGTTTGTGAAAATCCGTTTGAGTTGTCAGTCTCATCTTTTCGCTTCGGCAAAGTTGCTGCTTATTTAGTGTATAAAGAAACGCTTGCATACGAGTCTGCAACATATTGGGACATTTTATGTTTTTAGTTGCAGACTCGTATGCAAGCTCTTAGAGCCACTCAGCTGATCCGAACCCCGGGCATCGTCAAGTAAATGTCCTAAAGAGGGTACATACGAAATCACAGCTTCCTAGAGTGTAAAGCATAGAAATTAGCTTTAAGAGCCACTCAGCTGATCCGGACCCCGGGCATCGTCAAGTAAATGTCCTAAAGAGGCTACATATGAAATTACAGCTTCCTAGAGTGTAAAGCATAGAAATTAGCTTCAAGAGCCACTCATCTGATCCGGATCCTGGGCATGGTCAAGTAAATGTTCTTAAGAGGCTTCATACGAAATTACAGCTTCCTAGAGTGTAAAGCATAGAAATTAGCTTTAAGAGCCACTCATCTGATCCGGACCCTGGGCATGGTCAAGTAAATGTCCTAAAGAGGCTACATACGAAATTACAGCTTCCTATAGTGTAAAGTATAGAAATTACCAATTAAAAACCACCGCTTCACAAATCAAACCGTTCTCGCAATATTCGGATCACCTGCTATGAATCACATCATCGAAACACCAGCTCAATGAAATCATCAGAAATTAACAAGCGGTTGCAATCATGTTCACAATATCAATTATTGAAAATGATCACCTGTGTGTAAACAATTATTCATATAACCATGCTCATAACTCAGCTTGTTGGCCACGCAATTCGCAGTAGTTAACATAATATGGTTGGATAAATCGAGAGCTTTCGAACGAATGGTCAACGATTTTTGTGGGATGAAAAATGACGAAGTATCATATCCCTAGCAACGACTCGGTTGTAAGCGGAAATCATCATAATATTTGGTAACGGTTTTCGAGTTATGTGCCAGAGCAAAGACATAAAATGTCAAAAAAAAGGAAAAAAAAAAAAAAAAAAAGATTCAACAATGTGGGAGCGAATCATTGCTGGTTGAGCATAGTAAAAATAGCCTCCCTGACAACGGTGATCATATCAGCTATGATTCCAATAGAATTATTTTCATTGGAAAAAAAAAAAAAAAAATCACGGAATCGAGTTTTGGTTCATTACCTTAAATAATGAACCTATGTAAAAGACCCTCAAATTTTTTTGGTTTACGTTTCAAGATTTGTAGAATCCAAAAATCAAATTAAAAAAATCCGTCCGTCCGCCGCGCCGTCCAGAGCTTCTTTCCGAAAGTGCTGAACCGAATTTCATAAAAGGTGTTCTGCGTTGAAGAACTATCCAACACAGATCTAAGAAACCATCGTGTAATAATTTGTGCCAGTAACTATGGCATCCGGTTCAATCAATCTTAGAGGGTAATATTGGGCAATACAGGCCAATAAACGAGCCAATAAACGAGCTCTTATTATCTATTAGTTCTAAATTATTATTAGATTCAAATGAGATCTTATTATGCAAGGTGCTTAGTGGATAGCACGTCCTCCTGGAAAGCTGTGCGACTATATCAACCGACCGGGGTTCGAATCCAAGCAGAGACAGTTTATTTTTCAATACTTTCCTCCTAGGTCTAGAAAGTGTGTTTACTTTCAAGGTGGTTATTTTCATTTATATTATTTGTATTTATTCATTCTTTTTACTTGATTTATTTATTTACTGTTAGTAGGTTCCATCATCCAGTTAATAGGCATTTCGATAAAACACCGTAGACTCCGATTGATTGGTAATTTTTTATGGACCAGTGTTCAGATTAGAAAAGCTATCCAATACAATAATAATAAATCTTTTTTTAATAATTTGCAACGTTTCTTATAGTACTTGTCACCTCTAGATGGATCAAGGAAGCGTAGGTAGGTTTTTTATAGAATCAATTTTCATTTGGTGGGTACCTAAATCAGTGTCGATCAGAGTTGTTTGTAAAGCAGAGATGTTTAATTTAATTGTAGTAATTTTCTCTCGGTTGGTGCCAACATCTATGTAGCCGTATTGTAGGCATCGTTTCGCCCGACCACCTTGGGATTGCATTATGCGAATCGGTTGAGAAGATAGGTCCCGTGGGGCTAATTTCTCTCGTAATAAACCTACGAATATGAGGCACGAGTTTGATTTTGATGGGAGTGAGATCTTGGATCGAGAACCAGTATTGAGCCGAAGATTATTCAAGGAAATGGCTTATATTCACATGAATCCAAGTGCTTGTAATAAGAGAACAGATACTTCAGGACTCAGTTCTGTGTATTCGGGGATTTTGGCTGAGGTACAGAAGTGTAGGGCTAGTCATTAGTTATCAACCACCCAACTAATCTGTGATATATATCTATGATATGTATACTTATATATTAATACTATTATTGTTAAGTTTTGAAAGTTTATATATATTTATTGTTTGTTGTATTGTTGATCATATTGATTTTAGAAGACTAATTTATAATTTATCCATGTGATTCTGTTCCATGGATCTTGTCATGATTGTTGATGAAGAGGAAGAGAGGATCTTTTATCATTCTTATCAGTGTTGTTCTAATGAATGTTGTTGCCTGGTTGATTTTGATGCTATTCAAGAAAATGATTATTAGTATAATTTTGTGACTGCCTGATGTTAATTTCTTCTACTTTTTTAAATTTGCAATAGACTGGTTTTAATTTCTTCATTGAGTTGGTGAGTGTTGGTTGGTTGTTGTTATGTTCGTTCCGTTATTGGTATTAGCATCCCTTGATATGAAGTTGTTGATTTATGTACCTGTTTCTATTTTAGTACCTGTTTGCAACCTTTGATGTATAATTTGCTGAGTTGGTCGCTGAGTGGTGTGATTTTCACACTGTAGTTCACCTCTGAGTAAGTTAGTTGATTTACCTATAGCATTCTTGTTGGATTATTTTTGCGTTTATGCCTTTTATTTATTACCTTTTATGAGTTTGCCGTTTTGTAAGGGTAGCTGTTGTATTGTATATTTCTAGGCCCTGAAGAAGATAATAAATTTATCGAAAGCTTGGCGAAAGAGGAGGAATCATTTGTTTGTCCCCAATCCTGATAATTTCACGACAGATAATCCTACGCTTCTAAAATTTGAAAAGGAGCTTTTTGGGATATTTATAAAATAATACAATGTATGGATGGGCTCAGATCGGCTGAGGAACCTCGTAGGCTACTTTCAGTGCGTTCCGAATCACGATCGCAACGCCACTTTCGCCACTTTTGCCCCAAAATAGACGCCATTTGCCGTTCCGTTTCCTGCCATGATCGCCCATTTCGCCACATCGATGACGCCACGGATTTCTCCCACCCTTCGCCCACCCTTAAATATGGCGGGTGAAATCTTCCATCTTCGACCCATGTTTGGAGCTGGGTCGGCGTGGACGTTGTGATAAGACGTGCGATAAGATAACAGATAGGTATCGCAAATGAGCGTGTCTTTACTTTGGCACTTTGACAGAAATCGTTCACCATTCGTTTGAAAGCTCTCGATTTATCACGCATTTCTCTCGTTGGTACTTGTTCTTGGTATTTATGTTGCCATTTTATATTTAAAAATGTAATTAATGTTTGTAGTAAACAATGCCGCTTGTTTTGTTGTTATTAGTTTCCACGTTAGAAATCAATCCGAGAAAACACCTAAATGAAGCCTTGGGTAGAGATAATTGCTTTATTACAAGAGTTTATTGAAATCATTGAAACTGTTACAATTGTGATGAAAATTATTGTTTTGAATATTATTCGTCAAAATTATTTGTTCAAAATAGAATCCAACATATTAATGTTCATTCTTGAACTAAAGGCATAAAATGTCCCAATGTGTTGCAGACTCGTATGCAACACAAAGTCGAAATGTGTAAGATAACGTAGGTACGTACATTAATATACATTACAATAATTGGAGCCGTTTATTGAGTAAGTACCTGTAGCGAATAATGTTGGTATAAACCCCTTCATGTTAGTCCGTTTTGGATCATTATGTATTTAGTATGATTAGTATTACAGAAAAGCAAATTGTCTACCTACTAAGATCTTCATAATCGAAAATTTCTAGTTATTCCCAAAAATCAAGAACCCTGAAAATAGGATGATATCTACGCACGCGTTTCGTAATTACCAATAGAGATGTACTACCTATCCAAAATGTGCTTTAAAAAATCGTTAAATTCGTATAGTTGAACAGTAGGTAGGTTCCTAGTTGAATATATCATTATTTAGTAATATATGGACCAATTCTATAAATTTCATTTTATACATTGAAGCTCAACCCTTTGCTTGAAAAAAAGAAACTAAGTATAGGTAGGCAGGTACTAAAACTAAAAGATCACTGTTTAAATAAAAGCGCGGGATGCGATAAATGCACGGGATGCGGGAGGCCAAGGGGAGAGGGAACTACCACCCCTCCGTGACGTCATCGTTGTGAGGGGAAGTGCCTTAACTGGCTTTAACTGAAGTGGCAAAAGTGGCGTTGCGATCGTGATTCGGAACGCACTGTTCTTCTATCGTAATAGACTTAAGGAGCCCAAATTTAAGATGGAGCCGCTTTGTGACACCTAGACGACAATTACGAGGTGCGAAGGCGCAGTAATAAGGTGAAGGGCTAATGAGGCTTTTTTCTTTCCATATCGACCTACGGTGATGAAATTTGAAATGGAGTACTTCTGAAAAGCGTAGAATACAATTATGAGATATGGAGTCGAACTGATTAGCCGAGGTGCCTGAGAGGCCATATCAGTACTAATTGATCTACAGTGCTGAAATTTAGTGCCATTGGAATACCTCAAAAAGAATTTTATGAGGTATGGAGGACCACTTATTGGCTGAGGGATTCCTGAGGATTGGGGACTAATAAAGTGTAGATTAATTACATTAATTTTCTCTCTGTATATGCCTAACTCTACGTAGGATTATTGATTGCAACCAACGGATCTGCAATTTGAAATGGACCTACTTTGTGATATTAAAATTTAATATCAATGCGTTTAGATACACTGGAGCCCCCCCTCGCCCCCCTTTTGGTTTATTATTTCCAATAATAAGCCTATGTGATCGTATAGCAAAAAAATTTTATAACCCCCCCTCAAACTTTGTCACTTTACGTTTCAAGGTGCGTAGAGTCCAAATTTAAAATGTCCGTCCGCCGTCCGCCGTTCGCCGTTCGCCGTCCGCCGTTCGCCGTCCGCCGTCCGGGCCATAAAAGGCCTAAGAATTGACTTAAAAAACCCGTTCTTTCGCACATAGACTCCATTTGGGGTCTAGTTGGTCCTAACGTTTAATCATCCCGATCGCTTTACTCGCATAGATGCTATGGGACAAAAACGGGCGAAAAACGCCTGGCACGCTTGGCAGGGGGTCACGGTGGGTGGAGAGGGGGGTGAGCGGGGGGGGGGGGGGGGTGGAGTGAGAGGAGGCGCCGGCGCCGCGGCACCTTGTGGTGGGTACGGCGCCGGCGTTCCTTCGAGGCATGAATATGTTTTTTTCAAGGTCATATTTGTGTGTTAATACCAAAGCTTTTCCTACGCATATTTAATAACATATCCTCTCGACTTTTCGTACGTACTTAGATAATGATATTATTAAGGCAATAACTATTTGGATAGATAGGAGCTCAAATCGAGAAATATAAACATGCGTATATTATTATAGAAGTATAGGTTGTGGCAACTCGAAGTGGGACACGCCGAGGAGTCTGGACGGGCCTTATGACGTACGCTAGCCAACTAAAACTACAATCATACTCAATTGAAAAAATAATAAACCTTTGTGAAATAATTTGCAGCGTTTTTTAAAATGCTATTGCATTACTGGTTTTCAATGTACGATGAATAAATTCACGTTAAGCTGCAAAGAGATAGGTAGCTTATTTAGCTGACAGAAATTAGGGTTCATTTAGTGACCGGTAAAAAACCAACTCTTCCTTATTCCCACATAGTACCGTCCCGGATTGACATAGGTTCCCTCCTAAATTCGCTCTCCACTGGTAGCTCAGCTATTCCTACCGAAAACCCCAATCACTTTGAACACAGCGGGCACGTCTGCGCATCGGAATCCCAACCTTAATGAAATTCCTCTCCAGCACCGTTTTTTTCCTTTCTTTCTTTTTCATTAATTTTACAGCGTGGTGAAGACAGTGGCTTTAAGGATTCACGTCTTCACCTTATAGAGTAACGTGACTGATGGCGGCGGGAGTGAAATTGGGTAGAAGTTCCTGAATAATATTGAACTCGGAGGTCAGGAGGTGAAATGAGGAGTGGAGGTTCTGTTTTACGTTCAAAACAGGTTCAGGTTTAACCGCACTGGTGAATTGCTTTGGACAGGCACTTAGAACATTGTGATACCTATACTTTTACTCTTTAATAAACCATATACCCTAGATCATCGGATTAGATTGTTTTGTATACAATTCACCAAATTAAATAAATTTCTCATATTGACTTATCAATCATTTCTACTCGTACTTTGTTCATCAACTAATTCTATACGTACATGTTACAATGTGAGAAAGGTATACTGCCCACCATACTTGGCAGACGTTTTCTTGCTTTTATTCAATGAGCTCAAAAAATGCTGCTCATCCTTTCTTTTGGAATAGTTGATTCTAAGGATAGTTATAGCTTGGAATGACACACACTCGCATGCATGCACACACACACTCGCATGCATACACACACACACTCGCATGCACGCACACACACACACACACACACACACACACACACACACACACACACACACACTCGCATGCATGCACACACACACACATATTATATTATAAAAGTGTTAAAATCCAGTGCCTAATTGTTTCAGAAAGCTTCAAAAGTCAAAACGGATTTCCATGAAAAAATTTTTAGAAAAGTTTCATTTAGAATTTTTTGGAACTTTGTAATAGCTTTATTTCCTTCGAAAATTGGCCAAAATAATTGGGGGACGCAGAAACTATCTATCGAATTGGGAAATACAAGCTCATATTTTGGAGTCTACGCTAAACGTTTTAATTACCTGGTTCAGATGATTAGTTTCGTTCACAGAAATTGTAATGTGACACGTGGAAATAGCCACTATTGTTCTCCCTATTAGACCGATAATTGGGTAATTTGTGTCAAATTGCTCTGAGAGGACATTGCCCAGACCGTGTTAGGTTTTATCGTAATTACCGCCGGGAATCGCCGTGGGTGTATGTAATCGATCTCATTTCGTTGATATTAATACAGAACCAGCGACAAAAGCATGACTACCAGTCCACTATAAGTGTACGAGGGAGGCGTGCTTATGCCTTAAAATTGATAGAGCTGTACTTAGATGTCAAACATAAATTAGGTTCTTGGGAATAGATGGTTTATACAATATCATCCACAGTACCCAGTTTGAGTAATAGAAGTACGTACTAAGTTGTATGTGCCTATAAATTCCTCAAATCTCATACATAGCTTTGATGGAATTTACAGGGTGGTTACTAAATTTAATTATATTCGGTTGTCACCGTATATGCCGTTCTTGCCATATGCATATAGTGATTTAGTTTTGATAACAATTTCTGGTGTTTTAATATGGATTTTGGTGGATTTGAATAAAATAAATGTCAACACCTATGTCTGAGAAGTATACTTGTAACCACGCTCACTCAACCTTAACTTGACTTTGGTACCATTTAAACGAAGAGATGACTGATTCCTACTAACCAGAGTGCTCATTAAAACACTAATCTGTCCTGAAAGGAATTATGATCAATTCGGAAACAGAGTTTTGTTTACTTTTTCGCAGTGTTCTTTCTTCTGGAATGACAGTATAATAATGTACCGAATCGAGCGCCTCACAGGAAATAACTAATGAGTGTTAATGTATGTACTTAATTCACTTTAATCATTTCAACGGTAATCTAATTACTTTGAACCTGATTAATTTGACAGTAAACCAAGCTTTCAAATTGAAGTAGTATGGGTTCGCTGGTACAAGATGAAGGGGAAGGGTTAAGAGATTTAAGTCAGGTATACTGTGAGCCAAAATACGGACAATCCAACGGTACCAATCAAGCTAAAATGTTTCCGTCAGCGTCGTCTCATGATGGCTGTCGTATAATCAATACTTCTGTACGGAGCTGAGGTATGAGCAGATGCTCTTAAAGTTGTGTATCACCGCAAGAGAATGATTCTTAGCAGTTTAACGTGAAGGAGTGCTACGGATTGCATGTGTCCATAGAAGTTTCGGAATCAGCCATTTGAACTTTGATAAAAGGGAGGAGGGAGAAAGAACTCGTGTGGCCGAGTAGGAGAAATAACATACTATGGCACACTGGCAGGAGATATTGACTGAATAGGGACATTTCGCTTAATACCTCTGGAAGTTTCACCTTAGGAAGTGACACCGGAGGTGGTAGTAGCCAAAATGCTTGAATGAGAGCCTCATTGGACCTCTGTAGCTGTCTATGTTGGATAAACCTTATGAAAGGGAAGCAAGGTTTTGAGAATAAGATCATAAAAGAATAGGAGGGACAGAGGAGACAGCACATGAACCGAGAGGACTGCAGAACCCTCTTGAAGATTCGCCCTGAAGTAGTGTGTTTCAGTAGTCAATTTCAGTTTCAGGCTGAGTCTCAATATGAGAAAAGGAAGGTGTGATTTAGAGGGTATGAATCCCACATAACAAGTACGGTCCTTCATAGTAGGTATGTTACAAAGTCTGAAGTGTATTAACACAGATGTCCCAAACACACTAAAGAGGGTTACAAACACACTAAAATACAAGGAATACAATGAAGACACAAGTCAGAACAGAGATACTGAACTCTTGTTTTTATTGGGAAGGAGTTGACACCTCTTATGTTCTCATGCCAGGAAAGTGACCAGTTACAGGTTGGTCAGGTCCACACACTAACGTGGGGAAGGGGTTGGGTCACACAGAGATAACTTAACCTGCCCTCAACCAACTGGATTATAATCACTTTAGCTAATTCTGTGCCTATTCAACTTAAGATGCTAAAATTTGGATTATATCTTCTCTGGGTGTTGGTCGAGTGTAAACCCAACATTAAAACTCATTCTTATCAGTTAAGGATTAATGGTAACGGTTTAGGTAGACAAAGAAATATCAGATTACTGGAGAGTCATGAATAGTGAGTACGAAGAACAAAAAAATCAGTTATGAAATTTAAAGCTACTACTTTGTGATGAGACCTACAAAACTAATAGGCAAATTTGTATTAAAGTGAGAAAGTAATATTAAATGACCCTTAATTTTTGGTGTTTTTCCTTACAAATACTATCATCTCAGCCTGGGAAAGTCTTAGACAGGTTTATTTCTGACTTGAATTCTTTTTTGACCCATTCTTTCCGCATTCCCACAAGAAACATGAAGGGCGGATGGGGTAAGTAACAAGGATTAATTAGAACAACCGAAAAAGTTTCGGCGTATTCTGTTGAAAGCATTGTACTAGGGTCTGCCCCCAAAAGAAAACTCACCCCTACTTAAGATCTTCAGTAATTAGTCTGAGATAGGGAAGGTTACTGTGGGGTTACAAGAGGAGAAAGATGAGGAGGGAGGGGGTTACGCCTCCATTATTCCTCGAAAAGGAAGTGCATCGATCCCCTCTAGCGCGAAATATTACCAGCTTATGAAGTTGATAACCGTGGGGAGCCTTCGCCGCAACAAAGACCGTGTTAATTAAATCTATTTTCCTCCGGAGCTTTACAATATTCGCATCCTGTTGGTTCTTGGGTGATGAAAATGTGCGGAGAGGTCGAACGAAGGCTTAAGGTGAATTTGAGAGGAAGAACACGATTTGCCTACTCGTTGGCAAGCCAGCATGACTTGTACCAAACTTGCACATAGCGAGTTGGGAAGTATGAATTCGTTCAACTACACACAGGAATATAAACAAGATAATTTGATTTTTTAAACAAGATAATTTTGATATTGGAATAAAAATACGACGTTTTATTTTGTGTATAAGAACATTCTTCTCATTTTCATGTTTTTCTCTTTCTTTTAAATGAAAAACGCTGCAAATAATTACACTAAGGTTTATTATTTCTGTATTGGATAGACAATCATTGGTCTATAATGACACAACCTCATAAAAAGTTAATCATTAAAACTTGGCGCTTCATGCCTCTCAAAAGGGTTCTAACCTTTACAGTTCCAGAACCCCACAATTTTACGCTTTAAAATAAATGTCGAACAATGTAGAAAACGTATTTCTTCCCTTCCCAAAGCCACTTTCATTTTCACTTTTTTGGCCAGGTTTTTTCGTGATTTCGACCATTGTGCGGCGGGTAGAGCAACCACTCTTCCGTCTTGTCAAGTTCTCCCTATTTGAATTTCGCTGTGTGAAGTATCTACAACCATAAATAGACATGACCATATTTAGCAGATACGACAATATATTGTCAGAAAGGGCTACCTTCACCACAACCAAGAGTGGGTAGAAAAACTTGAATGTCCAGATGAGGCCTGTTCCGAAAGAAGCTATGTAGAATAAGTTGGTGCTCTTTTATCGTATACAAGAGGCGATGGAATGGAGTAGTTCCCCCAAAAGAGGAAAAACGATTATACTTCTAACACCGAGATGTTGATCTATCAGCTCTATATCTAGCCTCTGGGGTTGAATGAGTCTGGAAGGGAGGAACCATCACAAGCTGGGGCAATGTGTCTACGCTATATAGTTATCTCGAACTCTTCATGCGGGAGAAACATATTAGTCGATGGGTGGGCAGCTTGTGTCATGGATGAAGACTTCTTTCCCCATCATTATTGGAACTTCCGCAGTTTTCATCGCACAGAAATCGTTCGCCACTCGTTGGAAAGCGCTTGATTTATGTGATAAATGTTCACATCTCAAGCTACCAATTTCCCCCTCCTTAGGTACCTGGCTACATTCCTAAACTAAGTTGATTGGACTATAAACAATTTTAATAAGCCGGTTACAATATTCTTAACGTAAAGCCACCATTTACTCCACCAAAGTTAAAGGATTTGTTTACAACTTTCGAGGAAAATCGTTATGAAATCCCCAATCAAAGACATATCCATGTAACATGGTATCTGCTTGTAAAGCAGATAGTGGAACTCGTTTACGAGTTTTTTTCCTGGAGTTTAATTCAATTCCATTTCAATTTCGTAGGTTCAACTTAGCCATTTTCATTTCTTATCTGTTTTTCATTTCAATTTATTTTCCTTTTGATCAGTCTGTTATGGACGAAGTTAGGGCGTATGAGGAGCTTTACCTGAATGGTGTAATTAGTGCACAGGGAATGGATTTGGCGTGCGGTATTTGGTAACAACCTACCTCGAAATTCACTTCAAAAATCAATTTTTACAGCACAAAACTACTAATCACTTTTATAAACTTGAATAAATACTAAAAACAAACTCCCCAAGCGGCTGTACTGTTTTGATGTGAAATTAGGTTATCCTCAACAAAGGTAATTCAGCTGAGTCGGGAAACGAATCGGAAACCTTGTTTCCCTTGACGACCCGCAGGCGGTACGAATCGGCTCAGACTCAGAGGCGCGTGCACTTCCATTTATCCACTCCTGCTGACGATTTGGGATCTCATTCGAGCAACGAATAGACGATCGAGTACGATATAAGAAATCTCTAACGAATAATACTTCCAACGAAATCTCGAGATCATTCTTATTCGCTTATTCCGTAATACAGTCCTTAAACAATATAAAAACAATTACCAAATATCAAATTATCAAATACCAGCATCCAGAGAATCAGCGGGCAGATAAATGAGTGGGGGGGGGGGGGTGAGCGGGGGTGGAGTGAGAGGAGGCGCCGCTGCACCTTGTGGTGGGTACGGCGTTCCTTCGAGGCATGAATATATGTTTTTTTCTAGGTCATATTTGAGTGTTAATACCAACGCTTTTCCTACGCATATTTAATAACCTATCCTCTCGACTTTTCGTAAGTACTTAGCTAATGATATTATTAAGGCAATAACTATTTGAATAGATAGGAACTCAAATCGAGAAATATAAACATGCGTATATAATTATAGAAGTATAGGTTGTGGCAACTCGAAATAGGACACGCCGAGGAGCCTGGACGGGCCTTATGACGTACGCAAGCCAACTAAAACTACGATCATACTCAATTGAAAAAATAATAAACCTTTGTGAAATAATTTGCAGCGTTTTTCCCTTGATATAATAGAAATAAAATATCAAAGCAATACAGAAATTTGACTACCTTACTCTACTTATCTCAGCTTGGCAGCTCATCTGTAGAGTTCCTTTCTTTTTCTTCTTTATAGTCTTCATTCTTCCTTATATTTTTTCTTCGATATAGAGGCGTTAATAACTAGGTGGTACCTACGAGTAGTTAAAACCCACTCCACGCAAGACTAGTTGCTATATTTATGCCCTTCCTGCAGAGGGAAGTACTAGGAATAAGTGCAGCACCCATCCACTTGATCCACGACATTTCTATGTAAAGCTCAATGGGGAGCCCCACTCTCTGATTTTCTCGCATTAGTTTTAGTAATTTCATGCAATTTCCATATTCGTCCAATGTATTCAAGTGGTTTCCACCACAAAAGCAACAAACATAAGGATGGAGTAACGAAGATGGCATATCAGATAGACGCTGCGACTACCAACTACCAACACCATAGGTAAAAGCCTGTTCCAAGTTCTTATAGGAATCCCATATGAAAGCAATACAAAAGTTGGGCTACCTTATCTCAGCTTGGCAGCTCATCTGTAGAGTTCTTTTCTTTTTCTTCTTTATAGTCTTCATTCTTCCTTATCTTCTTTATTCGGTATAGAGGCGTTAATCTTTAGGTGGTACCTACGAGTAGTTAAAATCCACTCCACGCAGGATCGGTTGCTCAGAGATTCCATTCATCATGAAGATATAAAGATATAATATCAAATAAATGAAAATAAACTCACCAGCGCCTTTATGGATCGTCAAGCTGACGGAAAAAAGTGTAGCGATCGTCCACATAATACATCCTGAAAATTAACTTCCGTTCACACTCTCCCTTTGTACCGTTTTTTATCGCTCCGGAAGGTAAAAGATGATTCACCCCGCCATTTCAAAAACGGTCGTAACGTCTTTTAATGTTTCCTTTATCACGACTTGGTTCAATGTGGTTCAATCTTTCGGAAATAAGAAAAGCGGAATTGGAGCTAAAGGGGTGAACAGTAAAAATGACGGACCGTTGGGAGGAACGTCCTTCATCTAAGTTACTCTTCGAAACCGGTGAACAAAATTTCCGCAATGTTCATGCCGATCAATAAGTGCTGTCCTTCTTCCTTAAATCACATTGTTATACAAGTTAAACAGCAATACACTTGGTTATAATTTACAGCCACAACAGTTAAGTACTTATGTACAGGGCATTGGAGAGAAAATCCAGGCTCGGGGGCAAAAAGCCAGGGCCTGTGCTAACTGAGCCAAAATAAGCTGATAACCATGTGGAGGTGAACCCCCGATTGGTACAACTCAGGCTAGGTAGAGAAATGAGGAAAGCTTTCCTTAAGCTAGGATGAGTTCGTTGGCCATCATTTTTTGAGCACATTAATGTGATTAAACTAAAAAAATGTGCTCAAAAATCACTAAAAACGGCTTAAAATTGTTAAGTGTATATGTTTTAGCAGATTTTTAGTCAAAAGAAGTTTATTGACAATGAATTGGAACATTAAAAATGTATAGAGAAATTTATGATGAAAAATGCGCTAGTATATGTAAAATGCAGAGTGCTAATATGGTAAGGCAATTTATTTTTGTTCATACGAACACTTTTTACATTTTACAATTCACAAAAAACACTGAACGACCAACATCAACACATGATAACTGCAACAAATACCATTACCACAAATGTTCCAAAACTGGAGTTGGTTTTTTTACAAAATGTACTTCAGTTTCATTGATGTTTGCCGAAATATTGATAAAAGCTGCATAAAAGCTAAAAATCTAAAATATTTTTTGGATTGAAGAATATTGTTTAGAACGACGTTTTTGCCATAAAAGAGGTAGTTAACAATTTCTTTACACTTGAAGTCCTGAATTTTCAAAACATGTCAACATGATATTGTATGATAGTTCACCAAAATTCGCTCATACAATTATGCTGCATGACTGGAACTTTTAGTTTATTATTTTCAATAATAAGCCTATGTGATCGTATAGTAAAAAATTTTTATAACCCCCCCTCAAACTTTGTCATTTTACGTTTCAAAGTGCGTGAATCCAAATTTGCAATGTCCGTCCGCCGTTCGCCGTTAGCCGTTCGCCGTTCGCCATCCGCCGTCCGGGCCCTAAAAGGCCTTAGAATTGACTTAAAAAAATCATTGACTCCACTTGGGGTCTAGTTGGTCCTAACTTCTCGCCAGCTCGATTGCTCCACACCATTGGGTGCTATGAGCCAAAAATATGTGAAAAAGTGTCTTTTTCTATGATTTGAGTGTTGGACTGACGTACGCGCGCACGCCTGGCACGCTTAGTGGAATGATGAAAATATTGGCAGAGGGTCATGAGGGGGGAGGGGAGGAGGATCGGCGCCTTGTAGAGGCATAGCGGCACGTCACAAGGGGCGTAGCAGAACGGCGCATGAATATATGTTTTTTTTAAGGTCATATTTGTGTGTTAATACCAATGCTTTGCCTACGCATATTTATTAACATATCCTCTCGACTTTTCGTACGTACTTAGATAATGATATTATTAAGGCAATAATTATTTGAATAGATAGGAGCTGCGTATATAATTATAGAAGTATAGGTTGTGGCAACTCGAAATAGGACACGCCGACTAGTCTGGACGGGCCTTATGACGTACGCAAGCCAACTAAAACTACGATCATACTCAATTGAAAAAATAATAAACCTTTGTGTAAGAATTTGCAGCGTTTTTTAAAAAGAAAATCAGGGCCCTCACACAAAGGCCAGGCACTGTGGGTAATATAACCTGAGCCCCCACCATCTTTAAGGGCCCATGTAGCTGGGAAGAGGGAACACGAGGAGAAGACCGTGCCTGAATAGCGTGGTTGTTTTGTTGATCGGCGCTTACAACGTTTTTGAAATTAGGTTTGGGGAAGGTAGATTAGTTGGTTCTGCGTGTGCTCCACTCTGTCACCCTTACCTGACCTCGTACAGGTCACATTCCTGGCACGTGAATGAGTGATGACGACGTCAACTCACTAATAGACTACTAATGTGTCCCTACGCTCCTGGCATTTGAAACGGAGCCTCCATAAGGTATATAGAATGTAATTAAAGTGTGAGAAACTACCCTGTTCAGCTGAGTGAGTACCGACGCAAATATCTCGCCCGATCGCCCCAAGTTACTAAAATTAGAAACGAGTCTCTCTAGAACACATAGAATAGAATTACAACTTGCGGAATCACCTCGATCAGATAGTTACTTGAAAAATATTTATGTTTAAAAATGAAGGAGTTTAATTCCTGACACAGTTTCTTTTTTGTACAAATCTTATTAGGTACATTATAAATTTATTAAAAAGTTTGAATTAAATTACGATAAAAATGCTGATGCATTTTCGATCCCCCTGAATACAAGTTTGTTGAGGGAAAAAGGAAAGAAAAGTTTTTCGTCAATACCCAATTGCACAAGCAAATAAAATACGAAATATCAAATCATGTTTATGACAATCATGATATGACAATTTTAAAATTCAAAATTTCATCAACATACCTACCTACTCCATGAAATGATTTTTCCATGATTATCAGGAGTCAGGGCCAACCTACCAATGGGGGGGATGTACTCTACTCGTATACTGTGCGTCACGGCAACGTTGACTCACGAAAATGAAATAATTAATTTAATCTTGAATTCAATGCTAACTGGTTAAGAGAAGTTCAACTAGACTTTTTTTTGTTTCCCAGTCTACATATAGGTAGGGGAAGGATTGATTCCACTTACGGAATTTTAGACTGTCTCCAAAATCAAAATTTCCACTCGCATTTCACGTTTAGACCAGTTGTTCAGAATGAATTTTGGTACCTTGTCGAGCTGTCTGTGTGTGTCTGCAATGCCTTCTAACAAACTTGTTTTCCACTGTTTTCGTTATATTTGGATGAAATGTTCAGGGAATGCGCGGAATAGTGTGTAGAAGGTCCCCTATCAGTTTGATTTGGTCGATTCGATTACCCCATATCAATTTGAACATGATTTTATCATTAATAGCTACTGCGCAAGCACCAATATGAAATCCTTGAAATGACCTTAATTTCCACGGTTTTCATCCGATTTTGATGAAATTGTCGGTGAATGTGCAGGTTCGTTTGTAGATGGCCTCGTTCCAATTTCATCGTTCTCAACTCATCAGTTCATTCTGCGCATGCAATAACGTAAATTAAATTTAGTATTATTTGTTGTTTCTTATTTTTTCGATCTTAACGACGTTTCACGCTACTTCTTGATTTAATCTTTTTGGTTCTGCAATTTTTCAAGATCATTTGAAAATTTTCAGTGATCTATACATTCATGATACGTTAACGAGTAAGCTATGTGCCACACCCAACTTGGCAGACTTTTTTTTTTTTGTGTGCAATGGATGCATTTAACTTAAAAAAAAAAAAAAAAAAATCGTTGCAAGTCTTAAATCAACTTGTTTGCTAGTTGTTTGGTCCTAAAATAAGTTTTCAGCTGATTCCTTGCTCAAATACGTATCCATGGTAATGTATCTTGAAACATAAACCAACAAATTTCAAGAGGGAGCAGTGAGTTAAAATTAATGAGAACGTTCTTGACGTTAAGATAATCCTCAACAATAAACATGAATGGACTAATAAATAACACTATACATATATATAATAAAAACCTGATAATTATATTTATGAGTATTACGATTCGTCGCACTAATATCCTCGCTGCCGAACGAACGTAAGAGATGATTTAGATTTCCCTCTTGGTTTTGAAATATGCCAACTGTTGATCTCACGAGGGTTTTGAAGTCGCTTCCCTCCGCCTCCGAGGCGGGAAGATGGATGAAAACGAATTCCGCGAGTTTAATGATATCCTGAGGTGTCCTTAATTATCAGACTTCTGAAGTCAAACTTGGGAGGCAATTAATCGGGGATGACTCGCTAAGATCGATAGCTCGATTAGTATGCGTGGGACGACCCAATTAGAGTTGGTGGAAAAATATTCCCGCAGAGCTTCCAGCTTCGAACCAGTTTTCTCACCTTGACGCTTGATGTTCTTGTAAATATTGCATGAGGAGAAATGCAGAACTCTCCTGCAAGTTCAGTTTTGAACTATTAATTCCTCCCTGTCAGAAAAACGACGCTTGCGTTGATTACTAAATTCACGAATACGTGAGTGAAACATTTAAAGTTCGTTCGCAGAGGCAGTTCTGAAGAATTTCTGAACTCTTCGGATCTGTGGAAAATTCTCTCCTAAGTATTTAAGAACTGTTAGGACTCTCTATGGGCTAAAGTCTTGCATTTTGATAATGGTTGCAAAAGAAATGATGGGGAGTTGTACTGGTTGTGCACAACAATATGCTTCTCTTTGTCTTAAACATGGCACCCAAAAATCTGTTATCTTTTGAATGTGAGCTTATAAGTTTGATATGGATCGGCTTATTGTGGCAGTTTCTGCTCACAAGCGAGCCAGTTTCCAAGCTGTGGCTTCCAGCTCCTTCACGTTATAACGGACCCAGTCGTGGGACCCAGGATCTCTATCACGGAATATCTCGCGAGCTGGGCTTTTAAGTTTCGAGCTAAGGTGATAAAACTAAATGCAAAGCCTTATGGATCCAAGTGGGCTGATGAGTTTTCGCTCTGAAATCTGTATACACGGGAGGTCGTGTTCCACTTCCTATGAACGTTGTTCCATACTGACCAAGATGAGGCAATCATGACTTTTGATGGTCCGGACTGGTCAAAGCTGGATATCTTATGGAGATTAGCTTACCACTATATCCTTACTTCTTAAAGGGTTAATTTCTGATCTTGCGAAAAAAACCTGTTTTAAATAAAACAAAATTAATGATTATTTTCATAATTTTTTTTTTAACTTACAAATTTCATAATAATAATTTCAAGTGTATAAGAAGAAGGATTTATTGATAAAAATTTCCTTTTGGGGAAAAACATTGGATCATTAATACCTATGTTTTATGTGGAAATATTAAATGTTATTGATGATCAAAACACCCCGTATTTTGTTGGAGACTCTGGATTTGAATTGCCCATGGATGTCGTACAGAATACGATTCTATAAGGCCAGAAATATGCCTAGTTTCGACGCTCACCTCCTTCACCTGCGTGACGAGCACCAAGCGATGAAGAGTCTAGCTGGATATTCTGATAGGGTTGAAGACATTGCAAGGACTAGAAAGTGCCCAAATGAGTATTGGTAAGCTATAGCTAAATTCAGTAAGGAATATAATGACAAGGTCATCAATACATCGAGTTAATTAATCGATTAATATCAATATTAATATAATATATAATATCGGACATAGAGAACTAAACCAAAAAGCCAAGTTGTCTCAATCTTTCGACACTAATCTGGACGCTCAGGGTTCCGCTGACTCTCTCTTTCTGGGGTGTTCAAATTGAATGAAGGTGTTCAAATTGAATCAAAACTGCCAGTTCTGGGCAAGGTTATTGAACATTCGTTTAAATAGGGCAATTAAGGACATACTTAGACACTTTCCCCATAGTCCTTTGTTTGCAGATTGGTTCTCAACGTGGAGAAAAGACTGAAACGGCTGCTTGCTCACTCATCATGGACGTTCTTGACCTTATATTGAACTCGGTGATTGTACTGCCCTGCGATTCTATGACTTGACGAAAGCTATCAACCTTATCTAACATGATATACTTATTAGAAAACTCAGTATGGTTTTGACACTACTGCCTGAAGGGCTGGTACCAAAGAGCTACCTTCAATGGTATCAGGTCGGATGTTGCAATGGTTCGTTGTGGTGTTATGCAGGAAAGTGTCCTAGGGCCTTCATTCTTCGTTTTTTTCTTCATCAATAACCTCTTATACCACTTCAGAAACAAGCTTTTTTCATACATAGATGACATGGCTCTCCTAGCTTCAGAGTCAGATGGACGGTTCTTTGCTGAAGAGATCACCAGTTTTGATCATATTGTTGGTGTCGAGCAAACTTTCTGCTCCTTAACAGAAGCAAGACTTGACTTTAAAATCTAATGGACATCTTCATGACTTGGGTTTTATTCCTTGGTCTCAGGATCGATAGTAGATTACCCTGAAAGGTGCACATTGGAACCCTTACGTCGCAGCTTGCTAGTTGTAACTAAATACTTCGTCGTCTCTCGAAATCAGTTTCCTTCCCGATTCTGAGGTACCTATGTGTTTTTTGCATACTTTATGAGCAGATCCTCATATGGAATTTTTCTGTGGGGTGACACAGGGTACAATGATTCCGTATTTGTCCAGCAAAACGCGGCTATTCGAATTTTACATAACCTTGGATGCCGCCAGTCGTGTCGAGGTTTAAAAAAAAACTCCATTGCCTCACAATACCTGGATTGTTTTCCATTCCCTTGTCTTCATCAAAAGAAACTCCAACCTTCTTTGTGACGTCCACCAAAACCTTACCCGTCATCGCTCTGCTCTTCGTCCCCCTGTCACTCATCTTGCTGCTTCCCAACTTTGTAATCCACTACATCGAGGAGCACATCTTTTTAATTTTCTCCCTGAACCTCCTTGTGATTTAGCAGAAACCATGTTCGGTAAAAGACAGAGACAAAACACCATCGATGCTGAACTTTATTCAACTGATGAATTTTTTAACTTAGAACTATTTTGTTTTTAGTTATTAAGCATGTTAGTTAGTTTCAGTATTAAGTATATTTGTTCCTGTTACGATTTTTTTGAAATGTTATGTGATTTTGTAAAATTTTTGACGATTGTTATACCATCTTCTTTGGTTCGACAGTAAAAAATCGTATTGAGTTGAATTTAATTAGGAAAATTAATTAGCTTTGCATTTCTTCTTCTTTTTTTACTCGCTATCAGACATAAGATGTAGTTCACAGTTGTAAAATGTACATCGTACAAAGTGAATGCATTTTATTATGGCCATTTGTAATGTACTTTTTGTATTGTGGATTGATTTCAGAAGCTACATAAGATTGCTACAGAAGCTATTGTATTGAAATGTAACGTAATTGCGTAATCTGTGGACATGGCGTTGACTCTCACGGCACAAAAACCAACTCTTGTTTGTTTTAGATGGTTCGCCCGAGCCTGGAACACTATATGGGATCTCGGAGAGGAACAATAACGACGTGAACAATTACTGTCCCCTCCAGCCACTGAATGTACCTTTCAACGCTTGTAGCTGACCGCCATATCACGTCGAATCGGTGTGTTCCAACTGTTATATTTATATCAGGCTCCCTTTGAACACGGTACTTACACAAAACAACGAAAACCCTAGAATAGAAATAACTAGGAAGGAAAAGGTATTTTGTACGTGACAAAGGAAAAAGGGCTCGTTTGAAATAAGCAAATTATTGAACCTGCCACTTTAGCCAGCCTTTATATAGCGTTAACCACACTTTTCGCAGTTGAGTGAACTGAAACTCTCACCGGAGTTAGAACCCAGGACCCTACTATTGCTACCACTTAGAGAGTGGTTGCTATAATTAAGAAAGTTGCAAATTATTACACAAATGTTTATTCATTTCTTATTTATTTAGTGGTTTAACGTACCTCAACCATAAGGGTCATTAGCGGCATTGAACAAGGTGTCTAAAAGGACACTGCAAGTGACACGATTTCAAGGGGGGCCATGATACCCTCCACCACCAAACGTAGTGCCATCACGGACTCCAATGGCAATTCGGAGGAGGACAACATAAGCGGTACAGTAATGACCACTGTTAAGCCCTTAGAGTGGATAAAAAATAAAAATAAAATAATACAACTAAGACTAGATCTAGAATAGGCTTATAACTAAATATAATTATGTTAACATATATAATCGCCAAAGTGAAATAAAACTGTGACTAGATTGTACAAAAATATATCAAAGATCAGATATCACAGTTCGTAGTAGAGCTCAGCAGCTTTCAGGTAAGACAACAGGGACTGGACCTTGTCTGGCCCAGATAAAATGCAAACCCACTGAGAGGGCCGATGCTGGACTCGGAGGTTCATAAGGTATGGGTAGTCCTCCAGGAAGTGGCGGATGGACAGATCACCCCCACACCTTCCGCACACAACATATCGAGCTCCTGCTCCAAGCAGGTATCTGTGAATAAGACGGGTATGACCAGTGGCTACCCGGTTGATCACTATTCGGTCCCTCATTGGAAGTTGGGTTACGAATAGGCCCACCGGGCACAAGTCCTGAAGGACACCACACAGACCGGTGACCTCACCCTGCCAATGCTCATGCCAGACGTAATTGGCTTTATGTTGCATGTAAGAGATTTTATCCTCAATGCGTATAGGCAGCATATCGATAGACTTATCACCAAAGACTCTTATCCCAAGGGCATCAACACACTCGTTGCCATGAATACCCACATGGCTTGGCATCCACATGAAAATTATGGTTGAGTCCGATGTTGAGGCTTGGTGTAGCAATACATATATGATTTGTATTAGAGGATCATCAGAATATGTATCCATAATCGCCTCGATGTTACTTCCATAATCGCTACAGATCTCATAATTCCCAACTCCCAACAACTGGCAGTGTCGAATAGCCAGTGTTACTGGCAACAGTTCTGATGTGAACACAGACGCGACAGGTGGTAAGCGTCTAGTGACTTGGAAGTTGGGGCTTCATAGAGCAAGGCCAACACCTTCAGGTGTCTTTGAGCATTCAGTGAACAGGAGACTGTGTCCAGCATATTGCTGGATGGCTTTATTGTAACGACGTTTGAAGATGTGAGGGGGTGTATTTCCCTTAACACCAACCTTCATGCGAAGAACAACATGTATACCAGACAAGGTCCAAGGAGTGGCAGGGGGCGCTTCATATGGAACCAGAGGATATCTCTGTTTGCGATCCCATCTGGTGAGCTCCTGAACACTAATACCCAGGGGGCGATTTCGTGTTTGGATTCTAGAGTGACTGTCATCCAGGGGGGTAGGATGACCATGTCATGCAGGGGGTGCTTAGGGAAATAGCGCCAGCGCTCTGCATAGCGAAGTGCTGGCAGATTCCAACGAATCCTGAGTGGCTGGCTATGCCCAAGCACCTGAAGGGAGGCTGTAGGGGTAGTGCAGAAGGCTCCAGTAGCCAGACGAAGACGCTTGTTCAATATAGGTTCCAGTTTACGCAGCAAGGACCCATAAACTGCAGACCCATAATCTATGCGTGATCGCACCACTGCATGGAAAAACCTTAGAAGGACATCCTGCTGGGCGCCCCAACTATGGTTCGAAGGAACCTTGAGCAAATGTACACCCTGCATAGTAGCACTGCAAAAAAATTGTAAAAGACCAAACATTTGTATGAATAGCAGAATATTATGTTGAAAAAGCTTCAGTTTGCTATGAAACACGGTTATTTTTTATTTGCAGCCTGAGCTAGAGCATCCCAAAAGGTGTGACATGCTGGTAAAACAGCCAGTAAAACAGCACTTGAAATTCATTTGCACGATGACATCACGGATCCCGCCCAGCTGAGGGGAACTCTCTCCTCCGTTGTCCAACTATACGTCACACGTGATCGTCCAACCCGTTTATTGGCCAAACCAAGGGATATTTTGGGCTGAAATTCGCTGAATCCGAATCTGAGATCAAAAAGGTGAAATTATAACACATGAAAGTTCCATTCCTGTACACACAAAGTGTTCAAATTTCAAAACAATTCAATACCAATAGTATAATAGAGACAATATCTTATTTTTTGATCGGCTGCAAAGGTACAGGAAATAATAAACCAAAATTACTCCCAATTTTTATCTGATTCTTAAAACAGTAGCACCGACATTCATCGTCGTAATAATCGCAACAACTTATTCTTGAAAAAAAAAAAAAAGAAAAAGAAATAATAGTGAAATAAAAAAAAGTCGGCTCAACAATCAGACGACTTCTCTGCTCTCTAGGTCAATTTCGTTGAAGCTCGTTCCGCGTTATTACATAAAATAAATGTGATATCTCGTGTTTGCCGAAGGGGTGGGGAGCGGGAAAGCGGATAAAGTGAGAGGAGAGCGGAATTGGACGGGAAAGGGACACACGTGTACTCAAGAGCTGAGCAAACTGCCAAACACTCCGGGAGAAATATTCCAAATGGCGCCCCTTTTACTTACATCACCTCCTCCTTTCACGCCAATATCCTCGCAGGCTCCCTAAGATCCATTATTTTCTTCTTGTTTTTTTTCCCCCCTGTTCTTTCTTTTTACGGCCCCATTTCGTTCTAACCCTCTTAAGTCTAGCCTCATTCGTGATTACCTGTTCGAAAATAAATGGGAACTCTTTGACAAAGAGCAGGCGATAGACTTATTTACTTTGCTTGATGGGTTTTCCAATTTCTGATCTAAGAATTGGTTTTTGGCATAGTGTAACATTTAAAGGATGCAGGAGGGCAAAATCCAAAAAAAAAAAAAAAAAAAAATAAAATAAATAAATAAATAAATAAAAGTTATTGAAATTGGCTTGGACCCCTCAAGATATGTATAGTGGTAGCACTTGTAACAGTTCCGATCGAAGGAACTGCTACTCGGAACGTTCCCAAATGAACGCCGCGACCGAGTCTGTCCCCTCTCCCTCTCAGAAGTGGCGGAACCAGGAAAGGGCGCTCTAGGGACGATGGGGGAGTGGGACTACCAAAAGCTTTGCTCGCCATATTTGATACCTGGTATTCCCAGTTCATCGTATGGTCTATAAAAATCTCTAAACTTTTGACCTTTTCTTCAAATGAAATGGACTTTTTCATAAACATATACAGGGTGTCCCCAAACCCCCCCCCCCCCCCCCCCCCCGCTAAAATCGTAAATTTATGGGTCAATATTTTATTTTTTATTTTTATCAAACAATGTTTTCTGTAAAGATCTCAAAAAAAAGAAAGAAAAAGAAAAAAAGTACGCGCAATTTTGGTAACGTGCTCGAAATTTACATCAACTTCGTTTTTTAAATGGGAACTCCCATTTTTTATTACGCAGATTCGAATTCCACGTGAAATTTCATGAAGAAATAACCCATCACTCGATTTTTTTTAGAGCGCCCAGCGCGCAAACGGGCGCGATTCCGCTCTAGAAGCTCAAAAATTGGGAAATACTGAGTTTTCGAAGATATTCAAAGGTAGGTAGGGCTGTAGTAGGTACACGATTTTGACGTATTTTTGTGTGCTGAACCTCTTCCATTCATTGATATTTGCAACTCCAACTTGTGAAAACACAGGAAAAAAAAAAAAAAAAAAAAAAAACATTCAGTACGCTTTTTGCTGTGTGGAAATTAGTAAGAAAAGTGCAATTTTGGTCGATTTATCGGTGATTTACCAAGGCGAATATCGATAAATGAACATCATTACGAGGTTTAGCACGAAAAAATACCCCAAAATTGTGTATCACATCATTATATTTATGTGGCAATGAACGAACTTTCATGTGTCGGAATTTCACAATTCTGACCTTAGATTTAGCATACTTGAAAACCCCTAGTAGCAATTTTCAGCTCAAAAGACCGTTAAGTTTAGCAAATTAACGGATAAGAAGATCGCGTGTGACATAGTACTGCAAGGGAGCTGAGGGTTCCCCCAATCAGATACCCATAATATAGCACCTTTTTGGAAAGCTCTCACAAAGATCTCGTTATTGAGCAAATAGGAAATAACTATGAAAATTCCGCATTGCCCCGTTGCGCGTAGAATTCGAATTTGCAATACCTAACATTTGGGATGTAGGTGAAGTTAACTTAAGCCGAATGAAGGGAATCTTATTTTTCACTTGTTTTATTATTAGTTCATTCCCGTGTAAAAAACATCAATCGGGGGATTGCGGAGGAATCATAGCAACGCAAGTAACGTTGTGCAGCAGAATGGGTTTGTGGTTTGAAATCGATAAACGAACCGCTGGGAGCTCTATTATCGCTCAGAAACTTTATGAGCAGTTGTCTTATGGCACATTAAGATCGGAATCCTTTATAAAAGAAACATGTTTAAATTTCTCCCTTGAGGGGAAAAACAATAGATCATGGATATGTCAAAGTTGTACACATTACTTTACACTCTGTTGGGATGTTGGGAAAGTAAAAATGGACATTACTTTCCACTCTGTTGGGATGTTGGGAAAGTAAAAACTCCCGCGCTACTTTCCGTCCAAGCTAAAACAGAAGTCTTAGTCGGTTGTTGAGGAAGGTGGAATTAGGTACTTCATTGCGGTAGTACCTCATTGATTTCTTCCTTTACTTTTCGAGTTAATAATAACCTAAAGTGCCAGAGCGTAGCATTTTATGTGGAGAAAAAAAAGTGTCGCGAAAAATTCCTTGACCCCCAGCCAAAAGACATATCCATGTCAAAAACGTATTTCTAAAAAAATGGCACTTAGGTTGTTTTATACATGGCAGTCTTCAATCATTTATTTAAACATTGCTAGTCGATAACTTTAGAACTAATCTACGATTTCTCAAGGATTTTCTGTAAAGCAAAAATGGTAAAATTTAAAAACTCAAAAATGTCAAATTTAAATATGAAATTATTTTAATAAGATAATTTTGTATTCAGCTATCAATAATGAAACTTGATGATATAAGTGATTAATCTATAAACTTCCAAGCGATTCCAAGCAATCGGCTAGATTATAGATCCGTCTTAACTTGACCTTTACTTGCGTTTCGCTGTCACCTTTGTTATCTTCTTAGAGTAGCCTTTTCCAATATCTTTTTCAAAGGGGACTTTATGGTTTTGTTTTTATATATTAGATTTGTAGCTCTATTATACCCTATTCATGTTTGTAATAGGTTTTCGTGTTTTTGAGGATAAAAATCGAAAAAAGATTGGGACAGATAGGGCAGTAAAACCAAGAAATTTAGTCTAAAATGTTTATTGAGAATTGGAACGTATGCTTTTTGAAAAAATGATAAAATCACTTATTATAGATATGAAATTTTGTTATGACATCTGAGTGAAGGTCGCATCTGTGTATGATGACATTCGGTACAAATTTTTCCGTGCTCCAACAAAGAATAAACAATTACACCAAGTGCACACAAGGGTCCAGAGGTGTCCCAGACAAGTTTAAAAACACTCACCGAATGCTTTCGGTCACTGTGTACGTATTTCTCAGAAAATGGAACTTAGGTTTTTTCCATTTTTCTTCTTTTTGTTTTCTTATTTTTGTCAATGATATATCCTTGCCTGTTCCTGAAAATGTTCATTTTTCGCTCTTTGCTGATGACTTAAAGATTTATTCAATAGTCAAATCCGAATCCGATTCTCACAATATTCAATTAGCCCTAGATTTATTGAATGGATGGTGCAACAGAAATAATTTGTTTCTCAATATTGATAAATGCGCTACAATCACTCACGTTCAGCAGATTGCTTGCCCCATTGCATTTCGATTATTGCATAGGTGGTGAGAGGTTGAGTCGTGTGACGTCAATCAAGGACTTAGGTTGGTGTGCTTTTTGATGCTCATTTGACATTCTTGCCTCACATTGACAATATTTGTGCTAAAGCAATGAAATACCTAGGTATTTTAAAGCGAAATACGAGGGAATTCAGCGATTTGTGAGGTCCATTCTGGAATATGGCGCTATTGTATGGGCTTCGTTTTATGCTAATGCTGCTGAGCGTATTGAGAGAGTGCAACGTCGATTTGCACGGTATGTTGCTATGAAGCAGGGTGTAGAATTTTCAGGGGATATTCTACAACAATGCACCACCCTGGAAAGTCGACGTCAGGTTTGATATTTATGCTGAGAAATGTTTATTATTTGCCGAAAAATATTAAATGTTAGGAGCAGTAGCTGAGGAAACCCAGGTGAGTAGTGATATAATTTACGTAGCGAGTGAAGTTGCAGCACGGCAGCGTATGAGGAAAAACAGGTGAGTAGTGATATTTATGCTGACAAGGATCGTAGAGAGCAAGAAAGAACGCGATGGTTGCAGCGTTCAAAGATTGCTTGCCCCATTGCTGCTGATTTCGATTTACATCTTACAGCAGGTGATCGTAAAAATGCTGTTTCTGCTACTAACTTCTACGCCTTCCATTTGAATAGTGCAGATTGTTTATTTATTTTCAAGCTATTTCACAACAAAATTGATTGTCCCCATTTACTCCAAAAGCTTGATTTTAATGTACCTCCCTACAGTACTAGAAGTAATGTTTTATTTTATAACCCCACGTCACCAACAAATTACCTTCTCAACAGTCCGATTCGCAGGGCTCAAACAGCATTTAATCGAATAAAGATCGATAGTTTTGATTTATTTTTTTATTCAATAGTTGCACTTAAGCGGACACTAAATTGAAGTTTTTTTTTTTCTTTGCAGTATAGCTAATTTTTCTGTTTTTTTTTTTTTCTTTTTTTTTTTTTCCTGTCTCTTGTTTTAAGATATAAATATAGTTTATTAATTTTAGCTCTTCGAGTGTGCAATCTGAATTTATGTTTTAAATATATATATTTCACGGTATGTAATTACATTGTAATTGGGCACATGACCGTGTATGATAAATGAAAATAAAAATAGGTTGTTTTGCACATGGCGGTCTTCAAATGGCTTAGCTAAGCCACTGAGTTCGAATGTGCGGAACTTGTTGAATTGTGTCGCCGCTTCGGGGGAAGACGAAAGAAGGGAGAAACCTCCCGGCACCGGATGTCGGCAGGAAAAGGGAAGCAGGACTCGCCCATTACCGGAAACACCAGCTCTCAACCTCGAAAGTTGCCATATTGTTATTCATGTGAACACTAATTCTGTACAAGGGCTTCGGCGGCAAAGGGAGGGTCCCGAGCAACTTGGGGACAACTCTGTTGCCACATTAATTTCTCAAAGCTCCCTCTCATTTCCCCCTCGCTCTGTCTTCGCACTTGCCCGTCCGGCACAATACTTCCGGTCGCCGTGAGCCGAGCTCGAGGACACGCTAAAAGGGAGTGCGGAGTTCATGAACATTTTTGGTTATTGGCCCGGCCCGTTTCCTGCACAAGCAAACCCCGAGGGAGGATTGGGAGGGTGCGCGTGTAAAGCGACTAAGACCCTGAACCACAGGTGTCTAGTTTATTGGATAAGTTTTGGGTGTTAACACGCCTAAAAGGTGGCGCCTGTGCCTCTTCTCTCGTCCTTCCTCCGCTTTCTAACAAAGTTTGAATACCCAATAAATAGGCGGTTTAACGACGTTCGGCCTTAACGTTTATTTATGTACTTTAATAATCGAACTGCTTACGTTTCCCAACTTTAACTACAACCGGAAAACTCTAAATGATAACGATGCACCTTCATAGGTAATTTTAGACTACCACTGAATACAATCAGCCTGTTGTAGTTTAACCATCGAAATTTCATTCATATTACAGTACACTAAAATATGGAAACTCGTTTACAGCAGTGTTAGTGTACAAGAGTGTAATGAGCGTTACCCATGGATCAGGATTCATCTATTTATTTGTTTGTCAGAATTTATTCCTCCCAGATTCGATTTTTTGTGTTAATAATTAATACATACGAAATTACAGCTTCCTAGAGTGTAAAGTATAGAAATTACCTATTAAAATGATTTAGCCACCGCTTCACAAATCAAACCGTTCTCGCAATATTTGGATCACCTGCTATGAATCAAGTCATCGAAACACCAGCTCAATGAAATCATCAGAAATTAACAAGCGGTGGCAATCATGTTCACAATATCAATTATTGAGAATGATCACCTGAGTGTACACAATTATTCAAATAACCTTGCTCATATCTCAGCTTGTTGGCCACGCACTTCGCAGTAGTTAACATAATATGGTTGGATAAATCGAGAGCTTTCGAACGAATGGTCAACAGAGGGTCTTAATAATCACAAACAAAAGCTTTTTGTTGTAAAAATGATACATAGGAACTCATTTTTTTTCCATTCCTGAAAATTAAAAAAAAAAAAAAAAAAAAAAAAAAAAAAAGTCACGCCATTCTGATTTGACCACGTCGATTTCCTTTTACTGATAGAAAAAGGCAGCATAGGTTCTTCAGCAGGCTGGGAATCACTCAACGGGAATAATTTTCATTAGTAGGAGCACTTTAGTGGGAGATAACTGACTTGATAATCTTGAAAATCCTCATATATGATCGTAATGACACAGGCTTTCTGCTTGGCCCCAGAAAGGGCAAGAAAGGGTTGGAACAATTCGTTGGAGTGAACCCAAAACTTGACTCCAAAACATTTCAATCGTCTCTTAATGACATTGATTTGGGGAATTCATGATAAGTACATAGCGCCTTGTGCTGAGTTAGGTGGCTCCATACCTTGTCATTTTGACCCAGCAGTCCCGAAAAGGCTTCAATTCAAATTTCAGCAATCAAGTTTCAACTTGTACCTGATTAAAGTATTAGATCAGGAAAGAGGCCATCATTCCAGTTGTCTTTCAATGATCAAGAGAGTCTCCCTATCAAATTTCAACTTCGTAGGGTATACAGGAGAGAATTTAGCTCACTCAGCTGATCGAAATCGTCAAAACCAAACACGCGCACTGCGAGTTGGCAACAATAATAAAATTTCGGGAGCCAAAAAAATCGGTTTTCCGTCCCATGCTTCGCATGAAATATCAAATTCCTGTCCATAACCTACCTATCAATAATGGAACCGATGGTTCAGTGGAACACCCGTAGCAACCCGTCAAGGCTTCTCCAATTATCACGAATTTACGCCAGTAACAAACTGCCTGTTAGCAACCATAATAATAAAAGTTCGGGAACCAAACAAATCAGTTGCGAAGGGTAGCACCGTTTATGAAGTAGAAGGATATTTTGGAGATTCAGACCTAGCCTATCTTTTGCGCTGGAACTCGCTTATCATTTTACGACCACTCCCGTCAGGATCAGTCCAGCCGTTTAGCCGTCCATTAGGAACATAGAAACATTGAAGCGCTCTTTGAGTTTTATATATAAGGATAGATAGACGAGAAAAACATCCTGGTATCAATTCTACTCCTACATCAAATGTGTCCCACTCTGCCTTATTACAATTAATATGATGGAAACTAATCTTCTCTCCTTGACCTCATTTATGAAGAATAGCTAAATATAATTGTACAACCTAAAGGCGTCAGGCAACTACTTAATCCAAAGAAAGATGGATAACTGACCTTCAAGGGACAAGAACCAGGTCATAACAACCTCCTTGACTAATTGCTTCATAATTAATTCATTTATCAAGTTCCCTCTGAAGAACATTAGCTATATATCATCGTTGGGGCCCTTAAGATAATTTTCATAACGTTTAACTCTGTCTTCCTTCTGTTCATCGGGTGGAAGCAGAGAGGGAACTCTCTGGCCTACACCTTCGAAAGTTCCGAAATGTTCCAGTCATGCAGCATGATCGTACGAGTGAACTATCGTAGATTATCTTATAGCCCACTTTCACGAAAAAGTTATTCAATGGAGATTGGCCAAAATAATCTCAAGGGTCAAACCTTGGCGTCTTTCACCTACCCAAAACTCGTTTATGTCGAGTTTGGAATAACAGAGATTCGCCAACGGAGCTTAGGGAAATTGTTCAATAAAGTTTGCTAAAAATTTGGACGATTTAAACACCGGGACAATGATCAGCTGATGTCATGTCCTACTCTACTAGGGATTGCTATTAATCTTCCCAATATAACGTGCTACACAATCTATTATACCTTATTCTCCTATCATTCTATTTCACTATTCGTATTAAAATTCATCAATTTGATTGCATGAACCAAACTCAAACTCACCTGTCCGACGGGAACTCCAGGTGAGACACAATGAGTTCGCAGACTTTCAGAACTGTCGGATTCGCCAGTCGAAATTTACATCGAAACTCGATATCGACCGATTCCTCAAAGTGCGGAATCTTCGAGGGTCATTCGACGAATCAAATATAAATCCAAGTGTCAAATTGCGTGAATTCATTGTACATCAAAACTGTGAATCAACACAATGAAAAGCAATTTGAAATAATGTGTGTTGGAAAAATTGTGATGAAAAAAATGAATTTTGTTTTTTCCATGTAGAGATTCTGGGATTTCAACGAGAACCTAGTCAAACATCATAATATACCTACAAACTATCATCATCTGCCAAAAATATCATCAAAATCTCATGTAATGTTGTGTTGTGTCCTTCTACACATAGAAGAGTAGAGTCCAGTAGAACTATAGTTTTATACTGTGAGCTCTCCGCAGTTTTCTTTTTTTCAGTCAAACTCATATGTATCTGCAAAATGCCTACGGCAGGAAATTCTAGCCGTTATTCCGGTTAATTGGAGTGGGTAGCAGTGGAGTAAAACCAATATAACTTCGAACAAGTACCAGGTAATACTGCAATGTGGCGGGAGTGGCGGCGGGGAACTCAGTTTATTCGAGTTTGCAAAAGTTATAATGATGTTACTTATTTGCGCTGTGCTCTGCTGGGCCTTCCCGACCTTGCGGTATTTCAACTCATTCTGTTGCCTACCCTTTCGGCTCAGCGTTCAATGATAAGTACTGACGGAGATTGTCCTGAGAGTGAAGTATAGCTTTGACCTCACTAACGAGAATAAGTAGTTTTCCAAACGGTGGCGACATTTGGATGTCAAATTATAAAGCTTGTTCAAACTAACTCTGTCCTCTTAAATTTAAAGTCTATACAGGGTGCTTCAGAAGTTATGGTCCACAGTCCTGCAAAAGATGGATTCTTGTAAACCCCATGAGTGGTACGTGAATTTTCATTCTTAAAAGGACTTCAAAGCAGTTGATCAAAATGAACGATTAAAGTCCTTTTTTCATGTTTCCCCCTCACCAGATGGTATTTTAAACTTTCTTGAAGGAAATATTCGTTTTTATTTTCTTTTAACTCTATATCCGGTCCCAAGCCCGGTTAAGAAATGAGGAGGGAAAGGAAATTCAAAATTATGATATTTCATGTGTAAACATATACACGTCTAAACACAAGCCTAAAAAGATGATTTTTTCACGCAAAATAACCAAATTTCGGGCATTATCCCGAAAAAAAAAAAAAAAAAAAAAAAAAAATCGAATCTAATCAAGAAACAGATAGCGCCAAATGAATCAGCGTTGAAAAAAGTGAAAACTCATATATCACAATTGGGGTCTACCTGAATCCAATTTTTGCAGAATTTTGGTAGTTATGCAGCTTTGCGCACACGCGGAGCTGTTTGTGCGCGGTCATAAAAATCGAGTAAGCGGTCTTAAATTCATGAAATTGAAGGAAAATCCGAATCTGTAAAAAATGGAGTTAGTGTCAATTGCGCGCAATCACGCGCAAGTTTTTGGCGCGAAAGGATTTTTCCTGAATTCCTCACAAAGAATATAAAGAATGGCGTTGGGCCTATTTTTCTACGCAATTAAATAAGGATATGTGGTAGGATGGACCATAACTTCTGAAACACCTTGTATAACATGGCCATTACAGTTTCTAGTTATAATATACAAGCTAAACGGTTTGATTTCTTTCTGTCTACGTCTTGGTTTACTCTACTTGAAGAATGGCAAAGCTGTAGGACCTAGATTCGTTTTTATTATTGTAATTATCAACGGCGTTGTGTCTGAAAGAAAACATAATTATGAATGGCATCATCTCAAGTTTATAATATACTTACTCATAAAGGTAAGGGAACGCATATATATCAGGCATTCAAGTAGGTACATTATTTGAGTACATTAAATATATTTACACCATAATTTCGTGCATACATTTTTTAATGTTATAGGTCATCTTTGATATATTTCTATCGATTAAAATTTTGCTGAAAATATAAATTTAATAATTTTTAGTGATTTTTTTAGCACATTTTTTGAACTTGAGCAATTTGATGCGGTCAAAAAGTTCTGTACTGAAAACTCATCCTCCTTTCGTTTGGAAAGCTGAATTTTTTAAGAACGGAATTCCTGAGGAGAGTTATCGTCTGGATATTTTATATATATATATATATATATATATATATATATATATATATATATATATATATATATATATATATATATATATATATATATATATATATATGAAAAAGCGATTTGTTTCAAAATGCCTCAAAACTTATTTCCATGAAGATGATCTTCGGAAATTTTGATTTTAAAATATTTGGAGCCATTGCATAGCTCATTTTCCGCTAAAAACCGATTAATGGAAAATTATATTTCAATAATTCCTCATTATTGGTTTTTTGTTGAAAAGAAACCGGTCAATGGCACTGTTCTTCGCGAAAACTTATGTTTTATCTGAAAACAATAACACGGTAAAACTGTCATGACACTCCAAATCGTTCACGCGTGTTTGCAAGGATTTAGGCCGGCTACTTTTCTAAGCACTTTTTTAAAAACCGCATGTCTGCCATCATGTCACTCTTCATCCAGATTTCTGGCTAATCGGTGGATTAATCGAGATAATCTGGCTTGACACGCAATCTACTAGTGATTTTATGATCGGCAATAAAAGGTACCTGTATTAATATGGGTTATTCCGAAAGATAACAGCCGGATGCCTAGAATTCATAAAGAATCCCGAAACCACTTAATCGGGTTATGGAAATTCCAACATGTCTGAGCCCACAGGGTCTCGTGACATTTACAAAATAGCATGCCTCTTGACAATCTCCATGTTACATAATTTCCATTTTCGCTCCAACGATTTTTCGCTTATAGCGTATTCGGAACGGATTTGGTTTCCTGAACATCTCTGTTTGCCTGTTTGCTTGTGTGTGCAATTCCTCACAATAGCAGTGGCGAAGCTATGCCATTTCTTATGGAGGGGTAAAAGTCACGGATTTAATTTTATTTTGTATATTTGTTATAGGTTGAAGAAGATTTTTAGATTTAGTAGTTAACCAAGTTGAGACGATGTTAAATTACTAAATTAATTGTGGATCTCACAATTTATGATAATTAATGGTATTAAATGATAACTACCATTAGTAGATAACCGTGAACATTGTAATTGTTATATTTTTACAAGAATGAATTATTGGGTTTTCTAGAATTAATAACAGTAAAAACAAAATGAGAAGGTATGATAAGATAATAGGTGGACAACTGCAGTGAAGCATTTTTGAAGTAGGTAACCGCAGCTCAATATGAAGTAATAGCATACTGTCATCTCCCTTTCTTTATAAAACTGATCATAAATCCAACCGGTTTGGAGGTTTCACCGTCCTGGTTGATCTTCTTAATGCAGGATGGCTGTTTGTTGGGAGCGGAGAAATGGACTGTGGATCTGGTATCGTTTTTCTCAAGAACCATGTATTTCTCCTGTATTGCCTGCCATTTTGGTCCTCTATTATGAAAGATCTTGGCTGAGGTCCTCTCCTTACTATTGTAGCTGGCTGCCAATTTCTACGTTCCACTCTAAAGAGAACGTCTTCTCCTTCCTCATAGTCCAAAGGTATTTTCATCCTCTGATTTGAATAACTGTTGCTTCTCGCCCGGATAGCCTGTAGTTTGCTTGATACATTTTCCTGAATAACAGGCTTGAGCAGCGCGGACGTAGTAGGCAACAGTGTTCTCGTTCGACGGCTCATTAATCGCTGAACTGGGGATCCCAATGAGCTTCTGGGTACATTTCTTTGATGGAGTAACGCGAGGTATGGGTCTGATTTTTCTTCCTGACACTTTTTCAGAAGCAGCTTGGCTTCCTGAACATACCTCTCGACAAGGCCATTGGAGCGAGGAAAGTGGGGGCTTGAAACCCTGTGAGTAAAGTTCCATTCCCTCTCGAACTGTTGGAATTCATGGGAAGTGTACTGCGTACCGCCATCAGACTGGAACACCTCTGGTATGCCGTGTACTGAAAACCACTTTTTTAATTCGTGAATCACCGTATATGATGATGTGGTTTTAATTTCTATAAAATCGAAAAATCCTGAATAAGAATCGGCTACGATGAGATAGTCTTTTCCATACAAGTGATAGAGATCTGATCCTACGACCATCCAAGGTCGTGTTGGTACTTGCTGTTCCAAAATTTCTTCTTCTTGATTATCCGCTTGAAGTTTATTACAAATTTTACATTTTTGTACGAAATCAGTAATTTCATTAGACAAGTTTGGCCAAAATACATGTTCCCTACCCACTTGGAGTGATGCTTGAATTCCCCTGTGTCCTAAATGTATATGCTTCAGAATCAGAGGGCGAAGCGGTCCTGGGATGAACAATCGGTTGCCTTTGAATACGAGATCTTCATGGACTGCTAGTTCATCCCTGTAAGCCCAGTGTTTTTGTACTAATGAGGGCACTGCTGACTTTTCCTCTGGCCATCCTTGTAGTATGGTTTCCTTGAGTTGAACCAGCTCTGGATCTTGATTCGATAAGTCTTGGGCTTCTTTTACGCGCTCTTTGGACATGGCTATAATCAGATCTACTGTAAATGGGAGTTGCTCTTCTTCATTAGCTTCTTCGCATTGACAGTCTCTACTCAAAGTGTCTGATATGTATAGCTCCTTCCCTTTCTTGTATTCTATTTTTGGGAGATATGGTATTATTTCCATCATGATCCTCTTGAGACGCGGAGGTGCTTCATGTAGCGGTTTTTTAAAAATTGATTCCAGAGGTTTATGGTCATTTTCAATTGTCAAGTCCTGTGACCCCCAAATGTACTCATGGAACTTGCGACAGGCTATAGCTATGGCCAAAGCCTCTTTTTCCAGCTGACTATACGCTTGCTGAGTCCTGGTCAATGACTTCGATGAATATGCGACGGGTTGTGTTTCTTGCATCAAGACTGCTCCAACAGCAAAAGAGCTAGCATCTACAGACAGCTTGATGGGTAATTTGGGGTCGTAAAATCGAAGGAGTGGTGGGGATGCAAGCATTTTCTTCAGATCTGAAAATGCACTATCTTGTTCCGCATCCCAAACCCAGGCAATATCTTTTGACAAAAGTTTCCGTAGAGGAGTAGTTAAATTGGAGAAATTTTTGATAAATTTTCCCAAATATGTTATCATTCCCAAGAATCGCTGAAGTTCAGTTCTATTAGTCGGAATTTTTAATTTATTTATTGCCTCAATTTTTGAAGGATCGGGGCGGAGACCGTTGCTTGTCAGAATGTGGCCAAGAAATTTTATTTCTGACACCGCAAAAATACATTTGTCTTTATTTAGTTTTAATCCGGATTTGTTTATTGCTGTTAATACTTTAAGAGTTCTGACTTCTAAGATTTCTTTGTTTGGGGCATGTATCAGTATATCGTCCATTGAGCATTCCACCCCTTCTAGGCCTGATAACACAGAACTTATTGCTTGCTGGAATACCTCAGGAGCAGAGCAGACGCCAAAAGGAAGCCTTAGGTAAGAGTATCGACCCCAAGGACTTGAGAAAGTCAGGTATTTAGAACTTCGTTCTGATACTTTTATCTGCCAGAATCCCTTCCTACAGTCTAATAGTGTGAAGACCTTGGAGCCACTGATCCGTGCTGAAATTTCCTCTAGGGTTTGCAAAGGGTGGTGTCGTCGTTGAATGTTCCTATTGAGATCGCTCGGATCTAAACAAATACGAACTTTATCCTTTTGTCTGACCACCACCATGGGTGAAACGACGGGGGTTGGCTCAACTACTGGTTTGATGATCCCCATCTCAACCATCAAATCCAATTCACGTTTAACGTCATCTCGAATCGCATAAGGTACTCTTCTTGCTGGATATATTTTTAAAGTGGGGTTCTCTATTATGTCTATGTCATATTCAAAGTTTTTTAAGCAGCCTATCCCTTGGAATATGTTGGAATCTTCGTATGACATCATGATTTCTTCTATTCTTTTAATGAAACCTAATATCTGACAAGACTCTCGTCCAAGGATCGCTGGGAAATCTCCACTAACAACAATAAATTTGACTTCGTACTGCTCATCTAGCTTAGTACGTACATTAGTTAAGCATTGACCTAGGACTGGTAACTTATCGTACGTATATGAAATTAGGTGGTTGACAGAGGAGCTAAGTATGTTGAGTCCACTTTGATGTGCTACTTTTTCACTAATGACATTGCACTGAGCTCCTGTGTCTAATTTAAACAAAACTCGATTATTTTTTGGAAGTATCAGAAGTTCTGTCCAGTCCTGTACATGGGACTTATTTTCCAACGCATTGATAAAATATACTTGGTCTGGAACTACATCGAGAGAATCTACATGTTCTGTATTACCAGTATCTTCCGTGGTCAGTGTCTTCACACCTTTTTGAAATCCGGAGTTCCTGGGTCTTGAACGACACATCGTCACCAAATGTCCAAACCTCTCACATTTTCCGCATTTTTTTTGGTATGCAGGGCAAGATCTCCTACCGTGGCGAGTACCACAACGAGAGCAGAAGAAGACGTCATCATCTGAAACTTTTTGATTTGTATTAGACAATGAATGTGGTTTTGTGATGGCGTGAACAGAATTGTTTTTACCAGACATTTTTGCAATCTGAGCATGTATTTCTTCTGCAGATCGGCACAAACTTATTGTTTTGTCTAGAGTGAGATCTTCAGCTTCAAATAGTTTTTGTCTGGTATTGTCGCTGACAATTCCACACACCAGCCTATCACGAACTAATACGTCTTTTATTCTAGCATAATCACATTTATTTGCCTGGTTCTGAACTTTCGTCAGAAAATCGTTGAATGTTTCCCCAATTTCTTGATTCAGTTTATTAAAGAGGAAACGAATCCTGCTTCTTTTTCTTCCCCTTTATCTTCGGCACCATCTCACAATTTATGATAATTAATGGTATTAAATGATAACTACCATTAGTAGATAACCGTGAACATTGTAATTGTTATATTTTTACAAGAATGAATTATTGGGTTTTCTAGAATTAATAACAGTAAAAACAAAATGAGAAGGTATGATAAGATAATAGGTGGACAACTGCAGTGAAGCATTTTTGAAGTAGGTAACCGCAGCTCAATATGAAGTAATAGCATACTGTCACTGGATGATAACATAATGTACTGTAGGAGAAAGGCTTGAAAAAAGGGCACAATGTGACCAGAAAGCTTACAAATATAATTATTATTGCCGTTTTAGTTATTTTTTGAAACAGCTTCCCTTCATTGACATTTTAGCTCTTTTTTTTAATTTACTCTGAAAGTGTTCTATTTCCTTCTTTCTGACGAATGATACTAAGTTGATTTTTTGGGGTGTGGCTGGTGGAGGGATTCGAAGTCTTGGATAATCCCAGCGGTTCAGAGAAACTACAATGTACGTACATGCCCAACAACTGTACTGTGATAGATAAGTTCTCACTATTAATTTTTAATTAATATATCAAAATGGGGGAAGGCGGCCTGCGACTGAAAGGAGGGCATATATGGCCGAGGTGATAAATATAGTGTCGGATTACGTTTACCTCAGAGACATTGACTCCCAAAATATCCTTTGCTAAGTATCTCACGCCCAAGGCCAAAACTGCGAAATTTGCGAGGAACAGTTTGGGAAAAAAGCAACCAGGAGTCCAGTACCTTTGAAGTCAAAGATTGAGGTATTCAACGTAATCGTAAGGGTGATCTGGGGTACGGTAAGCAGGTTTGTGGTTAACAATGCTTCCGTTGAAGCGGTCCAGTTGTCATCGTTTGGAAAGTCTTTCAATTGCTTCTCCGTTCCCCCAATTAATTGGTTCATCCACGTTGAGGTGAAACAAAATTGGAATTTGATCGTGATGAAACCTGAACTGGTGAAACCCTTAAAAAATGTACCAAACTAACTCAAAAATTTAAAGGAGCTGATCATTTCCCCGGAGCAGCCAGGGCACAATCGAACGATACTCAGTTGAAGAACGGACGGATGATGGATGTTAATAAAGAGCTAGCTACCAGGCCACTGTCGTAAGAACATTCTGGAGGACGGGCCTAGAAAGGAATTATGCACACTATCAGCATATAATTTGGGCTTACATCTTAACTATAGCTTTTTTAAAATTAACTATAGGTTACCCAACCTATTGGAGAGCATTGGAGATCGGCCGATAGCCACTCGACGGTAAGTATTTCATTATAGGCAAAGCATGACGGTTCCCTGGCTTTGAAGTTTGTGCTTCCGAATCATATGGGAACATTGGATATAACACAATTGAAGTCAAACGTGGGAAAAATTCAGCTACCACGAGGGAAACTCGTTCAGTTCAAACGCAGAGATGGTGAATCGGAGACTTGCGCATTGTATAGAGATCCCCACACATGAAGTGTGCAAGTTTCCTCAGACCGGGGGCTTATTTCATAAAGCAATAAGTGACAAGTTACAAGCCAACTTTATGTACAAGTTGTAAAAAATGAGTGTGCAAGCGTTTCATAAAGGTACAAGTGTTGACTTGTAATGTACTGTGAAAATTAACAGGTGTACAGGCGAATTTGGACAAGTTACAAGTGTGTCCCCATAATTTTGAACAAGTCACTGTCTTACAGTTATAAAAAAAGGCTAACCTACGACCATTTATCTGTAAACTTGTAATTTTCCAACATTGTGAGTTGACAATTTTCCGGTGTTTAATATGTGGGAATCATCTTCTGCTGAAGAATACAGACAAGAAAGAAGCATTCAGCGTAGAAGACGCCAAAGATTTTTTCGGCCACGAATAAACGCTCATTTCGTGGGTATTTTTGAGTTTAACGAGAGATTTAGGATGTCTTCCGAGACCCTTGAAAGATTCAAATGGTGCATGACCCTGTGCAATTTTTCCTGATCGGGTATTGAGGATCTCCCCATCATTGATGAACACAGTGAAGTGTGAAGATCATCTCGAAGTTACAGATGACATTCCTAACCCAGCAGCATTAAGACTTGATGAACTGATTAATAATTTCCGCTGAATGAAGGAGAAAAATCCGATTATGCCAGCCATCAGAATAAGTTGAAATCAAATACACACTTTCTCCACTTTTCAGTTTATAATTTGTCTGTCTTCCTTACCTTGTCATCATTACAACTTGTCATGTACGATGAACGTCCTATCGTGTACTTAACACCGTTTTTATATTATGATTCGCTGACAAAACTTCAATTCCAGCGTCCCACTTGACGTTGTTCATTTCGTTTGCCCCCATACGCCATTTTTCTTTTCTGCTACACTTGTAAACTTAGCTTCTACAAGTGTAACTTTTTTACACTTGTACTCTTTGTTTTGGTGAAACACTTGTTCTAGTTTACCGTGCATTACGAGTAGGTACCTGTACTTGTTGTCTTGTACACTTGTAGCTTGTCGTTTTATGAAATAGGCCCCAGGTGGGGGTGTAGGACTGTATGAAACCAGATGGCTCTCCCGGTTACGACTTCTGAGGGAAAATGCGAGGCCGTTTAGTTCCAGCTCAAGAGGGAATGCTCGCTCTGCTACCTACGAGAGTGTGAAGATGCCTTTCAATTTGTATGAATTCCCCATTTCTTGTTGAATTCAGATGGCCAGTGTTTGGACCCGAAAACCATATCCCGAAATAAAGCCAATTTAGTGCTCAATATGAAATGATGTGGCTCTACGTCATTAAATTGTGCATTTCGGCATGGCAATACAGGATGTTTTCGATGGCTCTATTTAATAGAGAGTTTCTGGTTACTACGGTGTTCTAATACGATGAACGTGAATCTAGGGAAAATCAAAATTTCGCTAACACGTTGGCTGTTACTACGGTGCAAACTCGGTGTGACACGCTTCTTCACACTTCGTCTCTTATCAAATGTTTTGTAACCTGACGCTGATTCCGAAATCTTCTATTTCTCCGACTCCGTTTTCCTTCAACCTGATCCCAGTTTCCATCATTGTGTTGTTTTATTTTGTTTTAAATTCGTAGTGATATTTGTAAAGTGAACCTTTGTAATTGATCAAGAATTTTTTGTTATCCCTTCTCTCAAAATTTGTTGATTACGTTTCAAGATAAGTAGATTTCAAAAATCGAAACAGTCCGTCGTCCGTTCGTCCGGTGTTTTATTTGTGCTATGAAATTCAGCAAGAAGTATTAGACTTCGTAGGCATATAATTATTTTATCACGCTAGTTTATTCAGCAAACACGAGCCCGACGATGCATTCCAGGCTTATCTTGAAGACACCCGTCAGGAACACTGGCGATAGTTTAAGTAAGTTTTCGCTCAACTTTGTCAGTTGTAATATTGGTGTATGTAGATATAGAGGTTGGTATAAGAGATTTTATGCATTTTGTGGGGAAACTCAGTAAAATAATGCAAGTTGGTATCTCAGTAGTTTAATGTTTGCATCTTGAAAAAGGTAGATAAGATTGGACTGCAAAGATTTTATCCGTTTTTGGGCATCTCTTTATCCTCCGTTTCGTTCACCAAGTGTTTCTTGGGCACTCGATGATTGGACTGCTTTGAGTGAAAATAAGATGAATATAAATAATATTAGTATATTTTAATATAATTATATATTTAATTCATATTTTGAATAGTATAATTAATATATTTTAATATAAAAATATGAACTGAACACGCTAATCACTGAAACCTTCTTCGGGTTTATACATTTACGGGCGTAGTGTTGAAGACGTGGTAATTGTAACGATGACGCACTAAGACTCGATCTTGCGATTGTAGTAATTTGTCAGCTGTCGGTTGTAACCAGATCAGCTGATCATGGTTCACGTGCACCGTGTGATCTGTAATCGCAGTAACCAGGAGCTCTCTAATTTTTAGCCAAATCCGAAGGAGTAATCTTGGAACCTCTTGGGATATCTCAGCAAGATAGAGAAGCTGAACTTTATTTTAAACTTAGAAGCTCAACTAATTTAATTTAGGTAATTTAACTTTCATTTACTAAGTAGTCTAGCTATCCCGTACCTCCGGCAGACAAATGAAACGTAATATAGACATTGAGTTTTCATGCAAATTTTGTAATACAAAATAATCGTCTCTCTCTTATCGTTTTTCTTCTAATCCCATCGGTTTGTAGTTCTGACGAACGTATTATACGATCTATCTCGCCGATCTATATCCATTCAATAACTCTAGAGCACAAACAACGACAAAGCCCAAACGCCTCTTTTGAGCGAGAAAGAGTTACGACTCTGGAAGCGCTGCAAAACTCCCAACTTCGGTTGAACCCTCAACACAATAACCGTTCTGTTGGCTTTTGAAACACTTCTGAGTTGATACATATTTTGATTGACTTTGCGGGCGGCTCGCCGTAAATCCTTTTAATCCCTGTTTGTTCCTATCGGTTTTTCGGATACGCGAAACGAAATCCGTTTTGCAGTACTTATGAGATTTTTAGCTCAATATCGATACTGGCTATTTTCACGGGCACTATAAATTCTTCTCGGATTAGCTGATAAGGTATAAGTGCTCACGGTGGAAACAGTTTGCCCATTGCCGACTCAGTCGGTGTGCTCGGAGTGTTGAGAGCTAGATAAAATGTGGAAAGTGTAGTTTGTTCTCGTTACCTTCAAGTTTCCCCGTATTCAGAGGTCAGTCAAAAATAAATTATTGGAGTAATTTTTATATATACAGTAATATAAGAAAAAAACCAACGTATATTAAATGCTTGCATACGAGTCTGCAACACATTGGGACATTTTCATGTGTGTTTTCTTATTATTTTCTTATCATTAGGGAAAAAACTGGATTCTAGAGCCACTCAGCTGATCTGAGATCGGTCAGTTGTGTTCAGAAGTCCCTCAAGGGGCTACATACCAAATCTCAGAATCGTGGGATCATTAGGGAAAAAACTGGATTCTAGAGCCACTCAGCTGATCTGGGATCGGTCAGCTGCGTTCAGAAGTCCCTCAAGGGGCTACATACCAAATCTCAGAATCGTGGGATCATTAGGGAAAAAACTGGATTCTAGAGCCACTCAGCTGATCTGAGATCGGTCAGTTGTGTTCAGAAGTCCCTCAAGGGGCTACATACCAAATCTCAGAATCGTGGGATCATTAGGGAAAAACTGGATTCTAGAGCCACTCAGCTGATCTGGGATCGGTCAGTTGTGTTCAGAAGTCCCTCAAGGGGCTACATACCAAATCTCAGAATCGTGGGATCATTAGGGAAAAAACTGGATTCTAGAGCCACTCAGCTGATCTGGGATCGGTCAGTTGTGTTCAGAAGTCCCTCAAGGGCCCACATACCAAATCTCAGAATCGTGGGATCATTAGGGAAAAAACTGGATTCTAGAGCCACTCAGCTGATCTGGGATCGGTCAGTTGTATTCAGAAGTCCCTCAAGGGCCCACATACCAAATCTCAGAATCGTGGGATCATTAGGGAAAAAACTGGATTCTAGAGCCACTCAGCTGATCTTGGATCGGTCAGTTGTGTTCAGAAGTCCCTCAAGGGGCTACATACCAAATCTCAGAATCGTGGGATCATTAGGGAAAAAACTGGATTCTAGAGCCACTCAGCTGATCTGAGATCGGTCAGTTGTGTTCAGAAGTCCCTCAAGGGGCTACATACCAAATCTCAGAATCGTGGGATCATTAGGGAAAAAACTGGATTCTAGAGCCACTCAGCTGATCTGGGATCGGTCAGTTGTGTTCAGAAGTCCCTTAAGGGCCCACATACCAAATATCTCAGAATCTTGGGATCATTAGGGAAAAAACTGGATTCTAGAGCCACTCAGCAGATCTGGGATCGGTCAGTTGTGTTCAGAAGTCCCTCAAGGGCCTACATACCAAATCTCAGAATCGTGGGATCATTAGGGAAAAAACTGGATTCTAGAGCCACTCAGCTGATCTGAGATCGGTCAGTTGTGTTCAGAAGTCCCTCAAGGGGCTACATACCAAATCTCAGAATCGTGGGATCATTAGGGAAAAAACTGGATTCTAGAGCCACTCAGCTGATCTGGGATCGGTCAGTTGTGTTCAGAAGTCCCTCAAGGGCCCACATACCAAATATCTCAGAATCGTGGGATCATTAGGGAAAAAACTGGATTCTAGAGCCACTCAGCAGATCTGGGATCGGTCAGTTGTGTTCAGAAGTCCCTCAAGGGCCTACATACCAAATCTCAGAATCGTGGGATCATTAGGGAAAAAACTGGATTCTAGAGCCACTCAGCTGATGTTGGATCGGTCAGTTGTGTTCAGAAGTCCCTCAAGGGGCTACATACCAAATCTCAGAATCGTGGGATCATTAGGGAAAAAACTGGATTCTAGAGCCACTCAGCTGATCTGGGATCGGTCAGTTGTGTTCAGAAGTCCCTCAAGGGCCCACATACCAAATCTCAGAATCGTGGGATTATTAGGTAAAAACGTCATTTCTGATGGTCATAATCATCGTTGTGGCCACTTGGGACAATTTTCGTGAGCAATTTTCGTGAGCAATTTTCGTGAGCAATTATTTTCCGTGACGTTTTTTTAGTTTATGTGCCAAAGCAAAGACATGAAAATGTCAAAACCTTTGTTTAATTTAAAACGGCATTCAAACTTATTGCAATAAATTAATGATAAGGAATATATGTGAAATAGGTTGTGGAAAATAACGTATGAAAACCCTTCAAAATTTATGTTTTCTATAAATATGAAGTTGTACATATGTTTGACGTTTCAAGGTACCTAACAACCTAGATTCAAAATACGCTGCAATTATTTCACAATTGTTCGTAATTTCTGAATTGAATTGGTCTTCTGTGCAGGGTAGTGCTCTATACACAATCATTTAACAGAGCCTAGGGTTCATATTTTTTCATCTATTTGTCAGTACATAGATGTACAAAAGTTAATGAAAAAACGTTGTTTATATCCATGGAAAATACAGAGTTACAATGGTAAATCGATTTCAACGGTTAGGCCATCATCACTAACAAACAATAACTCATTATTTGTTATAACTTATTTATTTGTTAGTATAACTTGTTATTGTTTGTTACTAATGATGGCCTAACCGTCAAAATCGATTTAACATTGTAACTTTTATAATTTTTAGTTGAAATATACAACGTTTTTTCACTGAACTCCGTTTTGAAATGGGTTTCCACAACTTCGTCGTGAGTGATTTAGTTCGTACATAGATGTAGGCATACGACGAGAGAAAATCAATGACATAAAATAAAACTCTTATTTTTGCTCCACTAGTCCGTCTTTTGTTAACAAAAGTTATAATAGGTACATCACTGCCTACATAGTATGGCACAGAACTATCCAATTTTAAATATATTCCGAAACGCAGGCGCCTATCAAATGGAAATGAATGAGTCTAAATCCTGTAACACATCCAAGCACTCAAGTTTTACTGGATCGTCTAAGTCTAAAGGAAACAAAAGTTATTTTTAAAAAAACTTTATTTCTAGATAACATAATTCCATTGTATTTCATTGCAGTTCGGTAGTAGTTCCTTATAAGACTATAATATACTCGTATATATATCGGCGATGTTGAGCCACTTTTCGTAAAGTTCGGGCCGGTAGTTCCGGAGAAAAACATGGCCAAGTACGGCTATCGCGACGGCTGACGATTTTCTCCAATTTTCGGAATTTACATATCTTGAAACGTAAACCAACAAATGTAATTAAACCAAAACGTAATACATCGTTTCTCCGGAACTACCGGCCCGAGCTTTATGAAATGTGTTTCAAAAATCATACACCAGCTTCTCAAATCAGTACATCAGTCACATCGGCTTCACTTTCGATCTCCCGTAAAGGGTAGACTTATAACGAATGAAATATAATTTATGGGATCTTTAAAACTTTCAAGATAAGAGAAATTGTTTGTAGTCATTGATAGATATAATCCTAAATAACCGAATTAAACCATCCGAATCACTGCCCGTTAATCCGAACGCTCTCCTTAAAAGCCAGAATTTTGACAGGAAGAATGATCAATAACATGAGTGCAATCAGAACTGGTGCGAACATAGTGATTATCGCCTTGTAAACCTCGACGACCATCAGCTGATGCAATTCCAATGAAAGTGACTGGTATTACAACTTTTGCCACCTATAGAACTAGTGAAACGTTGCTAGGTGTTTTATTTTATCTCATTAATGTCTCATTTATGTTCGGTTGGTAGGTCCCTACGAATTGAATTAATTTTCTCTCTGTTAGTGCAAATATCAGTGTAGGCATCTATTGATGACTAAGTTATTTATTCACCTGACCAACAACGCAAATCGATTACAATGGTGTGTCACGCTAAGGTACTCGTGATGCTGATTTCTTTCTTAATCAACCATGGTAGTGAAACCTGAAGTGGGACAATTCTCCTTCATGGTTGGAAGATGACTTGGCATATCGTTTTATTTCTTAGCATTCACTTAAAAGCGTAAAAATACGCGGTGCTGGCGCTACACAGGGGCAAACCCTACTGCAAGGTGCGAAGCATCGTGTTTAGATAATGAACTACAAGTATATACTGGGCACAGACCATCTCATAATCATAGACCATGTGATTAATGATCTGCGTAGAAAGGCTAACTGATACAGATAAAACAAACCTTTGTGTAATAATATGCAGCGATTTCCGATTATTTTGTAAGATGAGTAGATTCCGTCATAATTCGTCCGTCCGCCGCCCGAAGCTTCTCTCCTAAACTACTGGACGAAATTTCCCAAAATTACTGCGAGACGGATGAAAAAAAGAGGAAAAAAAAGTCTGTTGATTCCACGAATCTTGAAATATAAAAAATAAATTTTTAAATCTTGAGGGGGTCACTCATTACTTCCTTGGATAATTACAAAGTTTCATTTTTGAGCCCATCATTTCAATTGTCTCTTAACGCCCCAGAGAGTCTCCCTATCAAATTTCAACTTCTTTGGGAGAACAGGAGAGAATTTAGGTCACTCACCTGTTTTGGAAAGAGCCCATCATTTCAGTCTTCTCTTAATGTCCCAGAGAGTGTCCTTGCCAAACTTCTACTTTCTGGGTGAACAGGCCAGATTTTAGAACACTCATCTGATTAGGAGAGAGCCCATAACTTCGATCGTCTCATAGTGTCCCAAAGAGTCTCCCAATCAAATTTCAACTTCCTTGGGAGAACAGGAGAGAATTTAAGTCACTCACCTGGTTTGGAAAGAGCCCATCATTTCAGTCTTCTCTTAATGTCCCAGAGAGTATCCTTACCAAATTTCTACTTCCTGGATGAACAGGACAGATTTTAGAACACTCATCTGATTAGGAGAGAGCCCATAACTTCGATCGTCTCTTAGTGTCCCAGAGAGTCTCCCTATCAAATTTCAACTTTCTTGGGAGAACAGAAGAGAATTTAGGTCACTCAACTGATTAGGAAGGGGTCCATCATTTCTATCGTCTCTTAGTGTCCCGAAGAGTCTCCCTATCAAATTTCAACTTCCAAGTTTCTTTCTAGTCTAATAGTAGTTGCAATCTTGTTTACAAAATTAACTGAGAAGGATCACCTGTATGTAAAAAGTTATTCAGACAACCACGCTCATACCTTAGGCCAGTTGCACACACACCGATTTTGGACGGTCGGTTTATTTTCTGGCCGTCCACATTCCAATGGTGAACCATTGTATGGAACGGGACCTGGTGCACACGCCGACCAGAAAATAATACCGGTAAAATACCGGGGAGCAGCCGGCCACTGCCACTGCAGACCGCCGGTACCGGGAAGACCCGACCCCACAGTGGCGTACATAACTAAATACACGCTCGCACACTAACTATTATTTACCGATTTCAGCAGTTCTACTAGTAACTACGCATCTTCTATTCCATTTGAGTGCTCTCGTGATATGGGACTAGTTTTGTGATTTCGGACTACTTACCAATTTATTTATTTATTTTTTTATTTTTTCTTCTTCTCATTGAGTTCGTCGAAAAATTTAATTGACATTCTAAAGAAGTTGAAAAACTTGGAACCATCACGCTTCAGTTCTTCAAAAAGAGTGTAGAATGTTCCACTGTGTTCCCTTCTTTGATTGATAGGATGAATCCACCACTTGCGCATAATCCTACGGCGCTTAATGTGGCGATACAATAACCACATAGCAATTACACGTTTAGGATTCATTATTGTTCAAGAATCTCGCGTCACGAACACCAAGCAACTGATTGTTTTGCCGATAAAAATCCGATGTGTTTGCAATCACCTGCTACCGATAAAATATCGGCCGATTTTTTACCGACCGTCCAAAATCGGTGTATGTGCAACTGACCTTAGATAGTTGGCCATGCTCTGTGCAGTGGTTAACATGACACGGTTAGGTAAATCAGGAGCTTTCCAACGACTAGCGAACTAAGATACAGTTCCGTAGCAGCGTATACAGGGTGCCCCACGTTATGGACCGCTCAACTTAGGAGTCGTTTCTACAACTAATTTTTTACAAAAAGTGCCTAGAAGACTTTTCTTTTAGAGGCTTCGTTTTCAAGTTATTTCAATTTCAAGATTTTTTCCGTATTTTTGACTTTGTCACAATAACTCAAACTCACTCATAACGCACTGTAATATGAATATTGAGGGGCATCGTTGGAAAGAACGTTAAATTTCCCGTGTTCCTAGTGCATAAAAAAAAAAAAAAAAAAAAAAAAAAAAAACATATATTTCTTTTGGTTGTTAGGGTATAACTCTCCCATAATTTTTCATAAACATTAACACCAAAAACTGCGCCAAGATCTCAGCTTTCCAAGGTAGTCAATTTTACTTTTATTTTGATAATTAGGGGAGGAAACGTTGTTTTAATGTTGAAAATCACTGTTTTTTTTTTTTTTTCAATGAAATCATGGGTTTCCTGAAAAATGACTTTCTATGGTTTATGGTTGGGGTCGGTTTCTGCGTATTTTTTTGCACTGAATCGAATGGTAACACTTGCATATCTCCCCAACCCCGTTTCAACCTAGTTTTACACTTTAGCTTACTAGTTTCACCCATAAAACCACATAAAATTTATCATACCAAATGAACTCAGGTTTGTGAGAAAGAGTAAATCTTGGTTATAACGGGGTTGGGAAGATAATCAAGTGTTACCATTCGATTCAGCATAAAATAGTACTGTAAACTGACCCCAAGCTCGTATTTTCATAGAAGAAAACTTTTCAAGAAAACCCTCAATTTCATTTAAAAAAAAAGTTTTTGAACATTGAAACACAGTTCAAAGATTTTAGAAAACACTGGTACCTTAAAAATGGGGCGATTGTTCGAAATATCACTTTTGCCACCTTTCCTGCAGTACTGAAATCAGTTAGTCTGTCTGTCGCTTTATACAGGGTGATTCAGGACAAAAGCGAAAAACATTGGGTGAAACTATACCCGAAATAGGGTAGAATGCCACCAACCGCACTTTTTTATCTCAACCAGTTGCCGAGATAAGATTTTTTAGTTTTTTCGACTAAAACACGTCTTATACCATAAAAACCTCATTTTCTCCACTAGTGATACTATTTTTTCAACTTTTGGCCACATTTCTGAAATCAGCGTTAAATTTCCTATAAGAATGTTGTTCTCTGGATCTTCAGAAGTCCAATCCTAAAACCATAATCCTTGTTCGAACGTGAGAAAATTATAAAAACGAAGTTTCCCGAAAATCTTCGAAGCTGTACTGTCTCCCAATAAATAATTTTGGGAGATATCTAACCTCCCAAATTCATTCTTCATTCAAAGAGCTTTCAAACGATGGAGTCGCTTTTGAAATTTCCTCTCAAATTGGGGCAGTTATTTAACCTGGAAGATGAAAAAACGTGTTACCTTTTGGTTGTTTTTTTTTCTTGATGGACGGGCTGGGATGAGGAAACAAATAAAAACACGGCAACGGAAGAAACGCAATTTCAAATGAAAATTACTCCTGGATGAAGAGAAAACAAATTTACTTTTACATTTACATTATTGATTCAAATGCAACTCACAATTTTGTGTTTTCGAAGTGGCTCGCTCGACTGCGGATGCACGCTCTTGCCCTTTTTCGGACCGACCCCACCGTCACTCGCATGCTAAGGCGAGTTTTAATAAATAATATTTCAAGAAAATTAATTTGAAACCTAGGGATTATTTTAGAATAATAATAACCTAGGAATAATAAGAACCTAGGGATTATTTTAGAATATAATGCAAATTAGATCCGTATTTACACTGTGCAATGGTAGATAAACAGATCAACAAGTACGGCACTGGACTAACAAAAAGTAACGATTAATAGTAATACCTTTGAATAGGATTTTGTTGGTTTCATAAATGTACGCCATGCACTTGCACAAAATTGTGACACAATATTGTAAGTTTACCATATTAGTCAACATTGTTATGATGACTACTCAGATTGTCGTTGGTGAACTGTTTTATCTATTTGAAATGTTTTATCTATCTGTACCCACATAGTTGGCAACTGGTGTCTTTCTAGAAACGAGAATATTTAGAAACGATCATTTTATCGACACACAAGTGGAGTTGAAACAGTTTGATCATAAATAGGACCCAGTGAACTAAAGTAAATTCAGATTACGATATCAATCAATTGTGACACTTGAAGGAACAATAAGTAAATAAATACCTGACATATTCAAATTAGAAATGCCGATATCGTTAAAATTATTCGTTTAATTGCTGAATCAATCAACTTTACATTTTACTGTAGTCGGTCAAATGGAAGTTATTTCGTGATTCATATTGGTATCCACTTTATTTGGTTTCAACGTAATTTGTGGTTGAAAGGTAGAAGAACAATTTATTTTTAAAAAAAGTGTTTTTGCGTCTTAATATTAATTTTACCTCATTTTATAATAAGAATTCTAAAATAAGAATGCCCGATCCTTTAAATTAGCTGTAAGAGCCAATCAGGTGATCCGGGCCCCAAGCATTGGCATGTAGGTGAACTCCATTAGGAATTAAAGCACACCTTAGGAACTACAGTCAATTATAACATCTACTAATAATCGGATCATATGATGATAGTCACTAAGATGAACTGCTAAACAACTACAAAGTTTATCGGTATCGCATGTCGTTTTTTCGTTAGATGATTCCGTATCGGTTTTTAACGAATTGGTGATCGCAAAAACACATTCTTTGTTAAAAGCAATCCTTTCTAGCGATAAAAATTATTTCGATTGGATCCCAACCTATTACTAGGCCTAGAAGTATGATTTTTGACTCACCCTCGAGAACGCAAACATTATACATTGAACTCAGTGGTCGAGGCATCCCAGCCGGGTCATCTTTGTAGGTACCGGTAAAAATTAAAAGCTATTATAGAGAACTATAAAGACTCCATTCGGAGGAATTTTTACTTTTCAATCCAATAAATAATTTAAAGGCATTCTTCAGGCTCTACGTTCTACATTATTTCGTTATTACTTCCTTATTATTCAGATTATTTCTGGGCAGGAAAATACGCAAGCTCAGGCTCGGCGGGAATGACACTATGTCATTCTTGCTATGTGAAAAGAAGTGTAGTACGGGGTTAAAGCTCGTACATTTTTGTAGGGTGGGCAGAAATACATTTTTAACACACTGAACTCACCGAACCGTTGTGAAAAGCATTGATTACCTTTCGAGTTTGAAGTGTAGCGTCATATGCTAGGTAACTATGGTCATCAAGTCATCATTAATTAACAATGGCAATCGCAACAGAGAAAAGAAAATTAGTTATTATTATTACTGTTAATATTATCATTATAATTGATATGATTATTACTATTATTAATACAATATATATATATATTACATTCCTCTTATTTCAGGAAATAATGAAGATCGTGAGGGCAGTATGTATCCTTGCTTCAGCAGTATTGGTTGGAGCATATGAAGATAATGACCTCAATGAGATCGATCTACAAGTCCCCTTTACTGGGAGCACAGAACCGAGTAGTGAAGAAACGGAAATTCCCACATCTCCCATTACAGTAAAACCGACAACAAGAACCACAAGAACCCCGGTAACTACTACAAAACCAAGCTCACCAGTAACTGAGGTTACTGCCGGCAGTACAACGGATGAAAGTGGTGCACCTACAGTTACTACCGTAACAGAGACACCTTCGGGTGTATCAACTAGCAGCCCAGTGACCGGTGGAAGCACTACATCTGGCACGGGAGAACCTACCGGAAGTTCAGCTACAGTAACATCATCTGGAGCTGTATCTACTGTAACTGAACCCACTGGTGCACCAACAGGTAGCCCTGTCACAGAGGTTACTGGTGGGAGTACAACATCTGAAACGGGAGAACCTACTGGAAGCGGTGCAACAGTCACATCATCTGGAGCTGTATCTACAGTTACTGAACCTTCTGGTGCACCCACAAGCAGTCCTGTCACTGAGGTTACTGGTGGGAGTACAACATCTGAAACAGGTCAACCTACTGGAAGTGCAGCCACTGTAACATCAACAGGGGCAGTATCTACTGTAACTGAACCCTCTGGTGCACCAACAGGTAGCCCTGTCACTGAGGTTACTGGTGGGAGTACAACATCTGAAACGGGAGAACCTACTGGAAGCGGTGCAACAGTCACATCATCTGGAGCTGTATCTACAGTTACTGAACCTTCTGGTGCACCCACAAGTAGTCCTGTCACTGAGGTTACTGGTGGAAGCCCAACATCTGAAACAGGTCAACCTACTGGAAGTGCAGCCACTGTAACATCAACAGGGGCAGTATCTACTGTAACTGAACCCTCTGGTGCACCAACAGGTAGCCCTGTCACTGAGGTTACTGGTGGGAGTACAACATCTGAAACGGGAGAACCTACTGGAAGCGGTGCAACAGTCACATCATCTGGAGCTGTATCTACAGTTACTGAACCTTCTGGTGCACCCACAAGTAGCCCTGTCACTGAGGTTACTGGTGGGAGTCCAACATCTGAAACAGGTCAACCTACTGGAAGTGCAGCCACTGTAACATCAACAGGGGCAGTATCTACTGTAACTGAACCCTCTGGTGCACCAACAGGTAGCCCTGTCACTGAGGTTACTGGTGGGAGTACAACATCTGAAACGGGAGAACCTACTGGAAGTGGTGCAACAGTCACATCATCTGGAGCTGTATCTACAGTTACTGAACCTTCTGGTGCACCCACAAGTAGCCCTGTCACTGAGGTTACTGGTGGGAGTCCAACATCTGAAACAGGTCAACCTACTGGAAGTGCAGCCACTGTAACATCAACAGGGGCTGTATCTACTGTAACTGAACCCTCTGGTGCACCAACAGGTAGCCCTGTCACTGAGGTTACTGGTGGGAGTACAACATCTGAAACGGGAGAACCTACTGGAAGCGGTGCAACAGTCACATCATCTGGAGCTGTATCTACAGTTACTGAACCTTCTGGTGCACCCACAAGTAGCCCTGTCACTGAGGTTACTGGTGGGAGTCCAACATCTGAAACAGGTCAACCTACTGGAAGTGCAGCCACTGTAACATCAACAGGGGCTGTATCTACTGTAACTGAACCCTCTGGTGCACCAACAGGTAGCCCTGTCACTGAGGTTACTGGTGGGAGTACAACATCTGAAACGGGAGAACCTACTGGAAGCGGTGCAACAGTCACATCATCTGGAGCTGTATCTACAGTTACTGAACCTTCTGGTGCACCCACAAGTAGTCCTGTCACTGAGGTTACTGGTGGGAGTCCAACATCTGAAACAGGTCAACCTACTGGAAGTGCAGCCACTGTAACATCAACAGGGGCAGTATCTACTGTAACTGAACCCTCTGGTGCACCAACAGGTAGCCCTGTCACTGAGGTTACTGGTGGGAGTACAACATCTGAAACGGGAGAACCTACAGGAAGTGCTGCAACAGTTACATCATCTGGAGCTGTATCTACAGTTACTGAACCTTCTGGTGCACCCACAAGCAGTCCTGTCACTGAGGTTACTGGTGGGAGTCCAACATCTGAAACAGGTCAACCTACTGGAAGTGCAGCTACAGTTACATCATCTGGAGCTGTATCTACAGTTACTGAACCCTCTGGTGCACCGACAGGTAGTCCTGTGACAGAAGTTACTGGTGGGAGTCCAACATCTGAAACAGGTCAACCTACTGGGAGTGCTGCTACAGTTACATCATCAGGAGCTGTTTCTACTGTAACTGAACCTTCTGGTGCACCCACAAGCAGTCCTGTCACTGAGGTGACAGGGGGGAGTACAACATCTGAAACGGGAGAACCTACTGGAAGTGCAGCTACAGTAACATCATCTGGAGCTGTATCTACAGTTACTGAACCCTCTGGTGCACCGACAGGTAGTCCTGTGACAGAAGTTACTGGTGGGAGTCCAACATCTGAAACAGGTCAACCTACTGGGAGTGCTGCAACAGTTACATCATCTGGAGCTGTATCCACAGTTACTGAACCTTCTGGTGCACCCACAAGCAGTCCTGTCACTGAGGTGACAGGGGGGAGTACAACATCTGAAACGGGAGAACCTACTGGGAGTGAAGCTACAGTAACGTCATCTGGAGCTGTATCTACAGTTACTGAACCCTCAGGTGCACCGACAGGCAGTCCTGTGACAGAAGTTACTGGTGGGAGCACAACATCTGAAACAGGTCAACCTACTGGGAGTGCTGCAACAGTTACATCATCTGGAGCTGTATCTACAGTTACTGAACCCTCTGGTGCACCGACAGTCAGTCCGGTGACAGAAGTTACTGGTGGGGGTACAACATCTGAGACAGGTCAACCTACTGGGAGTGCTGCAACAGTTACATCATCTGGAGCTGTATCTACAGTTACTGAACCCTCTGGTGCACCAACAGTCAGTCCTGTGACAGAAGTTACTGGTGGGGGTACAACATCTGAAACAGGTAAACCTACTGGGAGTGCTGCAACAGTTACATCATCTGGAGCTGTATCTACAGTTACTGAACCCTCTGGTGCACCGACAGTCAGTCCTGTGACAGAAGTTACTGGTGGGGGTACAACATCTGAAACAGGTCAACCTACTGGAAGCGCACCCACAGTAACATCATCTGGAGCTGTATCCACAATTACTGAACCTTCTGGTGCACCAACAGGTAGTCCCGTGACGGAAGTTACTGGTGGGAGTACAACATCTGAAACGGGAGAACCCACTGGAAGTTCAGCTACAGTTACTTCATCCGGAGCTGTATCCACGGCAACTGAACCTTCAGGTTCTCCATCAGGAGGTTCAACATCCACTGAAGTGACGGAGTTGTCTTCTGTAACTGAAGTGGAAGGTGGCACTACAGGCACGACTGTGATGCCACCTTTGTCGTTCCTCAGCTGCTACCAAGGTAAACAACCCTCTCCTCATCAATCAGACTGCTCGTTGTTTTATTCTTGTTCGGGAAATGATCCTGTACTCTTGAGATGCAGTCCGGGACTGCATTTCAACAAACTATCAAAAATCTGTGATATTCCTGAAAGAGCTAATTGTGATTTGCCTATAGATTACTAAAAATAATAATGTATTTTAATATGTAATGTACATATTTAATATAAATTTCTCTGTCTAGTTTACTGTCTGTTATGCCCGCCTGAGTTCAATCTGAGATTGAAAGACTGTTAATCGAGATATTATATTTTCAATGTGATTATAAATCATCTCTATGATTCTTCAAATAGAAATACCTATTTCTCTGGGTATGACAAATTATATAACCTGTACATTGACTAAGAAAATCGGGCAACCCTCGTTTTTGGGGTCTTTAGTCAAATTTTTAAGTGTACTTCCTATCTATAGGTATTTTCAAAAAGTCTTTGTAACACACAGTGGTCAGGAACTAGACAAAAGTTTGGCTGCGATGCCGACGAAAACCCATGGTGAAAAACGATACTTTGAAGTACCAGAAAACCAAAAATTCAAACCCCAAAATCAAAGCGGTGCATCTCCAAAAACGGCGCATGAATTGAGAATGTATCGGTTACAACATTTTTTGCCGTTCGATTATGACCCAAGCACAACGATAGGGTGGTTCAAAAAAAAAAAAAAAAAAGTTCTGGGATTTCTTGTCCCCATTGTTTTTTTTTTGCTTCCTCGGTATGTCAGGATGATACTCCTAAATTTTAAGCAAAATATATTAATCCTAATCACTTTATCTGGGTCGATTTTGGCCAGTTATCGACCACTATAGTAAACCAACCTCTAAATTGGTGCCGAGGTGATGATTTGACGGACGGATTTCAATTTTTTTAGGGCCAATTTATGGGTTTTCGCATGCGCTGAGCACGATGAACTTATTTATTTTACGCTCCATCCACTAGTTATCCGGTAAACTGGCAGAGGGCGCAGCTTGAAGATAAGTAAAAATCGAAAATTTCACCGAAAATGCTGTCCCCTGGTTAAGAATTGTACTAGAAACATGCTAAAATGGTCGGACAATATGCTTTGGCATGTTCTGAACATGATTCCATTTTTTACTATACTTTTCCGCCAATGATTGCTTCGTTTAACGGCCATAACCCTCAAATTAATTATAGGGTAATAGACAAATTCACCCTAATTTCACCGGAAATTATGTCGCGTTGATAATTTAAGGTTCTGAAATACCTTGTGCCGATAAAATTTGGTATTTTCCAGGATACTCGGTACAAAGCCGTTGGTAATTTGGCAAGGACTTGAACCGGCATTGTACTTATTCGCTTAACGACCCGATACCATTGTACCTACAAGCTTTTACAGATGACCGATACCGCTGACAATAGGTAACCCTACGTTCAAACGAGCCAATCACAGTTCAGACAATTCAGAACTACGAATTTGACCCCGGAAAACCGATGGAACTAAGAAATTTTACAGAAAAATTGGAAAATTTTAGCTATTTTTTCCATTTTGCCGCTATATTTGGCAAATAAGTACAATGCCGGTTCAAGTCCTTGCCAAATTACCAACGGCTTTGTACCGAGTATCCTGGAAAATATCAAATTTTATCGGCACAAGGTATTTCAGAACCTTAAATTATCAACGCGAAATAATTTCCGGTGAAATTAGGGTGAATTTGTCCATTACCCTACTATTAATTTGAGATTTATGGCCGATAAACGAAGCAATCATCGGCGGAAAAGTATAGTAAAAAACGGAATCATGTTCAGAACATGCCAAAGCATATTATCCGACCATTTTAGCATGTTTCTAGTACAATTCTTAACCAGGCAACAGCATTTTCGGTGAAATTTTCGGTTTTTACTTATCTTCAAGCAGCGCCCTCTGCCAGTTTACCGGATAACTAGTGGACGGAGCGTAAAATAAATAGGTTCATCGTGTTCAGCGCATGCGATAACCCATAAATTGACCCAAAAAAATTGAAATCCGTCCTTCAAATCATCATCTCGGCACCAATTTAGAGGTTGGTTTACGATAGCGGTCGATAACTGGTCAAAATCGACCCAGGTAAAGTGATTAGGATTAATATTTTTTGCTAAAAATTTAGAAGTGTCATCCTGACATACCGAGGAAGCAAAAAAATAATGAGGACAAGTAATCCCAGAACTTTTTTTTTTTTTAAACCACCCTATCGTTGTGCTTGGGTCATAATCGAAAGTCAGAAAATGTTGTAACCGATACATTCTCAATTCATGCGCCGTTTTTGGAGATGCACCGCTTTGATTTTGGGGTTTGAATTTTTGGTTTTCTGGTACTTCAAAGTACCGTTTTTCACCATGGGTTTTCGTCGGCATCGCAGCCGAACTTTTGTCTAGTTCCTGACCGCTGTGAACAACCCATACCCAATTTGTAGAAAACTTTTGATTTATTTCACCAGTTCCATTAGGTTCCATTTTAAAACTTTAAAGCGTGTGTTGGGAAGAAATTATTCTTAGGACCGGTTTATCAATCACATTTATCCAATGAATAAGAGGGATTTATCTGAACGATAGCATTATCCTCTAGATACCACAATAGGGGGTGCTTATCCATCCCTAGTTAAGCCCTATCTGATGTTTTAGGTTATCTGGTCCCTGGAAGTCTGGATAACAATTATAACTGGAGATTAATGAGATATCTAGATTTTTCTAGACCTCGAACAAGTTTATTAATTTACAAAAAATCTTATTTGAATCTCAAGTTTGATCGTCTTTATTTTTGTATAATCCAATAGATATATTTGGAGATTTGTCTTCAAATAGCAGCAACTGTGAAGATACTATCGTAGCATAATTCTTTGAATGGATAAGAAGACAGTATATACATAGTAAGAAACCGTGTCGATCACCTAGGTACTAATATGGGACGAGTGCGTATTTTTATTGAGATTTCGGTTGGACAAAGATACCATTCTTTACATTCTAAAATAAATCGAAGATGAAATTATGTACACAAATTACTGATCACAATAATATAATTCATTCCTAATAATTCGTTTCAATATCGCTATTCGTATATTTATTTCTCTCTGTAGAAATGAAGCAAACAAACGGCAAAAATGTCGTGGTTTCTTATTCGCCGAGCTTGATAACATGATGGACACCGTTGAGGAAATAACGTCAGGCCCGATTTTGGTTTATTATTTCCAATAATAAGCCTATGTGATCGTGTAGCAAAAAATTTTTATAACCCCCCCTCAAACTTTGTCACTTTACGTTTCAAGGTGCGTAGAATCCAAATTTGAAATGTCCGTCCGCCGTCCGCCGTCCCCCGTCCGCCGTCCGCCGTTCGCCGTCCGGGCCATAAAAGGCCTAAGAATTTACTTAAAAAACCCGTTCTTTCGCACATAGACTCCATTAGGGGTCTAGTTGGTCCTAACGTCTAATCATCCCGATCGCTTTACTCGCATATTTGCTATGGGCCAAAAACGGGCAAAAAAGTGTCTTTTTCGACGCGCCTGGCACGCTTGGCAGGGGGTCACGGTGGGTGAGAGGGGGGTGAGCGAGTGAGAGGAGGCGCCGGCGCCGCGGCACCTTGTGGTGGGTACGGCGCCGGCGTTCCTTCGAGGCATGAATATGTTTTTTTCAAGGTCATATTTGTGTGTTAATACCAAAGCTTTTCCTACGCATATTTAATAACATATCCTCTCGACTTTTCGTACGTACTTAGATAATGATATTATTAAGGCAATAACTATTTGAATAGATAGGAGCTCAAATCGAGAAATATAAACATGCGTATGTAATTATAGAAGTATAGGTTGTGGCAACTCGAAGTAGGACACGCCGAGGAGTCTGGACGGGCCTTATGACGTACGCTAGCCAACTAAAACTACGATCATACTCAATTGAAAAAATAATAAACCTTTGTGAAATAATTTGCAGCGTTTTTTTGTGTGAAGAAAATGTAGCTCTTACTCTACTCTGTGGTAGCTCCATGTGTAAATCGCACTTATTTTGTCACCTGCGGTTTTCATTGAGGATGCTAACAGCGCTATCTGCCAGATAAAATTTATCTAAAGAATAATTTTATCCGCCAGGTAATTTGGCATTGATAATCGACTCACATTCCCCTTATACTACCATCGTATACAAGTATCACACGGGCGTTGTACTGATTGGAAGCTAGGTATGTTTGTTTCATGCGCATGAAACCCTCTATTACAATAGATTAATGTAGTTCAGTAGATCGAGTAGGAAAGGAATCCAGCCACAAGAGACCCATAGTCGTAACGATTTTTAGGACGTCCCTCTGAAGCTGTCTTGTCGGCAAGGCTTCGTTAACAAGAGGGACGCCTATTGAAAATCCAAGGGGGTGGTAGTCAACCAAAAAAAAAAAAAAAAAAAAAAAAAAAAAAAAAAAAAAAAAAAAAAAAAAGAAAAAAAAAAAAAAAAAAAAAATCACAGCATATAATTCCGTTACAGACCATTCTAAGACCGAATCCGTGAAAAAACCATAAATGTATTTCTGTATGTGTGTTTGCAAAAAGTTTTAAATTTTGTCGACGCTGCTCAGGTCACAATTCTCAACCGATTTTCGAGATCCTTTCTTTGTTCGATGACAATTCTAGTCTCATTGTGCTTAATCTCATGTTCTGGGAAAATCTTGGTTAGGCTGTAAATTTTCTACAATCAATTTCATTTTTATTCAAATCATTACTCCATTCTGCGCATGCGCCAACGTAAATTACTTCGTGCATAATTTTCCCGTTTCCTAAATGACTGATTTCGTCGTTTCATGTGATTTACATCTTGATTGACTATATTTGGCTATGGAGTTTTCAATGATTATTGAAACCATTTGAATGATATATACATTCATATTATTTTCAGTTGGTAGGTACCTACTTACTTAAATATCGTTATAATGAGATTAGGGATACTAGTAAAATGTAGATGTTTTAATGAATTGCATATATTTTCCCTCTGCAGATACCTACGCAGGCATATTCATGTCAACGTACGGATCTGCAATTTGAAATGGACCTTCTTTGTAATATCCAGAATTCAATATCAGTTCACACTGATCGGCTATGGCGACTACGAGCCTAATTTGTTTCTTAATTGGCTCATGATGCTAAAACGTAATATGTAGCTCCGTTTTGGAGACCTGGAATATAATTACAAAGTATGGAGTGACTCAGATCAGCTTCAGAACCTCTCAGGCTAATTTCTTTCCCAATCGACTCAGGGTGCTTTTATTAATATGGAGATTTAAATTTTATTTATATACATATACTAGAGGCCTGTTAGGGCTTGGAAAGCCCTAATCTAGTCCTATAACAGTAGTACCTAACGGTACTGCCCAATCCAGCAAGACTCGGTATTCAATAAAACTTAGGTACCACCTCTATCATTTCTCATCATAGCCTATATGATTTGCCAACATCTTAACTTCAACTGTTCTCCATTCAGCTGGTATTCCATATTTCCTCTCTTCTGGGGTTTTCTTTCATAAGAAAATTCTGTTAACTTCTCCAGTCACTGTGTGGGAACCTGGTCTCTGGCATCTACAACCTCCATTTATCCTTTTTTCCTGGCGTTAATCTCGACAATTTATCTCTGTCATTTGTACCACTCCAAACATCTCAAAATTCAAACCACCTTGCAACGCTCAAATACAAGAAAAAAAATTCTCTAGAATATGTGATATTATCTGAATAATCGCCATACAAACATTTAAAAATAATGTATCAAATTTACATTATAGTACAAAGCTGAATAAATCTATTATAGCTGTTTTCCGAGATCCGATAAATTCAAACGCTTTTATATTACCGATGATATTTTATACACTCATATACGTAGAATATAATACATATGATATATATATATATATCTATATTATTATATTTTTTTTATCAAAGAATTCCAACATTAATTTGTATAAAATTATCAGTATTTAATCAATGGGTTACATGATTAGTGAGAATTCATAGCCAATACGTAACACTACCAGTCTGATTAACTATTAAAAAGCTGGTGATGTATGAATAATGTCTTTATTCAACATTGAAAGCTGTATAATCATTATTATAATGCGTGGAAATATTTTAGGACTCAACTACCTATTTTATTTACACATACCTACGTCGGCGCTTTCTTTGCACATTATTATTTCAACCGCGAACGTGAAAATAACAAACCAGGGAGAGTAAACTGTGTTGTCTCTACGAAGGTTTTTATTTGACAGGAAAATCGGACGTACTGTTGACATCGTGCTCTGACTTTTATTGTTTTAGCTTTTCCCTCGCTGCTCATATCGACCTGAGTTCTACCATTTTTCCCTCCACAGCCGACCTCCCGCTGACCGTGAAAACATCCGTCAACGGTGAAGACGGGAACAGCCTGCAGAAGTCGGGGTAGAAAAAAGATGTACACATGGAAGAGTTCAAAGCACTGATGGGGAAATATGTCGACGCCACTGAAAGAAACAGTGGTGTAAAAAATAGCGAAAGGAGAAAGATGGAAATTAAAGCGTCAGTTTTATAGGGACGCTACGTCATGTAGCTGGACGTAGTCTTTCGTAAACCAGTAAATGTCGGGGGATGTAAGCGGTCATCTCTTGGCCACAGGGAGCAAGCCGCAGCACTTGTCTTTACCAACCCACGTCGAGCACGACCACATTCATACGCCATTGATTTCTCGGTATCGGCTTCACAGTTGGGTAGCTGTTGCTACAAACGTTTACGCCCCATTTGACACCACTTACGTCTATACTTACACGGTAGCTTTCTCCAGAGGGGTGGTTCCGGGGAAGTGAGCGTGAGGTGGTAGGGGAGGGGTGGTATTTCACTCGTAGTCTTCCCTAGTGTGAAAAGCGAAAGAAAACCAAAGGTCGGAGGTAATCAATAGGTTCTTGAAACGATGAGGTCGGTGTTTAACTGTCTAACCACCTTTCCTACCATTCCCCCTTTTTAGGAAGTCACTCTGAACCTAGGGTTCATATTAGACTGACAACGAAAAAAACGAAAGTTCGAATTTTTGAGGTGCTCAAAGCTCAGATGATTGCATCAGATGCTAGGAACAACTCCTGAAAATTTCAGTCCGAACCGATAACCCCTTGAGGTCTCCTAAACCCGTTTTTTGGTAATTGAATAATCGATTTTAGAACACTAGACGCTTAGGACAAAAAGACAGTTAGGACATGAAAGGTCCATGCGTCTGGACACTTTTTATACTATATTCCTATGTTTTCGGTGTCGCGGTACACGATGCCGCCATTATTGCAAGCGCAGAAGCTGTATTTCTTTTGATATTCAAGAAATCAGTCCAAATAAGTGATGGAAAAAAGGCATTTTTTACCTAGTTTTGACTGGGAAAAAAATTGTTTGCGGGTCTTTTCTGCTTCGGAACTTGTTTCCTGGCTTGTTCCGAATGTAACAAGACCAATTTCGTCCTATAAGATATTGTCCTTTTGGAAATATCTGCTCAAGAGCCGAGTTAGCTTTTTTAATGGTAACCGCTCTATACTTCCCAGTAGCTGCGAAATCAAAATTTAACACCATGAAGCCCTTTTTATCACATTATTTTATGTTTTTGGGCTCGTTGAACATTACGTGCTAGTAGTGGAGGCGTCGGACTCGTATTTCGGTTAATAATCAAGAGCTAGGTGTCAAAAATCGGTGAATAGAGTGGATTTTTCTTGATGTTCAAAAAATCAGTGGACAAAATTAATAGAAATAAGGGATTTTTGGCCGGTTACACCTAGTTTTGATTGGGACAAACCATTTATGAGTGTCTCCTCTGCCTTGGACTTTGTTCTGTGACTTATTCTGAATATGACAAGACTAAGTTTGTCCCATAATACATTTTTCTTCTCGAAATATCAGCCAGAGCCAGAGCCAAGTCGACTTATTTAATGGTAACCGTTCTATATTCAATAGTGGCACTACTACTTGCACGTAATGTTCAACGAGCCCAAAAACATAAAATAATGGGATAAAAAGGGCTTCAGGGCGTTAAATTTTGATTTCGCAGCTACTGGGAAGTATAGAGCTGTTACCACTAAAAAAGCTAACTCGGCTCTTGAGCAGATTTTTCCTAAAGGACAATATATTGTAGGACGAAATTGGTCTTATTACATTCGGAACAAGCCAGGAAACAAGGTCCGAAGCAGAAAAGACCCGCAAACAATTTTTCCCCAGTCAAAACTAGGTAAAAATGGCAAAAATGCCTTTTTTCCATAACTTATTTGGACTGATTTCTTGAATATCAAAAGAAATACAGCTTCTGCGCTTGCAATAATGGCGGCATCGTGTACCGCGACACCGAAAACATAGGAATATAGTATAAAAAGTGTCCAGACGCATGGACCTTTCATGTCCTAACTGTCTTTTTGTCCTAAGCGTCTAGTGTTCTAAAACCGATTATTCAATTACCAAAAAACGGGTTTAGGAGACCTCAAGGGGTTATCGGTTCGGACTGAAATTTTCAGGAGTTGTTCCTAGCATCTGATGCAATCATCTGAGCTTTGAGCACCTCAAAAATTCGAACTTTCGTTTTTTTCGTTGTCAGTCTAGTTCATATATATGAGGGACGACCTAATGGAATTGGTCGAGTTGGAGGGAGAGGGGGGTGAGACAATCCAAATCAAAACAAGCTAAAAAATCAAATCGGAAAATAATGATCTTAGAATAAAAACTCACTGTTGTTTGATAAATTAAATTTGAAGGCTGAAATTTAGAGCTGATATTCTCCTAAAATCTGCATGTAGAAACCGTCTTCGAAACCAAGCCACGTTTGGTACTGGCTACCGGACTTCGGTAGTACCTGACTACTGTTTATATATTATTGTTAGGTTCCTTATGGATATGTACACAAATTATTTTTTCGAAGTATTGATTTGATTGAGCAATAATTTAAATGAATAGTTTTATGAAGCATCAGCTTACAGCCCACATTCCAGATGGTTAAGGCGTACGTTTCAATCATCTCAAATATAATCGAGGTATGAATATAGGAAACCGCTCGCACGTAGATGTTGACAGTGAAATTCAAGGAAACTGAAACTATTGAAATAAGTTGAAAAGTTAGTTAGGCAGTCGAAAACACTGTGATGAAACCCCAAATTCCAACATTTTTTTGTATTCGGTGGGAATCGGTTTGAAAAAAATTTCGGTCCTATGGTGTGTATAGGGGATATATAACATGGGACATAGGCTACAGTGTGCATTGGTTATGGTGGAATTAAATGAAATAAAATGTATTCCGCCAATAAGACAAGTTTTAGACCATTATAAGAATGAATCCAAGAAACAAAACATAGGTATATGTAGGTATACGTTATAAATGGAGAGGCTTCCAATAAATCATTATAAATTTTGTTTCCTTCTTCCATTTTAGCAAATTTTCGTAAAAAATTAAAAATTTCAAAATCTAAAATTTCGGAATAAAAAGCTTTTACATGAAAAGAATTTGAAAAGGTTTTTATTTCAAAATATTTTTCAACGAAAATTTGCTAAAAATCATGACTGGAACAGGAAACAATCGTCAAAATCTGGGGAATGCAATTCAATCGACTGTAATTCACCCAACCTCTTATAAAGCTGGGATTTTTTTCGAAAACTTGTTATCTTCTCATTCTTGTCGAGACTCTTCATTTTAGATTTGTTTTACGGAGGTTATAATGATGAACTCAGAATTGAAGCACTCATAATATTTTTGACGAAATATTGGTGACTAATGGAATATAGAATACATGACTATACCTTTGATAATAGGATGAGGAAACTTTGCACAGATCTGAAACAAAACATTGTTTTCATGATTGAAGCTTAATCTTAACTTTTGAATTCATTTAATTCTTTAAAAAACTTTATAGACGCTTAAAAATAGTGAGAATGTGTGTGTCACCAAATTTTTAAAATCTGTCACAGAGGTATTATTAGCTGCGTTTTTTGTGTTTCGGGAAATAATGTATAAAATTTGCCTTACCTTTCTAAATCAATAATAAATTTGTGTTCTGTTAGAAAATTCCACAAATCTTGATTCAATTTCGATATTTTACCTAATGTAATACAAAGACTGTTTTCAGTCATATGTAGCAGAAAACTGTCCAATTCGTAATTGGCAATTTATTTCTGTTGTTCATGATTCCCTACAACAATTACTGCTCCACTTGTGCTATTAAACGGTGTATTAGTTGATTCCGTTTTTTATATGCTGAAATGCATTTTCTACCATTGTATTTTAATGGTTTGCAAATCATCAGATTTTTTTGTTATTGCATCTAGCATGTTATGCGTTGCTCATTCTGAACCCTCTTCATACGCGGTATATTCGTAATTGGCATCAAATTTCCTATAAGAATTCATCAAGAACAGAACGTGTCCACTTCGACCCTATTACGGACGCACGAAAATTGAGTCAATTAAATGTTAGTACAAGCAGGTCGGACGAAAAAATACGAATCCAAAGGTATCAAAAACTAAAATTTACATTTTTATCGTTTAATATAATGATTGACAGGAGGTTTCAATTTACTTCAAATCTTCACGTCAGGGTGAAAATATTGATTTTCTCTCGATTTTCACGTACAACCAATGTGTTACTAGGGAAGTGTAATTCCCTTAATTTTCCTAGCAGGAAAACCATTCGCCACTTTTTGGAATGCTCTCATTTTATCGCAACATCTCATGATCCCACTGTAGTGTCAAGGAAAGCTGATTTATTACGCTACATTATAAACTAATATTGCTAAGTAATCATAATGGACTAATAATGTGTACAATTGATCATTGAATTTAATAAATTATTAAATGATTTGACAGTAGAACTGTAGGTTTACCGTCCGTTTTTTGAGATATGCCATATCAAACTTCAACGTCGATATAACGATCTAAGATCATAACTATATTTCTTCAGGTTATGTGGAGGAGGGAATACTTTTGTAAATGCTGTTCGGCTTTTAGGTCGGAACCTTGGCTTCATATTCAGCTTTAGTATCCTGGGGATTATCGCAAAACCCCGAGGGACATTAAACGTCCCTGGGGAAAACGTAGGCTCGTGGAAAGCCTCATCGTAAGGATGGGAAGACGCGTTTGATTGTTTCTATTGTAATAGAAGTCAATTGAGGTCCCCCTTGGCCGCAAGGGACCACCCAGTTACATGGAAACCCTTTTGGTCGTCCTTCCTAACACTGATGTGAGTTTCACTGAACCCCCAACTCGCTTCCTCTGCTTTCTTTATTCATAAAAACTAATGGAGAGAGGGGAAGTACGCGCAGTCACCTTGGCAACTGCTCGTGCTTTTCCGTCTCCTTCCATCTTCGTGGACATTACCCCTTGATTTTCATCGAATAAAAACATAGACCGGGAGGATCCCGTTTGTTCCCCCCCTGTCTTTTGGGGGCGGCTCGACCGTGAAAAAGAGAGCGAGCCCGCTCTTATGAGAATCATGCAAATTGCAAACGGAATCCGCTGTAGTGGTATCCTTTTCATGCTTTTATAGTGCATACATGAGGCGGAGGGTCGGACAAACTAGTAGATTGCTTCAATAAAAAAACAAGGAACCTGCCTTGACCCGGAATATAAAGTGTGGAATAGGGGTATGAAAAAGTTCAATTTTCTCCAGGCAACCATCTATATGTTGAAAAGATGTTTCCCCAGCAGTTTATTACAAAGAAAGGTTCTGGAGGTGGAACCAATTCCAGTCATCATAATTTAAACAGATTTTTCCATGAGCTCCGAAAACAGAAAAAATAAAACAAATGTGCATGTTTAGGGAAATTTTTCTAATATTTCAATTGCCAATACATATATATGTTTTATTTTCTGTTAGTTTACGTCGGCTATTTTTTCCCTAGCGTGTATTCAGTTTGTATGTCATGCAAAAAATTGTTCGCTGCTCCATTTCTCCACATAACTGAAAGTAAAGGAACTTTGAATTCGTGCACGACAAATCAAATTTCTTTCTAAATCAGAATTTCATTTGCTTTTAGAACATACCCTTGTTTGCTTCCTGAACATTTATGTTACTGAATTGTCGGTTATTCGTCTTTCTATATGTCAATCAAAGCTATTATATATGAATTAGGAATGATCAGATGTACCTATATGAATTTTCGGGTATTGAGCAGGTTATGTTGCAGATTAGCACGTTCTCTAATCTAGTCATAGTTTTATTTCACTTTGCTGATTATATATCTGCTATATATATAAAAGGAAGTGGTGTTATAATTTAAAAGGCGTTTTTCTAAAGCATGTACTTAATTACATACCGATTTTGAACGATATCGGACTTACAGATAATCAGAAATTCACGTTTGCGCATGCGCACAGGCTTCTATTGATATGACAGCATTCAAAATTATAGGAGACCGTCTAGAGGCAAACCTGCACAATTCCTGAAAATTTCATCGGAATCGGACTTGAACTTGGTATAGTTTTGGGCGTCACATAGATTTACAACAGACAGACAGACACGGAACCAAAATTGATCAGTAAAATCCGAAACGCAAAAAGCAAGTGGATATCTTGATTTTGGAGGACTAACATTTTTCCAACTTCAATCACGAACACAATGTTCCGGTAGTGAGGAAGTAAAACGATCGCAAAGATCTGACGAGAATAGTGAAAACATCATGATTACTATACCCCCCCCCCCCTCCCAATTTACCCTCTTCCTTAATGAAATTTTAAACCCCTGAAATTCATTGCAAAACTATATCGAATTCGTAATGGAACAAAATAAGAAGGAATCACGAAAATCAGGTGAGATTGTAGCTTGGGCTGCGCCCCTTTTATTGGGCAACCCCCCTCAATACCACCCCTCAGGGCCCTCAATTCTACCCCTCAGTGCCCTCAATTCCACCCTCCACCTTGACAGCAAATACGAAATTCCCAAGGTTTGTTGCACAACTAGACTGAAATTGGAATCGAACGTAGAAAGATCCCAAAGTTGTGGTCTAGGTAGCTTCGACGAAATTTGTCACATAACTACTCACACGCAGGCATAAACCTTTTATACATAATTGATTTTGATGACGGAATCGCGATGTGTGGCGCACAAAAAATACTGCAGTTCCACTTTCATCAGCTGTTATTGACTCATTTTCGGTCTGAGGACAGTAACTCAGATGCTAACAAATCAATCCGCAAATCGGCAAATCAAGGACTAAAAATTTATGATGGAACACTGACTCGCGGTTGTTATTTAGACCCTGCGTTACTAGACTTGTGGGTGAACTGACCCCAAATAATTTTTATGGAAACCTTAAGAGTTGAGCCGACTGCTCATAGAAGGTTTTATATACGTTATATTAACACAACTTAGTGTACCTATTTTAATATTAATGTCCTTATACATTCGAATTCGTTGGTAATAACTTCTAAAAAATACGATAAATGTGATGTGGCACATTTATTTGGCTGACGGTTTTAGTAGGCGTTGGCCCTACTTATGAGCAGACAGCTGAAGGTTTCAACTTTATCAATTACCTTTATTGTATTCGATGATGTAATACAGCAAATAATTATCATAGTATTCATAAGAGCGTTATAAAAGTAAAGAATCCTTGAAAATCGGCGATCGATCATGTAAATGTCTGCACTATCTGGACGATAATTGGCCAGTTTCATTGACATACTCATTTTATACCTATTGTTGTCATGGTTATTCACAACCACAGTTTGTACAGTCTATGTGATTACTCATTATTGATTCAATAGGAACTCGGTGGGTGAGTCAGACACACCTCTTCACGTTCCATCTATCATCACATTAATTATCATCTTTTACCATGTAGGTGCCACGTAACGTTTTCACAAATTAATTCATTAAGCTACCTAGTACTAAAAACGCTGCAAACTATTACACAATGGTTTATTATTTCTGTGGTAGATAGCCCTTCTACGCAGATCATTGGTCTATAATTATTAAACCCGTATGTAAAATACAGAGGCCCTTCAAGTGCCATTTTGCCATGGCGAAATCCTTAAGTGCCATGTTTGGCCAATTTTTGAGTAAAAAGCCATTTTTTGCCAATTTCTAGAAAAATGCCCTGTTTGTGTCATTTTTCGCCTGATTTTCTTGAAAATTTATGAAAAAAAAAAAAAAAAAATTTCTGGGAAAATTCGCGAAAAGCTGGGGTTTCAAGTAGGATTTTTTCAAACATTTTTCAATAAAGGCATGCTAACAATGGCTTTTTCATGTGGGCAAGCTCACAAGTCAATGACCGGGAATCCCCTTCCGAGGATTAAGGTCTCCAATGTCCAAGGATTACAGCCATTAGTGCTTGAAAAGGAAAGGGTCATTGCAAGGTCATGGGGGGAAAATTGAAAAAAAAAAAAATAATTAAAAAAAGTTTGGATTTTGAAGAATAAATGCCATGTTTGGCCAAAATAAAAGCCATGTTTGGCCAAAATAAGTGCCATTTTGCCATGTTTTTTAGAGCCACGTTTGGCAAAAATAAATGCCATGTTGTGAAGGGCTCTGGTAATATATTATGATTAGAACATGGCGCATCGTGCCTCTGGCGCTCGTGTTTTACAGTTCCAAGTCCCCGCAATTTTACGCTTCAGAGTAAAGATGTTTTAAAAAACGGGAAAATGATGAGAAGTAATTTGCGGTAGCGCATGCGCAGAATGGAGTAATGATTTGAGAAGATGAAATTGATTAGGTACAATCTACAGCCTAACCCACAAAATCACAGAAGATGTAAGAAAAACCTAGAACTTGTTCCTGAGAGAACACTTTCGCGCAGGCGCAAAAGCTAATGATGATGCAGATCATATTGAAATTAACATGGAATAATAAAACCGTTGTCCCCCCTACTATGCACCGAATTTGAGCGTGATTGGACGACTAAGACGTAAAAAACTGATGCTTGAAGGAATTTACGTTTGCACATGGACAAAATGGAGTAATGATTTGAGAAGTATGGAATTAATTCTCTGAAAATTTCATCAAAATCAGATTGAAACTGCTAAAAGTAGCTCGTTTAAAAAGGAATACATATTTGCGCATGAGCAGTAGCTACTAATGGTAGGATTATGCTGAAATTGCTCGGGAATGCTCAATTTAACCTCTTCCATCTATCCTCCAAATTTGAGCGAGATCGGACAACGGGGGCGTGAGAAAATAATGATTGATGGAATTTACTTTTGCGCATGCGCCAAGTGAAGTATTGATTTGGGAACAACGAAACCCATAGGAGACTATCTTCACCCTAACCCGCACATACCATGAAAATTTCTTTAGAACCGGTTGAATATTCAAAATTAGAAAAAAGGAAGAAAATTCGAAAACACTCATTTTGATGCCTCGTATAAGCTTGTATAGAATCGATCTTTGGGCTTAGCATCAGGCGACTCAGGGAGCACGCACAGAAAATCAAATTTGAGCCGACAGGGTGCTGTCGGGAGGGAGCCAACGTTCTACTTTGTTCTTATCTTGTTGTGACTCGACATTGCAATGGTGCTAATCGGTTTTTTAAGGCTTGGCAATACGAGACGAGCGTCTTCCTGGATAAACTATTAATCAGCTAATTATGACTACCCACCTGCTTCATAAGTGCCGTCAATATGAAAGACGTCGATGTATAGCCAACATATTGTATTATCCAAAACGTTGAACCACCTGTCCTGCGCACGGTGGTTCGCTGACTGATTCAAGGCCGTCTGAAATGCCGACGAAAACTGACTACAAGGCGGTGTTCCGGAACCTTGTACGAGTAGAAATTGACCCCCCGGGAAATCGCAGCTGATCGTTTACTCGTACACGACGCACATCAAAAATTCAGTTTTCGGGTGTTGTAACAACCTAACTTATGGGCTCCGTAAAAAATATTGGGTGAAACTAGACCCCAAATAGGGTAGAATGCCACCAACCGCAATTTTTTATCCTAACCCGTTGCCGAGATATGATTTTTTAAAGTTTTTTTTCGACAAAAACACGTTTTAGACCATAAAAACCTCATTTTCTCCACTATTGATACACTTTTTTTAAATGTTTGACCACATATCTGAAATTAGCGTTAAATTTCATATAGGAATATTGTTCCCTGGATCTTCAGAAGTTCAATCCTTGAACCATAATCCGAGTTCGAACGTGAAAAAATTATAAAAACCAAGTTTCCCGAAAATCTTCGATGCTGTACTGTCTCCCAATAAATAGTCTGAGACTTATCAAACCTCACAAATTTTTTCTTCAATTGAAGAGCTTTCAAACGATGGAGTCGCTTTTGAAATTTTCATTCAAATTGGTGCAGTTATTTAACCTGGAAGATGAAAAAACGTGTTACCTTTTGGTTGTTTTTTTCTTGATGGACGGGCTAGGATGAGAAAACAGATAAAAATACTTCGGCTGTAAAAAACTACGAAGACTTCCTAATCTCATTGAATAGTTGAACTCTGTCTCTCATCACTTTGCTTACAACGCGTTGGAATTTGTTTTGACTGAAGAAAATGAGTGAGTTCGTCCATTCACTCTGTAACGGTTGGGTCGGTTCGAAAAAGGGCAAGAGCGTGCATCCGCAGTCGAGGGAGCCACTTCGAAAACACAAAATTCTGAGTTGCATTTGAAGCAATAATGTAAATGTAAAAGTGAATTTGTTTTCTCTTTATCCAGGAGTTATTTTCATTTGAAATTGCGTTTTTTCCGTTGCCGTGTTTTTATCTGTTTTCTCATCCCAGCCCGTCCATCAAGAAAAAACAACCAAAAGGTAACACGTTTTTTCATCTTCCAGGTTAAATAACTGCACCAATTTGAAAGGAAATTTCAAAAGCGACTCCATTGTTTGAAAGCTCTTTAAATGAAGAAAAAATTTGTGAGGTTTGATAAGTCTCAGACTATTTATTGGGAGACAGTACAGCATCGAAGATTTTCGGGAAACTTGGTTTTTATAATTTTCTCACGTTCGAACACGGATTATGGTTCAAGGATTGAACTTCTGAAGATCCAGAGAACAATATTCTTATATGAAATTTACGGCTGATTTCAGATATGTGGTCAAACATTTAAAAAAGTGTATCAATAGTGGAGAAAATGAGGTTTTTATGGTCTAAAACGTGTTTTTGTCGAAAAAAACTTAAAAAAATCGTATCTCGGCAACGGGTTAGGATAAAAAATTGCGATTGGTGGCATTCTACCCTATTTGGGGTCTAGTTTCACCCAATATTTTTTACGGAGCCCATAAGTTGGGTTGTTACAACACCCGAAAACTGAATTTTTCATTTGCGTCGTGTACGAGTAAACGATCAGCTGCGATTTCCCGGCGGGTCAATTCCTATTCGTACAAGATTCCGGAACACCGCCGCGTAGTCAGTTTTCGTCGGCATTTCAGACGGCCTTGAATCAGTCAGCGGACCACCGTGGCGTGTGCTTGCTTTCCTGGATATAGGTCTTAAACGTCTGCCATCCACTAGCCCTTACTTAATCTCTTCAATGTGCCTTTCCCTCGATCGAATTTCACGTGCGGCCAACCTCTTTCTTAAATATAAGGCTTTGATCTTTGCTTCTTTTTATAATCGTTTGCCAACTCAAATCATGAGGGACCTCATCAGATGTATTATTTCTCAATCAACATTATTATTTCGAATTTAACTGTGCTGTATTATACGATCTACCAAAATTGTTTACATGTAATACTTTCCCGTTTTACGAATTCTATTCTCTGACTGGTTTTTTTATCTGGGTAATGAGGATTCCTCGTAAGTTCAAAATTAAATAAATAAGTTCGTACAGCAAAACTTTTTGCCATCATACTTATGATTCATGGAAATGGGGTGCCAACGGGTAGTTCATTGATACACTTAATTTTACTAGACAAATCCCACAACGAAGTAATATGAAGTTTCTTTCAAACAAAAGACTTGGAAACAGAATCGCAAGTGCTTCCAATTAAGCGTTACAGGATAGCAGCGGTTAGTTGGCTGTTGGCTGTTTAGCTTGTCGGTTTAACCTCAAACGCCACCAGATTCACCACTCCAACTGTCGAACCCCGGCGGAGAACCGCGAATCGATTTTCTCGTTTCATCCTTTTGTGATAAAAGCCCCGTGGAGGATCTTCGAGAGAGCATTGTCGAACGTGAGAATTGATTTAGACGCCGGTGGCGGGGAGTTTTGTGGTAAAGTGCCGGGAAGCTTTGCGGAGCGAATGGACACAATGTGTCGTTTGAAAACCGAGGGAAAATAGAGGAGCCTAGGAAACGAACGAAGTGTTTGGGAAAGTGCTATTGGTAGGAGGCAGTCGCGGAAGTTGAGTACCACAGGGAGATGTGAGGAATTGAGAATAAGTGTTTTGAAGACTGAGCTCTTGGAAGACTTGACGAGCAGAATCTTGACGCGGACGTAGGTAAGCGTCTGCCAAGTTGGACAGCTTCCCCTCTTATTGTAAAATTGACATAAACAATCAGTTGAAGATCAAAGTACGAGTCAAAATGATTGAATGTAAGCAGAACGGTTAAATGTGTGCAGTGCTGCTAATGTGTGAAATAGGGCTATAGTTCGTATTTGCGCACCTTGAAAATGTCAGCAAAATCGGCCATTGGTAAGTAATTCGTACATTATAAGGACGTCCCTGTGAATGGATAGTATATATATAATGGATAGTATATAATTATAGTATATTATAGTAAATATTATAAATATTATAGTATATAATGGATAGTATATACTTAAGAGAGTTAAAATAAGTTTAAAAACATCTGTAGAAAAAAGTTTCGGACATGTACCTATAGTTTTTTCACGGATTCGGTCTTGCATTGGTCTGAAACGGATTTGTATGTGGTAATTTTTTTCTCATTGGTTGGTGTTCCTCCTATTAGAGAAGCCTTGCCTATAAGACATAGCTTCAGAGGGACGTCCTAGAAACGCGCGCGCGTTACTGTTAATCCAACGGAAATGTCAGCAATGTGATAACATCTGAAAGCAAACCCATACAATTCCTAAAGATTTCATCAAAGTTGGACTTGATCATGGTATAGTTTTGGGTGTTACACGAATTTACCACCGACATTGCTCAGAGTCTTGCATGGGTGAACCAATTTAATTTTATGCACATGTGTAATAGTTATTACTCAAAAAATCATTGCAAAATGATCAATGGGACGTCTTTCTGAAACTTTACCAAACTGTCTCGCGAGTTTCAAAGAAATGGTACCAATAGATTAGGAGTTATCGACATTATGATAAATTAAAGTTTGCGCAGGGACACATGTTACTATTGATCCGACGACAGTGAAAGTTTTAGGTGACCATCTAAGAGCTAACCACACAATCCCTGAAAGTTTCATCGAAACCCACTGACAGACAGGCAGAAATCAGAAAGAGCTAACCCAAAATTGACCTGTAAGCTCTAAAACGGAAAAAGGAAAACCACAAAAGGAACTTTCTTCGACTTCTTGCACAAATAGGTTCGCTTATACAAAACCATTTCTTCCATAATTTAAATGTATACTGGAATGAAGCGTTTCTAAAACATTCTGAGCGAATCGATTGAGAGTCTGTTAGTTAGTATATCCAAAAATGCTTGCTTCTCGTTCAAATTCTTTAATTAATCTGGTTTCAACACGATTTTCTAAGATTGAGTGAGTCGGACCTTAGATGGTATGTGAACTGATGCAAAATTTTACACACTCCACTCCCTCAACTCCAACTTTCCTTCCATGCATTACCTACTTAAGCTAGGACCGAAACGAGCGCACATGATGACTATGTATAGGTGTTCTCATATTATAATGGAAATCAACTACGGAGTGGGTGGGGAACAAGAAACAACAGTTTAGTATAGGTATTCATCGTTTTGCATATAGATGAACAAGAGCGTCTCCATATTTGATCCCTTAAAATTATGATTCTACTAGAGATCATTGTCTCCTGATCAGAACGGCTCCATTTTCACTTTGAGTAAGATCAAAGCTCCTTATCAAAAGTGGATTAAATTATAAGTCACGTGAACAAAAAGTTCTGTTGATTCGCGGCACATAACTTGGTAATTATATCGGTAATGAATTATTTACCAAATGCTGCACATTATTACACAAAGGTTTATTATTCCTGTATTAGGTAGCCCTTGTATGCTGATCACTAGTATACAATTTTAAACCTCGTATACGATATATTATACCTCGGTGCTTCGAGCCTCGCAAATGGGTCCCCTTTACAGCGCCAGGACCCCACAGTTTTACGAGTTGTGACAACATTACTTACCCGCCATATAGATGGGTTGCGTAGATACATATTGATTTGAAACCATTATTGTTTCTTGTACATAAAATCCTCAATTACCAATACCTAACGCATATTAGTTGGTCGATTAGAAAAGAAATCAGTCTCAGAGGACACACGGCTGATAAGTGGTCCTTCGAATCTCGTGACAATGTTTTCAAGGCGTCCCGAAGGCGCTAAAAAAATTCAAATTTCAGCACCGTCGGTCGAGTCTGTGGAAAAAGTCAAAGCCATGAAACTACTGGATGACCTTAACTTACTACGAGTATTAACAGATTTAACAGGCCATTTTCGCCCGTCCATAATACATTTTGCCCAAAAAGCAAGACCTCGTAATAAACTAAAGTAAAAAGAGCACAAATTTATTTGGATTAATGAAGCTGAAAAGGCATCTCAAACTTTAGAGAGTGGAGACCACTGGAGGGACGTCCTAAAGCAACAGAATTGAAGAGTCAGTATCTCCACCGAAGAGTTTCAACTGGACCAGATCGATACTGGATTATGAAACGTTCGTTCAAATTAACGCACTCAATCTGTACCAATCAATCTCCATTGTGTCTGAGTCCACTCCATCACCACCGCAGGTGCTTATCCGGATTGGGTGAAAAAAGAGATGAGAGTCGGCTGGAAGACGGAGCGAATATTAATTTAAACTTCCTTCCTCTATTATTTCAAAAAAGGAGGGAAAAGAGAGGGTCTTCGTAATTAGTTTAGCAATTGACTTTTTGCAGTCCTTCGAAATAATTTTAATTTAAAAGCATATTAATCCTGATGAATTACTTTTAATGTCTCGGGGCCATTCATGAGATTAATGAATGGACTTCACAATATTATCTCTCTGTTTTTACACAATGCATCTTCCGTTCCAGATGACTCGAATATTATTTCATACTGGGAACCTGTCATGTTGAGAAGTACCTACCTACAAGCCATTGAGCCACTTCGTAAACCTTCCTCTATCCATGAAGATAATGGCTAGGCAATTGTGGGCATCAAAGAGCCTACAATCTAGTTAGTTTGACCAAAAACCAAAATGATAAAAAATAGGTTATACAAGGTCCATAAGTATATAGGCCTGTAGACTCGATTTTAGATGGAGTTTCACTCAATTTGTTTGGACTGGTCAGGAATCGATCTTTGTAAAATTTTCTTGTCGGTCGTCTCGCCTAGGGGGTAAAAAATATAGGCCTTACATTGTTTTCGAAGAATGAGTCATATTCGGGAAGCTAAAATGTATTATTATTTGCCAGGAACTAAATTAGTTTTTTCTAATACAATTTAGAATGGATCGGGGAGTTCCTCTTTCACCAGGACATGTAATTTTTTCCGAAACAAGGACGACTCAATTTTGAATAGGTGCCAACAAGATTCTTGCATTGTAGAATTTTCCATTTTTTTTTTTTTAAATCGAGAAATGAATTCTTTGTTTTACCTTGTTTCATAAACACGTAGGTATGTATTGTTTCCAGTGATGCCCGATGTTTGATTCAATTCTCTCCCTTCATGAAATGGAGAAAGTTGATACTGTGAAACAGCTAATTTACGTTTCCCAACCTACTTTTGGGTTGAGTAGGGGTAGTCATCACTCATTCCCATTCCGGAAATCTTGTAATTGATATGTTCAGTATTACACATTAGGGTATGTGGGTGGGTCGCACTCAGAAATAAGTAATAACCATAAAAAACGATTGATAACTTAACACTTTTTCAAAGGCCCTTCAAATCAAGCAAGGAAAATAAAGACAGTTTATCCGACTCTGAACGGGCAAGGAAAGAACCCATCATGAGGTTAGATCCGATTAGACATCGCGTTGAGTAAGGATACTGTCTCTGAGCCGCTTATAGACAACATGTATCAACTATGTGACTTTCTCAAATCCTTCCAATGGGGACTATAAGTCATCAGGTGCCCACCGATCGCCTGGATAAGGCTTCAAGACCAAGGTCACCTCCATTCATCATCGCGGCCCTCTCATTCTTTTCTTCCGACAAACTCAACGCCGCGGAAGACTCCGATAACGCCAGAAACATGAGGGGAAGGGCAGATGGGAAAATTCGAAACGCCCGGCACGCTAACTACACTTTCTCGTTTCTAGAGGAAATATTTTATCGGTGCCATTGATGAAAATCTGGGAGCTCATCTGATGAATAATAGTATTTCCTGAATATTCACAGACATGCCGCGCGACGCCTATCGTGATTGCGTTCTTGCATTTTTCTTCTGCGTGTTTTTATAGGCAGTCTGAAGGAAAGCATGGAGGGTTGACGGGTTGGGGCGTTTGCAAAGTGATGACAGGAAGTGGAGAGGGTCAAATCCCCTGGAAGTTATTCACCCCGAAGTCAAATATATCCATGAGAGATAGAAATTACTCGTGAATTCGTATATTTGAGACGGAATTACGTTTTCGATCTTAACGTTTCTGTATCGCAAGTGCCTACTTTAATACTTTCAAACTTTCTAACCATCCAATATAGTTTTCAAAAGCTAAAGGATTTACAAATCTCGTGTTTACATCCCCTCTCCCTCCCCTAAGGGCAAGTATTGATGTAATCCTTATTTTATCAGGCCGACATACTCAGGTCATATGTTTTATAACTAGTATTTTATCAACATGCTGGGTTTCCTTCAGATGTCCATATGCAATTTAAAATTTCTCAGGTGATCGGGTTTGTAGTGGCGACGTTCTTAGAAACCAAACGCCTAATCATCCTCGTACGCAAAAATTCACGGGACGTTCCAGACCCGACGCGAGCACCTCCCACCCCACTGTCTTTTCCTCTCTGTTTGTTAAGAGTGTCACAAGCCTGCCATCTGCGGCCACGCGAAAATAGTGCTCATTGCGAATACTGAACAAATCACATTTTGACCTGTTATGAGTAGCGAAGTTCTGTGATTGTTCACTGGTTCTTGTTCTTGTAGTCCTCTGTAGACTAGTGGATAGCACAACTGACTACTGAGTCAAATGACCGGAGATCGATTTATGGATTTGAATTCACCTCCAAAACATATTTTTAAACGTCATTATTTTAAGCCATATTTTAGAATGTCGTTTTGATCTATTCGTCTAACTAATCTGTATTTTGCCAAGGGATTGACTACTTGATGTTATGCACTTTTGAGATGCGAGCTTGCAAGCATTCAGACCACCAAACTATACACAGCATTCTGATCTATTTTACCAACTAATCTGAATTTTTACTAAGGGATTGAATACTTGAATCAGAAAGATATGAAATAGCTTCAAAATACGGGCGTTCAAGTTCGATCCAGAATATTTTGTTTGTTCATTTGGCAGGAAATCCCTACAGTGACGGATAATTACGAATGTTGGCAACTCTGAGGGGTTGCTATGTGGGGAGTAACAGGATGGAGTTGCTCGCGTCGGGTCTCGAACGTCTCGTTAAAAATTCAGATATCGGAAAAGATAGGCATAAAACATGTCAATTAATACTAGCATTACATTCAAAGAATTGATTCAATCCTACTTACGTAGAATAATAAAAAATGTTTCCTATACGGTTCCCAGTTTTCTTTCAATTACGAATTGAACAACGCTGTCCAAATTTAGTTCATTCATTTGTTTAGCATCTTTTTATGAAAGTACCCTCAGAACAAATAAAAGTACACACGGTCGTCTAACTAGAAATTGGAAGAAATTGCAAAGTACAAAGTTATAACTAGCTGTAGGATTCTGGAAGTATGATCTAAGTTTGGTTGTGAAAGTGATAATCAGTTTGGATTTTAAAAAAAATCTGATGATGTGTGTGGATGAGAAAATATTACTATGTTGTCATTAGATCTCATGACCTCAACTCACTGAAATATCAATAACCTCAATAATGAAATTTAATAACAATTTAGGTATGTAGGCGCGCAACTTCATTAATTATCTCATACGGGCATCACTCTCGAAGTATGCCTATTGCATCCAGTGGGAATGTTATCATTCCAATAGACGGAAGCAGGGGTTCAGTACAGGATAAGTGATTGAGATTATAAGCTAGGAAATTGTTTCACAAAGAACCGCTAAGTTAGCTTAAAATTCTCAAAATGGGGGTTGTTTCTCGTCCTAGCACTGTAAGAAATAGCTGTACATATAGCTGTACATCCCTGTTATTGTTCCATTTGTAAAATGTGACGGATCATATTGATTCTCCTCCTCAAGATCTTTTAGGAAAAATATGATCTTTGATTAGTCCAATAATAACTTTGGCGATAATGCTGAATTAGCTTCATTTTAATTTCACAATTAAAGAGCTTTCTGTTGAGGAAGTCCCTCTGAATCTGGATGGAAAGACAAAAGTGCCGCAGTGCATTTTGAGGTCACATACTGAAGACAAGCCCTGCAAGACTCCTCAATGTCCAACTGGCTTTACTGCCTAACAAGGTCACTCTAAAAATTTAGCGTTATCCTGTACTGTTAAGACGACTTACTTTATGATGAATAGATGAATAATGAATGAATAGGCTGGTGCTTGGACTAGGATTGTAGGAGCTCCAAATCTAGTAGACCTGATTTCAAGTTCTACTATATCTACTCATTCAGCGAATGGTAGTTATGAATAAGAATTAGGTAGATCATACCCCCAAACAACACGCCTCCAATATATTTTGTTTTGAGAGAGTCCTCATCAGTTGACTGAATAAACTGTTATGCATTACAGGCTGGAACGTGGAATATTAGGAGCACCTGTTTGAACTAAAGAACGCTTTCAAAATAGAGTTTTCATCGTTCAGAATACGAATGTCCATACGGTGTGTCAAATACCCATTTGAAATGTGTGTTAATACCTAATACACAATACAACTATGTATGCTTGCTTGTGTAGGGGATGGAGATGTGGAGCTAAAACAGCGTCTTTCTTCTCTTTCGAAATGAGGATTTATTGAAATGTACTTCAGCTAAGGGATGAAAATAATAAATAAGTGCAAGCCGGGGTAAAGTGGCCCTAAATCGCTTGTTTCAATCCAATTAAAGAACAATCTCGTTCAGTCTACCATTTTTGAGTAGCTAATCACATTTGTTACCTTTGAATTGTTTTATCCAAAAGATTCGTTTCCCTAAGGTCCAACCTTCAACAATTTAAGATTGGGTGAGAACGGATTCGACCAATTCGCGATTATCTCATTCGAAGTGGAAATGATCGAGTGACGGAAATGGCCAGGCTGCTGGATTTAAGGGGATTAGGATTCAGTGGAATCGCTATAAAAGGATCAAGCAAAATATTGCCATTATTTTATTTTCATTCCGTTGGTCGTTTCGCTTCATCGGCAATGACCCGTGACTTGGAAAACTATATTTTGGTTTGAACACAATAGGTATATTGATATCCACAAATCGGTGCAACTTGTTTCTATAATAATAATGATAATTCGGTTTTGTGGTAGTGATTGATTTTATTATTGCTTCTGTAATTATGCTATTATAGAATATTCGGCCATGTTTTCAAATTGTGTTGTCGTGAGATCCAAATGATGCCATGATCGACCCACTATGAGGAATGAATTTCAACAATCGGGAATGGTGTCAGAACTAATGAAACGCCTCTATCGCCGAGCTTCAAAACATATTTTCTTCATCAGGGCCTAAAACCAATGAAGAAGAGTCTCAGCATGACATTATAACAACATAATAAATCCTCATGTGGAGGTTGTTCTGGATCCGGATGCCCCTCGGACATGTTTCACTAGGCTCACCTATGAGGAAGGGATATCTGCAAAACTGAAAGCCTTGATTGTAAGGGAGTTGTCAGATGCAAAGGTGGTATTTGCATATGCAGATAAGGTTTTTCAGTTTTCTTCTTTGGTGATTAAGATTACCTACCTACCTATTCAGTGATTTGAATGTTATGCTTGTTGGTTGTTGACTATTTTTATTATTATTATGGTGTTGTAATGTCATGCTGAGACTCTTCTTCATTGGCTTTACGCATTGGCTTTACGCCCTGATGAAGAAAATATATTTTTCGAAAGCTCAGCGATAGAGGCGTTTCATTAGTTCTGACCCCATTCCCGATTATTGACATTCGTCGTCATGAGAGTTCCAGAAAAGAATTTCATATGTATTAAATCACTTCCTCATAACCCTTCAGGGCGTAATAGGAAAGTAAATCGATCACGTTTCAGTTTTGATGTTACTTGAATAAAGTTATCAGTTCAATTGGTGACCAATTGGAACCTCTCATCAGTTCGAACGTGTTAGTAATAACGTCGAACAAAACTCGAACCATATTACGAGTACAAGTGCTTTGCTCCACAAATGGAATTACGTTAAACAATTTGTATTCATTGGTTTCGATTTCATAGAAAGTAGAAACTTGCAAAAATAGACAGGAAGGATTTGTCCAAATGCATTTGGTAAATAAGTTTTATTTTAAAGGCATGTGAGAAAAGTGAAAATGCAACAAAACCTGGTGTTAAAGAGTTCCAGGATTTGTAGTACATAATACACTGCTCAAAATGATAAGGTTTTAACCCTCTGACCTCATAGTGGGGAGCCCGCGACCCCCACCGCCATGTTTTGGTTACATGCATGCGTTAATCGCGACCGAACACCTTTAGACGTTCTGTAACTTTTCCTTCAGGGTATCCCAAGCTGCCTACGTGAAGAGATGCCTGTCAGAGGTGAATAAACCCTGTTTCCGTTGAAATATGACGCGATGTCCGTTTAAGGGTATTCTCGAACCCCACCGTAGTGCTTATGTATGTGATAATTATTTCAAAATTTTCTTTTAAAATCGTGATTTTTTAATATGAATGTGTTCCAAATGTGTACATATTCAAGTAGATACCTACTACTCATGTTATTCTGAACCAAAAAAACATTCTTTCAGAATGTCTTACATTATTACCGATGCTGAGATAAGAGGTGGAGAGGTAAGGCAGAGCAGAGATATTGAGTGACGACAAGGACGATAATGAAGATAAATGACAGCCTTTTGCTACGTAAATAGTGCAGTTAGGATGAAGACGGCATATTAGAAAACAATGATAACCGAGGCGATGCGTTTGGAGTTTCAGTAGATGATGATGTTCCACAACCTGATTTTGATTCTCATGGAGGTGATATAAATTTTATTCTTGTTAATGATGAAGAAATGATCTGGACAGGTACTCCTCTATTGTAGAATAGATCTAGAGTTCCAGAAAGAACTCTAAAGTTCCAGAAAGTTCAGTGAAAGGAGACTGGACTTTTTCATGCTGTTTCAAGTTTCCGAAGTACTTAATGTACTTACTATGATTACGATCCTAAGTTTGATAATGTTGACTGAAATATATATATATATATATAGATATATATGTTCTTGAGCCGAATCGTTGTACTACATTTTTTACGCTAGGGATGTACAAATAATAAAAACTAGGTGGGGTTTAAAAATACCCCACCGTAGGGATATTGCGGAGCATCTCACCGTATGGATGGAGGGTTAAATTTGCTGGGAAATGAAAGGTTCATGCGGCCATCACTTCTTTATTAAGCGTCAACTCCAAAAACAATTTTCATCTGAACAGACAAGCGATATGTGTCTAACTCCAAGCAATGCCTTCCTTATTTTTGGAACAAGTTGAAAAAGCTCTTTATGAAACACGGAGACAACCATACATTCTACCAATGATAATATACACAATGTAAGTGCCTACGGCTGTAATTTACAATCATCAGTCCCGCTGCTGCCACCGCCTCTCATGCACATCAAACGGTTTCTACACGCGCTGTGGATGCGCAAGCGTGGTATGCGTTAAATCAGTCTAGCATAATTTTTGAACGGCTGTCGTACGATCTCGCTGAAACCCGGGAAAAGACGATTCGATCAACCCAAATCAATTTTATTGCAATCGTATTATTGGTAGCTGCTGCGCATGCGCGAACTTGAAACCCTTGTATTCACTACTGCTTCTACACTTTTTCTTCGATTTCGATGAAATTTTCAGCAAATGTACGGCTTAGGCTGTAAATGGTCCACAAAGAACTACTCCTGACACACTCTGGTAGCTTCTGCACATGCGCAATCGTAATATACTATAGATAGTTGATGAGCCAGGATTCAGTCATTATAATTTTTATTCATACTTATATTTTTAGATGTTTATATTATTCACTATAATATTATTTACATTGTATTTATAATTATTTTATTATAATGAATTAATCTTGGTTCATTAACTACCTGTCATATTAAATACATTGTACAGCGGATGTACTATAGCCCAACTTTTCCGAACTTAGAATCTAGGATTTAATTACGTGGATATCAATAATAGAGAGTTCCTGGTTACCACGGTGTCTTAATACGGTGTACTTGAATCTAGGGAGAACCAAAATTTTGCTAACAACGCTGGCTGTTACTACGGTGTTTCATGTGTCTTCACTCGTCGTCTCTTATCAATTTTGTAACCTGAAGCTGATTCCGAGATTCCGACATCTTGTGTTTCTCCGACTCTGTTTTCCTTCATCCAGATCTCACATTCCATAATTTATTATCATGTGGTTTATTGTTCCGTTTTCGATTCGTAGTGTTCTTTGCAAAGTGAACCTTTGTTATCGGATAAGCAATTTTTTTTAATCTCTATCCCAAAATTTTTTAGTTGCCTTTTATGATACATGGATTTCAAAAATCGAATCAGTCCGTTGTCTGTCCTTCCGCCGTTTTATTTGTGCAATAAAAATCAGCGTGAAGTATTAGACTTCGTAAGCTTATATATCGCTCGACGTGTTCCAGGTTTACCTTGAAGACACATCCGTCCGACTTGTCTTGGCGATCGTTCGAGTAAGTTCTAGCTCAACTATGTTAGTAGTAATATTGGTGTATGTAGATATAAAGGTCGGTATCAATATACAGATTATATGCATTTTGTGTAGAAACTCACTAAAATAATACATGTTCGTATCTTAAAAGTTTAATGTTTGTATCATGAAAAAGGTACCTAGATATGATTAGAATGAAATTATTTTATCCGTTTTTCGGCAAACCTTTATCCTCCGATTTGTTGACTAGTGGTTTTTTGGCACTCGATAAATGGACTGCTTCGAGTGAAAATAGGATGTATATAAATAAATTTAGTATATTTTAATATAATTATATATTTAATTTATATTTTAAGTAATATATTTAATATATTGATTCAGTATAAATTTTAATATGAAAAATATGAACTGAATACGCTTGTCACTGAAACCTTCCTCGGGTTTATACATTAGGGAGTTCCTGGTTACCACGGTGTACGTGAATCTAGGGAAAATCTCTAAAATCTGTATAACTTTACGGGTCACATTAGGATGGATAATTCTAAATTTTCTCCAAGATAATATTTCAATATTAATTCATCATCATTATTTTGCATTAATTATCTCTAATTTCCACCCACATAGGTGCCTCCAGAGTCTCCAGCGGCAGACACTGCGCCTTGAACGTGAACGGCCTGTCGTCTGGGCTCATTGTAGGTCGGTGATGCTCTGGAAGAGAATCCGCTACGTGGGCGAAAAGGGGTTTGAGGTTGGATATAAGGAGTTGGAGCGCTACGCTGGTTCGCCAAATAGCCTGGAAAAATCATAATATGAAATTCCTGTTTAAATGTCATTATATCCGATGAAATTATTTGACAATAACATGTTGATTACTCCACTATTGGGTTAGTATCAAAATGAATTCATTAATAAATCGCAATAAATGTTGAAAAGTCAGCAAATAATGAAAACGTTTAATGAATGAAAAAGTTCAACTTGATGACTAGTCGAAAAGTTGAGTGTGTATTCGGCCAGAATTTCGGTTTAATTTTTTCAATAATGAACCTTACGTAAACAACCAAGGGAGAAAAACTTCTGCCGAGTTTGGTGTGGCAAATAGCATTCTCGTGTCTGTAATATAATGTTAAGACCACAAAATCGGTTTAAATAATCCTAAAAGATGGTATAGATAGTTCCTATGGTAGGAGGTAAATTAAGATAGAGCGAAAAAATGTCAAAATCGGTCGATTATAGGCAATGAGAAAATTATGTTTGATATTACGATTGCGCTGAAGCTACCACAGTTCGTCAGGAGGCAATGTAGTTCTTTGGGGACCATCTACAGCCTAAGCCGTACATTTGCTGTAAATTTCATTGAAATCGAAGGAAAACTGTTGTAGAAGCAATAGTGGATACAAAGGTTCGTGCATGCGCAGCAGCTACCAATGATACGATTGTAATGAAATTGATTTGGGTTGATCGAATCGTCTTTTCCCGGGTTTCAGGGGGATCGTACGACAGCCGCCCAAAAATTATGCTAGACTGATTATACACATACGCTTGCTCATGCACAGAGTGGATTGACACAGAGTTGATTTGTGTACAATGAAACAGATGGAGGACCATCAACAGCCTGACCCACACTAAGGATGACCTTAAAATCTTGGGTTTAGAAAAAATAATCGATCAACACTAAAAAAAAGGGTTGGAATTTTCAACCTTCATTATCTTTCAAACTTGAGAAATAAAGCGAAAATTCTTGTAACATGCATCTATTGGTCAATTTTGATGTGCTAGATTTCAGTGAAATAATGTATTTGATGACAATTTCAGGTATAAGGGGATAATCCAACGTACAATAATTTGCAGCGTTGATTTTCGATAGGTATTATACATCTGAGTATCTTGCACGAGTAATTTGAAATGAGAGCTAACCAATTTCGGGTGATTACAAACCATGTTTTTTCTCGTAGGCGATCACAAAAACAAAAATATATAATTAAACTGGATTCATGGACTATGAGGATCTATTTACAATTATGAGAAAATATAAAATTCGCGAAGGTATTCGGATCTACCAACGAATCAAACTACCATATTGGAGCTATGGACAGAGATGATTATAATATACACTAAAGTTAGCAAAGTAATAATACTCACTCCCAAACATATTTGGTCGCTCTGGGTAGTAGAAATTTTGCTGACTGTACGTTGAAATTCCAGGAAAGAAAAATGCTAGAACATAAAATAATTATAAAAATAAATAATAAACAGGTCAAACATATGTGCCAACGTGATTATAGAAAACGCTGCAAATTATTACACAAAGGTTTATTATTTTTGCGTTAAACCCCATAATATGTAATAATATTAACTGCTGTTAATAATATTACATGCTCTGATCATATATTATATGATCTGAGCATGGCGCATTGTGCCTCCGAGAAGGGTTCACACTTTTACAGTTCCAAGACCCGCAATTTTTCGAGTTCTACCCCCGCAACCTCTCAATTATCAAGTCTAATCAAAACGAGAAATTAATCTTGTTCCTGGGACTACAATTTCACGTATGTGCAGGAGCTACTAATGATGCAATCATGTTGAAATTAATATGGAATAATTGAACCATCTTCCCCCAACCATGCACCATACTACCAAATATAGCAGTATCTAATACGTGTGTATACATGCTAGAATGCAAATGAGGGGTTTAATACAGGGTGCGGCAGAGAGGACGGATGGTTTTAAAAAACTCATAAAATAGTTAATTTTTACTCAAAAACAAATTTATTGATGCGATAAGGTTCGCATGGAAATAACATTTGAGACAGTCAAGTGTGAAAAATCACATCAGGCATGTGGTGGCCGAAATTGTTGATGCAGTGCTGGAGGCGTTCTTGGAAGTATGCTGTTACTGTGAACTCAGAGCGCTACGTCAAAATGATCACCAACTTCTTTTTCCCTGAATTAGGAAGGCGACGTGTTCCAACCCGACGTGTGTGGTTCCAGCAGGATGGGGCGACCGTTCACACAGCCAGAGCATCAATGGACGTTATTCACCCTCTCTTCCCTGGTCGTCTTATTTCCAGGTTTGGCGATATTCATTGGCCTCCTCGGTCCCCAGATTTATCCATATGCGATTTTTTCTTACGGGGACACCTCAAGGCTAGAGTATACAAGAACAAGCCCCGAACTCTGGACGAATTGAAGGACGCAATTCGCGTGGAAGACGCCAAGTTGAGAGAGCTATGTTGGAGAGAGTCTACGCAAACTTCCAAGAACGCCTCCAGCACTGCATCAACGATTTCGGCTACCACATGCCTGATGGGAGTTTTCACACTTGAGTCTCAAATGCTACTTCCTTGCAAACCTTATCGCATCAATGAATTAGTTTTTGAGTAAAAATTAACTATTTTATGAGTTTTTTAAAACCATCCGTCCTCTCTGCCACACCCTGTATATTAGACTGACAACGAAAAAAACGAAAGTTCGAATTTTTGAGGTGCTCAAAGCTCAGATGATTGCATCAGATGCTAGGAACAACTCCTGAAAATTTCAGTCCGAACCGATAACCCCTTGAGGTCTCCTAAACCCGTTTTTTGGTAATTGAATAATCGATTTTAGAACACTAGACGCTTAGGACAAAAAGACAGTTAGGACATGAAAGGTCCATGCGTCTGGACACTTTTTATACTATATTCCTATGTTTTCGGTGTCGCGGTACACGATGCCGCCATTATTGCAAGCGCAGAAGCTGTATTTCTTTTGATATTCAAGAAATCAGTCCAAATAAGTGATGGAAAAAAGGCATTTTTTACCTAGTTTTGACTGGGAAAAAAATTGTTTGCGGGTCTTTTCTGCTTCGGAACTTGTTTCCTGGCTTGTTCCGAATGTAACAAGACCAATTTCGTCCTATAAGATATTGTCCTTTTGGAAATATCTGCTCAAGAGCCGAGTTAGCTTTTTTAATGGTAACCGCTCTATACTTCCCAGTAGCTGCGAAATCAAAATTTAACACCATGAAGCCCTTTTTATCACATTATTTTATGTTTTTGGGCTCGTTGAACATTACGTGCTAGTAGTGGAGGCGTCGGACTCGTATTTCGGTTAATAATCAAGAGCTAGGTGTCAAAAATCGGTGAATAGAGTGGATTTTTCTTGATGTTCAAAAAATCAGTGGACAAAATTAATAGAAATAAGGGATTTTTGGCCGGTTACACCTAGTTTTTATTGGGACAAACTATTTATGAGTGTCTTCTCTGCCTTGGACTTTGTTCTGTGACTTATTCTGAATATGACAAGACTAAGTTTGTCCCATAATACTTTTTCTTCTCGAAATATCAGCCAGAGCCAGAGCCAAGTCGACTTATTTAACGGTAACCGTTCTATATTCAATAGTGGCACTGCTATTTGCACGTAATGTTCAACGAGCCCAAAAACATCAAATAATGGGATAAAAAGGGATTCAGGGCGTTAAATTTTGATTTCGCAGCTACTGGGAAGTATAGAGCGGTTACCACTAAAAAAGCTAACTCGGCTCTTGAGCAGATTTTTCCAAAAGGACAATATATTGTAGGACGAAATTGGTCTTGTTACATTCGGAACAAGCCAGGAAACAAGGTCCGAAGCAGAAAAGACCCGCAAACAATTTTTCCCCAGTCAAAACTAGGTAAAAATGGGAAAAAATGCCTTTTTTCCATAACTTATTTGGACTGATTTCTTGAATATCAAAAGAAATACAGCTTCTGCGCTTGCAATAATGGCGGCATCGTGTTCCGCGACACCGAAAACATAGGAATATAGTATAAAAAGTGTCCAGACGCATGGACCTTTCATGTCCTAACTGTCTTTTTGTCCTAAGCGTCTTGTGTTCTAAAATCGATAATTCAATTACCGAAAAACGGGTTTAGGAGACCTCAAGGGGTTATCGGTTCGGACTGAAATTTTCAGGAGTTGTTCCTAGCATCTGATGCAATCATCTGAGCTTTGAGCACCTCAAAAATTCGAACTTTCGTTTTTTTCGTTGTCAGTCTACTGTATATGTGGTATAGAGAATAAAGTATTATTAAGTTTGATTTCGATGAAGAAGAAGAGAGTTAGCTGTTTACTCCACGAGCTCCGAAAAATTGCTAAATGTTCATGCGTTAACTACGTACTTGCGTTCGAGTTCTGACAGTTTCGAAAAAAAATCGGAGACTGCCAGAACAGTTCGGAACTGGATTTGCAAAACACTGCGAACGCCGAACTCGGCATTCTTGGCGTTCCGGAACTGGGCGTTCTGGCATCGCGAACGACAAAAATCGACTGCGCTTGCCCAGAACCGTTCCGAACTGAGAACGAAGCTTCAGACGACACTCACTCAATTCCAGGAGGGTACACACCATCTGAGAGTCGGGCGTCCAACAACCAAAAACCCCTCTCCTCGCCACCTATTGACCACCAACCTAACCTTCGTCTTCGTGAGGTAGGAGGATACTGGGGGGGGGGGGGGGGGGGGGGGGCTGGCCCCCTTCGTTCCTTCTAGAAGATCAGGGAGAGGAGGATCTAGCCCCTGCCCTGTTTGTCCCATGATACCAGCGCTTTCTTCTTCTCGGGTATCACGCCTTCTGTCTCTACTATTTACTTTTATCCCCATCTTGTCATCTTGTACCAGCCAATCCCTTAGTAAAAACGAAGATTAGTTGGGCATGTCGATCAGAATGATGAGTATAGTTTGGTGGTCTGGATGCTCACAACCTCGCATTTCAAAAAGACATAACATCAAGTAGTCAGTCCCTTAGTAAAAATGCAGATTAGTGGACAAGTAGATCAGAATGATGTGTGTAGTTTGGTGGTCTGGATGCTCACAAGCTCGCATCTCAAAAATACATAACATCAAGTAGTCAATCCCTTAGTAAAAATGTAGATTAGTGGACATGTATGTCAGAATAAAGTGTATAGTTTGGTGGTCTGGATGCTCGCAAGCTCGCATCTCAAAAATACATAACATCAAGTAGTCAATCCCTTAGTGAAAATTCAAATTAGTTGGACATGCAGGTCAGAATGACGTTTTAGAAGTATATTTCGGCAGTTGTACGAGCAAAAAAATATGACCAGTGGTCGGGATTCGAACCTACGACTTTCGTCTCACCAGATCGTTATCCTAACCTATGAGGGACGACTCAACTATCGTTAAAGGAGACAATCACAGTACTTCACCATTCAGTAGGAAATGCGGAGCGGGAGGTAGAAGTTTCTCATTATAACCGCTAGGGAGCGCTGGTATCATGGGACATACCGGGCGGGAGCTAGATCTTCCTATCAGGGAGAGGGATGAAGGAGTGGCTCCCGACTTAGAGACGGGTGAACTCGTTGAAGGTTAAGATCGATAAACGTGTCTGAGTCGTTAATTAACTGGCTTAGGTCTATTTTGGCCAACAGAGTGCAAAAAACAAAATATGTTAGAGAGTCAAATTGGGAAAAAGTAGAAGTTGGGGTCCCACTAGGTTCTATAGATTCTCCGTTGCTTTTTGTGATATTTATAAATGGAATTTACACCTGTTTTCACCATTAAAAGTACATTTTGTACGCAGATAACCTACATAAATATCTTGAAGGTGATGTAGATTTTCTCAATCGAAGTATTGATTTTCTTAATCAAGATATTGATTGGTGTAGTAAAGTAATAGTAGAAGTATTATTCCGCAAAAAATTAATCCAGGCCATATGAAATTATTGAACAAAACTGATTTTTGTACTATTCCCAAAGTAAAAATTGTTTCTAATATTTTGAATTACGTTCAAAACGTAAAAAGCCTTGGTGTAGAAATTGATGACAAACTAAAATGGGGACCTCAAGAAACAAGTGTTTGTTCAAAAGTGCATATAAAGGCTTATATAAATTTAGGCGCTTAGCCCAGCGATTTCCACAAAACGTAGGTCAAAAATTCGTAAAATACAGTCGGTAAACACATGTTGAGCTGGTAGGGCTTTACGAATTTTCGGTGTAAGAGTTTTGAAAAGTCCTTTAACGTCAATATAGTGTAATTTGTTTTGGGTGTATAAAGGAGGCCGTCCACTAGGTTGACAAAGCGGCACGGCGTGGCGCGACGCGACGCTAATATATTGAGGTTTGTCCACTATGGGTCGGATTTCATTTTTCGATCCGTCGTTTTGCCAGTGCCGCGTACAGTTAGGTAGGTACCTTCTGTGAAAAATGTGGTCGGACGGAGGAATTTACTTTAATTTAATTTATTTGGCAAATTCAAAAATGTTCACATTACAAAAATTTATATGTCTCTAAAAATATAATGGAAAATTATGGTAATTCGTCCACTAAGTCGACAGCGCGGCGCAGCGCCGGCGGGGGCGAGTCGAAAAATTTTCGCTCTCGACCGCTCTCCAAACTTCTGAAGCGCAGCGGCTCAGCCACCGCCCCTCGACCCAGTGGACGAAGGTCGAAGCGAAAACTTGTCGACCTCGGCCATTTTCGTAAATTTAGTGTCTTGCCTCACTATCAGTGGCTTAATAATTTCATGAAGCTCAAAACACTTTTCTTGAGACATCCTGAAATATTGGACGAATTTCCTTTCATCGCTCAATAAATCATGGAAAAGGTGGTTGTGTTCCCCCAAGTCCGTTCTTTTCGCGTTGATCGGAAGGATCCATTGCCTCTTCCTTCTTCTAGTAATTTTCTCCTTCTCTTCAGCTTCCAGAGCTGCCACAAATACGAACATTTCCTCGACGTCCGAAGAAAACTACCTCAATATTGTCAACTTCTAGGAATTTCATAATGAGTGGTATTTTGTTACCGAAAACCCGCACCGAATCATTATTTAATTAATTATAAATTATAAATTGATTTAAATTTTTAAATTAATTATAAATCATTATTTATTCATAGAAAGATGTATATTAATTTTTGTAATGTGAATATTTTTGTATTTGCCAAATAAATAGATGAAATGAAAAACATTCCTCCATCCGACCACATTTTTCACAGAGGGTACCTCACTGACAAAACGACTGATCGAAAAATGAAATTCGCCCCACAGTGGACAAACCTCGAGATTTTAGCGTCGCGCTGCTCTGTCGACCTAGTGGACGGCTACCTTAATCCGACCAGACAATGTTTTGGAAAACTTTCGTAGAAAATGAAGCTATTGCAATGGTTCGGAAAATTTCAAAATCAAAATTTTTGAAAAATATTTTAGTAGAAAAAATCTGTCGTGAGGCATTCTGAAACGATTCCTGAAGTTTGCGCTTTTTCGTATAAATTATATAGGTGTAAAATATCCGAAGTAGTTGATTACGAGTTGTTAGGAAAGTTTGTTAGGAAAGAGGATGTGTTTTGTTTTTAGAACGAAAAGTTCGTTGTTGTCTTTTTCAAGTAAAAGTTTAAAATTGACTGTTTGTTTGTTTTCAATAGAAACCTCGTTAAACTATTAATCTGACGTTATGTTTATACGCTATACCTATATATAGAAAGTAAGCTTTCAAAAGAAAGGATGAGTTCGTTGGCCAGCACTTTTTGAGCTTTTGATCCAATATATTGGTCAAACTTCAAAAAATGTCCTACAAAAAATCTTTAAAATAGCTGAAAACGGTTAAAAATTGGTCAAATCGTTGAAAAAGCGTCCCACTCACAAACGCAAACAGGAAGAGTGAGAGAATGAATGCACTGTAATAGGAGACGGCAATCCGACTATTGGTTTGGCCAAACTGGATGATATCATGCATATTGCGGCTCGGCACACGCGGAGCGTCTTTTTGGAAGGATTATTACTACTCGCAGGTACACTGAACGGACGGCAATGAAATTCATAGGTGACCATATTGAGGATAACCCACCGAATCCCGGAAAATTTCATCAAAATAGGACTAAAATAGTCCAAAGACATATAAGTTTTGGGCGTGACCAGGATATAACAGGCATGGTAACGAAATTGATCAGCAAGCTGTGATACTCAAAAAGTTAGTGGACATTTTTATATTGTTTGGAAACTTTTGTCCGACTTCTTGTATGAACACAAAGTTTTCTTCGGTTGTGAGGAACCTATATAAAGTTGTGCGACGCTTCACACCAATATTTATTGCTTAAATTACTTACGATGAAAATTTTGATCGACTTACCACAGCTTATCGACGCAAAAAGAACTAGAACCACTGGTGTCATCGTCAGGCAGAATGAACCTCTTTCTAAGGAATAATTACTGGACTGATTTTCTATTAAAAGCCGAGGACCTATTATATATGTACCTGATGTGGAGAACTACCCATTAACAACCATCCCAATCACGGGAATGTTATTGTTTATCTTGGATCCTTAGAAATTATTTTCGGCGCACGAATTCGAAAAACTTTCCGACGCTGGAAAACTATTAAACGATTCTATTGTATTCTTAAAAATTCCGCTCTTTCCTATTTGGTCTATCTCGGTGTTTAGATGCCTCGTCGATTGTTGTCCGCCTGAGTCGTTATTTTCGGAGCGCCTTTCTTGAGACGATGACCTCCTTTGATGGATTGAAGGTATCTGAATCTGAAGTTGATGAATCTTCGTAAATGGGCTAGAAATTATTGGTCTCTTCAAATTTCGAAGTTTTGCGTGGAAAATTATGCTTGCCTTTTGGTTTATGTAATTTGAAAATTACTAGCAAGCCCCATTACAATGTTAGGACATCAGGGGCATGTAAACAAATCACTCACAAAACCATAAATATAACAGGAATAGGTACTGGTAGGTACAACAACCAGACTCAAAACGCAACAATCAAGAGAATATAATAGAGATGAATAATAAGTTGAAACGCTACCGATTATTACGCCAAGGTATTGTATCGTCCTTCCACGCATGTGACCTGTCTATAATAAATTTTTAAACGAAATCTATTATACTTTAGGAAGCTAAATGTATCTGCATAGGTGTAGACGCCTGCCTAAGAGAAATTAATTAAATTAAGTAACACACCTACACTTTCCTTGTATTTAACTCGAGTTGACCCACCCACTTACAATTATTTATATAAAATATAACACCCACTTAAGCTTCAGAAGGCCACCTACAGGTGACAAAAGTGATAATCAACCCGGTTACGTGAAGTGAAAATTCCTTTGGAATTATAACAGCTAATACGAGCGTCGCACAGAGGTGTCGAGGTGTGAAACCCCCTCCTCCAAAAGTTCTTCTGCCGTAATTTTTTGAGACCGAAATGTCTCTGGATAATGGATTTGTGACTAAAAATTTCTCTAAAGATAGGTATTTTATCGATAAAAATAATCATTTTTGAGAAAAATGAATAAAATTGGGTTTTTTTCTGAAACTTGGGGTTATTTTTTTCAACCACCAGTGTCTTTGAAAAATAGTTTTATCTTGTAAAGGGCTAGATAACTATTGTAAAACGTGGGAAAATTCAACAAGTTGAATTTATTCACGCCTAAGCAACATTTTTGGGCGAAATACTTGATATTTAGTATTTTTGTCAAGGTTTTGGATTGTAAATAATCGTCGTTATCATTCGTTGCGACAATACTTGAGGACTCTGAGAGGGTGTTATTATTAATTTTTATATTATTATCATCATTAATGTGCTACTCCGGTCATAGTACATGTTTGAAGTTGTGAAAGTTGGACGTTGTCTCCTGGTTGTATTTATGGATTTGCGTTTACATGAATCTCTCATTTACCTTGTGTCGCCTCACTTGCTCTGTCAATCTCATGACGGATTTACTGCAGACTCTCACTACAATAACAATTTTGAGATAAAAAATATTTTTCTGGCGAAAACAACCATTGGACGTAGAAATGGGGAATATCTCCTAAAAAAGATCAACTTTCAAAAATATTTCAGCTTACTACTTTCTAAGTTTCTTAAGTTCCCGTAACTTCAGGGATCAATTTTACAGGTAAAAAGGCTACAAAAATTGTTATATAGATTTTTTTTAGAGGCTTCGTTTCCGAGTTATTCACGATTTAATAGTTTTTCGTGTTATTCGACCTTATAAGACTAACATTTTATTTCTAGTGAAGAAAAATTCGTCCAGGTAAGCCAGCCCAATCGCACTGTCCGTACCAAATGGGGCCTTATTTTCAAAAATATTTTCATTTGAAAGATCTCCCTCTAACAAGAACAACTCCCACATTTTTGTGTTCGGTACATCATTTTGTATGAGTTTTGACGTTTTGTGTGACGTGAATAAAATCCCCATAAGAGCCATCGTGCGGGATAGAGAGGCAAGAGAGAAGCGGCCAGAAATTTTCCGTCCGTGTCTGGTTTTCGGTGAAAAAACTCAAATTATTTTGGGTAGTTGATGAGTAATCGTAACTGCAGCTACAGCTGTAGTTATAGCTATCTTGTGGTTACAGCAACTTTTGTGTCGACTACATAGTTGTCGGAAGAAGCTGTAACTACAGATAGCAGTTGGGAAAAAAGTAGCTGCTCTATTTCAGCTACTAGTTACAAGCTTTAATGGTTAAAAGTTAGTTGGTGTAACCACATTTGCTACAACTTTATTGAAATAGCTTCCATTTTTTGCGAAAATTCGATGAAACGAGTATTTATGGGATTTCGCATGCATCGAATATATACCAAGGTAAGAGAAGGTGTGCATGTGTAAGTATTCAAGTAAAGTATCTCGAGGATCCTTGTTCTCAACTCAGAGGCATTTCGTTATTCCACTCCCCTGAAAGCTAACAAGGCTTGTTTTCTCTTGGAATTTCAGCTAAATCATGTTAAACAGAGATGGTAGTGTGGAGTACCTATTCAGGAATGCCGGCCTAAAAGGGTTTCGAATGAGGGGAGTTTGGAAGCGCGGTACCTCGTTTATATTTGCATACAGTTGTTAGGGCGAGGTCCCCCTCCTCAACGGCAAGGTAGGTTGATTCAACCCGGCAGTAATAGCTAGAAAAGGAGGCTCCGGGACGTCACATCAGTCAAGAGCTACATCCCTTCCTACACCCTCCCAGGTTGAGTTACTCACATATTTCATTGGGTAATCATGAAAGTGGCTGCGCTGTTTCATATCTAGCTCCTCGACGATCTCGGCCCTTTGTCCCTCGCAACTTGATGTTAACATACTGCTGTCACATTAGGGGAGACGTCAATCACTTCTTCCTAGACACGTATGACCGACGATGTGGCTTATCATGATCAGGCCGCTCCTTTTACCCTGCCTCGACGTCAGTGTAATATTTATTACGAATAACAATAACGACGACTATGTTTAAAATGATATCAGTTCCTTGAATAAACTGTTTCAAGGTGATTGATGAAAGGGTAAAAGTTCTTAAATTATTATTGTTATTATCTATTTTCCCCCAAAACCCGATATTGGATTTCCTATTTTTGCCCCCTTGGGATATCTATATATTCGTTGGAGAGCGTATTGGTATTCCTATATCTAACATCCAATAGTATACATTATTTCAGTTTCATGATGTCACTATGTTTTCCATGTAAGTATTTAAAGTTAATCCTAGCATTGGCTCATCAGTATTTATGTAATACCGCTAAGATGTGATATCATATCCAGCGGTATGATACCGTTACGGACCGTTCATCACCATACGAACGTCCTGCTGCTCCGTGCTGTTGCCCCATTGGTAACCAATAACGCTGTAATAACTATTGGCTACGGCACACCGACCTAGAATCATAATTACAAGACTTTAATTACGATAATGATTTATTTATGATCTTTGATTTCCTAAAGAAGCCTAAGTTTCTGGGGAGAAACGTTAGAGATGAATAAAAACCAATTTAAGGTCAGAATGGCCTTTTTTGTGAAGTCTTGTAATAATTTTAACTGTAAAAATAAAGGAACGTTGCTAAGATCATCATGTTACAACCTAAAAGTATGATAGGTACTGTTTTGAATTGTATACCAGCCTATCCACTAACCTATCTATGAACCTACCATTTTTCTGTAGATCAAGCCAATATTTTTAGATTCGTAGGTGCCTCCTGATATCAGGTACTTGACATAAAAGAAGAAAAGTGAATAAAGCTTAAATTTACAACTTCACTAAATTTTTTTGAAATTAATATATATATGTATCTATATTTTTTTAAGGTATTATTTTGCTAGAGCTGATAAGAAATTTAGTGCAACTGGAACTAGCATTACTATTTTTTTCATTATTGTTATAATAATAGAAGTTAGAATTACTTTCATTTGAGCTCTTGAAAAATATCAAGGGAGGAAACAGAAAAAAAAAAAAATTAATTTCTCCCTCGATGGGAAAAACTGTTGGAACTGCAAGCCTTCCTCTGGACTCCATGAGATCCATAAGAAGATACAATCCGGTATGTTGGTACAACTGCGTCCATGGCAATCTCAAAGTACGAAATAACGGTTTTGAATAAAAATTACGATGAGTACGGATGTTCGAAACGAGAAAAATTATTTTCGAAGTAAATTGTAAATCACGGAATTTTCGATTTTCAGTACGGAGCCATCTTGTCCACCTTGTGATGACGTGGCGAGAACGAATTGGAAGCTAAAACCATTGGTTCTCCAACAATACATCATGGTGGAAACTATTGAGTGTGGATAAGTTTATTCTAAGCTTTAAACTAATTTAAAATTATGACGATGTTGTCCACACTCAGAGTAAAATTACGAAAATACGATGCCAGTTTGATGGGTTGGATTGTCAATGCGGTTGTTCGAAGTTTGACAGTCAGTGGTGCCAACTACGTTGGTTGATGTACGGAAGGTTAATCACAGACACACCAAGTTTTGTCGGTAGATTACCCTGTCTACGGATTTTTCGTTTTTCGTTAGAATTCGATCGTCAGTTTGGCTAAATTGCGGCGGGAAGGTTCCCATAGCTTCTGTTAGCTCCGACTACGATTCGAAAATGTAGTTACTCAACATTACGATTTGACTTCGATATTTTATTTGATTGATTGAACAGATACGAAAAGTTGAGTATGTAACTAAAACAAGAAACATGAAGTGGACGAGGAATTGGAGATGTCAGTATTACTTAGTGTGATCACTAATATATCTAGTTTTTACTAGTGTTAACATAATTTAGCATAGTAGTAATGCCTCTTATTAATTAAGTTTATTGGTCGCAGTGGTGGACTGTTTCTTTTCCTTATTCGTTGCGTTGAATGTTTGTATTGATAATTCTTGTAAGCGAATGTTACAAGATCTTGAAAAGTCAAAAGTTCGATGAAAAATCAGTTGAGCTGAACGGAGCATGGACGGAGCATGGAGGTTTATTCGGCTGCAATATAAATTTATTGTTGCTTGCGAATTGTACCTAATATGAATACGATTGCAAAATATAATAACCATGCTGCAAAAAATCCTAACACCATGTTGATAGAACGTTATGAGTAATTCCACTAAGGCATAAGTAAATCCGGATGATACGAAGATTAGAGATGTGTTTATAGTACGGAGGACATAAATTCGGATGATACGAAGAGTAGAGATGTGTTTATAGTACGGAGGACATAAATTCGGATGATGCAAAGATTAGAGATGTGTTCTTAGTACGGAGGATATAAATTCGGATGATACGAATATTAGAGATATGTTTATAAAACGAGGGTCGTAAATTCGGATTAACTTTCTCTTGTTCTCATTTCAGAGAACAGAATGAACACGGAGGAGATCAAACGGCTTATTACCGAGGAAGTCGAGAGGAGGGAAGTTGGGATCAGAGCTCGGCTTGAGACTGAGTACGCTCAAAGGTACGAGTTGATGCAAAATCAGATCAAACAGTTCACGGAAGAGTCTGTTCTAAAATTCGCAGCTCCGGCTTCGATGACCGTGGGTCCACCTCCAACATCGAGGTCGGAGATGGTGGTGGAAGAACTGGGAGATTTGAGGATACTTCTCGCACACTTGAGGTTCCCCTAGAAAATCCGGTCGTAAACCCAACGGTGAATGGATCTGACTCGGTGGGCACTTGTGCCTGTAAGATCCACAGGGAACCCGGAGTTGCCGCAAGGCCAATCACGAATTTGAAATACGGAGGCAATCCACTGAAAGAAGGGTCGATCGCTGTGTGGAAACGAAGGGTAATGTTGGATTTGGCGAGTGGCGATTATCAATTTCTCGTTGATCCCAGCATAAAACCGGCAGTAACCTACACGGAGAGAGAGCTTCATCAATTGAAGTGTATCGTGCTCTCGTACATAATTTCCAATATTGATCACGGTTTGCAATCGATGATCAAAGATGTGAACGAGCCATCAATTGCATTGAGCATGATTGAGAAGGCGGTCGATCCGCCTACTCAAGCGAAGGAACATGCGATGCAGATCGAAGAAAAACGGAAATTCGGTGTTTTAAAGGGAGTATTGTACGCATGAGACTCTGTAGAAAATTTATTTTCTATTAGAAAACAAATAGCGAAAGTTTTATCTGCTTTATTGACGGATAAGGGAGTGATAATAATTGATCCAATTTCGGATGAAACACTTAAAAAGGGTTCATTTGATGGACATTTTTGGTGGCTCTCTTTCTCTCTCCCCTTGTAAAACTAAGAACGGAGGAAAAACGGAAATTGTTGAAATTAGGACACGGTGAATTGTTAATGACTAATACGGAGAAACGAATAGGAGGAATTAAACGTAAACAAGATACGAATTTTGACGAAATTACGAATACTTGTTTAGGAGGGAGAATCACTGATCAACCAGGAAAAAACTCCATCATAATTTTGGATACTAGTTTGGAGGGGAGAACTAACACTGAACACAGAGAAAACCCGGCTGAAACTTGTGACAGAGTTCCCGTCATAGAGTTCCCATCGGGATCTCAGAGAATGCGCTGTCGTCGCCCCGTTGGTGAACAACGGGCGTCGCACGCCTTTTCTCGGGTTTTTGAGAAGCTGAGTTTGGCGTTGGATGGGTGATCCAGGTCCCTGGAAACCAATCTACTCCGATCATAGCTCATTATTAGTAGGAGTGGTATCTCTCTGACGGGATACTGTCAACCTCCTCTACCTTTAATCGAGGATTTAGGCCCCCATTACACCTCTGGGGGGGTACCTAGATCGATGATAAACTTTACAATTACGGAATAATATAGGATTGGCATGGCATTATAGGCTTAACCATGCCTCAAAGAAATATCTCGAAATAGCTAGTAAAGTTCCCCTGAATTAAAAAATTGTAAAATTCGGAGTAAACATTCTCAATTGTTCTGACTGTAAGATGGCGAAAGCGAAAAGAAAGCCATGGTCGGAAGTCAGGCATAGAGCCGAAATACCATTTCAGAGATTACACTCCGATTTAATGGGACCTTTAAAACCAGGAGCATTTAGGTCTCAGGCCAAATATATTGTCACCTTTACGGACGACGCGAGTAGATATGCCTTTGCTTACGAACTCGGAAATAAAATGAGAGTCAATATGGCTTTGCTCTCATGTCTAAAGGAAATTAGAAGGTTAACGGGGGAAACCACTAAGGTGTCAGAAATACGGACGGACGGAGGTTCAGAATTTAGAACGGAAGAAATGAAATTTCTGTTACATAGGGAAAATATATCCTTGACGGTATGTGAACCATATACTTCTCAATTGAATGGAACGGCTGAAAGATTCAATTTAGGATTAGAAGAGAAAATCCGGGTTAACTTGATTTCGTCAGGAATTCCTACTCATTTTTGGGCATATGCCATGAGACAAGTTGTGCATATACACAATAGGACGCCTATCAAATCGTTGGAATTCAAGACCCCGTTTGAACTGGCACTAAAACGGCTTCCGTTTCTTGTTACGTTACTGACTGCAGTAAACGACAAAGAGTGACGTAACGAAATGGAATAATAAGGGGTCCATCAGGGGACTGGAAACTTTTGCCGAAAAATACCAAAAGTTAATACTGCTAGCTATTGACTCCCTTTCAAAGATGTAAGGATGACAAGATAATTATCCGAACGCCATTAATTCTTCATAGCAAGAACCTAATTAGTGAATTTCAGGGAGCACGAGAAAGGATGATTCAGAGGTGTGAAAAGAACGAATAGTTTGTTGTTGAAAATAAATAAATAAATTAAAGAAATAAACACGTGGAATATTACGTACATTTTTATAATTTTTCCATACTACTCAGCAACTTAAATTCCCTAACTATTACTCTCAATAAACTAATTTCAGTAGTTGTATTCAAGATGTTTGTAACTTTGTGTGTCATGACAGAATCCCCTAACGAGACATGAAGATATGAATAGGTAAATATATTAATTCAATATAACCGAGTCAAGCCCTACACCGTCCCCAAAAACAATTTGGACAATTTTTGCTGATCTGGAACATTTAAATTAGACGAATCACAAAACAAAATAGAAATAAGTCAAAAGATGAATTAAGATGATAATGCCTTTAATGTTGGGATATTCTTCCATATTCCATAGAAACTGCCAATGGCTAAGAGAATAGAAAGGAAAAAAAAAACTGTTCACCAGGTGGAGGGATCAATTGATTGAATAAAGATGATGATGATACTCTGAATTGCATTACTTGTAATTGTCAATTCGCAGTCAGACATATTTAAAGCTTATTGCACAAAAGAAAAGTAATCGGTGAAAATCGAACTAGTATTCCTCCGATGGATTGGAAAAGAGAAACTAGGACTTTTGATTCCACCCAGTAGGGGTTGAAAAAGTCAATTCGAAGACAACTTGAAGGGTAGGAGACAAGTAACTTTTTGAAGAAATGTTCCATTATATTAGAGAGTCCCTGAAGCGATTGGGAGATAGAGATGAGGCGCCTTATCGTGAACGGAAAACACTACTGCGCATGTGCGGGGAGATGAGGCGCCTCATCTCCAATAAGACGAATTTATTTCACCTAAACATAACACTCTTTATCCCGAACCAACCTATCTCATCTCTTCCTCCCTATCTCAAAGTAACCTTACACACTGATAACAGTGATATTAATTTCTTGTTGGTATTATTGATTTATGAAAATTGTATTCATTTTCTTGTTCATAAATTTTCAAAATCTGCCATTGCAAAACCTTTTCGTGAATAAGAAAAGAACTAGGAAACTTAGAAATGCTGGAAACTGAACACACTGGATAGGCGGGAAAACCCTTGGTTGTTCAGCGTTACTTGAAGATAAGTAGCATCACTCTAAGATGAAATACTAAAGCTGAAAACAGACTACGCTGACGTGACGTGGGATGACGCGGGATGGCGTAGTATGACGGGGGACCACGTGTGAAGACAAAACGTAAACAAAGGATTCGGACGATCACCAACAGATTGCTATGACGTGACGTGGTAATGCGTGGGATGATGCCGTCTAGAGTATCCTTCGCCTTAATACGCCATCTACGCGTCAGGTCAAAGTCAAAAGATTTGGATTTTCGTCAGTCGTGTGAAGAAATCAGTCGGCGTCAGGTCTTCTAGATAATTAAGTTATCAGTTTGTACTCACCTCAAGCAAACTGCCAGTCTGATCTCCACTGGTATGCTCTCTCGCAGTTGAGTCGAGCGTTTCTCAATTTTTGGACCAACTAATTTCAACAAATGATAGAACTTATTTTTCGTAAAAGCTCTTCGTCCTCCACCGATTCGGGCATCAAAGTTGAAAATTCGCTGTACAGGCCCCGTGTGCTGTTGATGGGATGCATCCATATCCTTGATGCTGCTGCTGCAGCACAGGCGATTGCCATCCCAGCAATTTCTTCCTCTTACTCGTCAAGCAAGTCGAGAAGTTCTTGCATTGTCGAAGATTACACATCAACTGAACACACCTTCCACCCTCCTTTGAGCACGATATCCCAGCATCACGTTCCCCACCCTCACGTCACGTCAGCAAAGTGTGAACATGTGGGCCCATCTCTGACGTGGTCTGACGTGGTCTGTCGCTGCCTGATCATGCGTCATCCCACGTCACGTCAGCGTAGTCTGTTTTCAGCTTAATTCGACCCTCTTGATTTTATCAGGTTACCATCCGCTGTGGCTCGCCCCAGATGATAAAATCCTCAAGCACCTTATCCCAATTAACTTATCGTTTAGGAACTCTCTATTATTTTTACAGGGGTCATCGAGTTCCTTGGATGTCTTGTTGCCGATTAAGCACATGTAAAGTAATAATTTTCATTGCCCGTGCTAGCACGCGTTTAGTTAGTCAACCACGCAAACAAATAGATATCAACCTCCCGTAAACCGTGGAATACGTAACAAAGTTCACTTTAACATAGAGTTTTTGAGCCTCTGAAAACTTAGGAGAAGAGGGAATTACTCAGAAGGCTGTCTAGAAAAACAAGTCCTGCTGGTTGAGAGCGTCACAGTTTCAGAAGAAAAGTGCTGAATTATTGGTATTGGAGGGGAAACAAGTTTTCCGGTTCGAGAAGAGGTCTCAAGCCTACGCCGCTTTCAAGTTTCGGTTCTCCCTATTACCGGTTTTCTCGGAACTTGCTCGATAAACCTCCCGCAGGCCGCCTCCGATGTGTGTAAAGGAACGTTGATTTATGGGGTAAAAAAAAAATCAGTTCCAACGATGGGTAAATAAATAATCGTAAGTTCACGAGAACGACACTAAAAGCACTACACCACAATTCAAAGGAAATCTGCGTTGAAATTTAGTTGGAAACTCCTTTAATAGTTCAAATGGAATCCGACAAGTGAAAACATCCAATCTGAGGCTTAAAAATACCTTTCAAACATAACTATATTAACATGGACGCTATTGAAACTCTACACAAACATGAAAATCGCTATTTTTAACGATATTTTACCATTGCTTTCAGTGCCCTTTAAAGTTTGAGATGGGGTGCGATGTAGTTTCATCAAAATGTTGGAGTTGCTTAACAATGTAATAAATAAAATCCCTCTTTATAACCGATTTTGATTTTTTCCACTCTCAAGTTTCCGATATTAAGTCCGTATTCTTCAGTGTCCCGGAATAAACCTAAACGGGAAAAGACGTTTTTTATGTCTTTCAAGAAGCTCAGAAAGAAGATTCCATCATTGCAGACATAATACCTTTTTCGATTTGTTAATCAAGTTTTAATTTTGGCTACAGAAACAAATTTACGGGGCACAGTAACATTGATTTAATTGATTTCGTGTGCTCCTACCATTAAAATAGTTTCATTGATTATCGGAAAGTACAGAAAGGAATATATTGTATAATTTATTATTGGAGGATCATAAATTGATGAAATTGTGATATAATTTATTAGTTTTTAACTTAGAAGTAAGTATTATATCATATAGGGTGGTCTCAAACGTAACGGACCTAGTTTGAGGTCTTATGGGAAATTTCACGCTTATCACGAATATACCACGTATTAAGGATCCCTGAATAAATCTTGACCACTTTTTTCCCCAAAAAACCACTTTTTTCGAGATTTTATAAAGTGTTTTAGGCAAAAAACACGGAAATTCTAGATCAACGCCAGCACTTGAGATTGTACCTACGATGTTTAGTGAATTTTAGAAGTTTTGATCTGTTGATAAACTGCTTGGTAGGAGTAGTAAGGTAGACGGGTAGTATGAACTTAAAATGAAGGTTTAAATATTTTTATTGGAGCTTCGAAAACAGCATTATTTGAGATTCTTAAAAACTGTAGGTATTACTTACTAGGTTGGCTGATACGAAAAACAGCATACCGGCATACTGCCTATTGCCTGGCTGTCTGCCTTGCTGGCTGTCTGCCTTGCATACTGGCTGCCTACCTTCCTGTTCCTATCAAGCAGTTTATCAACAGACTAAAACTTATAAAATTCACCAAAAATCGTAGGTACAATCTTGAGAGCTGACGTTGATCTCATTCGACAACGTTTACTTCGAGGTGTTTTTTGACTTTATAGATAATTTCCGTGTTTTTTGGTCAAAAACTCTCAAGAAACCTCAAAAAAGTGGTTTTTTGTAAACAAAGTGGTCAAGATTTATTCAGGGATCCTTAGTATGTGGTATATTCGTGATAAGCGTGAAATTTCCCATAACACCTCAAACTAAGTCCGTTACGTTCGGGACGACCCTGCATGTGTGAGTAAGGGTCTACGATTGCGCAGGCGTATAAGCTACCTTCAGTTTGAAAACGATTATCTCCTAGAATTTGTTAATAATCTGAATTTTGTGATCATTTCAACTCAAACCTGCACAATACCTAGGAATTTAATCAAAATCGGAAAGAATATTTAATAATGATGCTTAATAATAATGCTTGATACTTTATCCAGGAACTCCCAGGAAGTCGTCCAAACTATGTTCTTATTATATGTTCAAGGGCGGATATATGAAGTAGGCCCTGTTTTTACTGTCGAGTCTTCTGGACCCCGTAGGTAGATCTACAAGTAATTTTAATAATAAAAGGTGAACTATTAATCGTTGTACCACGATTGAAAATGCAATAGATATTCCGTACATCCCCACTAGTCGGCTTGTACTTCAACTTTCTTACGCCAAACTTTCAGGTCGAATTCAGACCTTCTCAATAGTCCACCTCATGTTTAAAATTTTAATAATAATTTTAATAATATTTCCACCTTAATTTCTAATTTTGATTGAATTAATATATTATTTTAAACCCGACTTACCTATCTTTTCGGTGTCCTTCTAACAAAGTGTTTCCCTACTCAATGACGTGGCCCAATTCAGTTCGCCCACGACGAAGAATCTGATTTCCAGGGAATCTTGAAATTCCTCGAGTGGCTAGAAGTGTTGGCTCGTCCCAGTAGCAGAACGATAATACTCACCACGTCTACCAAAGAACTTATCAGTCATAACATTCCATAAACATTCAGGTCAATACAAACTAAACATATTGGTAAGTAATGCATGCATTACAGGGACGTCCCGATGAATGGATTGTATATACCTACCAAATTTTGGGGAGAGTTAAAACAAGAGAAAAAACGAGCATATCATGACTTCTTGGAATGCAGGCAGTAATTTGTTTTTATTCCATTGTTAATAAGGCTATTTAAATATTTGTTCCTAAAATTAGGCCCATCGCCCTTCCATTGCCAAGTGGTTTTCCACCGAATTAATTACTCTCGTTAGAAAAAAATTATTAGCCCAGGCTTGTAATAAAAGATCCAGTACAATGGTCGATTATGAAATATATTCTGAATCAGACGGCATTGTAACTCCTTATCTAGATCGGATTATGCTAGAATAAGGTAGATTTCAAGGTAGGCTACAGGATTATTGATGGTACGGATAGACAAGCAGGCATAGAAGATGGAAACTATTTTTAATTTGCATGCATAATTGACGGGATAATCCACGACATGACCAACGTAAGTAACGACAACCATAATTTTACTGTATACATCTAATCTAATATTTTTATATTTCCATATCTTGTAAAAATTTTTCTTGAAAATAGCAAAGTATCGGGGAAATCCTATTTCCTGGGCCCGCGCTTCATATGATTTAGTTTATTCCAATAATGATTTTTGCATATCTATTGTCCTGTTGAACGTAAGGTGAAGTTAACGTACCACGTCCAGTTGGCTGAATCCCTCAGAATCGATTTTGAAATTATATTTAGAAGTTAGACCGTCTAACTTTCTGTTTTTGGGGATTGTCTCAAATCATTATATCGCTGCAAGCATACATTAAATAACTACAACATATTAAATAGTATTTGTGTATTCTACCTGGACAACCTCTCGCGTACAGTTCTTGCGGATGACTACTGTAAGCACTCCCTGGAGGATTTGTATTTAATCTGAATCGGGTTGATTTTTTAATGATGATGTTTAATCATCATTACCCTCTACGATGTGGCTGGTTGGAGATTCAAGCCAGTTAGTCAAACGTCGTCACTTAAGTATGTCGTTTAGAATACGACTGCTTATTTTGGTTTCGTATCGTTTTGTAGTAATATATGGTTGTTTGTCTTGAGTGAGGTTATTCGAAAATTTATACAGTCCACACACCAAACTTAACACTAGGTACCTATTTGAATTTTACCTCTTAATATCCAATTATGAACTTCTAGGAATAGAAACTAATTGAATTTCATCTGTTCACATTCATCAGTCAACAATTGAGAACAACTGAGCGTGGTGCCTTCAGTAATTTCAAATCAAACTTGTGGAAAACCGTCATGCGGTTTTGGTGATATTTTTACGCATTCCATATAGTTTTGCAAGGCACCTGGATTATGAGATTTTGCAAATTCGGACATGTGCCTACCGTATTTTAATGACTGCGAAGACTATTTCAGTGTGGCAGTGGTCGATTGATCCAACCACTAGTTAAAGTCATGATTGTTTGGAACCCTGAAGAGCAGTAAACTGATTGCAAGTATCTTTAAGAGAACTTCTTGCAATTGCAGAATGTGAAAGTTTGAAATATTTTGATATAAATAACTTTGTTTCTGAATTTAAAAATGTTTTCCTAAAACTAAGTCTGTTCATCAAAATTTTCCCGATGATATGAAAATTCGGTTTTAGGGATTATACTTGGACATACTTTTCTAGAACACTCGTATTCGAGATGACCCCCCCCCCCCTCCATAAACATAAAATGCTCTGAGGCGGCTAAGGGTAAAACAAAGTTTACTACTTTGTTTTTTCAGACTTCGACCCAAGTGCATATTTTCAGAGTTCTATTTTAGTTTATTCCAGTTTTTTAACGTATAACATAATAAGTTATTAATTGATTTGTAAAAGGTGAATCAACAGTCTGGCCGATATTTCATATTCGTTGACGACGAGATTTTTATTTCACGAACCCATATTGTCTAGTATGTAAAATTGTATTGATCACAAAGCCAGTTAAATTTCAAAGCAGTTTTTTGTGCACAACAGTTTATGCGCAATCACACGTCTCTTTCAGGTTGGATCAATATTATAGCTTTGGATTATTTGTACTTTTGGATAGTTGCCAATATGAGGCGTCTGTGAAACATTAATAAATTGGTGGGTTCATGTTTGGCTCTAACTTGTAGCTTAAAGATGACAAGTGGGGATTAGAGAGAAACAGGTTTCTATGAAAAATACGCCATTATAAGATAATTAGGTTTGGTAGTGTAGTATTATGAACGAATGTAGCGCTCGGCGTATTAGGGACAGATCAAGGGTATGCCTCAAAGGTAAATGTTGACAGGCAAGCAGATAGCTCTAATCCGTCACAAAGTTTTAGAAAAGCGCAAGAAACGGTCGACCATGGTTTGAATGGTCGTTAAGAGGCGATTAAGACTCAAATATGAAAAATCTGTACTCATATGACGGGATTGGAAAAAATTATGGATTTTGAACATATCTAGGGACCGTTTCAGACAGGTGATTCCTGAACAAGACAATCGCCTACTCGAAAATCAGGCCGACACCCTTAGGGCGCAAGTGTCCTATTTGTATATTGAAAGTACGAGGTAAAGTGTTGAGGATGGAATAGACTACTTCGCACTTGGAAATACCAGCTAGGAGTCCCTCTCTTCTCTCTATTTTCCTACTTGAGTTATACCTTAACCACATCGTTGTGGGGCTTTATTCAACTCACATTCTAAAACACGATAAAGAGAGGTTCGTAAAGACAGAGCGATCGGAATCAGAGAGGTTTTGTCATTTTCCACATAGATTTAGACCTTATTCACTTACGGTTAAACTTTTAGGAGATGAATTATTTCCACATAGGTAGATTTAGACCTTTTTCACTTATGTAGATTAAACCGATTCCAGTTAGGTTCAGACTTTTTCCACATAACTTTAGACCTTATTTTCTGCAAAAGATCTGAATCTATGTCAAAAAACCTAAGTGAAAAAAGTCTAAACGTAAGTGGAAAAGGTCTAAATCAATTCGAAAATGCACTTTAATGACTTCATTTTCACAAACTGCAATAGAGTTGGGCTATTCCAGGCGAAATAACTAGTATTTTTAGCAAAGCATAGTAGGTATAGTTAGGTAGGTATCACTGAACGATGAAAACAAAAGGTCTGAAATAATCAAGCAATACCACGAAGGCTTAACCAACCATCGCGGCATCGACGAGACCCATAGCCACTTAAAACGGACTAATAATTGGCCCAACATGAGAGAAACCGTCCAGAGGTTCATTAATAATTGCAATCACTGTGTGAAATGTAAATACGACCGAAACCCAATTAACGTCAAATATAATGTTACTCCAACCGCTTCCAGACCCTTAGAGACCATCCATGTTGACAAAATGATCATCGAAGTCTCTAAATTCCTGACCAATATAGACCCATTCTCCAGACACGCACACGCCTACAATCTAAAATTGTCAATCTCGTTAGATATTGTAGATTAGCAACTGACACACTTTATAAATTACGGAATCCCCAAAACAATTGTGACAGATAACGGTACCGAATTCCAAAATTCAATGGTCACATAATTTCTGTAATTGCATAACGTAAAAATATCCATTTCACATCTTCCCAACACCCAGACTCCAATGCTCTGATAGAACGCTTCCATTCCACTTTAATGGGTCATATCAGGATACTGAATGAACGGAACGACTTTAAAAAATAAATCATGAATACCAAAGTCAAATACGCCGTGTTGGCTTTCAATAATTCAATTCATTCGATACCCAAATTAACCCCTTTTGAACTTCTATGTGGACAGGTAAACCCGGACACCCTACTAGATCTAAATATAGATAAAATCGTGGCTAATAGCTATCTTTTTTCTCACAACGAAAAAATGAGCCCATTACGCCCAAGTAGGTGAGAATTCCGCCAAAGAACAATACATCGACAAGAACAAAAACAGAGAGGAAATCCCAGAGATCCCAACAGAAATTTACGTAAAAACCGTTCAAAAGCAATCCAAGACGAATCCGAAATTCAATCAGGAACAAATAAAATCCGTAAATCCGGAACACAAAACAGCTTTGATAATATCCCGTCACCAAAACGCCAAGGAAAAGATACATATCTCAAACATTCGTCGTCCGAAAAAATTTACAGACTCCGTGGCGAATGCAAGGGTCACGAAACTAGACAAAACCGAAACACTTTTGAACAAAGTCGGATTAAAAGTGACACGAGGAGACCTACTGACACTAAAAGACTGGTTAAATGACATAATAGCTTCGTTCTCAGTGTGCGATCTGCCAGTTCGGAACAGTTCTGGGCAAGCGCAGTCGAATTTTGTCGTTCGCAGTGCCAGAACGCCCAGTTCTGCGTTCACAGTGTTTTGCGAATTCAGTTCCGAATGGTCCCCGATTGTTTACAGAACTCGAACGCGAGGATGTAGTTAACGCATGCGCATATCACAATTTTTCAGAGCTCGTGGATAAAAATTCGCTCTCTTCGGCTTTGGTCGCCACATGTTCCCTGTAATTTTCCTAGTAAAATTTCGCTTTGTTCTGTTGTTCGCTGTTCTTCATTTGAATTTCTTCATCGAAATGTCAACTACCAGCTCGTCAAGTTCGGAAAGCGATAGTTTCGACGATGAGGACGAGATTGAAGTTGTAGTTAGATCTCGTCTACATCCACGAAACTCGAATTTTTTCGACGAAATTGTGCCAAGGTTCGACGACGAAAAGTTTGTTACAAACAACACAGGTTATTCCACTCCAAGTTCTAAAATCCTTTGCAGTGCAGAACGCGGTTCCACAAGTTCCGGAACGCCCCGGGATTTTCCGTCCCAGTTCTGATGAGTTCGAGAACTAGAATACGTTTATTGTATTGGTAACTATTAAGTGTTATACAGCAAAAACTGATCGCCAAACAAATTATTACACCAAAAATGAATTAAATTCCCAACATTTAAGTAAGTAGGTAATGGTAGGAATAAATTGCATGTCACATAACTCGTTCACGGAGATGCAATGACATTTTTTAACTTTTTCAACCTATTCCTTTTTTTATGTTGTTCAATAATGTTTTATAAAAGCGACTGCTTCACAACTCCATAGAAAAAGACTTCGGTGAATATAATATAGGTAAATAGGTAGACATTATTATACAATTACAGCTATTTACATGCCTGATCATTTACACGAACGTGCCAACACTTTACACATGAAGCCAACACTTCTAGTTAAGAGTAAAGTCACGTTGCCAGTATCATTTCTCGTTTAACTTTGCCGCGTGGAATAGTTTCGAAATAATTGATCGATTTCCCTTCACAAAAACATCGATTCAATTTTCAGGGTGACAGTTTGAGCGATGACTAACTCGGAGGTACGATAAGTATCATGTAAACTCAAAACCACATATATACTTCTTTAGGCAGTCTCTTTGACGAACGATTCACGAGAACAAAAGTACAGCGCTAAGTATGTAGACAATATAGTACAATGGTGCTTACACTTTAAAAATTTTCATTCATTTTTTATTTTTTTATTGTGTCCCATTCGTTCAAAGTCTCTCAAAATCTTATTTACAACACTATTTCCTGTAAAAATAGATACACTCGCACGTAAGTATCACCACATTATACAACTAGAATTCAAGACACCATACCGACACAAATAACTAATACTATTTACATTTTCTAATTTTGACAAAATATCTACGGCACAAAATTTTATCTTGAGTGAAAAATTCAAAGTTGAAAAACTTGTATTGAGAATTTTGACACAATAATTTCTATTTTATAATTTTTGTTAGTAAAATAAAGATCTCTCACATTGGATAATCTCGATTGAAGTCGACTGTATTTTGTTAGTTATTCATTTTTTCAAGTTATAAAAACGACCTTATAGTTAGTACGACATCAATAGTTTTGGTTTTAGTTATAATTCCTCTGTACTTGAGGTGGTATCTGTTGTAGATCAACGAAGTTTTCAAAGCTAGCGAAACTTTTTAGAGAGTATAAACGCATTTCTTTGCTCTTCTGAAGGACACCAATTATGGTGAATAAAATAGTCTTTCATCACAGAAATAATAAATTCTTGAGTACTCACCTTTTCACTCTTCTCATTCACATTCTTTTAAAAACCACTAAAATACGGATAGGTTTACACGAACATAACAATCTCAGTCATTAATTTCCGTTTGTCATCAGTGTTGTGACATCCATATTAGCGCATTATTCTGGTGAGTTTGAGTCACAAGCTCGTGCAAGTGACGAAAATGAATGAACTAACATTTTGTTTCAGTAGTTTTCCCACACTTTTCCATGAAAACTGTGACAGTTTTATTGATATTTGCTTGAGATACTACACAAACTATTTTTTCCTTTGGTAGATATCATATCCAATAGATATATTTCGTTCCCTTCATAATGGATGTTATCAGGAACAGGTAAAAACCAATCCTGATTTTGCTATCTCAAAGAATGCATTTTTAAAAGGATGCATTTTGTGTGGAAATGGTATTACTGTACGTGCATATCTGCATAAATAAGTTGGAATAAATAGTCATTATACATCAAATTCCTTTCCTACACTCCCAAGAAGGTAAAATAGGTTACCATCACATATTTCCGATCACACACTCCAAACGTAATATTTGATAGAAAAAGTAAGCATCAATCCACTTTCCTGGTGATTATGGAGCTAAAACGTTGTTGAAAACTCAAATATCTCTGTTAAATTATTACCGAGTTCTATCTATGATTGTTGGGCTTCACCTGATAAGCCAACTATAACCAGGGTGCAAGAAGTCTTGATTGTAGTTGCAAAAGTGGTAGTGAGCATCAAAATGTGGGACCCAACAGTTCTAAAAATAAAAACGTTGAAAAACGTCCCGTTGCTTGAGAAAATTCTCAAACGAAGATGCACAGTTAGCATTTTATTACCTCTCTAAATAAAATCCCAACGACTTCGCGTTCTGCCCAAACGAGAAACTATTAAATTATATCAAGGAAAAAAAACTCCATCCAGAAATTTCGTTCTTTTATTCTTAAGAGCAAGAATGTAACGAAAATAATACCCAGAGGATCTGACTGAGCCGATTTCGGGTCTCAAGGATGACCATGAGAGAAGTTAGCTTCCTTGTCACACATCTGGTTTGGCTTCCTCGCGATCACTTTCACAGGTATCCAAGGGGCTGTCTACCAAATATCAGAGTTCTAGGGTATACAGGAAAGAAGTTAGCTTAATCGCTCACACAGCTAATTTAACTCCTTTCCAACCACTTCCCTTGGCCCCCAAAATTTTGTGTACGGAATTTCAGCGCTCTACGCTGTACCGGAGAGAAGTTAGCTTTGTCACTCACACAGCTGATATGGCTTCCACCTGTCTCCAAGAGGATGGTGGATCACATTTGGGGGCTCTGGTAATCTGCCGAAGTTTGGTCTGACGGGAAATATTAATTCGTGACGGATTTGCGTAACGCTCAATTTGAGATGAATTGAATTGGGTTTTTCGTTTACTCAATCATTTTTGTAACTTTTCGCACTTTAGACCTCGCTTATAGTACCTAGTCTGTTGACTACAAAATCGTTGATGGAATTGTGCGGTTTGTCAGAAGAGAGTTTGTCACATTGGTTATATTTATCAAACCTTGCTGATGTGCTCCCTAGTTCCTCATCCACCCACAGTTTCTGATGTGTTGAAATTTACTAATCCCAAACTCTCAGCTTAGCCCCGAACAAGGGTAATCCAAATCCATGAATTGTCCTTTCTTTTATATTCACTCGTATCTAATTTAACTACATGCTACATTTTACAAAACCTTCATGCGTTTGAAATTATTCTCAACAATTTCAACAAAGAACATTATTGCCAACTTTCCCTCCATTTGCCTAGTCCATTTTCTTAGATGCTCAAAGTACCTACATGTGTTTTTCCCATTGCCCTGAATACTGCAATATCTACTTGGTCTAGATTATTGTTATCGAACTTTAGTAATAATATTTAGCAATGAAGAAAATATTAATATAATAGAGAGAAATCAACTTCAATGAATACATTTTCTTCAATCAGAATATTTTCGCTGAATTTTAAAATTATGCAATGATAAAATATGATTCTGTTACCCTTAGAGCTTTTCATTCAAGACAGTAGGGATAATAGAGAGAGATTCGAAACAGATAAAAAAGAATTAGGAATACCATTATTCTGGGAATCCATTGAAATTCGAGTACTAATTGAATGTGGGACGCTATACTTATTTTAGAGAGAAGAAACGCTAATAAAATTTCCTCGGAAGTCTTTAGTATGAGTGCTTTACTTAAAAATAATTATCACGTTACTTCAATGAAATTCTCTCATTATTAAAAAATAATAATAATAATAAAAATCATAATAATAATACCTAATTCACTATCAAACTCTTTTCAAATTAGCTTGACTGATTATGTTATTCAAGTTTTTCCTGGAATCCTTCGTTATCATTCGAACTTTTGCTACAACTTTTTAAAAAACTCAATGTTTTCTTCGTTTCTGAGCCATAATTCTTTCTCTGCAATCCCTTTTGTTTAGCATTAACCTTAATTTGTTTTCTTTCTAGCTGTTATTAATTAATTTTCCACTTCTACTCATTGGGGCAGTTCCAATCACGAAAAAGTTGGTTTACCGTAATTACAACCAAAACGTAAAAAACGATTTACGTATTACATTGCTATTTTTCGTGCATGATGGAATCATGCCTTCCAACCATGCCATTTCTCACACCTCAAAACTATTTTTTGGTCTAAAATCCCAGATTCGACACCTAACGAGTTGACCTCCATATTATCACGCGTATATTTAGAGGGTTCTAAAATGATGGTATTATCCGCGCCTTACGCACTATTCTCTAGAAATTCATGCAGCGCCGTCAGTTGTAAATTAACTATTTAGCCTTTTTCACTTTCCGCTTTTTTTTTTTTTTTTTCAAAATACCTATCAAACGTTGCCATTGTTTGTGAAGTACTGCGTCTAATGTAAAGCCAATTATACGGAGCCCCATACATAAATGGTACAGGTAATGAAGGAAATGGAATTTGGGAAGTCCACTGGAGAAAAATAGTACAACTCAGCGGAAAGCATTATGACTTACCAAATGGGCCTAAAAGCACCCAATTTGTTGATGTTTTAGCAAGTGAAATAATGGCCCTAGTGGCAGGTGAACATCCTTCCGAACGATTGCTGGTATTTGTACCCGTCATTTTGCAGCGTGATCATAATGTCAAACAGCCTAAGGACGTGAGAATACTGCTTGGAAGACGTCTACAGCTGTGGGCGGAAGGTCATTATGACGAACTAATAAATGAGGCTATCGCGCATGACAAGAAACTGAAGAGTCGAAATTTATCAAGAAATCAGGATCAGGCAGTATTTGCCTTTCACCGACTAATGCTTCGAGGGAAAGTTAGAGAGGCTTTTCGGAGGTTGACTAATAAGAATGACTGCTCGGTGCTCAACCCGCTGACCACAGTAGATTCATCAGGCAGGACAGTGTTAGACGAATTAAAAGCAAAACACCCCGATCCAGTCATACCCAACCCGGAATTTTTAAAAATTCCCGCAAGAATGGAAATCCCCATAATGCTTAGAGCACATATCACAGCCGAAGTTGTAGAGAGAGTCTCAAGAAAGCTACACGGGAGCAGTGGTCCTAGCGGTTCAGATGCGGATCAGTGGGCCGACTTTCTCCTGCGTTATGGAAGATCCAGCCTACGCCTGAGAGAAGCAGTGGCAGCCCTTGCTAACAGATTGAACAATGAGGACATTCCATGGAATTCAATTAAGGCACTCATGGCGAGCAGACTGATAGCACTTGATAAGAACCCAGGGGTCCGACCTATAGGTATAGGAGAGTGCTTACGGAGAGTACTGGGGAAATGCATGGCGGAGGTGACAAGTGATGAAGTAATGGAAAGCTGCCAGGAAAAACAGCTATGTGGAGGCCTAAGTGCAGGCATCGAAGGAGCAATACACTCAATGAACGCCCTTTTCGATGAGAGAGCCACTGCACATTCGAAATGGGGATTATTGCTTGTAGACGCAAAAAATGCTTTCAATTCAGTGAATCGGATCGCGTCACTTTGGTATGCTCGACTACACTGGCCGAGCTGTGCTCGATTCCTATATAATTCCTATAAAGGACATGCCGAATTGGTGATGAAAGGAGGAAGACACGAACTGTACAGTAAAGAAGGGGTGACACAAGGCGATCCCCTAGCAATGTTATTGTATGGCATCTCAACCCTACCTCTGATTGACCTTTTGCAAGATCAATGTCCAGACGTAAAACAATGCTGGTATGCAGATGATTCGGCGGCGCAAGGGAGTTTTGACGGGTTGAAGAGATGGTGGGAGAAATTGCAGGAGTTCGGTCCTAATATCGGATACCATCCTCAAGGTCATAAATCCTTTTTGGTAGTCCATCCTGAAGACTTAGAGGACGCGAACAGGGTAGCATGGAACAGGAATCCGTATAGTGACAGGACAACGCTACCTTGGAGGATATATTGGAGAGGGAAAGCAGGAGTACTTAAAAGGCAAAATTGAGAATTGGGTGAAGAATGTGAATCAATTAGCCACTGCGGGAAAAACTCAGCCTCAAGATGCGCATACTGCCTTCATAAAATCATTTCAATTCCAATGGCAGTTCGTTCAGCGAGTGGTTGGAGGAGAAGAAAACACATATATGCCCTTGCGAAATTCAATTAGATCAGTCTTCATGCCATCGATTCTAGGAGGAAATGTGTCATCTGAAGAAAGCGACCTCTTCTCTCTACCAGTCAACAAAGGGGGTTTGGCATGGACGGATCCAGTGCGTTCAGTCAATCAGAGTTATATGACTTCCAAAGCAGGCACGACAGTTTTAGAGCAAGCTATACGACAGGGACAACCGTTTGAAGTCAGCGAACACTTAGCGGCACTAAGGCAGGCGAAGGAAGGAGCAAGAAGACAGAAACACCAGGCAGAAGACGAATTGCTGAACACCACATTGGAAAAGCTCCCAATTCAACGGCAAAGAGCAATAGGACGAGCAATCCTGAAGACAACGAAAGTAAAAACGTCAAGTTGGCTCTCCACCCTTCCATTAAAAAAGCACAATTACGACTTGTCTGCTTGCGAATTTCGAGACGCCCTAGCCATCCGCTACAAGAGAAAGCCAGTAGAGATGCCAGTTACATGTGATGGGTGTGGCAATCATGAATTCAATCTCGAACATGCCCTGAACTGTAAAAGGGGGGGACTAATTACACGAAGGCACAATGAGATACGTGACCTTGTAGGTGAGCTCATGTCATCCGCATGGGGCAATGTCATCAAAGAACCAGTAATTCTTGAACCATCTCCAACCACACCAGGCCTAAGAGGGGACCTCGCATGCCGTGGCGTGTGGGATCGACAGAGGGAAGCGTTGCTCGATGTCCGTGTCTCTGACACTAACGCTCCCTCATACGTCGATCGCACAGTTGCAGGGGTCCTCGCTGGGGCTGAGAAGGAAAAAAAACGAAAATATCTGGTAGCATGTGAGCAAAGACACGCATCATTTACTCCCCTGGTCTGCTCAGTCGACGGTCTCTTTGCCCCCCAGATAGTGGCCTTTACCAAAGTTCTCGCCGAAAAATTGGCTGAAAAATGGTTCAGACCACAAGGACAAATTATAGGATGGCTGAGGGTGAGAATAGGATTCGCGATAGTTAGAGCAGCATCCATGTGCATCAGAGGATCGCGAAAAAAATGGATCTCAGCCGAAGATTTGATAGGGTTTGGCGATGGGGCCGCCCTGTCCTTGGGCATAAATTAGGGAACACTACATCACATTTGACGTTAGTCAAAGAAAAAGAAGAGAAAAAAAAAAGAAAAGAAAAAACCCTGGAAAACCTCTTTCCCAGCTACATGAACGATTCCCCCTTAAATCAAATATCCTAAATATAAAGTAGATAGATTGTAAAAAAAAAAAAAAAAAAAAAAAAAAAAAAAAATGTAAAGCCACATCCACCTTCCACAATGATTTTGTTTACAGTTTAGTTATTGGGTCCGATATGAAAACTCGGACTAAACAATAACTAGGTTGATTAAACTACAACTACTTAAGTAGGTAACTGAAGTACTAAACGGCATTGATTGCGCTATTGCTTTGGACGATCACTGTCGTACGATTGCGTGATGGTAATTAGGCCACAAGTTTTTGATAGCGCGATGAAACTGTTTGTATTTGCGACAAAGCAATCGACGCTTAATTGCGAACGCTTAGTCCACTGGATATACCAGCAAAACGTCATCAAAACAACAGTTTGTTGTAAACTAACCAAGAGCACTTAGTTTCAGGCATTTCCGCCAGAACTGCCAGGGGTCAACTCTTCTAGCGGCGAAACGAATACAATTTTTTTTTTAAACTTCAACATTGAGGACCACTAAAACTCATGAATTACGTTTATATTCAATAGTTTATTAAAAAATGTATATGAGTCAATAAATTTCAGAGTGATATTTGATGAGGCCACACCAATATCTCAGTGTAAAAACACTTAATCTCGTCTTGTTTATCTTATGACCACATATGCAGCACAGAATACAGTATACTGCATCTGCTATGCAGGAAATGAGAATGTTTACCTACTAGAGTGGAGACGAGAGAACTCTTGGGGAAGTACTACCTGGCAAAACATGACGGCCTATTTCGAGTTGGAAGCTTGGAGAACACCTGGAAAAATAATCCAAGGCAAAGATGGCGGCGTTTTTCTACTGTGGTTCAGTTTTCTACATCAAAAACATTATTTACAGAACACATCCCCTCCCCTCACAGGTCCGTGCTTTTTATTCAACTTCTCTAGTTAATACGGATGTAGATTTTTAGTGATTTCTGGTGTTTTGTAGATAGATAGAAGTGTTGGTTTATAGGTGATTATAGATTCTAAAACAGTTCGATAATGGACGAGGAAATGGATGAGCAAATAAGGAAATGGAACCGGGAGTTGGAGGGACAGCAGGGAGACCCCTTGCCATAAATTTAACGAAAAACGAACCTTACGACGAAAAAGTTCTCAGTGAACAGGAGGTTTTAGATGGTGAAAACATCAACTTAAGTGAAATCATGGTGACAGATTTTCTACGAAACGTACTTGGAAGATTTCATTTATTATCGAGATTTCGAGAGATTTTCGATCCCAAAGGATATTTTGGAAACGATAATGTTATGTAAACAAATAGCTAGTTCATCCAGTCACTTGAACTCCATGAACCGTCAATTTATCACTAGATTGACAGAACTACTTCTCTTTGAAGAATAACTTCAAAATGTATGCATAAACAGAACTCCAACAGGTCCAGATGTGATTTTTTTTCTCAAGGAAGAAGGGTCATCTTTGATGAAAGGTTATTATTTTGATGAATAACCTAACTTAAATAACTTAATAATAAGTATATACCGAGTTTTCATTTAGGTGAAGGGTCATAGTTTGAACAAAACAGTGAATAAAACGGAAAACTAACATTAAAACCACGAAGTTATGATTGGAAATTCTCCCTTCCATGGAACAATTTTAGGAAATACAAATGCCATTCTTATTCATTCTGGTAGTACTGAAGAACATTCAAACAAGTTGCATTGAGAAGGGGCTATTTGATCAGATGTAATAATAAAGTTAAGGTAAACAACAGTTAGATGCGAGAATGTCTCAGGCGTCACATGCCAAGTGATTTTTGACCATGCCATCTTTCACAGGCTAGACCAAAATTTGATTTTCCAAAAAATGGAAACGGATTTGCCAGAAAATTAACATTTTCTACTCATTTGACTGATTGGGTTGCTTACTTGAAATAACTTGGGCTGAAATGGACCTTCTAAAGTTTATAATAAAATCTCGGATATTCAACGCATACGTATTGTTATATTTTTGTAACTAATAGAACAAAACTAACAGAATAATTTGTAAAGTGAGATGGAGGTAAAATGTTTTGCAAAGACTTTCGACACTCATTCAGCTAATTTTACGCACTAATGGGGTAAAAATAAATAAAAATAATGAAAACTTTATATTTTATTTCACGAATTATTTTAACATATTTTATTGATTGCATAAATTATTTGTTTGGCCAATAAATTCAAATCAAATTCAACTCTTTCAGCCATTTATGATGGAAAAAAATTGACTTGATCACACACACACACACACACACACACACACACACACACACACACACACACACACGAAAAAAAGAAGAAAGGTAATAACTATCTTGTATAATTTTTCATTGAAGATTCTAGTTGCTGTTCGATCAACAGGAACAACAAGTAACCTTTTCACTTCCTTTGAAAACTTCGAGAACATCCAACTCAGAACTCACCACCAGTTCCCTTTGTTAGATAACCTCAACTTCTGTGTACCACATAGAAATATAAAAAATTCATAGGGGATGCTTAGGTCTATCAAGTGACTGATAAGTAGTGAACGAAGAGTTGTGCGAGGAAGAGGGGGGCGTAGAAGATGAAAGAAGTAGGCGCCGTCGACGAGAGGGCGCTGGCGGCGGCTTCCAGACAGCTGCGGAACTCGGCGTAATCGACGCGCGTCACAGCGCAGAAGTGCGTTTGGACGCAGCTGTCGTCGCAGCCGCCTGACGCAGGGCTGCCGTATAGACGGACGGCGTTGGCTTCGTAGTACCTGAAACAGATGAAGATATGGGTTACATTGTGGAAAAAACGGAAGTCAGTGAAAAACTGATCATACTCAATTGAAAGAGTAAACCATTTGCGAGAAACGCTCGCATACGAGTCTGCAACACATTGGGACATTTTATGTCTTTAGTTGAAGACAAGTATATGTTGCAAACTCGTATACAAGCTCTAAGAGCCACTCAGCTGATCCGGACCCTGGGCATCGTCACGTAAATGTGATAAAGAGACTACATACGAAATTACAGCTTCCTAGAGTGTAAAGCATAAAAAATAGCTTTAAGAGCCACTCATCTGATCCGGACCCTGGGCATCGTCGAGTAAATGTCCTGAAGAGGCTACATACAAAATTACAGCTTCCTAGAGTGTAAAGTATAGAAATTACCTATCTACTAAAATGATTTAGCCACTGCTACACAAATCAAACCGTTCTCGCAATATTTGGATCACCTGCTATGAATCAAATCATCGAAACACCAGCTTAATGAAATCATCAGAAATTATCAAGGGGTTGCAATCATGTTCACAATATCAATTATTGAGAATGATCACCTGATTGTACACAATTATTCAAATAACCTTGCTTATAACTCAGCTTGTTGGCCACGCACTTCGCAGTAGTTAACATAATATGGTTGGATAAATCGAGAGCTTTCGAACGAATGGTCAACGAATTTGGTGGGATGAAAAATGTCGAAGTACCATTTCCCTAGCAACGACTCGGTTGTAAGTGGAAATCATCAAAATATTTTCGTGAGCAATTTTCCGTGACTTTTTTTAGTTTAAGTGCCATAGCAAAGACATAAAATGTCAAAAACGTTGTCCATTTCCACGAAAAATGAAGAGTTACAATGTTAAATCGATTTCGACGGTTAGATCATCATCAGTAACAAACAATAACTGAAGACACATTAGAAAGGACACAGCTTATACAGTGACAGGTGAAGCGAGATTGAATCCCATTGGTCTATAAAAGGAAAGGGTGCATTAGGTACAATCAATTAAGTGCAAGCAAAGTGAAAGGGGATCATAGCTAATCAGATGAAGCGAAAGGAGGGGAAGAATTACTGGTTTCAACAGTTTGAAGGGATAATTCCAGGCTTTACCAGAATTATCAGTGGTGAAATATGTTAGGGGATATCCTCATTTAAACATTTACCAGATCTGTAACTTATGATAATTTCGAATTTTTCTAGTAGGTACATTCAACATACCTCCATTTGGACGAAAATGAAGAAATTCTACAAACTTTATCTGTTCAATCAAAATTGTAACTATGATTGGATTCCTTAAGATGTTTCGCAAAAATTTTCCTTGAAATCCTCCTGATGTTTGTCTATTCCTCCCTGAATTTTCTACCAGTTTGATCGCAATGTTCGTAGCCACAAGAACATTTTAGTTTACAAACCCCACTTTTATCCTGAAAATTGATTTTGTCCTTAACGGATCCTAGTAATGCTTTAAGACTATTTTTAGTCTTAAAACCTACTTTGTAATCTCTCGATGAAAGAATTTTGCCGATTTTATCAGAAATGTTCCCATAGTAAAGTGTACTTATCCATTGCTTTTCCCCTAAATTTATAACTTCGCAAGACAGATAGGAAACTTTTTCAATAGGTACTCTTTTTCCTAAGAACCTAATCCCATATGGTACCAACGAGAACTCCTCCATATCCGTTACTAGCCGCCATGTTTTTAATAATCGATTTTTCTTTCGATAAATTTTGTTCACTCATTGGAATAGATAACGCTCGGTTGCTCATACTATGAAAGGCTGCATGCTTATGGACTAAAGGGTGATTTGAAGTACTATGAAAAGTTAAATCGCTGTATTTCTCTTTTCTATAAATTGAAAAATCATGCTTTTTGATTACCAAAAAGATGGACAGATCTAAAAAATTTAGTTTATATCCGCCGAATTAGGGGTAAATTTGATAAAGGGATCTAATTTATTGGTTTTTCCATGAAAATACTTCAGTTGTATTTCCGTGCCCTTCCACAGAATGATGATATCATCGACAATATCTATACCAATAGAGGAGATTATTTGTGTTAGAAGTTGTAAATATTTGATGCACAAGATACACATGGACATATGGATTGGGTTTTAGTTTTAGTTCGTTACATTGGGGTTTGAGTTACGAGTAGATAAAGGGGCAGAACACTATTTATCTAACCACTAACCTATTGATTTCCCAGAACAAACAGACAATGAAATATGATGTATTCAGTGTTGTGGCTGCTTAATAATACTGACTGCATTGAATAAGGGGCAGTTCCACCAATGGGAGTTTTCCTTGTATTAACCCTGGACAGTGAGTTTTCTCAAAACGGAGAAATGACTGTTCCTCCAACTCTTGACTCGGGATAACGCACGGATTTCTGACTCAACCTATTGGGGTGGGTTACCCCACGGATCAGCATAGATCTGCGACTCACAGTCCGCCATCTTGAAACGTTGGGTTCTTATTTTTCCGTTTGTTTCTTCATAACAAAACCTCGCTGTATTTCCGCAATTATTTCTTTACTATTTCGTCGTGAAAATGAATAAACACAAGACGATGTTGTCGTAGAATTAGACCTTGACAATTCCTCAAATGAGAATATGTAGGGGTACCACTCCCATAAATGGATGTGCCATTATCCTGACATTTTCATGTTTTTACTTTTGCACGCAATTTGAAAACCGACAGCAGGTCGGAGTACCTTAAAAAAATTTACGTGATGTACAAAAGAGGTTTCAATACAACCAACTATGTGAGAAAAAATACATTGTGGTAAAACAAAATTAAACGGTTTAGTAACGAACAGCCCGGAATGTTATCCAAAATTTAAAGAGATATGGACGTTATTTAGCAGGTATAGCGTTACACAAAAAGATATACGTTTATACAAGTCATGTTTCGAAAATCGCATTTTCAGTTCGAGTCCAGGCTCTTCCTTCATTTGGTTTTCGGAGAAGTTTCAAAGGCAGGATAATGAAAGCGATAATTGTCTTCTACTCAGCGTTTCAACAGTATTACGGTAGCATGTCTTCAGATTACCTAATTATTATGCTCAACAACCCTAATCAAGCCCTTCGAGAAAACAACACCAGCTGTAAAATAATATCTCGAAGGGTACATGAAATCATAGCCAGGAGGGAATCGTTTGCCATCGCCGCTCAGTTGCTGGGAGGGTGGTGCACGCAGGTTGCGTGTGACCCCGCAGAACGGCTGAGCAACATTTTGATTAGGGTGGCGAGACTGGACCATAATTTATGGCCTACTTGCAGATTATCTTGATTCTCTCGTTGGGCTTTTCAAAAACTCCTCTTTCACCACATTACGGTAACGTTCGCTCATAAAACCCCACCCTCAATAGGGCAATAGATCTCCGCCTATGGAATATAAAAGAACAACTATAGGGCGGTCAAATATGGTTTGTGTTCCGAAGGCGAAGTCTGCTGGGAAAACTTGAACTACGAAAACATGAATTAATATGTAAACTGATTCTCGCATTTGAGATCGTGTAGACCCCAGACCTGGTAAATTTCATTACGTCCAGAAATTGAACCCTGGATCTCCTGCTTTCGAGCGGCTCCAAATCGCGTCTTGGACCACTCGGCCACAGTGGACGCCCCGAACTTTCAATTTATCAACAAGTAAATTATAACTGATATTTGGTTAAATATTTCCTGATCTCCCCATCATTGAAGAACAAGGTGAAGTGTGAAGATCATCTCGACGTTACAGATGGCATTCCTAACCCAGCAGCATTAAGACTTGATGAACTGATTATGCCAGCCATCAGAATAAGTTACAAATACACACTTTCTCCACTTTTCAGTTCATAATTTGTCTGTCTTCCAATCATTACACCTTGTCATTTTCGATAAACATCCTATCGCGTACTTGACACAACTACAATTTCGGCATCTCGCTTGACGTTGTTCATTTTGTTTATCCCCATACGCCATTTTTCTTTTCTGCTGCACTTGTAAAATCAGCTTCTACAAGTGTAACTTTTCTATACTTTTACTCTTTATTTTGATAAAACCATTGTTCTAGTTTACCGTGCATTAAAAGTACCTGTACTTGTTAACTTGTACACACAACTTGTTGTTTCATGAAATAGGCCCCTGGCAACCCTGTTTGAGGGGCCTCTGGGACTAATTTCTTTTGTTCTCGACCTTTGAAAGATTTTGTTCGCTCATGGAAATAAATAGTGCTTGGTTGATCATAAGCTGCATCTTATGGACTAAAGGGTGATTTGAAGTACTATGTATAGTTATATCGCTATTTCGTGGAAATAGACAACGTTTTCCACTTAATACCGTTGTAAAATGGGTTTCTACAACTTCGTCAAGAGTGATTTTGTTCGAGCCATCTAATGAAAAAATAATAAACTGTGTAATAATGCAGCATTTTTATTGGATGTGATTACTTTTGCCAGTTCATTCAACGTAAACAGTAGAAAGAAAGAAGTCGGTGAACTCGTGGATTGGATTTGCATTTTTCATCATTCGTTGAAGTGACTTCGTAACAGAGGAATGATTCTGATTAACTTTCAGCTTTTCCTTCGATATGCCCTTTCTTTCGAAATGTATTCATTTTGCCATCATAGAAGGTCACTTTTCTCTTGAATGGTACTTTCGACTATTGAATTTGTCTCAGTTTTGCAAGACTTGAATGAGGTCAACTGCTAAAATAAGGAAATAAATTAGTCCTTTAAGAAGGGACTCATTCGCGTCCTCCAGGAAGGATTAAAATAACCCCAAAAGTAGGTAGGTTCAGTTAACTGTTTACTCCATTGAAACTCGTTTTTGCAGTCGGTGTTTTTTGTGTTTTGAACTCTTAATTTTTGAAAAAAATATTAACGTTTTTATGAGTACGCGTATACATATTTTTGAGAAATTCAAGGATGAACCTTCAAAGAAAAACTAGTTCACCATCATGAAAGTCGTAATAGTGCTTTCGAAAACACGATAGACTGAAAAGCAGCAAACACACGTAAAATTTAGGCCAGGCCCACACATATGAATAATTTCGACACCTCCCTCTATCTTCCTAACCAACTTATCCTTCAAAACAAGCATTTCAAAAATAAGGCTAGAAAGTGAAGAAGTGTACACCACATGATGTATAGTTTCAACAAAAAATAACGGAAAATATTGGTCTACAACTGCGGCCAGGGCAAAGCGTCGAAAAGTTGAAACTACGAGAAGAAGCTAACAAGAGTTTAGTCGCACATGCACAGAGAGGAATTTTGATTCTAAAGCAGTAAAATTAATGAGACCCTCTTGAGCAAAACTATTTCTATCCTTGGGAATTTCCATGTCATTGGATGAAAACTGTAGAAGTTATGATTATTACGAAGTTTTACGAATATTATAAAATAGTTGAAACACCTAAGGATCTATCATCTTGGCACCATTGGAAATTCTAAATCTAGAGAGCAGTGCATATGCAATGGCTGCTTTTTGTTTACATTGTGTCAACAAAATATTAATTCAATTATAAATTATATAAATTATTATAAATACAACTCAATTATAAATTATGTAAAAAGTGAGTTGAAGTTAATAGGAGGTGCGATTATGATAGGTAACGGAAGAATAGAAAGGTTGTGGAAAAGGTTTGCTGTGGATGGAAAGGAATAATGCATATTCGGTGATGTCAACAGGTGAGTTTGGGTTTGGCAGCTCATAAGTTGCAGATTTAATTTCCGTTTTCCAAACGGCAAGTTTTAATTAGAGGGTACCGTTGGGAGGGAAGTTAAATTGACTTCCTATCTAATATCAAATCAAATTTTTTTAATAGGATTCATTTAGTTAAAAAACTGCCTGAACATGTAATTTCCGCGAGAGTGAGAAATTCTAATTTTTCAAACCAGGTGTTAGTGTTCCATTTCTGTACTTTTTTTCAGATACTTCATCCGTAAAACAGGCCAAAGATCTAAGCTTTCTATCGGTATAATCTATTTTATTAAACTTTACTAATTAGAGGATAAAATATGTTTGTATGTTGAAAAACATGATTTTTTTCCCTGTGAAATCGAGTGATAAAAAAATTCGAGTTTGGGGCCAGTTTTAAGTATTTTTTCACGCTGAATCGTATGGTATACTCGTAACACCTGCAGATCTGGTACAATTTAACTCATGAATTTTTAGTCCATTTGTTATGCTAAATTTTATGTTTTTAACTAGTTAGTTAAAGTGTAAAACTTTGTTAAACGGAGTTGTGGAGATCTGCAAGTTATACCATTCGATGGAGAATGAAAAAATACGTAGAAACCGGCCCCAAACTCGACAATTTTTTCAGAGAGTCATTTTCCACAAAAACCGTCGATTTTATTTTGAAAAAAAAAAAAAAAAACATGTTTTGCAACATGCAAACATACTTTTAGCCTCTTATTAGTAAAGTAAAGTAAAAATTGATTATGAGAAAGCTGTGATCTTGGGCCAGTTTTTAAAGATGAGGTACACGAAAAACAGTACAGAAACGGGACACTCACAGCCGGTTTAGAAAATTTCATTTTCAAGCAGTTTTTTCACCAAATGAATCCCATAAACCAATTTGATTTGGCATTAAATAGGAAGGGAATTTAACGCTCTTTCTAACGACATCCTCAAATTTAAACTTACTGTTTTAATTCTTGTTGTTATTGCTGTCTAGTGACTTGTCTAGGTTGAAAACACGAAGAAAAAAAACTTCAAACATTAGCATTAAAACTCGAAAATTAGGCATTAAAAAAAAAAAAAAAAAATCTCTTTTGAGGAACTTTTGATCAGAAATGAGCTCTAGAATCACGCCCTGAAGTACTGACCACCTTATGCGGGACACCCTGTATGATCAGCAAATTTTAATAAAACTGTAACTGGTTACATAAATATCTAGTTCGTAGTAGAGCACAATATCGCAGTTATGACAACAGGGACTGGACCTTGTCTGGTCCAGATAAAACGTCAACCCACTAAGGGGAAAAGGATGTTTCTTTCACGGGTATTTTAAAAGTATGCACTGCTAATTTGTTGTCCTTGTAAGTGGTTCTTTAAATAATTGAATATAATTTTTTGTTATCCACTAAATTGATTGTGAGCAACCCTTACCCCAGCAACACAGGCCTAGCCTAGAGCTGGGTAATATTACACATAAGCGCGATTATCTTCCTTTTGGTTTATTATTTCCAATAATAAGCCTATGTGATCGTGTAGCAAACAATTTTTATAACCCCCCCCCCCCCCCCTCAAACTTTGTCATTTTACGTTTCAAGATGCGCAGAATCCAAATTTGAAATGTCCGTCCGCCGTTCGCCGTCCGGGCCATAAAAGGCCTAAGAATTTACTTAAAAAACCCGTTCTTTCGCAAATAGACTCCATTTGGGGTCTAGTTGGTCCTAACGTTTAACCATCCCGATCGCTTTACTCGCATAGATGCTATGGGCCAAAAATGGGCGAAAAAGTGTAATTTTCACTTGTACAGTTTAACTTGTTGTATTATGAAACAGGCCCCTGGCAACCCTGGGTGAGGGGCCTCTGGGACTAATTTCTTTTGTTCTCGACCTTTGAAAGATTTTGTTCGCTCATGGAAATAAATAGTGCTTGGTTGATCATAAGCTGCATCTTATGGACTAAAGGGGGATTTGAAGTACTATGTATAGTTATATCGCTATTTCGTGGAAATAGACAACGATTTCCACTTAATACCGTTGTGAAATGGGTTTCTACAATTTCGTCAAGAGTGATTTTGTACGAGCTATCTAATGAAAAAATAATAAACCTTTGTGTAATAATGCAGCATTTTTATTGGATGTGATTACTTTTGCCAGTTCATTCAACGTAAACCGTAGGAAGAAAGATGTGTGTTAATACCAATGCTTTTCCTACTCATATTTAATAACATAACCCCTCGACTTTTCGTACGTACTTAGATAATGATATTATTAAGGCAATAACTATTTGAGAAATATATAACATGCGTATATAATCATAGAAGTATAGGTTGTGGCAACTCGAAATAGGACACGCCGAGGAGTCTGGACGGGCCTTATGACGTACGCGAGCCAACTAAAACTACTTACGATCAAACTCAATTGAAAAAATAATAAACCTTTGTGAAATAACTTGCAGCGTTTTTCTTTGTGTAGGCACTCTGCTTGTATCGAAGAATCTCTCTCTCTCTCTCTCTCTCTCTCTCTCTCTCTCTCTCTCTCTCTCTCTCTCTCTCTCTCTCTCTCTCTCTCTCTCTCTCTCTCTCTCTCTCTCTCTCTCTCTCTCTCTGTCTCTGTCTGTCTCTATCTCTCTCACTACTGATTTGGCTGGACTCAGAGGTCCATAAGGTCTGGGCAGCCATATGGGAAGTGGCGGTTGGATCAGAGACAACACCTCACACACAACATCTTGAGCTTCTGCACTAAGCAGATGTCTAAGGGTAAGACGGGTATGACCAGTGGCAACCCGATTGGCCACTATTTGGTCTCTCCGTGGAAGATATGTTAAAAAAGGGCCCATCAGGCCCTTAAATAATAAATAATCGTTAATATATAATAGTTAATAAATAATCGTTCCCTGAAGTAGTGGCCACTTTATCCTGGACACCCTATGTAATGATTAATTATTCTTATTAATTATTAATTTAATATTTACTTTATCATTTTAGTTTGTTCATATCACACTATTAGGCCCGGATCAGTTTTATCCACCCCTTGTCGGACTGAAGCAAGTTTGTCCCAATCCCTCACTCACAAGTAATTTTCTATGTATCTACAAGTAGCAGTATTTCCTTAGCGAAAATGATGCACAATGTAGGTACAGCCAATCCAACTTGGCAGACGTTTTGTACTGCCGTATCACTAACTTTATAAGTGTACATGAGCGAATTGCTTAATAATAAAGTCAGCGATCCCATTTCCTAACCATACTTTTGTTTATCCCCTTAAATTATCGGCTTAAATCTAAAAAAATGGAAAATCTAGTTCTAATAAAACTTCCATGGCTGCGAAATATTCATAGTAATTGAGTTATTTTTACTTCTTCTAAAAAAAAAAATAAAAAAAAAAAATAAAAAAAAACCACACCTAAAAACCTATAAAAAGGGTTTTGAGAAAAAAGTGTGAATTTTTCCTACGTTCAAGGTTTTTCTTGTTACATAACCGATACATTACAGCGGGATCGAAACCTACTTCGGAAGTTTTATCGGGTTCTATACGGACTTTAAAAAAACCATAAAAACACTGAGTATTGGCACCTCGCAGGCTTTATTGAGCGATAAAAAATGTTCCTTTATTTAGCTTTCCAGCCTACTACGGATAGCGGAGGCTAACGTTTCGCTCGAACACACGTGTTTTTCTATCCTTGTGACGGATTCCGTGTGATTTTCCTAACTCTTAATTCAGATGAATTCTGAATCGTGCGAATCCCCGTTGTCTATGATGAAACAACCTAACTCTCCCTTTCAGAATCAGGTTAACATAAGGTTTATGTATTATTTTTTTCTTGAGGAGTCTGAAACTTTATTTATTCCATCGTCAAGAAATTCCTTTAATCCTTATATATATATAACTCAAAATTTGTTTCTATGTATGTTTGTATGTTCCCAATAGACGGCAGCGGTCGTAAGATGCTAGTTAATTACGGCGCGCAATATACGCTAGGTCAGAACCTCCAAAACATCCTTCTACTTCGTAAACGGCGCTACCCTTCGCAACCAAATTGTTCGGTTCCCGAACTTTTGTTATTATGGTAGCTAATAGGCAGTTTGTTAGTGCTGGCGATTCGTGACAAGTGGAGAAGCCTTGACGGTTCGCTACGGGTGTTCCGAGTGAAGCATGGTTTGCATTATTGATAGGTGGTAGACAGGAATTTGATATTTTGTGTGATGCACGGGACGGAAAACGGATTTGTTTGGTGGACCTTTTCCGTTAATTCGCTACCGCTAAAAACTGTACCCCAATTTATTTTTTATAAATAAAACTTTATTTAAATTTATTCATAGGCTTACTTCTTGGGTTCCAATAACCAAAAGCAACATGAAGGCAAACGTTTTTTATGGTTATCCAAGGGGGCTATTCATTTTGTGCTGGGCTTGATAGTGGAAAAATTGTCGTTAAACACGATTGATCGACAGAAACTCAGAAACTAATGAACCGATTTTTACGACATTTTCAAGGATTGGGTGGTTTAGCTCCCAGACGTTCCTTTATAGATTTTATTACCGTTAGTTTAATTGAAGTCGGTGCGCAAGCGCAAACGTTACTTTCATATAACGTCGATTAATCAATAATTATTACTTGTACTTTGTTAATCAACTAATTCTATACGCCCGTGATACAAAATGTGAAGAACCTATACTGAACACCCAACTTGGCCGACGCTATTTTTTTCCCCATGAGGAGCTTGGTGTCAAGAGTCATATCCGAATATTTTGCCTCATTGGCATGAGTGATGACCTTGTTACTAAGATAGATTGGTATGTATTTGATTTAACGGTTGGTAAAATCAAAATGGACTAATTTTGCCTCATTAATCTTTATTCTCCAATTAAGTGTCCAGTCATGGAGGTTTTTGGTGGATCATCCAAGTTTTGAGGTCGATTCGCAATCGTCTTCACCAACGGCGTAGACCGCAGTAGGTATAATCAGCAAAGAACGCCTGGGTGTTTCCCACTTGTTCAGTTAAATCACTACATCACTAAATATGTTAAATCCCTAAACCTCTACTCTTGTGATGTAGAGGATGTACAGGGAGGGGCCAAGTGCACAGCCTTAGGACATAATTTTATACGATAAATTATGAAAATTCTTTCATACGATCATGCAGCATAAAATAGTTTTATATATATATAAGCCGTACGGTTTAGGCGTTGCAGTGAACCGTTTGTCATTCAATTACGCGAAGCGGATCCACTCAAGGGGGCGGCGCAATGAGTAGCTTTAAGCGAAATCATCAGAACGAATTCTGATCCTCCATTTGGAGGACAGCTGATAACGTCCGCGACGCCCGAGGCAGTCGGACGAAAAGCCCCAACCTGGAATGGTTGTTTCCTTGACTTACTTTACTACTTATTAGTTAGCTGCCAACGATTAAGTAGTTGAATTTTGATAATGTGCCCTAGACTTCGTTGAATAATTATCTATGGGCCTTTGATCTGCTTAGTAGAGCTATATTAATCACAAAAAGTAAACCATTGTGTAAAAATTTTCAGTGTCTTCAAAGAACACCAGGAACTAGTAGATACTGAGCTCCTGAGCTCCACAAACGCATCTACATTCACACTCGCTCCAACGCACGAACACTCGTACATCGCCCTTTGTTGCGTCTACCCTTCCCTTTGCCCCTCAGTTTTCAAACCATTAACGGAATTTACAGCGGAGATAATGTCGGTGTTTGCCGTAAGTCACAGCCGATGCCCAGGCTTGAGCGAACCGGGCAGATAACTGTTCGGCCCATTATCATCCATATGAGGCTACTTCTAATCGCACGCCCGCCATCTCAACTAAAATATTCTCCTCGCCGGGGCATTTCTCCCATAAATCCCTCCGCTTCCTCTCTGGTTGTTGAATGGACGCCCTACACATTGGAAAATCTCCGGTTGTCTGACGTTGATTGAAATATGACGTTTAGAGTCATATTACGTTGAGCATTATGGTTTGCTTTGGATGTACATTTCTTCCACACAACAACGCTGCGGCTATATCACAAACTGACATTCAAGTTATTCTACCCTAAATGGATAATGAGTAACAAAACTATTTATAAGAAATTGCGATGTAGCTCGAATCCTTGCCATTTGTGTATTCAACCATTTATAATGAGTATTGAACGAAGGGAACGATATCGGTTTTTGCAAAGCTTTTAGAGTAAATGATGATGGAAAGGAAATGGATATGTCTTAGTTCTGGAGACATTCTCATTTCATTGTCTCACTCCAGAAAAATAGCACGCTTATTACCGCTTATAAGTCTTTCCTTGGGAAATGTAACTCCATCAGTTTTCATCCGACAGAAATGGTTCACCGTTCGTGGGAAATATCAATATTAATGCATAATGTTCCGTTGCCAAAATCGGCTCAGAAATTGAATTAGCTGAACCAAACGCTCTGAGTAACGTGATTCGCTAGCTACAGGCTTGCTACTTGTTTCATTAACTCCGATAAAAATGAAGGCGATTTTAACAGGGGATATTGTTAAACTTGGGAGTATTTTTGTGGTTTTGTTCGATAACCTAGTGTGCCGAATGGGCGAAATTTTCTGTTCTTTTTCTCCCTAAGAAGTGAAATTTGGAAGGAAGCGTCTCTTGGACATTAAAAAATGAATCGAATGACGGATTTCAGCTTAATCTCTCTGATAGGTGGCGATTTTATTTCAGTTTGGATCCAGACCCCCTTGTAGGAGGTGCACCATGAATCGCGTTTTTGGCCGATAATATAACTTTCCCTTTTCTGCCCTTCGAGGTGTTGGAAAAACAAAAGCAGGAGGAGGGGAGGGGTGCAGTGATTACTTTCAAACCTCTTCAGGATCCACGGGGACATTAAGGTGGGGGAGAGTGGATTCCCTGCTGAAAAATTATCGAAACTCGCTCTGAAGAATAAAATGTTGCTAGAAATTGACAAATCCGAAAAATTCGATATATTTTAAAACGCTATATCTCGAAATCTATCAGGTCTACAGAGATAATAATGGTCTAAAAACGTAGAAATCTGGTAAAATTTAAAAACGTATTCGGTAGATGTTACCGAAAAACCAGTCCTTTAAGGTTAAAATCACCATAAACTGGAAGAAAGTAACAAATTTCGCGTTTTTTCGATTATTGAGAAGGTTGCGTTTGGAGCTCGAGGCCTCAAATTTGGATTAATCATTGGGCCAAAGTGCACAAAATAGAATATGTTTTACTAACAAGTATGCCTTAATTAACGCATTCCACACAAATGGGTTTTGCTCATCAACGAACACACCTGAGCTAAAAATCACAACTACCGGATTTGACGCATGGTTAGTGGACTACTAGGGAAACGACAATTTTAAAAGAACCCACTCTGGTACAACATAATACAAATGAAATGGCAGGATCTTTACCCATCAGATATCTAGCCAGCAGGTGTTCCATATTGTTGCATTTTAGCTGTTAGGTTCAAAGTGGCACCAAAGAGTGACAAGTGGAGATCGTGAAGATGAAATTATAATTGAAGTTCTAACCACGAGTAGGTGAAGCAATTATGAATCTCCTCTCTCCGATCCAGACAATGGGCGAAAAATCTCCCAGTCCTGGCAGAACACTGACATAATATTGTTTTAATTCTAAGAGATCATAGGTTATACAAACGCAAATTTGCAAATACCCTGTATCGTTATTCATGAAACACACAGATCAGTTGGAACCCGCAGATCAACGATAGAGCATGAGAGTACATCAGCAATGCTTACAGACGTACGATGAATATTTTTTACGTCAAAAGAGAATGTGCTTAGAAACTGTGTCATTAAGATTGAAACATGTAATTGGAAATGACACGTTAGGCAACGATTTATTCATACTAAAATATATTTTCTGTAATCTCTCAGTGCAATAATGATATGAATATGACATTGTAATGATCGTGTAAATTGTTGGTACGAAAATGTATCTAAACGCTATTGTAACGAATTATCATGAAACATTCAGAATTATTAATTAACCTCTTTAATTTCTCTCTAAAAAGATCAAACAACGTTATTTTACCGTGCCTTGACCAGCACCAAGAATTGCAAAAATGAGCGGGATATTAGGTTAATTCTTTTCTTAATCGCTCAGCATAATGAAATTTGAAACGGGGTCTTGCTCGGCAGGTAGAATAGAATAACGACGAACGAAACCACCCTGAGCAACTGCGTGAGCTGTTAGGTTAATCTCTCCCATATTTGTACAAATTATTATTTAGAAAAAGTTGCTTTACCATTGAATTGACAACTATTCATTTTAGCGAATTTTTGTAGAAAATGAAGCTATTGCAATGGCTCGGAAAATTTTAAAAACAAAATTTTTGAAAAATTTCTTCATCGAAATCCGTTTTGAGGCATGTACTGGAACAAATCCTAGAGCTTAACGTTATATATATATATATATATATATATATATATATATATATATATATATATATATATATATATATATATATATATATATATATATATATATATATATATATATATATATATATATATATATATATATATATATATATATATATATATATATATATATATATATATATATATAAGTAGTAAGTGGGTACGTTTGGACCAACTGAGAGAAAACTAACAGTAAAATATTTAAAGTGAAAACTAACAGTAAAATATTTAAAGTGAAAACTAACAGTAAAATATTTAAAGTGAAAACTAACAGTAAAATATTTAAAGTGAAAAATAACAGTAAAAACTTTTCAACACAAAACATCAGAACCAGTGACTTTTTCATTTTGGGGCGGTAAGTTAAAAGGATCTCTCCAATAAAAATAAAAATGTCTCAGCCATTTTTACAATTTTCACTTAAGCATATCGAATTCATTGAATGTTTCGCGTATATCGATAGAGATAGAGATATGAAAGTATACAGGTTTATTGAGCAACTAGTATACGGAGAAATCTCAGCTGATAAAATTGCAAATTTTAAAACACAGTTGAAAAATGTAGGGGTTGAAAATTTCGTAAATACCGTTAAGAAAACAATACCAGTATCTCCGAAAAAAGACGTGAAATATAAAAGGAAAAATATCAAAGAAAATATGTTGGAGAATTACGTTATTCGTAATAATCGAGATAAGAAATTTCTACAAGAGTTGAACGTAAAGATTTTTTTAAAGATGATCCCAGATAAAAATATAATTGTGGACGATGGTAATATTATCGATATAATATTACCTTGATTTCGTATTCACCTTTTGCAACTCCGTCAGTTCGTAGTATTCTGAGGGGTTAGTTAAAAGAACATCGATATAAAATTAAAGATAAATGAATTTAATTGACGTAGATAATTTTATATCAATGTTTTTACGTAAGAACATCGATATGTACAACTATTCAAAAAACAGAATTCTAGAAAAAACTTATTGGTTCAGGCTCGAAAGAACCAAACAATTGTTAACCGAGATCAAAATTTGCGGCTCACATGTGAGCCATAAAATTTCGTATGAAATGAAAAAGCCGCAGTCGGGTTTCCGACCGCGGCTTTTTCGTATGAAATGAAAAAGCCGCGGCTGGAATTCAAGCCGCGGCTTTTTTAGTCAATTGACTTGTATTCGACTTTAACGTTAAAGGGGGTGGGTCCAAATCGGACCCCCCCACTTTAAGAGTTTTCAAAACTATTCTTTAAATGTTCTCGACTTGTATTCGACTTTAACGTTAAAGAGGGGGAGCGATTTGCTCCCCCTCTTTAAGAATTTTAAAATCTTCTTTAAATGTTCTCGACTTGTATTCGACTTTACATAGGACCCTCCGTCGATTCGACGGGTACGAGGTATTTACTGTTAAAAAATAAAATTGACTCGTATTTACCTTTCATCGTACCCGTCTGGTAGACGGGTACGAGGTATTTACTGTTAAAAATCAAATTGACTTGTATTCTACTTTAACGTTAAAGAGGGTGGGCGAATCGCCTCCCCTCTTTAAGGAATTGTGTTTTAAAAGAATATATTCTATAATAAAATGGAAATGAATAGGGAGCAGCTATTGAAAAAAATTAATTTTGAAAACAACACAAACAAGCTTTCTGAACTAGAAATCGGAAAACCTTACAAAATTATAAACTTTGAATTTGTGTCAACGAAATACTCGTGGGAGGCTGTTATAGCCAATCTAGGAGAATTTAGAGTGTTCATACCAGAAAGATGTATTCAAAAATTTGATAAAAACGAACTCCAAGCTCTAGTTGAGTACGGTGTTTGCTTAGTGTACCATGGAATCACCAAATCAATAAATGGGAGAGACATGTATAACATCAAGTTTGTTTAAAACCCAATCTATTAAATGTGGGGGCGATTCGCCCTCACCTTTAAATATTAATAAAAACGTTTTAATGGAAATTTTCCATTAAAACAACAATATTATACTAAATAGTATCCATACAAGAAAAAGCGGGTGGATAATATAAAAATTGAGGGATTAGTTAAAAGAATCTCTTTTCTAATAAAAATGAACGATACGAAAAAAAATGAAGGGTTAGTTAAAAGAACCCCTACTATAATAAAAATGCAAGATACTATTAAAAAACGATATGCAGATAAAATCTGTGAAAAATGTGATCGAAAAATCACATATAAAAACTGGGCTCGTCATTTAAAAGCACCATTCCATCTAAAAAATGACCCTAACCAAACTCTTAAACCTCAACAAAGAGTCGTTGAGAAAGGATTCAGAGTTAAAGATTTGAGAAATGAAGCGAAAGATTACAATTTAAAAGGTGGTTATAAAATGAAGAAAAATAATCTTATTACAGCTTTAAATGATATTAAAAATGTATACTTTAAGAAAAGTGATCTAGAAAAACTAACTGTTAAAGAACTACGCGAAATAGCTAAAGAAAAACATATTAAAATTAAAAAACCGAATAAAAAAATCAATATCATCGAACATCTAATGCACCCACAAGGGCATGCATTTAAAGTAAAAACAGGAAAAATGTTCAATTTCGACGATGACTTGGTTAATGAAAACAAAGAAAAACGAAAATCTCCTTTTACTATTATAGAAACTAAATCTCGATACATTAAAAAATTTAAAACTACAGAAATCGATTATTGTATAAAATTATCTAATATCATACAAGTCGAAAAAGCTGTATTTGCTATGTTAAATTTGGCTAAAGAAAAATCTAATTTCCAAACCGGGGATAAAATTATGATCGTTGCCCAAAACCCTCATTTTCACCATGATATATCGAAAGATTTAAGTAGTAAATCAAACGTTTTTTCTAGTATACAAGCTAAAGAATTTACCCAACACGTAAGCAACATTATTAGTTCAAACGAAAACGTTGACATAACAAATACTACGTTTCACATTAAAATCATCAATTTACCGAGAGGAGCAAAAGGTGTCAAAATATTAAATTTGGCTGAGAGTAAACACACAAAAAAATGTATCACTCAAATTAAAAATGTCGATAACTTATGCTGTCCAAGAGCCATAATTACCGCGTTAACTTATCATACTAAGGATATTTTCAATCGGAAACTCTCAGAAATTAATGTAAAACATATAAGAATGGGCCGCCCAATTCAACTAGATTTAGCTAAAGAACTTTGCGAAAAAATGGGTTCATACACCGAGGAAGGTTTCACATTGCAAGATATCAAAGTTGTTGAAGAATTATTAGACATTCAAGTTAAAGTTATCTGCGCCGAAAATTTCAATACCGTTATTTACGAAGGACAAAAGAAAGATACTATAATTTATCTTTATAAAGATGGGAATCATTTTGATGTTATTAATAGTGTAGCAGCCTTTTACACCTCCTCATATTACTGTAAAAATTGTGATACTCCCTATAATAATAAAGAGAAACATGAATGCAAAAAGACTAGAAATAAAGATGTCTGTCCTCTCTGTAAACAAATACAACACGATGAAAAAGATAAAAATAAAATATTCTGTAACGATTGTAACCGTTATTGTTATAATGATAATTGCTTTAAAAATCATAAAGAAGTTTGTAAAATAATCTATAAATGTTTAAACTGCGGGAAAATTTGCAAAAGAACCGACGAACATAGATGTGGTTCTGGAAAATGTCGAAACTGTCAAGAAATATTCGACGATATAGGTGGTCATGAATGTTTTATGTTAGCAAGACGATCAAACGGTGGGTATTGTACAGTACCTTGTACTTGTAATAATCGTTCTGATATCACAGCAGAAAAATGTACTTACACCGAAAAATACATAACATTTGATTACGAAGCAATGCAGGAAACAGGAACCCATGAAGCAAATCTTGTTATAGCTCACTACCACGATGGTACTAAATTCGTATTCAAAACTAATGAGGAATTTTGCGAGTGGTTGATTTCAAGTAAACACAAAGGTTACACTGCCATAGCACATTATGCAAAAGGATATGATTCTCAATTCATTCTGAAATACTGCGTCGAAAATACTCTGAAACCTTACACTATTTATAATGGAACTAAACTAATGTTATTAGAAATTAAAGGAATAATAAGAATAATCGATAGTTCTAACTTCGTTGCATCTCCGTTATCTGCTTTTCCAAAAACGTTCGGATTAACAGAACTAAAAAAAGGATATTTCCCCCATTATTTCAATACTCGAGATAATCAAAATTACGTTGGTCCAATTCCTGATACTAAATTTTATGGGGCTGATTCAATGAAACCCGAAGTAAGAAAAGCATTTTTGAAATGGCACGCTGAAAAAGTAAAGGAAAATTATATATTCGACTTTCAGAAAGAAATATTAGAATATTGTGAATCAGATGTCGATATTTTGCGAAGGGGTTGTATTGAATTTAGGAAGCAATTTTTAGACATAGCTAATATCGATCCTTTCCAATATTTAACTATAGCGAGTGTTTGCATGGCCATTTTTCGGTCCTTATATTTACAGGAAAATACGATAGCAAGTATCAAAGAGGACAGAAAGGAAATGTTTAGCAAAGGATCTATCACTTGGCTGAATACTTTTAAAAATGTACAGCACGCATTGAATGGAGGGGAAGTAACTGTTTGTGGTGCCAAAGTTGATGGTTTTGATCAAATTACTAACACGGTTTATCAGTATCACGGGTGTTTTTGGCACGGCTGTCCTACATGTTTTCATGAAAATACTCCCAATAATGTAAATCATCTATCTATGGGAGACTTGTATGAAAAAACGAAGGAAAGGAGTAAACAAATCATTGACGCTGGATACCAATTAGTAGAAATGTGGGAATGTAACTGGATTAAATCGAAAGAGGGTAAAGCAGCAGTAAAAAGTAGTGGAAACGTAATAGTGGAACCATTAAATCCTAGAGACGCATTTTTTGGTGGCAGAACCAATGCTAGTAAATTGAAAGTCGTAAATAAAAAATTAAGATATATCGATGTTTGTAGTTTGTATCCAACAGTTCAATATTTCGATTATTATCCCTTAGGTCATCCAACAAAAATTCATAAACCTGAGAAATATGATGAAAATTGGTACGGTTTAATCAAATGTAAGATATTACCTCCTAAAAAATTATATCACCCAGTTCTACCGATCAAAAGAGATAAACTTTTATTTATTTTATGCGAAAAATGTTTTGTAGATAAATGTAATACTTGTTCACACGATGAAAATGAAAGAGCTCTGGTTGATACTTGGACTACAGATGAAGTAAATAAAGCTATTGAAAAAGGTTATAAGATTCAAGAAATTTACGAAGTATGGCATTTCAAAGAAAAAAGTAATGAATTGTTCAAAGAATATGTAAAAACATTTATGAAAATAAAACTAGAGACTAGCCCGTGGGAAAGCGACTTTGAAACTATTGAAGAATATATAAAAAGCGTTAAAGAAAGTCTCGATATAGATTTAGAAAAAGAAAGTATTAAACCAAATCCTGGACGAAGAGCAGTAGCAAAGATTTGTTTGAATTCTTTGTGGGGAAAGTTTGGGCAAAGATTGAACATGTCACAATCTGAATATGTTGTTGATATAACAAGATGGTACGATATACTTTTAGATGACAGACTAGAAATTGGTTCATGCCAATTTCTGAATGACAATATCGTGCAAATATCTTATAAATTTTTGAATCAATACATCGAAGATAGTTTTTCAACTAACGTTTTTGTAGCTGCTTTTACCACATCCAATGCAAGATTGAGACTATATGATATGCTTGATAAAATAGGAAAGAATGTTGTTTATTATGATACAGATAGTATTGTTTATATTGATGATGGGAAAAATTCTGTAAAAACTGGCTGTATGTTGGGTGAGTGGACTGATGAATTGGGAAAAAATAATCACATTGTAGAATGGATTAGTACTGGTCCAAAGAGTTACGCTTATATAACCAATCAAGGAAAAGAAACTATGAAAGTTAAAGGATTTACTTTGAATTATCAAAACGGTAAATCATTAAATAGAGAAGCTATGAATAAAATGTTAATAAAAGAAATAAACAGCGTTAAGCTTAAATATAACATGATTACGCGAAATGTAAAAGATAAAACATTAGTAAACAAAGAAGTGGAAAAAGAGTTTAAATTTCAATATGATAAACGAAATATAATGGAAAACAAAGAAACCGATATTATCGATACTTTACCTTGGGGATATTAAACGTAAACATTTAAGAAACTCTTTATATAAAAATCGGTAGTAAACGGGTACGTTTGGATCATTAACAGGGATTCAAGTCGTTAAATGAAAAAGTCACTTGGTCTGATGTTTTTGTGGCAACTTTTAAAATTGAAACGATGAGTTAAAGGAATGGGGTTTTATAATAAAAGATGGCCGATAAATTTTTGGAAAGAATCAATGGTAGGAGCGAATTTAGTACATTTAATGATTTAAAACGTAACAAACCTTATGTGATCCTTAAAGCGGAAAAGGTGAAAGCTAAATTTGGCGAAACTATAGCGGTAGACTTGGAGGGTGGCTTTACCAACATATTGTTACCAATTCATTTTTAAAAAAATAGGTTTAACCAAGAGGGGGATTTAGAAACACTCGTGAAAGACAAATATAAATTGATCTATAAAGGTAAAGTGACACTTAAAAATGGTAATAAAATGCATTGTATAGAGTTTACAGAATGAGCTGATGGTATAATTAATATATACAATTTTTAGTGATACATGTCATTAAAAATTAAAACCTACTGTAATTTTTTAGAGTTTCACTAAAGTTTCTAATGGGAAAAAAATATTCTTTTAACTTACCGCCCAAAAAGAAAAAGTCACTGGTTCTGATGTTTTGTGTTGAAAAGTTTTTACTGTTATTTTTCACTTTAAATATTTTACTGTTAGTTTTCACTTTAAATATTTTACTGTTAGTTTTCACTTTAAATATTTTACTGTTAGTTTTCACTTTAAATATTTTACTGTTAGTTTTCTCTCAGTTGGTCCAAACGTACCCACTTACTACTTATATATATATATATATATATATATATATATATATATATATATATATATATATATATATATATATATATATAATTGAGGTTGATAATGACCAGGCTAGTCGATGTTTAACAGGGTTTTTATTTGTTCTGCGACGTTTCGGTCCTGGAGCAGGACCCTATTCATGCAGATGAACAAACAATATTGTTCTTCATTAATAGATAGGTACTAATGTCACAGTTTTTTTGTTTATAAACTACGATATGTTGTTTATAAACTACATTTATGGTACTATTGGTTATTGGATGGATCCAACATCAAGAGAAATGAAACCCCTGCTGTGGAAGAGATTTATAGACGATGTATTTCTAGTGTGGCCGCATGGTGAGGAAGAACTACAACTTTTCTTGGCAGACATCAATTCGCGATACTCCGTCACTTTCACTTGGTCATATTCATCAACAGCCATTACATTTCTCGACGTCAACATCACTCTACAAGAAGGGAATTTCATCACCACTGTACACATCAAACCCACGAATCAACAATTATACTTGCATTACGACAGCTGCCACCCTCCACATACAAAACGATCAATCCCGAGATCGTTATCAATCCGAGGTCATCGAATCAATAACAAAAAAGAAAATCTCGAATCCTATCTGTCAAGCCTACAAAGCAAGCTGGTTGAAAGGGGCTACCCAAAGAAATTTGTTAAAGATCGTTTAGTGCCAGCCCACGTACAGTACACAGCAACGCCACAAGCTACTACGGACCGAGTGCCACTAGTCACTACATTCTTCTTTGGAGCCCAAAAATTAAATAGTATACTTCGTGAGCTACAACCCATTTTGACAGCCAACTCACAGACAAGAGAAATTTTCCAAGAAACACCACGAGTGACGTATCGTCAAGGAAAAAATATTGGTGAAATCTTGTCGCACCGTCACCCTCAACCGACGCAGTCTACAGAGCAACCTGGGTTACATCCTTGCGGCCGACTCAGATGCAAACTTTGCAACCTTGTGATTGAAAGCACACATTTTACTTCGGCAAACACTACACATTCCTACAAATGTGTAAACTCAGCAGAGTGCCAATCCAAAATGTGTGTTTACCAATTAATATGCCAGAAATGCACGAACATGAATCAACAAGGTTTCTACGTTGGCAAAGCATCGCAAATGAATCTGAGGATGAATAACCATCGTGCTTCAGTTACCCATAACCAGCCACTCCCAATCAACGAACATGCAAGATCTCATGATGCATCATTTGATCAATGTTTTGGGGTGAAGGTTTTGAAGAAGATGCCACCAGGTTCTAACGACCGACTTCTCCACCAATCAGAAAAAGCACACAAGTGGGTTTTGAAAGCAAACGTACCTCCCGGCCTCAACATTAACGATTGAAATTATCTTCACCTTGCGATTGAAATTATCTACATACATCTCCCTGTCAACAAGCCATCCCATCACCTGAACAATCTATAAATTATTTTTTCATTTTCATTTTCAACTTCTAACTTGTGAACAAGATTCATTCGAAATATCAAAAACAACTTTTTCCTTTCTTCGTTTATCTATTAATAATTCAAAACAAATTATATATATATATATATATATATATATATATATATATATATATATATATATATATATATATATATATATATATATATATATATATATATATACATGTCATTCCAGACGATAACTCTCCTAAGGATTGGGATAAGAATTCCGTTCTTGCGGGAAAAAATCAAGCTTTCCAAACGAAAAGATGAGTTTGCTGGACAGACCTTTTTGAGCACTTTAAATTTGTCAAAAAACGTATTCAATAAACCATTAATGATGGCTAGAAAATACTAAAAATCGTTATATAAAAAATAAAAGCTAAAATAAAGTTTATTAACTATAATATAGGACATTCAAAAATGTATTTTATGCTGAAGAATATACGTAAAATTCATCAAAATTTGCTAAAAATCCGATAAAAACTGCAAAAAATGCTAAAAATTCAAAACCTCTATTTGAGTAGGAGATTATTATTTAGAAAAAGTTGTTTGCCATAAAATTAGAAGTTAAACAATTTCCTTGCATTCAAAATGCTCAAATTTTAAAACAATTTAACATTATATAATACACTAGTTTACGAAAATTTGCTTATCCGATCATGCTGCATGATTGGAACTTTTTACAACAGGACATTGATGACGCCCTCAATCATAAATCGCCGGGACAATACATCGACAGCACTCGCGCTCATCCTCTCTGATAACGTCCCCCCCCAACCCCTCCATCATACCTCAGCGAGATTTCTCATTAATTTGCTGAAGGGGCAATCTTTGGTCTGCAGGTAAACCCGCCTCTTCCCGCTTATCGCTCGGCGGTATCTTTTCATTAGGAATTGATAGATGACTGTGGTATCCTCTTCTGCTCCCCTAATCATTTCGCTCTTCTGATTCCATTAACAGCCGTAACGATCGGCGTATCGGGCGCTAACGGTTAAGCTAAGGCTCCCGCGGGAAGGGAGACCTCTCGCCCATAACCTTTCGCCCATCGCACCCGTGGGAGTCAAGTCAACCGTTAAGGGCGTTAAGCGAAATGCCCGTTTAAATGCTCGGGATAATTTCGAGGACCTTTACGGGCGCTTTGCCTCCGGGTTGTACTGCGTCGGAACTCGCTGTCGCGGTCTTCCGCTTATAGTTATATCCAAGGAAAACCAGGACCTACCGCTCAGCATGAAATAATGAGTTCAAACTCCATTAAACGCCGTGTCCAGCAAAAAGGGGATGGTTTCGTACATTCTCCACACAACCATAACTCCACTTAGAGTGAAATTAATTTCTAATGTGTCTATAAACGATATAGTTTTTAGTGGGAAACACACTTAGTGCGGAATAGCAGTATGGGGTGTAATTACCTAGTTAGGATTATTTATTTTATTTATTTTATTTATTTTATTTATTTATTTATTTATTTTAATCATACAAATTCATTTTATAGATATGGTACAAATTGAACAACTTAAGCTACTCACTTCGATTTCTTTCCCAACGATAGGCTTGGCCCGTGTTGTTGGGGAAGGTCTTGGTGATTCGCTCATGTCTTACAATCTATCTATTCTATGATACAAACGGTACTTAAAAATATAATGTTATGTATATAATGTTCTTATAATAATTTTCTAAAATAATCACTGTACATAAATACTGCTTAAAACAGTTTCACATCCCGCTTCCCCCTTTTCTACAAGCCAGGTTAAAATATGTTTTTTGTAGTTTTGTCTTGTGAAACTTTGAGCATTTTTCATATGGCCCTCTAGCGCTCTGTGGATAATGTAAATAATGAATTTCGGATTGTGAGTTGACAACGTTAGTCTTGGTCTGGGTGCAATTACATTTCCTGCGGCTACGTACCTTGTTGTATACATTGGGTTACGTTGTGAACCTATTATTTGTGGATCCTTATGGAATTGCAGAAGTAAATTTTTAATATATAATTGCCTTATAGTAAATAGCTTAGCGATATTAAATACATTGCTTGATGGAGTCCTAATCGGTAAAGACAGCATAATTTTTACAATGATTTTTTGGCGTACATGTAATTTATTAATATGGGTTGAGAATGTCCCACCCCAAGCAATTATGCCATATTGAAGTACAGATTGTAGCATACTGTAATAAATTAGTTTTATCGTATTTCTAGGGAGTGTGTGTCGAATATTATAGAATATATACATGTATTTATTAATTTTATTGTGAGTATAGTCAATATGAGGTTTCCAGTTTAGCTCTTCGTCCAAGACTAACCCAAGATACTTATGCTCAGCTACACGTTCTATTTTCCCACAGGAACAGTTATTATTTGATCTACATGTATGTAGTATGATGCTTAAATTTTTATCGTAAACATATGATTTCATTCCTCCATAAATAATTAATTTTGACTTTTTAGTGTTCAATGTAAGATAGTTTTCACAGAACCATCGTCCAATCACATTGATTGCTAGGTTTGCCTTGCTATATACATTCTCCCACGTGTCACCTTCAACTAACACGGCAGTGTCATCCGCAAATAAATACATTTTGGTATTGGGTAGTTCTAGAGATGCCACTTCGTTTATATACACCAAAAACAATAGTGGACCCAATGTACTTCCTTGAACTACACCAAAATCATTATTGCTTTCTTCACTAGAGCATTCGCCGATTGCCACTCGTTGGGTTCGGTTTCTCAAGTAGCTCTTAAACCATTCTAAGCTGGGGCCTATGATTCCTAATTTAACTAACTTGTACATAAGTTGTTCTCTATCGATTGCATCGAATGCTTTAGCGATATCGAGTAGTATGAGAGCACCTTTCTTGTTCTTGTCCCTAATGTCGTAAAGGTCCGTGGTTAGTGCAAATACCGCATCATTTACCCCTTTATTTTTGCGGAAACCAAATTGGTTCATAGGTATTTATTGAATTGTTTTCTTCAAGATATGAGTACAGCAGATTTTTCACGAATTTCTCCAGTATTTTGGACAGCGTGCTTAACATAGAGATTGGTCTATAATTTCCGAGTTCACCCACCGTCCCGCCTTTGAAAATTGGGATGACCTTTGCAGCTTTGAATGCTTCAGGGAATGTTGCTGTTGTGAGACTAAGATTGTATATGTGAAGAAGAGGTTTTTTCAGACTCGTTATATGGTTTTTTATAAGATGTACCTGGATGCCGTCTATACCTGGTGACGAGGATCCCTTCATAGTTTGTAGTAGTTTGTCGAGATCTGTCTCCGTCATCATTCTAAGAGAAAAGATTGTGTCCGCCACCTCATTTGAAGGCGGAGGATCTGGGGGCTTCTGAATATTTGAGAATTTCGCAGCGAGCTTTTCTCCTACTTGGGAAAAATATGAGTTTAGTGAATCGCAAGCTTTTTTACGCGCTACATTTTCCGGGACGTGATCATTTTTCATTATTTCTTTGATCAGTGGACATTCTGATTTATTTCTTCCGTTTGTTCCTCGTATTGCAGATTTGATAGTGTCCCAAGTTTTTTTCATATTACCTTGGGCTTTCTCTATTTCATTGGCAAAGTATGTCTTCTTCGCTGCTCTTATTAACTCCTTTACTTTATTTCTATAACGATTTGATTTTTCCTTTAAATTGAAATTTAGTGGGTTTTTCGTCGAAAGTTTTTTCAGTTTATCTCTTATCCTTATTGATTTAATCAGGCCTCTAGTTATCCAGGGTGTTAGTTTGACTTCCCTGCTAGTAATTCCTTCAAGTTCGGTGGCCATTTCAACGCCGGCGTTCAACAATCTTATAAATTCATTTGCAGCAAGGTTAACATCGTTGGTCTTTGTTACTGTTGACCAGTTAGTTTCACTAAGTAGTATCCTAAGTTCATCTTCATCTACTTTTTTCAAATTGTACATTTTCTTGCGGCTCAGATGGGTTTTTAGTGGCATAATTAGGGCCGTGGAAAAGTGGTCAGTTATCGTACTCTTAATGACAGCTGGGGAAAGTTCAAGTATTTTAGTTTTAACAAATATATGGTCTATAGCAGTTTTGGACATTCCTTGGACTCGAGTTGGTTCATTTATCAGTCCAATGTACCCCAGTGATAGTAAGGTGTCGGTATAATTGTCGATATTGTCATTACTACTTAGTAGGTCAAGGTTCATGTCACCGAAAATAAAAGAATGGTTACTCGATAGGGTTTCAAGGTTTGATTTTAGCTGTGAGATGAAAAGAGAAATATCATTTTGGGTTTGGGATGGGGTTCTGTAGATACCTATGATGCTGTACGTTTCTGGACCAATTTGGAAACTAATGTTGAGGCCTGTGGCTCCTGTCATGACAATTGTTTCTTGTTTACAACTTAATCTTTCATTAGCATATATGGCCACTCCATCATTTCTGTTGCGGGTGGACACTGAATAAAAGGAATTGTAACCTGGAATATTAGTTAAGTTATAGCAAGAGGAACTAAAAGTTTCAGTAAAGATCAGAATGTCTGGTTTTGTTGCCGTAGATTCAAGCCAGCACAATACTTCATCTAAATTTCTACTTAGGCTACGTATGTTCATATGAAATATGAACATATTTTCCGCTAAATTAAATTTACTTACATAATCACTAAGACTGTCATATGTTGTTGAAGATGGATTTAGGTCCTTGTCGAAAACTGATGTCACTATTTGGTCACTTACAGTCTCATATGTTGGTGAAGACATGATGAGATCCACTTCAAATTCTGAGTTTTGAGATTCGGAAGCCATATCTTACAGTTTTGGGTTCACCCTATCAATAAATCTCTTCAAAGCTCGTTTATATACTGGGCACCGCTCGCTATCCACAGGATGGTCATGTTGGAGGTTAGCTCTCTTGCAGTTTATGCACTTCCTTGGCTCTGGTGGCTGGATCCCTTTGAAGGGGCACTCTTGCGTGCCATGACTGCCTGCACACCTCGCACAGGCCTCTTCAAAGCTCATGACATTTGTTTGACTTTGCGTTGTGCCCAAATCCCTGGCATTTGTAACACCTAGTTACTTCCACAAAGTCCGCAACTCGACATCTGTCCATGCCAATGTAGAGAATTCGGTGCTCCAATAATGCCTTGCGCAGTGCTTCGCTGACCTGGGTGACCCATATGCAGTCCTCAATAGGTGAGCCATCAGCCCTTGTTCTTCGACCAGTCGGGAAGGATGGCTTGAACTGTTTCTCCCAATCCTCTTTGCTGTAGTTATCCCGTACCCAGTTATTTTGGTCCCATACATATCCAGGAAGGTCCCCCTTAGTTATATCTACCAGTCTTAGTCTATACCATGGATCTTCATCAGAATAGGCCTATCTGGCTGCCTTTCCTTTCTCACCTCGAAGCCCTTGTCCGTTAGTGCATTTGCCAGTTTGATCCTCTCCTCAGGCGTGGCAGCTGCTACCTTCAAAGCATGTTTGCCTGCTGGAAACACTTGTGTCACCGCCATGCCCATACTGCGGAGGTCAATCTCTTTCCTCATTCTGCGCCTCACTGAATCGGGGGAGCATAGGGCATCCCTGTAAGAAATATTTGGGGCCGAATCCTCCATTTCTTGGCCCACCGAGGGTGCTTCTTTATGTGCCTGCACAATCAGGGTGGTTTGAGGCGCTTCAAGCCTTCTCTTTGCTTTTTCTATGGCTACGTCCACTTTATTTCTGGTGGAATTTTCCTTGAGGAGGTTCCTCTCTCTCTTGGTGGTTTTCCTCTTCCGCCTGCGTGTGGCTTCCATCCACCCTCCACTCGATTCGCCTGCAGTGTTTTCTCCCTTAGTATTTTAAGTTCCCCAAACACTATGATAAGAGAATAATATTTAGCAAGGTTTCTTTATTACGCCATCTTAGTTTCCCTCCTTCAATTTGGCACTTTCTCTAGCCATCCAAATTAGGGTAAACCTGCACGAATCGACTGAAGTATTGCTAATTTCGTATATTTAACAACGAGAGGTGCTGGAATCGGAGTAGATTACTCCTTCGAAGGTGAGAGGCGATTAACTTGCTACATTCAGAGGTTGTCCTGAACCCTGGTAGTCCAGGTAACAACCCCTTAGATGTAATATTCGCAAGAATTGAATAGGAGGAGCTACTCCTATCTATCACACGCCAAGGGCTTCGATAAAGAGGGGGGGCAGAGTGGAAGATGGGCTCCAAATATACAGGGCTGGGGTTTTAGTGTATTAGTTCTAGGTTTAAGAGGTTAATGCCCATTTTCCCTATTGTGGGGGTGGGGGGTTGGGGGCGGGACATTCAATAATAGAGGGGCTGGGTGGGGGCGAAGGGGTGGCTCGAAACCGAGCCCTGCTAACATGTAACAACGAGAGGTGATGGAATCGGAGGTGAGAGGCGATTACTTACTACACCCAGAGGATGTCCTGAACGCTGGTAGTCCAGGTAACATCCCCGTTGATCTAGTATTTCCAAGAATCGAGAGGGGGGAACTACTACCATCCATCACACGTATAAAATAAATTATATGAGAACGCAAATGGGGATTTTCAGTTGTTTCTGACAGATGACCATATTAAACGTTCCCATCTATTTCTATAGGCAGCTATTGGCTCTAGGTAGCTTTATTTTGAATTATACCTACTGGACATCATGAGTAAAAGCGAATCAGCTCCAATTCATTCGCACATTTTGCTTCAATTTGAGACCATTCAAAATGCAAATTGGGTGTGTCACATAGCTTTCTCGTATCCGTGACATGAATGTATAGATGATTGAAATGTTTTAAATTACCTTATGATTCCATAGCTGGTTCCTATAGTTGAGGGGATGGTAAATTAAGATGGAGTGTGTTTTCAGACGACTAAGGCGTAATAAAATCATGCTTAATGGAATTAGCGTTTGCTGAGTGAAACATTTATTTGGAATCTACACTATTATGGGACAATCTACACTATAATCCACACGTTCCCTGCGAGTTTCATCAAAACTGGCGGAAAACTGTGGAAATTAAGCTTGTTACAAGGACTTCACACGCACAAGAGCTACTATTTATACGATCGAGATGAAATTGCTAAGGAACGTTTAAATTGTAATTATCAACCACCTTCCGAATCAGAGGCAGACCGGACGACCATGACGGGAAAAAATTATGCTAGGTGGAATATACTTTTGCACATGCACAGAGTGAATTACTTATTTTGGAGCATTGAAGCTGATAAGCGAACATCTACACTCTGATCCGAAAATTCCCTGCAAATTTCTTCAAAATTTGATGAAAACTGTGGAAATCAATCTTGTTACAAGGATTTGCGGACACACGACAGACAGACACGAAACGATAGTTGTTCAAAATGGTCTATAACGTGAAATGCGAGTGGAAATTTTGATTTTGGTGACAACAAAGTTTTCGTCTCCCGAAAGAAAAAAAAAAAAAAATGCTTCCACTATCTATAGATAGACAATAAAAATTGTAAACTAATCGGTATTAACTCTACTATTCGATCAAATCTCAATAATGGATTAAAGGATTTGCAGGGACATCCTTTGGAAATGCATTAGCATAAATTAGCCCTCTATGCACTATTCTAATGTTTTTTGATGTAGAAACACCAGTGTGAGTTTCATTGAAATTGGTTCATACACGTGGGATTACTTTCTTAAATGCAAAATTTAGCCATTTTTTAACATGGCTCGTTATAACATGGTGTTCGTGAATTGAGTAAAAAAATGTGTGTCATCCAAAATCGAAATTTCTACTTGCTTTCTGAGTTTCAGAGCTTGCTGATCAATTTCGGTTCCTTTTCTGTCTGTCTGTCTGTGGTAAATGTTTGTCACGCCCAAAACCATATGAAGTTTCAGTTCGATTCCGATGAAATTTGTAGGGATTGTGCGGGTTAGCTCCTAGACGATCCCCTATAATTTTCAATGCCGTCGAATCAATAGTAGCTTGTGCAATGCGCAAACGTGAATTTCCCATAGCGTCGATTTCTCATCATCTGTTGGTCCGATTCCGTTCAAACTCGGAGAGTACTCAGGTATAATTATGTTTCAGAAAAATGCCCCCCTATCATTATATCACGATTGGTAGAGTAATAATCATTGCGCATGCGCGGAACTAATATCGATTGACACAAGCAAAACTCCGAGTCTAATGGAAAGATTTTGATGAACTTTTCAGGGATTGTGCGGGGGAAGCTTCCAGACAGACCCCCATAATTTTCATAGCCGTCACATAAATAGTAGCCTATACGCAAGCGCAAACATTTATTTATTATAACATCGATTTCTTATCATATATTGGTCTAATTTTGTTCAAACTCGGAGAGTAGATAGGTATATGTTCCAGAAAAATTCCCTTTGAATTACATCGCGATTGGAGGGGTAATGACTGTAGCGCATGCGCAAAACTGAAATTGATTGACATAGACAAAGCTCCGAGACTAATGAACCGATTTTTATGAAATGTTCAAGGATTGTGCAGTTTAGCTCCTAGAAGTTCCCCTATAAATTTCATTGCCGCTGAATCAATAGTAGTCAGTGAGCCTGCACAAACGTTGATTTATTATAACGTCGACTTATCAATCATTTTGCCTCGTATTTTGTTCTTTAACTAATTATATACGTCCATGTTACAATAGTTGAGGAAGCTATACAGCCCACCCAACTTAGAAGACGTTTTCTTGAAGGTCCAAGTGCCCATTCTGTTGAACAGTAAAATACGTGTCGGCACATTTTCGACGAAGAAACTCCAGCAAATATTTTATTAAGATCGTCGCCGGGTTTACCGCGCACTCCCCGTGTCAGTGCATTCTAATTTTCTTTATTTACACATTTCAACGATTTATACAACCCTGCTATGAATACGAAAAAGTGTGATGTTTCACGCCTGACCTAGAGGACCTCCTCGCTTAAATATAAGATCAAAAAGATATCATCTAAGGTGAAGAGGCCGAGTCAACCCTTTTGAAAAGAATTACCCGACCATGAGAGATGAGACCGTTATTGTGAAACTTCCCCAATTTGCAACGCAGAAAAAAAAACGAACTGAACAAACAAGTGGACAACATTTTACCTCTGCATCGTTTAGAGTTGGAACGCACCTTCATAAAAGCACTTTGACAAAGTCCAGTTGCTTTTACAACTAAAACAGACATGCAAAGACTCGGAGGTTTTTTAAAAGTATAGTTGCTCCTTTGTCTTGAAATAAAGACAAAAAAGGGAGACGTGAGTGTATAGAGATAGGGACAACACCTTTTCTCTCTGCTGTCATCAAATATTCTCTCGAGAAGAAGCAAAAGTATAATGCACCTACGTGTTTTGATAAAGTAAGCGTTATTTTCTTTCTCCGATTTGCGAGAGGGAGGGAAAAACGAAAAATGGAAGACACGTAGACTTCCCTTTGATGTTCCGTTGCGATGGATTCCCAAGATGAAACACTGACGGCCTGAATAATATTCTTTAGAGTTATCGATACACAAGAAATCGACTGTAGTAGTTTTTCGGATCCGATAAAAAAAACGGGGTATTTACAAAAATCTCTCACCGTCTCCCAATTCCACTTTCCGTTCGAAAGATTTCCATGAGAAAATTCGGATTTTGTCTTCCTTTGATGGATATTGGTTTATAATTTTTCAGTGATCAAACTTTGAAATAACGAAAAAATAAATACATTTGGTTAGAACCGTTATAGTGTAGTGGATCGGGGTAATGAGAAGTCGCTGACTGCACTAGATGTTATGATTAATTTGGGCTTCCACACCTATAATATACTAGAGGCTTGGAGATACGGCTAGTCTTGGATTGGAAATCATCACCAGTTATTACGCAAAAGGTGTAATATTTCTGAATAAGAAACTGATAGTTGGTACCAATATTATATATTCGGGTGGTGAAGGTGGGGTCAATGAAGGCAATCCTCAATTAAACTTGCTTTTAATTTTTCTTCCTTCACCTTTTACTTTATTTTATTTTATTTATTTTTTTAATTTCCCCACTGGATTTGGTCATATTAGCTTCAACTTGTACTTGATACTATGAATTGTCTCTGTGAAAGGAAACAAAGTTGCCTGCGCCAAATACTATTAATCAATAGTTGTAACAGAGTTACCTCCTGTGAGGTCCATCGAGGTCCCGTCAGGGCACCAGAGATAGCGCTGTCGGCGTTCCGTTGATGAAACAACGGGCGCCTCGGCCGTTCTCGATCATTTTTGGCAGCTGGTTTGGCGTTGGATGGGATTCCAGGTGACTGGAAAACCAATCTCCTCCCGGAACATTGCACATTACGTTCCGGGAGTGGTACCTCTGACGGGTACTGTTACACTCTCCTCTGTTGAGCGAGCGTGGTTTGGATTATGCACGGCTGACGCCTAGTAGTCCAATCCACTATTTTTGGGGCGTTAATGTTTCAGAAGAAACATGGCCCGGGGTTCCAGAAGGAATTCCCATTATCACCCTTTGGTATATAAATAATTTCATTGGTCTTTGACTCATAATTTCTCTTTTATTCCCCATTTATATTTTATATTTTTTAAATTTTATACCACCTGAGTATTGCTATATGTCAATTACCAGGTTAGAGCAAGCATTTAAGTCCCCATAGTTGAGCATATTAATTTAAAGTCCCCATAGTTGGGCATATTAATTTAAAGTCCCCAATGTTGGGCATATTAATTTATATATATATTTTATTTTCCTAAGGTATAAGTCTCCATAGTTGAGCCTCCGTTTTGTCCCGATTGTTCAATGAATATACTTCTTATGAAGATTCATTGACAATCCTGTTTTAATTTATATTTCCCCATCCTCAATCGCCAATGAAGCTATTTATGAATGAATGAGCATCAGTTCTCAGCTATTAACTATTCCACCCAGTTAACATTCTTGATCTTCAATCAAGGATGTCTTTAAGGGGAGGAGTGTAACAGAGTTACCTCCTGTGAGGTCCATCGAGGTCCCGTCAGGGCACCAGAGATAGCGCGTTCCGTTGATGAAACAACGGGCGCCTCGGCCGTTCTCGATCATTTTTGGCAGCTGGTTTGGCGTTGGATGGGATTCCAGGTGACTGGAAAACCAATCTACTCCGAACATGGCTCATTAAAAGCTATTAGTAGGAGTGGATATCTCTCTGACGGGATGCCTGTTACTCTCCTCTACCTTTTTATGAGGATTTAGGCCCCCATTGCACCTCCGGGGGGGGGGGGGGGGGGGGGCACCTAAATTCCTTATATAGTTTATATACAAAACAGAATTAATGTTTTGTATGACAGTAGAGTTCGTTAATATTCTGGTAGCATAAAAGAGTCTTAAAGAGGCCCAACGGGCATACATTATTGACTGAAGAATCATGAAGACTTCGCTAACTGACTTTGTCTTGAGACTTGTCTAAAGACTTGAATTTAGTGACCAGACGTTCAGACCAGACGTGGGCAAAATCGACGATTACGATTATTTTAATCGTAATCATGTACTCGATTAAACGATTAACATTTTAATCGTAATCATGTAATCGATTAAACGATTAACATTTTTAATCAAATTCGAAAGAGTGATTAAGAATTTAATCGAAATCGCCTTCGCGAATGCTATTAAAATCTTAATCGCAAGGATGATCACGATTAAAATCTTAATCGCCAGCATGATTACGATTAAAATCGTAATTAAAGTCACGAATAATATAATAATCGCGATTACACGATGCGATTTACACGTTAATCGAACAAAAACGCAATTGTTTCTTAAATCGAGGTTGAAAATGCTATTGTTTTTTAATCGTGTTGGAAAATGCGATTTTTGTCATATTACAAAATATTTCTGATTTTTCAAAAACACTGTTAACTTTCTTCAAAATTTTTAACTTTTTTCAAAGAATTTAGACTTATCAATCAGAATTTTATTACGTATTCATGGTCGGGTATCATAAAATGGTTTTCGGTTGAACCAAATGGGACCGCACTCCGGGTTAAGTGGGATTCGAACGCCACTGAAACCTTCCCTTCTTTCTCCCACGTCGGAACTCACCGTGGAAATGTTTAACACATTAATTCAGGCTGAGTCCTTGAGAAATATCTTCAGTCCTCTCGTTCCATTTGCTCCTTCCTCTGTCTCTCCAGTTCCAAGACGACTCACAAAATAATCTTTGTGTGATCTATCTAAGTTAGATTTTTACATCAATGGTCAACACAACTGGGTGGGGAAAAGGAAGTATCTGTGAAGCCGGCAGAAGGTTCACGATTCGGAAGTCCGAATCCAACTCGAGAAACGCAATTTGGATATCTTGGGAAATTCATCAACACCAAAGAAATTATACTTGTGCCGTGATAAGAGAAGCCGTGTGCCTGAGCTGTTTCCCTTCCCCTTCTGTGAGTAGGTGGACTCGTGTTTGTCGGATAATAGACTCCAACATGCATTTATTTTACCTTGAGAACCCTTTTCTTTCATGTTATTGCATTTTAATTGCTTTGGAATTACATATTGATATTCCGAATGAGAAATAAGAGCCCAAAAATGAAGTAGAAATGTCAATATTATTATAATTTTGTATAGAAAAATTAATTATTATGGTTCGCTCTATGGGATCGATCTATGAATTTCTTAAAGCCATTCATATCAAAATTTTGCATTGAATATGGCTGTGACAAGGGGAAATAATTTGAATTTAATTTAGAAGTTTTATATTTTAATAGAGCTACCTCCTGTTTTATATATTTTATATTATCCTAGAGAAAACCAGGAGCTCAGGAAAACATGTTGCCGCTTCAAAGGGTCAGACCAGGTAAGCCATGACTGCTCCTATCGCGGCTTGAGTATACAAAATGCAATACTGCGATGGGGGATCTTATATTTGAATTAGTTACGGAGCGACCTACATTCGTACAAGTATAAAGTCGGACCTCTTGGAGCACGGGCTCTGTGCATATACCGGCATGCGAACCCCAGCTTTGTTCCCTATTCCTATATTGATTAAGCAATGAGCCTTGTTTACACTAACGCCTTCCCCTTCTCCGCCTCCCAAAGCTCGAACATCTAACCCGACGATAACTCCAAGTTTCTCGAGCACAGCTGAAGTTGACTGTGGGTTCCCCAACTACTTGGATGTCTCCGAACCCAAGTGCCCACGCGGAAGGGCCAACTTGAAACGTACACACTGAACCACACACCACACTAAGCCTTTCAACCGCGCAACTTCCCCCTTCAACTTTACACATAATATTATTTTCTAAAACGGCGCATTTCCCCAACCCTCGAAACCTTGCCTTGGTTAATGCATTTCCGAGGCTTCCATAGCGCGGTAGAGGTAATCTTGTATCAAAGTAATATAACGTAAGAACCAATTGAAGTAGTGTGGGGTAAATGGGAGCTCCTTTCCCCCTCCCTCGCCATTCCAACTGCCTCAAAGGGAACTTGGTGGACTCTATTGTTCCCTGAAGTGCAGGTGGGTTAACCACTCCCTGCCGTCAGCATGCGAGGCACGGTATTTATTACGTTCTCAAAACTTTCTACAACCAGAAGTTTCAAGTTGCGACAGAAACGTAGTGCACCATAACTTTGTTCATGACAATGGTTGAATAAATAATTAATAACAAAGACCGTTACGTTGAACTCATTGTGGTGAATGAGTTATGCTGTTAGCTCTTATACACCGCAGATGATTGGAGAGAAAAAAACCAGCCCGATGTATCATTGTTTACTATTTTTTTCATTTGAAAGAAAAAGGTGAATTTATTATTCTAGGGATTATTCAAATTATAAAATAAATATTACTATAATTTTCAAGGATGAGCGTAGCCCACGATGAGTTGAGATGATACCTATTTAGTTTTTTGCGCGACATGTGTTGTTGATTTTTAATTAAATTCGGAAGCTAAGGACGTCACCAGTGCTCTTGGCTGGTTACATTAAGTCTAAGGGCCCCACTCGAACTGGGCACAAGCCAACGCTCTCTGCTCGCCAAGGTAGGCCCTACGGCCAATTATTCACGGTTTAATGAGATGTATGCTCGGGTAAGTGAATAAATGATGTGTATAGTTTAGTGGTATGGATGCTCACAAGCTCGCATCTCAAAAATAAGAAACATCAGGTAGACGCAACCCCTTAGTAGATCTTTAGATTAGTTGGACATATAGGTCAGAATGATGTGTATAGTTTGGTGGTCTGGATGCTCGCAAGATCGCATCTCAAAAACGCATAACACCAAGTAGTACAAATTTAGATAAGTTGGACTTATAGATCAGATTGTAATGACCATCGGACCAGTTCGACAGTGACCTAGAGCAGACCCTGCCTACCTAATATTTGGAAAATGGCTAGTTCAGGTGGTTTAGTTGCAGCTGGTGCCCAGTTCAGATCAGCCTAGTCTAAGATCCATGAGTCCATAGATACAATTTAACAATCGACCTTGATGACAATGGCGACGAGCGCTCAACCATTGTTGTCACCGCGCGACTGGAGCAGGAGAGTTGACTGTACAAACAAATAAGCGACCATTCTATTTCTGCCATTAAATTCTTTTCGCACCTGCAAACAACCGAGTTTCATCACATTTTCTATTCATTTCGGTCGTTTTCGAATTTTTATTCGTTTCCTAAACACCGTTGTCCGCACCTAATGATCGGAGAGAAAACAGAAAGTTCAACACAGGAAAACATACAAAATACGTCGGACAAGATACCAGTTGCCAGTTGACCGTCTGGTTGAGGTGCGGCTTAAATCATGAAATTAAAAAAAATATATACATACCAGTAATCACAGGGGAATGCTAGATATACACCATCCTGGAAATAAGTTAGTTGAAAGATAGCTCGCGAGAGTGCAACGGAGAAGTGAACATGGATACTATAATAAAGACTTTGATGGTCAAATTTTGGGCTGATCTGTGGAGGATGAAGCTCAAGATGTGACGTCAAGATTCGGAATTTTCTCCGAATTGTTTCACTTTTTCCATCAGTTATGAACACAAAAAACTAATCTGGAAAAAGTCGATAAATTCAGACCCACGTGTGACGCGCGTTGATACTCCCATTTATAGGTAACTTTAGTCGTAATAAACTCGATTTCTTTACAATTATAATGAAGTTTCCAGGAATTGTACGGATTAGACCCTAACCAAAATCTTCCAACAATTTTTTTTCCACCGGTAACATTGATTTTTTGTGTAACTATTGTGGATATAATTTAGCACAGTTACAGGTTCTTGTGAGTCAGCGTGGATAATAAAAGCTAGTTGTTCATGCCAATTTAAATCATAGGACTCTACATCTGAGTGACCCATAATTTCGTAGTAAGGTGTTTCCGATATCCATGCCGATGCCTTCTCCTACCTCCCCCAACAACTAATACCATATCACAATCATATTCCTACATGATTTAAGATTATGATCATGATCTATGTAAGAGGTCTCTCACTCAAAGCAAATTACATTTTTGAGAACTTTTTTTGAAAACGACCAATTCGAGCTCAAAAATGCTGGCCAACGAACTTAACCTTACATTTCAAAAACTTGATTTTTTGGTTGAAGAAACATTGGAGAAAAATGAAGAACTGCGTCTAAGTGTTTCATCCTTCATGGCTATATCTTCTGGATGGATGAAAAGAAGACAAATATAGTTTGAGTTGGAGAAGAAATCATTATTTTATTTATTTTTCCAAAAATAATCCTCACGGACGCTGTCTGATAAATTAGTACACCGGTACTTCTTTTACGAATCCAAAACTAAGACTGATAAATATAACAAGAAAACAACACAACAAAAAATCAACCAAGAACACATTGACCGACCATTTATTATTACTGAGGATAGTTTTTTACTTCCATTTAGAAGATAAGCCGCATCTTGACCTGAAAGGTCATTAGTGGCAGTTAGGTACTTTTCTATGCATAAAACTTAAGAGAAGAAGCCAGAAAGAATAATACTCTACAGAATGAGTCATAAATTTATAACTTCTATCTATACAATCGTCTTAATTTATATTTGATAATAATATTTCCACTCAAGGTCCTAAGCATTGTCGCATACTTTCACTTGTTATTAGGTTATTAACTTCAGATAAAATCCTAAAAAGCAGCGTTCTTGCATAATCTCAATGTTATACCAATTTGAATAATCTGTTGAAGACTTTGGAAGATAACTTTTAAAAACTAAGTACCTACTAAGTTTTTATGTTTTAAACGAAATACATTTCGCGTTATTAACAGTTCAAGTGGCGTTACGAAAGCTCCTCTTCCTCTGAAAACAATTTCTATCAAGACCTCGTCTCTCACAAAACTTATACAAACAAGTACTCCCTCAGTACAGCTCAATGCCGATAATAACTTCTTAGTATTTTCTATTAGGTAACCCTCTCCGATTCTTTCATTGCAGCCGTCTGAACAAGTTTCCGCTCTCCAAAAGGCGGAAGGGAAAGTAAAAATCTAAATTTATGTTTCAAAGTTTAATGGGACGGAAACTGACCGGCTAGAAGTAAAACTAACACTGGTGGAAAAACGGGGCATCAGAAAAGTTAAATGAACCTAATCAGATTGGCAGTCATAAGCAGGGTTTAACTGTACTTTGAGAAAACTTCACTTTCCAAAGGGTTTTCCTCCCATGAACTCGGCGTTTTTAGAATAATGTATATTGTTTATGGGACACAACCACGGTTAAGATGCGGTCATTTACATTTAAATTGGAGTTTCTTTCGAGAGTCATTGATTGGTACCGATACGGTGCGGTATTGATGTGGTAAATTTTCAGCGGGTAAGCAGTCGAATTTATTTCATGTTTAATTGCCAATTTCAGCTACGTGAGGTGTACTTAAGACGCTTAGACCGTAGAACCGGGTGAAAAGAAACCATATTATGGGACTTTGTGGCATGTTTTGCCACTTTTGGATAGACTTAAATTGTGTGCCGCTTGCGAAAAAGTCAGCTACTTGAAAAAGAAATTGAATAAATAAAAATATTTAAAAGAAAACGGAAAATAAGAAAAAATGAAAACAAAGATCAAAATAATTTGTCATTGGGGCCAACTTTTCCATTTAAATGCAACTTTGGACCGCTGAAAACAATAATGTGTGTTTTGTTTTTAGTATGGAACTTAACAAATATTAATTTAGTATGGGACAAACGTTACGTTACGCGCTGCGAAAACGCAAGCCCTAAGTAGTGGTCATTTTCCGCTAGCTACGTACTTACGTCCCTTAGAGAAACAGTCGGTGGGTTAAAATTAAATAGTATGCTGTAATTTGGATATGAAATCGTTTCTATAGAAAAGGTTGATTGTTTTAATAATTAATAATACTAGCTGGCCCGGCGGACTTTGTCCCGACTAACATGCTATTTGTACAATCACGGTTACAAATAACAATAATAGAGAATATTACCGCTTCATACCTCGTTAAAGTTTATTTTGTTTAAAAATATTTTCTAAAGGATTATAACTATTTAGCATTTGGTTTCCAAATGCTAAATATAAATTATTAAACAACCACATGTTATTTTGAAATAATAAATTAGTCGTTGATGAGAAATCAAACCTCATAGGTGTTTTTCTTCACAATTTATAATAATCTAGGTTTTACCTACATCTCACGATAACAGAAAGTTTTTGTACTTCACGTATTCATTTTCTCGTATACGAAAATGGGCTTTCCGAAACGAGAAGAGGTTTTCGTAACGTGTAAACACTTTTCGGAACGGAAAAATTTATCTTTACTCGTGCTCAGCTTTTTCGGAATCGTAATTACGAGGCGACAATTTGAACTTTCTCTAGGATAACACTCTAGATTAACTTAGCAACTATCATGTAGTTCGCATGGACTCACACACACCCCCGACAAAATCGCCTGAACTTTCCCCGTGCCGTATTTTTAACACAGAATGTGTTTTAGCCATGGACTAACTAGCCGAAAATGGAACGCGGGATGGGAACGAAATGTGTGACGGATGATTTTCACGTACAACCGAGCCGTTGGTAGGGAAATGGAATTTCCGCCATTTTAATCGCACAGAAATCGTTCACCATTCGTTGGAAAGCTCTTGATTTATCACGAATTTATTTCGTATTTTTTTTCGTAGTTTCATACTATAACTATATAAATTGATGTTATAAATGAATAGTAAACAATGACGCTTGTTTGGTTGTCACTTGGTTGCGCGACAACGCAATTTTCGTAGTTTCATCCTATAACTATATAAATTGATGTTATAAATGAATAGTAAACAATGACGCTTGTTTGTTTGTCACTTGGTTGCGCGACAACGCAAACACATTCTGTGTTTCAATAATTTCGTCCGAAGTATGTAAATAGAGGTAACCGGGGGTCCAGGGGGCTTGCCCCCTGGCGAGGCGCGGAGCGCCGAGTTTTGTTTGTTTAACCTTTGTATTTGTCTTTCTTTCGTGTTTTTTCCCCTGAACCAGAAGGTTCATTAGCGGCATTCTGTTCTTGCTTTTGACGTTTGATCGATGATTTCAGCTTTTTATTCTCCAGATTTCATTTCGAAGTTCATTTTACACGTTTTAAAGATTTCGTTGTTTCTTAATTCATGTTGTATTTGGGAAATTGTCTACTATGAAATTGAGCTTTGAGCAGTGATTCACTACAAGAGTCACGTTAACGTCTCTATAAGAGTTCTCTTTTTATCGGGCATTCGAAAAAGCTACGAGAAATCGATGCAAAAAGGTTAGCGTTTATCGTGCTCTCTCTAACAGCTTGTTTTCGTGTTTACGAGAAATGTCAATACGATAAATACAAAAACTCTCCAATTTATTGACATTTTATGTCTCTACTTTGCCACATGGTTTCAAAAAGCGTTACTTTATAAAAAACCGTTTCGTTATAAAAAATCGTTACAGTTGATTCCTAATGATTTTCATGTACAACCAAGCCGTTTCTGGGGAAATGAAACTTCTTGAGTTTTCAAAAGACAAAAATCGTTCACCATTCTTGTTCTATACTTGTTCTTGGTATTTATGTCGCTATTTTATATTTATTAATGTTATTAATGGATGTAGTAAACAATGCCGCTTGTTTTGTTGCTATTAGTTTTCACATTAGAAACAACTTCGAGAAAACGCCAAAATGAAGCCGTGGGTAGGGATAATTGCTTTATTACACGAGTTTATTGAAATCATTGAAACTGTTACAATCGTATTGAAAATTATTGTTTTGAACATTATTCGTCAAAATTATTTGTTGAAATAGGGGAATGATGGAGGTGGGAACTAGAGACTTAAAATGTCCCAATGTGTTGCAGACTCGTATACAAGCGTTATTACGGCGCAAAGGGGGTGGGGGGGATTTTTATTAGGTTTGATACAGTGTATTTATTACTTTATTTTTTCAAACCAAACCTTTCATTTCATGGATAAGGAAATCCAGTTAAGTACTTAAATATAGTTGCCTTTCTATTGGAAATAGTTTTGCGGTCGTTTAACAAAAAAGACCCTTGTAATCTCGTTTTTGGGAACAAGGTTAAACTTGAGGGAACGGAAAAGAATTCAAACTGAGATCAACCTTTGAAAGTGATTTGTAGTGTTGTCCTGTTAAGTTGATTTTTATTAAAATTTATTATCTTATTGAAACGAAGAAAACGTTGAAAAGGAAGACTGAAGAAGTGAGGAAATTTGGAAATAACAAAAGAGAAAACATCACGTGAAGAACACCTCCCTGCCTCGATAAAGCCAATAATTCAAATACAAAACGTTCTTAAATAAAATAAAAAAAAAAAAAAAAAAAAAATTGAATATAAATAATAAATTAGAAAATATAATTGGTGATGACGGGTATGAAAGGCATTATAATTTCGATTCACAATGGTGCAATACATTTTGTAAACGATACCTCTTAACTCTAAGCTGTTCCTCTTGATTTTCCCTTAGCTAAGTCAGCTGATCTGGTGTAACCCGCCATTCATCTCATAACGTTCTGAAGAGGCCCCTGTCAAATTGCACATTCCTAGGGTGAAAAGGAGGGAGTTTTAGCTGACATAGCTGATCAGGAAACAGCTCATCATTTTATTTATCACTCGATGTCTCAGAGGGTCATCCAACCAAATTTCAACTCCCTTGGGCGAGCAGGAGAGAATATTTACCTCTCGTTTTTTTAAAGCAATAGGTGCAGGTAAAAGCGTCCCGGTTTCTTCAGCCTCAATTCTTATCTACGTTAAAACTGTTCCCAACCAAAAATGCTACAGTTAATGGCGTTTTTAATATAAATTTTTGATGACCTACCTTTACGAATAGAAAATGCACGGCTCAACCCACCAAATTCGTTTTGGTGTCGTTGAATTTGTCATCTAATGTCCTTTACGCCTAAAACCATGATGATATCTGAAGAAAGGCATAGGAAATTATAGGCAATTCTGCTTCCTCGCTCCCACACTTAAACCCACCTCAATCAAATTCCTTGAAGTACTATCTTCACTTTTTCGTTTGCTGAGTCAAAACAGACCGTGATAATGAACTCGCTCCACCAGTTCTTCTTCCAGTGAGCAAATACTGAACCTGCAGCTCACAGTTTCGCTCCGTTAATCGTTTCATTCCTGATTCAGCCGAGGACTCTGGAGATGTTACGTGAAAGGAAACTCGGGAAAGTCGAAAACGTTTGATTAATTGGCCTTAGTAGTCGAGTGGTGTAGAAAGCGTTCTCCAAACGAGACATTCCAGACAGCACAGTGAGTTGTAGAGGTGGCGCATGGCGGCCAATTCTACATCTACAATTTAAAGCTTGGAAATTCCAATCATATCCACGAAGCTAGTTTGATATGTACCTAATTACCGTTCTTAAATGCTGATCGGCATCGCTCGAATCTATTTATGGTTTTATAACCAAACCGTTGCTTTAACCTCGAAAGTATACGGGAATTTGTTTTTTTCCACCTGAGCCCTTAAATTCTACCCTTTATAGCTGATTGAAAGTGATGCTGAGAAAGAAAAAAGTCCTTTTCTCGAAACTGGATCATCATATTGACTTAGGAATGGTTTTATTTAGCTCCGCGCTTCACAACGTCACAATAAGTCAAAAGACTCCTTGACAAGTTCAATATAAAACATGAATCCTACTGAATTATCTAAAGGGGGGAAAAAAACAACATGCGGATATTTTGTACTTTTGTTCTTTAGAGCAAGAATATAACGCAATTTATTGCTCACCCATTACAGGGGGATACTCTATCCCCCCTTCTTTTCATATTATACCTCTCAGATTGCAATAGATTTCTGGTAGAAAGGGGCTGTCACGGCATACCGTTGGCGGGTAGGGAGCTGCTGACGCTTGCGTTTGCTGATGATGTCGCTTTACTGGCAGACTCTGTTTACGACGCTCAAACTAAGATCAATTGCTTAAACGAATATTGTGAAATTAATAGACTTGAAATCAATATAAAGAAAACAAAATGCTTAGTTTTTGCTCGAGGAAGACCACGTAAAATGAAGAAGCTTTATTGTGGGAACGATCCTATTGACTATGTTACGTCCCAAACTTACCTTGGCGTCCTATTTTCCCGTTCATGTCAATTCAATGTGAATAAAGATACCCGATTATCCAAGGCCAGATCGGCGCTGGGCTGTACTAAGGAATTGCTATGCGGGGGAAAAATCGGGTCTTGGGATTCAAAGATGCGGCTTTTTCAATCGCTGGTAGAATCGGTCCTACTATACGCGTCCGAGGTTTGGGGCATGTGGTACGGAGACAATACAGAAGTGATTCAGAATCAGTTCATTAGGAATCTTTTACACTTGCCGGCCAACACCCCCTCACATTTCCTTAGATTAGAAGTGGGCTGTCTTCCACTAAAAACGAAAGTGTTCTCTAGAATTATTGGGTTTTTAACTAGAATTCTCAAAATGAACCGTAATTGTTGGCCAAGAATATGTCTAGGAGAACTAATAGCATACGACCAGGAAGGCTTAAACAATAAGATATCATTGAACTGGGCCACTGGGTTGAGGTTTTTGATGAGCGAAATAGGGGCGTTCAATGACTGGAATGACATAGTTAATGAGGATGCAAAATTTAAAAATATGATTATAAAATATAACAACCATTGCCTATCACTGGATATTGAAAAAACTTATGAAGCGCGGTACAATAATTTTTTTAGGTATATTGTAGACTACGGAGGTAGAGAAAAATATTTGGGGGCATTTAAGAATATAAAAGTGGAAAGAGTGTTGACCCAAATCAGATTAGCGTCGGGGAAGAAAGCTAAATTCTATCTAAAACAAGGGCGATACGTGATAAACTGCCTGGAGACCTGCTCAGTGTGTAGCCTACAGGAAATCGAGGACTTTGTTCATTTTTACCTGAGATGCCCGTCCTATGCCTGGGTACAGGCAACTGTATTTGAATAAATATGTGATATATAATAGCGATCAAACTGACGAAAATATTCTCTTTGACCTTTTAGACTTAAGAGATAATAAAGGTAAGATGTCAGATCTGTACCAATACTCTGTTAAATCACTTATGTTACGGGCGACTGCTCAAAATGAATCCAGTGACATGGACCCAGAGACATTATAGGACGAATGAGTCTACCTTCTGCTAGTTTGGATACCAAATTCTAGGAAAACTTGTATTTACGTCGTGGATAGCTAAACGTTGTAACTTATTTATTTTTACCTTTCATTTTCTAGGTTTTTTTTAAATTCTGTCTCGAATGCAGATATCATATTGAAATTCATTCCTGTGAACATTTCTCTATCTCTACCAATTGGATTTCGCCATCATGGAAAGAAGAAGGATGTGCAAATAATGAGGACCTTTTAGAAGCAATCAACATGAATAAACATAACATAAGTTCGTTTAAATTATCATCGGAAGTTAATCATTTGGTTATTATTATACAACGTTTCATATTATTATTCAAAGGTTAATTATTTCTGTTTTAGATCGTTTTTCTGCGCAGAACTCTGGTTTCATGATATAGATTATACTGACATTTTTTCAGACCTTATACATAAGGCGTAGTCACCCATTGGAAGGAATTAACTGAAAAGTTCTGGTAACTAACAATTTTCAGCACGTTTTGCACTTAACTGCAAGCTACCGAACCAAGTCAAATGCTAGGTGATTGCGCTTGTAAATAAGTATCAAGGCTACACGCTGATACGCTGAAGCATGGATATGTGTATGACACCGTGATTCTCACTTTCTAGGGTGAATAGGACTGAATTTAGCTCACGCAGTTGATTAGGTTTGAGTCCGTAATTTCATTCGTCTCTTGTTGTTCCAGAGAGACTCTCTTTTCAAATTAAATTTGGTAGGGCGAGCAGGAGAGAATTTAGCTTATCCAGCTGATCATTTCATACGTCTTCAAATATCCCAGAGAGGCTCCTAATAAACTTTCAACGTTAAACAGAACTTTCTACAGAATTAAGCTCATTCGGCTGATCAGACTGGATACATTTATTGATTAATTGATTAAATTCATCTCTTGATGTTCCAGAGAGACTCACTAATAAATAAAACTTTACAGGGTGAACAGGAGATACCTAATCTCCCTGACTTGCTAGTTACACCGGAAGTTTTTTTTTTTCCACCCTATGTTAGTTAATTAAAAATCGTAAACGAGTTCCACTATGATTGGGGATTTCATAACGGTTGTCCTCGAGAGTTGTAAACAAATCAACGGTTTACTTATAGAAATGTTGAAAATAACTGTGGAGAGAAGCCAATACAATGAGTTGTTAACAGTCGACTGTTGTCAAGACGATGCAAATGTTTCCTATGGAGTGGAGTAAATGATGCTATGGCTTTACGTTAAGAATATTGTAACCGGCTTATTAAAATTGTTTATAGTTCAATCAACTTAGTTTTTGAATGTAGCCAGGTACGTAAGGAGGGGGAAATTGGTAGCTTGAAATGTAAACATTTATCACATAAATCAAGCGCTTTCCAACGAGTGGCGAACGATTTATGTGCGATGAAAACTGCGTAAGTTCCATTCCCCTAGCAACGGCTGGGTTGTACGTGACAAACACTGAAATTGTGACACAAATTTTGCATCACGGAAATTTTTGGTTGACCCCCCAGAGCAAAGACAAATCCATGTCAATAACCATTTTGGGTGAAGCTCAGCAGTTTCCATTTTTGGACCCGTTTAGGCCACGAGAGATTTTTGCATAAATTGAGTTCTTTTAGCGAGTGGTGAACCATTTCTGTCGGACGAAAACTGAAAAAGTTTCATTTCCCTATTAACGCTCCATTATACGTGGAAATAGGCGGGTTACTCTTTTAGTGAAGGGCAAACATTTAGGATGACCCTGAAGCTGGAACATATCCATGACGAAATTTGTTGAAAAGAAGTACCTATGTTTCACGCTTACCCAATTTCGTTTAAAATTTCACAAATTTAATGTTATAACGAATGTTTAGGTAACTAGTTGAGAATGGAAAATAACAATTTTTTTACCAATCGAAGATAATTTTAGGTTTTTTTTTTTTTTTCGGTTCTGCCTGTGCGGTGTACGGCGATTACTTTAATTCGATTTTTAGAACTCACCAATTCATCTACCTGGTATAATTTTTTTTCATGGTCAATTACATTGGTTCATTATTGAGAGAAATAAACCAAAACCATTAAACGAAGGGATGTGAGAAATGAGTTGGGGAGGGGAAAGAAGTGGATTCTAATAACGGTTCAGAAAACTTTCGGAACATCCATAAGCTGTCAATACACAACCAATCACCGATCATTCATGTCGTGGTGAAATGGAAGGTAGAAATATGAGAGAAGTTCTTTTGAGGGGAGAGACAACATGATAAATTACTTCGGTATGGTCGAGTAATGACCAAAATCGATCTAATACCCCATCCCGGTTCCCGTCATTGCTTTTTAGCCGAGAACAGTTTTGTATCTTTGAAAATTCTGCAACTACATATTACTATATAGTATTCTGCTACTACTTTACTGGTCGTTTACGTATAAAGTGTTGAGTATCCAGGAGTGATTGGTTAAATTAATTTTGGATATGAATATATATATGTTTCTGAAATATTCATATAGTACCTAGGTATCTTCTTTCAATAATGAACCTTCGTAATCAACCAAGTAGAAAGCGTTAATCCGTTACCTAATCGTTAATCCCCCCCCCCTCCACTCTCTTAAAATTTGTTGATTTATGTTTGAAAATGAGTAGAATCCAAAAATAGGATTAAAAATATAAGCCCTCCCCGTACGCCGCGCCAGCTGTCCGTTGTCCAAAGCTTCTTACCAAAACTAAGAGGCCAAAGTTTACTAAACATGGGTTATAAAGTACATTTGGGATCCAGTTGTTCCTAGAAGTTCAGCATCAATTCAGATAAACCCGTTATTTTAATATTTAAAGGATTAAATATTCAATTATCGATATCTCATTTATCTCTCCTACCTGGTGTCAACATGAAAACTCGTGCGACTGGTACTTGTGTGTCACTTTTCGAGCGGATTGGCGATTAAGGTCAGCTACGCTTAAACCGCCTAGTATTATTGGATGAAAGGGAGAGTCAATCGTTGACTACACCAGTAAGCCGACCATCGGACGAATTGTGCTATATACCTATGTATTCTTCGGTGACGTTCCATCTATCACTAGAGCCACGCGGAGGTAACTTGGAAATAGATTTTCCTAGAACCCAGCGGCCAGTTCTGTAGTCCACAAAAACCCTGAGCGTTTATTCGATCAATAAACCAACTAGCGAAGAAACTTTTAATAACGCGAACCGCGATGGGGTGAAAAACCCCAGAAAAAAATGGCGCCAAAGAGCGATTATGTCAAATGTGACGCTATGAAAGCGAAATAATTAAAAGCGAAGTAAGTGGGACTAACAAGAGTGCTCGAGAGTTGTGGGCCGTAACGAGTGACAGATTCGTAGGTAGTCAAGTATTAACAAGGAAAAGTTTCTTTCGTCATTAACGCCTCATGAAAACCAACTGGAAAGCCTAATTGGAGGGAGGTCTGCAGGATCACGGGGAGTTGAATTATCTCAGGAGATTGCCTACTTTTCGGCTCGAAAATAAGGGCAAAAGGAATAGCCTTCGAAAGTCATGACAGCACCGAAGAATTTGTAGGATCCTCAACTTTGATACGATTCTGATGAAAGATCAAGTATGAAGCGTCAGCAGTTTCGGATGCTGTTTTGCAATTCACGTTATCTCAATTTTCAGTGGTCAAAATGAATGGCATAAATATTATATACTACACTCTATGGCTTGTTGTTTTGAATAATCAACTTTCCCAACATGTTCTTGCCTGGTCGATATTGACATTAATCTACGAAAATTGCTATATTGGATGATATTTTAGAGCATTTTAGACCACTTAAAGTGTTATGATTTGAAGATATATCTGATATAATGTTCGCACTCACATCATGCATCCGTATATTCCCTGAAAATTGCAGAATCCGTTTGGAAGATAAGTCGAAAAAACCCTCAATAATTTATGAATTGTTAAAACTCAATTTATGGAATTTCTGTTTTTTTTTTTTTGTTTTTTTTTTTTGGTTTTGATTATAATAGTAACATCAAACGTGATCGTTTCTCTCATTCAGGCCTCAAAATCGGATATTTCTCACAAGTTTATCATTCGACCACCTGAAATCATATCCTAAAATGCTACCTATACAGGGTGTACCAGAGGTAACCGCCTCTCCTCCCCCTCTGAATTTTCCCCACAATTTTCAAGATATCAAAACAAAACTTGGAGATAGTTTTTGGTGTGCCTGACACTATGTTTGAGGCAAATAAAAATCAAGAACGAAATCCCAATTTTTTGGAGTATCCGACACGTTGCCGATTGACACCTCATTTTATAAATTTTTTAAGAGAGAAAAAAAAAATATATATACATAGAAAATAAAAATAATGCGTGTTGAAGCTCGCATTCTTTAAAATGTACCTATGTTGGGAAAAATCGCGTTTCTTCAGGTTCATCAGCTGTCATACAAGAGCGGAATAAGATATGGCAATTCTGGTTTCACCATCGTGTTCAGCACTAAAAAGTCTATAAAATGAGGTGAAGTCGGCAAAAAACAGAAAAACATTCTCCGAAGTTACCCTTTGGGTAGTCCTAGAATTTTTGATTTTTTCCTGATTTTATTTGGTTTAAACTTTGTATTAGGTACCTCAAAAACGCTCTCCAAGTTTCGCTTTGATATCTAAAACATTAAGATATAGTTAAGGGGGGGTTACTTTTTGGACACCCTGTGTCGCAACAGCAAGTTCATAACGTTTTATTTTACAAAATTATAGTTCGGCGCTCATATTGGTGAACAAAAGGAAGTTACTTCAGTAATTTTGGTAACAATAAATTATGTTTAAGAAAATTCTCATGTCTCGAGAAAATAATACAGGTGTTCTACTCATACTATAGAAAATATAATTTAATTAACGCTAAGGAATTTAAACTTGTTTTATTCTTATAGTAAATCGTGAAACTTATAGAAAACAAATCGAAAGTTTATTTTAAACAAGTACGAAAGAAATATGTGATGAATCGAAAGCTTTCCGAAGAATGGTGAACGGTTTCTGTCCGTTGAAAATAAGAAGTTTCGTTTTCCCAAAAAAAGCTTGGTTGTATGTGAAAATCATTAGAAATCAACTGTAACGATTTTTTATAACGCTACGCATTTCGAGTCCATTCGCCAGAGTAAAGACATAAAATGTCAAAATGAGTACGAAGTTACTGGCATTTTGACACGCGATTTCAACACCCTGTATATTGTGTGTACAGTTTTGTGAGTTTCTCGGTGCTGACGTTGCTTCCAACATACGAGTAAATGATAACACGTACTTATGTGAGAAATACCCACTATGAGAGTTGAAACGTGGGAGGTCAGAGCAATAGAACGACCGGGATAGGAACGTGAGGGTGAAACCACCAACCTGCTGAAGAGTTGAGAATTGTGCTCGTTGAAGGTAGAGGCGAGCTCGTGGAGGGACAGCGCGGTCACCTCTTTGAGGCCGTAATAATACGTGAGGTTGTACTCCTGCTGCCACTCCGCGTGATCCCTCTGGTTGGCGTTGTTCAGGTCTAAGTAGTATTGAGTGTAATCCAGCACCTGCGGGGCGGAAGAACGTAATGCTGAGGTGAGTGGAATAGTCTTACCTTGCGGCGGAACGGAAATTGGATTTTGATGGGATTGGGAATCTCCAGATGAGAAACTTGATACTGGGAATTTACTCCAATAATGGCTTTACGCAAGTTTTATACTATTTACGGAATGTAGGGATTTTGCGTTTACCAGTTTATGTTAGTATTTTCTGGCACGGTGGTCCTCGATCGGATTTGATCTCAAAGTGCTTGCCCTTCAAATTTTCTTTCGAAATATGATTTGAGAATATGTTATGATTATAATTAAGCAAAAAATGAAATCAAACATTGAGCCGTTTTTTTTTTTTTATAATTCAGTTTTTGAATTTTTAATGATACTTTAATCATGAAAATACGCTATAATCGCCAAAATTCAGAAAAAAATAATTTATGTGTCATTATGCAATAGAATCTTCATCTAGTTTCATAGTTCTAACCTACCTATATTGTGATCAAATATAATTAGAAAAACAAAAATAACAACATTTTATTGAACAAGATAATGATTATATTTGCATGAAGCTCTAAATAAATGCCTGTGAGTATGCATGTAGTATGTGCGTGTGTGTCTATGTGTACGCTTGTGTGAGAGTTTATAATGATTCATTATATAAATTTTAACATAACATATTATCTAAATTGAATAGAAAATAAAAATAATGGCATTTTGACATTTTACATATGCAGAGAATTACATTCGCATACAGCTCGTATGCGTTGTCAGATAAACGTTGTCCATACTCAGGATTGATTCGCGATTTATATTTGGCCCACGTCGCAGAAAAATCATGATGCACGGCTTCCATAGCCTGTTCACTGTAAAAGTCGAGGCCACTTCCGTGTTTGTTACAAAATTCTTCCACATGAAAGAAAACCGTGTAAACTTTTGGAGTGACTGGAATATCCGAACATATATACCTATATGATGCTTTGAATTCATTGGCGTATTCAATGAATTTTGGATCCAGCCTGACTGAGAAAGATGCTTTGACAACTTTATTGAACTTCTGAAAAGCATCAACGTATTTTAAACAACCCATGCTACAGTTTGAACGCAACAAATCAAATTTCTGTAGCAAAATGCGGCAACTATTTCCTTTGAACGAATTCGTTGATGCTTTCCAGAAGTTCAATGAAGTTGTCGAAGCATCTTCCTCAGTCAGGCTGGATCCAAAATTCATTGAATACATCAATGAATTCAAAGCATCATATTTATCCTTGGATATTCCAGTCACTCCAAAAGTTTACACGGTTTTCTTTCATGTGGAAGAATTTTGTACCCAACACGGAAATGGCCTCGGCTTTTACTTTGAACAGGCTATAGAGGCCATGCATCATGATTTTTCTGCGACCTGAGCCAAACATAAATCGCGAATCAATCCTGAGTATGGACAACGTTTATTAAGATCTGTATGCGAATATAATTCTCTGCATATGGAAAATGTTAAAATTCCATTTTTTAAATTTTCTATTCAATTTAGATAATATGTTATGTTAAACTTTATATAATGAATCATTATAAACTCGCACAAAAAAGCGTACACATAGACACACACGCACATACTACACGCATACTCACAGGCATTTATTTATTATCATATTTATATTTATTAAGAGCTTCATGCAAATATAGTCATTATTTTGTTCAATAAAATGTTGTTATTTTTCTTTTCATAATTATATTTGATCACAAAATAGGTCAGAACTATGAAACTAGATGAAGATTCTATTGCATAATGACACATAAATAATTTTTTTTCTGAATTTTGGCGATTATAGCGTATTTTCATGATTAAAGTATCAATTAAAAATTCAAAAAAACTGAATTAAAAAAACGGCTCAATGTTTGATTCCAGTTTTTGCTGAATTATAATCCTAACATATTCTCAAATCATATTTCGAAAGAAAATTTGAAGGGCAAGCACTTTGAGGTCAAAACCGATCGAGGGCCATCGTGCTGGGTTTACTTTAGGCTTTGTACTATAAAACAATAGTGAACTACATCACAAAGCATAATACATATACACAATACATAATACACAATAAATAATAACACATAAAACACAAAGCATAACAGGTGCCGGTTCAATACGCGCCCCACAGAGCCCGAGCGCCCCACGCTCAAACTGTGTGCGCCCCACAGTAGCCTCACTCTTTCCTGTCCAAAAGTAAACACCGTGTTGACAAATACTTCGCCAGTTAGTACAATCGATGAGTGTGGAAGGTGTTTCTTTATCGCAAATACAACGGGCAACGAATTGTCTACATGAACATCGCGCATGCTAAGTAGCTAATAATGATGCCGTGCTGAAATTGATATGGAATGATTGAATGGTCATATCTCAACTATCATCCAGATTTGAGTGATATCGAATGACTAGAACGTGAAAAAATGGAGCATAATGGACTGCGCAGGGTAAAGTACTAATTTAGCAACAATGAAACTGACAAGGGACCGTCTACACTTTACACCCTATCCCGCGCATTCCCTGAAAATTTCATCCAAATATGATGAAAACTGTGCAAAATGAGCTTGTTACAAGGATTTCACATTGGCGCATGTGCAGTTGCTATTAATTAAACAATCATGTTGAAATTTATACGGGATGATGAAATTGTCATCCCTCAACTATCCTCCAACATTGAGCAGGATAGAACGACAGCGTGAGAAAATGATGCTTGGTGGAATTTACGTTAGTGCATGCGCGGAGTGAACTATTGAGAGTATCAGAGTCACATTGAGTAATGCATCACTATTATCTACTGCGCATGCGCCAATATGAGATCCTCGTTACAAGCTTATTTTCCACAGTTTTCATCCGATCTGGATTCGATTTCGCTTAGATTTGGATGATAGTTGGAAGAAAATGACTTGGATTACCTCATATCAATTTCAACACGATTGTATCATTAATAGCTTGCGTGTGCGCCAATGTGAACTACTTCTAATGACCTTAATTTCCACAGTTTTCATCCGATTTTGATGATATTGTCCGCGAATGCGCGGTTTAAGTTGTAGATGGACCCGTACCTATATCATTGTTTTCAACTCATCATTCATTCGTAAATTACATTGAGTATCATTTTTTGGTTTCTTAATTGACCAATTATGACATTTAACGCTACTTCTTGATTTACTCTTTTCCGCTATGGACTTTTCCAAGATCATTTAAAACTTTTCAGTGATCTATACATTCATGATAGGAAACAAGGAAGCTATGTGCCACACCCAACTTGGAAGAGTCGTTTTTTGAGTTTATTCGTTGTAACTGCTTGAAAGTCCAATTTTCGCTAAAAACAAAATTCTGTCTTGGAGTTACTTATCTTTTTGACCCCAATTAACTTCAAACATTGTGGTTTGACTCAGAGATATTGATCAAAAATTAACTTTGATCTGTGCAAAAGGTCTGGATAAGTCTTATAATAAACCTACAGTATCCATTCAGAAAAACAACAAACCTTTGTGTAATCATTTGCGGCTTGTTCCCCTTCGCACAAAGAAAATTCATGCGATAGAAGGATTTCGAACTATGTAGCTTCTTGATGGTCCATGAAATCACAGTGAATCTGTAAAACCTCTGATTTATCAATACGTTTCAACCGGTCCGATATGCTGCTCCGTGACCTTGCCATAAGTGCGGTGGTGGAAGGACGTGAAGGAGGTGTATCGGTCCTAATCCCGTTCCACAAATCGACGAAGCAGCTTCTGATTATTTTGACATCTAGGTAAGCCCCATGCACATTTTCCTTTTTTTTTTTTTTTTTTCATTTTTTGTGGGGCTCGTATTGAACCAGAAACACAATGTGGGGCGCGTACTGAACCAGAAACACGACTGTGGGGCGCGTATTGAACCGGCACCGCATAACACACAATACACACATATACCTACACCTAATTTGTACAAATTACCATCTCCTTATTTTTTCAAGGCATTTAAAAATAAAAAGTCCCAGTTATGCAACATGAGCGAATTTTCGTGTTATGAAATAGTAATCAACAATTTGATGGCAAAATACTAGTTCCAAATAAATATTCAGTAATTAATTTTTCTTGTATTTTTGTCTTTTTTTAAGTACAATTTTCAGCATTCGGTTGAAGAAAACAATTTTAATGTTCATGTTCAACAGTGATCAACTAATTTTACCTACACTTCTGCTATAAAATATAAATTTCAAAATTTGGGCTATTTTTAGTGATTTTTTTTAGAAGTTTGACCAGTTTAGTGTGCTCGAAACGACCTGGCCAATAAACTCATCATTTCGCTTGATTTTTTGGCGCAAGGAGGGGTTAATTCCAATCCTATTTTTTTATCTCCATCCTAAGGAGAGTTATCATCTGGAATGACAAACATACACACACACACACACACACACACACACACACACACACACACACACACACACAAATATATATATATATATATATATATATATATATATATATATATATATATATATATATATATTTATATATATATACCTATATGAAAAAATGTTAAACTTCAGGATTCGTTTCAGAATGTCTCAAAACGGATTTCAATGATGACAATTTTCGAAATTTTTATTTTAAAATTTTGGGAGCCATTGCAATAGCTTCATTTTCTACGAAAATCCGGTTGAAACGGGTTGCTGTTGGTTTGTCCGTTTTTTCTTACTAAGGAACTACGATCCTAGACCTTTGGTAGGATTAATGAAAGTCAACATTAGTGCGAATGACAAGGGACGTTATTGTGCGATATAATAGTGAAAATCCCTTTATAAACCCCATGATCGAGCCAACTGATATATTTGAAAAGGAATTTAGATGTCAAGAAATTTATATCATTATAATTTTTGTTACATGGTAGACAAAAGTGAAAAGTAGGTAGATGTATTAAATATTTTAATTCACTATTTTCCGGTAGGGGATGACGTAAACGTGGTTGCACTTAAATTCATGTTGAATCACTCCCAGCGTAACTATATACCACTTCGCAATAATGGTTAGTGGTATGTTCATGATACGGTAAGGATCATAATTGGTATCAAGTTTTCTTCAATACTATTTTAGTACACTCTTTCACATGAATATTTTTGTTGAATGCTGTTTAATCTCAAAATTAGTGGTACAAAAGGGTTGAAACATCGGTATAATCGGGAATAACCTAGACGATAGTGTGATGTATACACACAAAGTAATCCTGTTGGTTATTTTGTTTGTGAAAATGTAACCAATTAAAGCGTGATTATGTATTAAGACACTGAAAGTCAATACGAAAACTTTGAATGATTCTCCTGGAAAATGACGTTTTTTGAGTTAGTAAAGTTTTTTTTGTAACCAGCGATATGTTTAAAATAATGAATCAGAGTCGTGGAACCAAATAATTACCGTGAGGGTAAGGGAACTCTGCTCTTTTACCATCACCTAGGCTATGGGTATCTCAAATGAGCACCTAAAGCGAATGGATGAATATGCTACCTAGTTATTTTATAAACCAACCTGGCCGGTGCTGGTTTCAAATTTATAGAGTCGAACGCCGGGGTTGTTAGCGCCGCTGCTGGTCCGCCTGGGGGAAACTGCGGGAGCCATCAGCATCCAATTAACAGGCACTCCTGTAACATCGGAAAAAATAATTAAATTCAGTAAAAAATACGTGGCTTGGAAAAAAGGAAAAGTGATGTTGAAAGGGGCAAAAAAGTATATATAAGCGTTATTCCCGTAAGCAGTCGGTCAAATGGAGTTCCGTGGAAAATTCCTTTTGGCCTTGGAATGTGGTGATTACGTGACCCGGAAATAAGTCAAACCTGTGGCTAACCTTTGAGGCAAGATTGTTGTAGGTAAATTATAAAAGGGATCGTGCGAGCATCTCTCAAAGTTTTGTGAGGAACGGTCTCAAATCTCAACGGAAGCACTGGAACAATTTTGTAATCGAGAAAACTCGACAACATATTTTACATATCTATTTATTCATTACGGTACTAACCCTTGCACGATTTAAGATTGTTTACATTGAGTGATATACTGAGTCTAGATTTTGATGAAAATGCTAACAATTCAAATAAATAATTACCTACGTAATTACGTGGAGGAGAAAACAAGCCGAACCTAATAATAGAAAGAGAAATATTAAAGGAATCAACTTCAGAAATAATATATTAAGAAGAGCATTTGGAGAGCGACGAATTCAGTGGAGTGGCCGATTCTTCTTGTAATTTATTGATGCGAAGGTTATATGAAATAAGTGAGCAGATCTTGTCGATATAAGCGGTACTATAGAAGGTTGACCTTTGCTAGCAGTTTAGGTCAGTCAAGTTTGCTGTTCAATAATTCGAGCAGAAAATAAACATTAGTCCATCACGACCCATCGTGGGGTCAAAGTGGGTTTTCTGGGAAAAAATTCAGTTCCAGCTCCATTCTTATATTAAAGTTTGCGGTGGTCCTCAATATACCAGATTAATGTCCACATAGCTCAAAATATTTTCTTCGACCCAAGATCTGGAATTGATCTTAGTTTTTGTGAGGAAAAAAAAAAAAAAAAGTTGTAGAGGAAGGAATTCTTCGAATGAGACCACCGCCAGCTCTCAATCCGTTTCGTTGATATGCGCAAACGAGAATTTCTTTCAAATAAGGTGTTCTAGAGAAATGTCCTATGACATCGTCCCACACATTAGGTGGACAGTTAGGACAAGTTAATTCGATTATTCCACATAGATACTGACATGATTGTATTTCCGATTTCGTTCAAATAAGGTGTTCTGGAAAAATGTCCTATGACATTGTGACATTGTCCTCCCTCACATTAGGTGGATAGTTAGGACAAGTTAATTCGATCATTCCACATAGATACTGACCTGATTGTATTATTAATTGCTGCTGCTCATGAGATGATAGGATATCCTGGTAACAAGCCTGATTCCCACACTTCACATCCAAAATTTTACGACATTTTTAGGAGATTATGCTGTAGATGGCTTCCTATCGATTTCATTATTCTTATACCAATACTTCACTCAGCGCATTCGCAAACGTAAATTACATCAAGCATCGTTTTCTCGTTTCCTTATTGACCAATTTTGACACTTTATGCTACATATTGATTTACAATTTCCAGCTATGGAATTTTTCAAGATCATTTAAAATATTATAATATTATACATTCTTATTACGGATACGAGGTAGGTAGGTGTCACACCCTACGTGTCACACCCGACTTGGCAGACTTTTTTTGTATCTATCTACTTAGATTTCCTATTTGGTTCTGGCTCAATTCCCTTCAGTTGTTTTGCGGGTTCGTGTATTCACTTTTCTATAACAACATACCGATGAAACAATTGGCCGAAACGCTGTAAGTAACCTCATCAACGATGCGTTCAAGAGTTTTTCCTCCCACATGAAAAAAAGAGGGGATTGTGACATCGGAGACGGCGGCTATCAGAAAGATCCACCCCGGGTAAGAGATTCGCCCCACTGACGGGATTTGATCCCTTACGAAGTGTGTTATTAGAAAAGTTGCCCGAATGAGAGAAAGAAGAAGAAGAGAAAGAAAGTAGTGGAAAAACGAAAAGGAATACGAGGAGCTTCGCTTTTTGGAATGAGAGGCGAAACGGGCCTTGGGATATGCGCTGCTGCTCTGCGACACCCTGAATCTCTACAAAGAGAATGTCGCCGAGAAGCGTCAAACAAAATCCCTCTTCCTTTCTATCTCGCACTCATTTGAACAAAGTCTTTTTCCCAGTCATTGCTCTTTGATCTTTCAACTTCATCCTTTTCAGTTCAATGAGACTTCAGCTCTGGAGGCCTTCTTTTTTTAGAGCCTCGTCGTCGTTCGTTTATAGGAAAGCTCTGAATCTAAGGAGGCTGTTCTGTTTGTCAGCTGATTAAGTGACAGTGACTTGAAGGAAGAAGTGAACAAATTGTCGCTCCTATAACAGCGTCAAAAATAAACGCGCGTATCGAAGGCCTATGCCGTTTTCCCAGATCTTTTGAGTTAATACTTTTTCAAAGGAATTGCCCCACCCCGTACACAAAGTTAAATCATTGAAAATATTTGAAGTTTCTTGTACAAATAATTTTCAAAATGAGTAAGGTTTAACCCCAATGCAATTTTCATTTGGGTACTCACCGACAGTTTCTGACATTATAGATTCTGTGACTGTCAGCCAGAAGTGCATCTCACCATAGCTAATATTTCTCTGCTGATCGGTCTTCAATGAATCTCTTGAAAACTGATCGTGCGATAGCTCTCTCCTATATTTTAACATGGATATGCTTTGGGGCGGAGGCTCCATCTGAAATTCAAGACACTGACCAGACACCGGAATCATTTTCTCTCTCAACGGAGCCGATCCTAGAGAAATTTATTTCCGTCAGTTATTATCCGTTTTGAATGTGATAGCAGATGAGCTTCATGAAAAGTCATTATTGAAGTATGAACAATCCTAGATGTACAATAGCGTGACTTGATGGTAATCAGGCTGACTTACAACGTGTTTCATTAACCAAGTGAAAAATGGAGGCGAATATCCGATTGCCTTCATATAGATGAAGAAAAATAAGCGCATCCACCAAGTTAGTTTTTTTCAAAAACATCTTCCCAATCTGATGTGCTGAGTTAGCATATCGACTCAAGTACATTCACTACTCAAAAACATATCCACGAGTGAATGTAACGTAATGTTAACGTAATGCAGTGTCATATCGTTCACCATTGCTCGCTAGCTGAAACTGTCTACCATTAGGGCATGCCGCACCTTCGATGTTTGGACCGCTTCGGTAAGAGCGATGTAAAACAAATACGTGTAATGTTGCAGGAGCGTTCATAGTGACGTACCAACACTGCGATGCCATCATCGCACCATCGTGGTCCACCCTCACTGCTTTTGGAAAATCAAATCTATTTGATGTTCAGGAGGGAAGTCGCGATGTGTGTTCGACCGTGTTTAGCTGAGAGGCTTTTCCGCTTTTTCACTGTTCAGTAAATCACAGCTTTTCTTCAGTGTTCTCAGTTCATGCGTTTTGTCAAGCTTTGGGCTTCCCTTTAGATAATAACCAATCGAACATTTCCATCGACATCCTCATGTACTTGCGGAATCCCTTCATGTTTTCTGAGTTGAGGAAATAAGTGGTGATATTCACCTAGTTCTCCCTTCATTTGGTTGAATGGATGAGGTTGGAACTGCCAATTTGAAAAAAGGCCTTTCATTATAAACCACTTGCCGATGGGGCCCATTTCAAGTTCATCATCACTATCACTGTACATGATGCTGATGCTGCTCTTGCAAGAGCTCGTGTGAAACTGAAAAAGGGAGAACGGGAAGGCAGGAACATATTGAGGTGACCCCCCTCAAAAGTGAACCAATATGAACACGAGGTTGATCATCGCTGTTACCGCGAGGGTCCGTACATCGATGGTGAACAGTGATGGTACTGTACCTACCTGTAGAACACCAACGGTGAGGTGCTTCAGCTAGTGTGCTCTACCTAAGGATCCTGGTCGACTCGAGTTTCTCTCACTATGATCCTATAATGAAAATAGTTTCAGAGACGCTTCAACAGCTTGGATTTCTTTACATAACCACAAGAAGCTTCAAGACCATAACCTCCCTCAAGATCATTTACTGCTCGTTGGTAAGAAGCCATCTGGTGTTTGGATCCTGTCTGTGGAATCCTACTTTTTCGTCTTATGTTAATTGCATTGAAAGAGTGCAACACAAAGTTTTGAAGCAGGCTTTCTACAAATCCAATGCAATTGACTCATTTTCGGACGTAGCCATGAGGAAATTATTGAAGTTTGATTCCTTGGAACAGAGAAGGATGCAGCACGACATCCTCACTCTCTCAAAGATTCTTCGGAATGAATACGATGCACCAAGCCTGTTGGCCAGGACTTCTAACAATGTGCCAGCCAGAACATCAAGACACAATGTCTTTTTCCACCCGGAGTTCTACCCACGAACTACTGTGTAAATTCCTCACTTGTACGAATGCAAAATTTAGTCAAATCAACTCCATTGCTCCTCAAGTTGATATTTGCGCTAAGTGCGCTTCAACTGACTCCATCAAAGGTATCTTGAAGATGCTGTTTGGCAACTATGTGGTACTTGAAATGTGAAGTTTTTCCTGATTTGTTCAAACTAGTATTTGCTGAACATACTTATTATTATTTATAATGAAAAGGGAATATTGATCCTGTCAAAATATGTATAAATAAATAAAATTGTGTTTCAATGAAGTGGGGAAACTGATTTTTTTTTCTTAATTCCTGCAATTCCTGAATCTGAAAGGACGCATATAGGGCTGGGGGGGGGGGGATATTTACTCTAGCTCGTACCAATAAACAAAGATTTATATGAATAAACTTCGTGGCAAACGTACTTCCTTCATTGTAGATAACTCTGAAGGTATCAGAATGTAAGTGTCCGAAAAACTGGCCGACGATGATGTCTGAGTGCTTCCTGATGAGCTTGATCAGACGCCGGCTGTGATACTCGTTGTAGAGCGGTCGAGCGTCTGGCTGCCGCTCGTCGGCTCCTGGAGCCATGTGCCCCACAAGGTACACCTGAAACATACAACAAAACACGTATATGAAACTAAAAGAATGGGAATTAGTTTTTGTATCAAATATGTAGGTGTGTATCAGGGTGGTTGTTAATTCTATCGATTCCACCAAATGGAAAGTCCACCTGTTAGAGGTTTTGCGAAGGCCGTAACACGTTAGGGGAAACGGGACTCTCAGACGATGCAAGAACAAGAAACATGCAAGAAGCACGGAGCCATCTCTCGAGCCTTTTCGGCAGAGGCGTATAATGGCTGAATAATGGACAATCAAATAACACTCACGTCCTAAAGCAGACGCGGAAATTAAGTGAATGTCATAAACAATTACAGATGCACATTTCTTTCAGGTAGACAACTATATCGATTTAATCGTTCATGTATTATTTGCTTCCCCACTACCGAAGATTTGGAAGCTTTTTGTTGGTAATAGAAGTCGAAAAAACGTATGTCCTCCAAAATAAGAATTTCGACCTGCTTCTTGCTTTTCAGAGCGTGGTGATCAATTTTGGTTCGGTGTCTGTCTGTCTGTCTGTCTCATGTCTGTCTGTGGTAAATCCTTGTAACGCCCAAAACTATACATACCATGCTTCAGTCCGAATCGATTAAATTTTCAGGGATTATGCGGATTAGCTCCCACATGGTCCCCTATAATTTTCAATGCCGTCAATCAACAGTAGCCTGTGCGCATCCGTAAACTAGTGGACATTCGTGAACTGTAGGTTGGTCATTGATTCCATCTTGTTAATTTTTGGTTGGTGGGTACCTAAGTCAATGTCATTTACGATGTATGGATGAGCACTGATCAGCTGAGGGACCTCTGAGGCTGATTTATGTTCTAATTGACCAAGAAGTGATGAAATTTGAAATTGAGCGCGTTTGGGACACTTAGAATGCAATTAGAGGCAAGGAGACGAATTGATCAGTTGAGAGACGTCAGAGGCTAATGTGTGCCATAATCGGTCATAGGTGCTGGAATGTGAAAAAGAACGCCTTTGGAATACTTTGAACACAATTTTATGAGGTATGGAGGACCACTGAGGGTCTTCTACATGTATCGAAGATGACTGTCATAAAAAGTTTTGTTTATTAAAATTTTTTGCTAAAATGCGTGAAATTATGGAGTTTTGACGCTATGAAGGGGTGAAACCTTGCGTCGAGTTTGGATGGTTCTAATGATAGACCAGTGATCTGCGTAAAAGAGAAATAATAAACCTTCGTGTAATAGTTTGAATCATTTTGTACGCTCCTCGTATTTTGTTAGATTATTGTTAATTCTACCGGTTCCAATTGATATTACCGAATTATTTCAACGAAAAATTGAGAAAATAAAAATATGCTTCAGAACATACAGAAGAAAAAAAGATTTGGAAACATCGGTCGTAATGTTTCCCCCCTAAAACAAGACGATGACACCTCATTACGAAAGCTTTGATGGATTTAGTTTCAAACTCGATTCCATTCTTAGCACTAACGAGACGTCATTGGGCCAATTACTGATGGAAGATGAAGGGAAAGTTGCTGTCCCACAACCTGGGTTTTGTCATTCAAATACACTCGTAATATTCAGAGCTAAGCTTGCTTTTGAGGGATCGCCTTCAAAAAAATAATAAGTACCTGATTAACAACGATAATGTTGCTGTTTATTTTCCAATCACTGAATTGCGGTAAAAAGATTTGAAAAATAATTATCTCCAAACTACACAGTTTCCCAAAATGAAAGCCCTCGTTAAATTGTTACGCATATGTTCGTGGAAAAGGGGTATTACAGACGTCGTCAAGGCGGCACTTGGGGGTGGGGATGCATTTTCTTTGCGTTTCGATGGATATAGATCACGTTTACAATAATAATTCATTTTCAGATGTCTTTATAACATATAAATTTATGTATATATTTACAGATAAAATTTTGTGCTCACAACTCCTTCGAAACAGCTGGTTCGATTTGGACCAAATTTTGATATGTTGTATTACCATGTTGGAACTTGAGCCTCTCTGACTTTGGTGAGGATCAGCTGAGCACGAGCCATAATGTAAATAATAGTGTTGGCAAACTCGAGTTCAAATCTCCCCTATTTACCATAGTACATCGAAATTTGATAAGAAGCCTCTCTGTTACAACACGAGGCTAGCAAAGTGAGGAGCGCCATTCTGATAAGCTGAGTGAGCTAAAATCTCTCCTTTTCACCTAAGGACGTTGAAAATTGATAAGGAGCCTCTCTGAGATAACAAGAGACAACAAGTTGGTTCTGCTTACAGATACAGTCGTGTTATTGTGGAAGTATGGTAGCTCTTGAATGGTTGATATTGAAAGGTGTTTGTTGATTCTAATCTTTTTTCCTGGTTACGGTAGTATATTATGTATTTTAAACAGTTTCTACGAAGTTAGAATGGAAAATTCTTCAATGAAAGAATAATGCCGCAAATAATTGATAGTGGGTAGTCGTAGAAAAAGTGCTGAACATTCATTGAGGGATTCCAGCTTGATTTTAAGAGTAGTTATTCCAAAGGCAGGATTGGAATAGGAATATCAAAAGCCACTCACGGAGGTTTTGACTTTGTGTGAATCTCAAGATTATGATTGGACGACTGATAAGATTAGGTTGTTGAATGGGGCTGATTGATTTAAATTAAGACATGCCCTGAATCCACTCCAACAAAAAGACAGAAGACCGGAACCCGAACATCAGCTTCAGGCTGTTTAAATTTAGGGACCCGAACTGATTTCTTGCTGTTCCAGGTGACTTGAACAGTAGATCTTGCATAGGCAGGATTATAATTGGAACATCCACAGCAATTGACTGTTGTTTTGTCCCCTCTCGTTGGTCTCGAGATGATGGTTCTGCGACTGAGAGGTACCTATACTTTCTGAGTGGAATTGATTGATATGTTTTTCAAGAACGCTCGCAATCAAACATAAAAAAATTATAAAGTGTACCCAATCGTTATTTCTCTGCCCCGTATTGCAAGTGCTCAGAGTTGATCTAGAACGCCTGAGGCCAGACCTACAGTGGAAGCGGCATTGTGCTACACGGGCGACATTCGATGACCATCGGAATACGAAAATTAGCCTCAACCTGTTTAAACTCAGGGACCTGAGGGCGTGAATTCATGCTGTTTTAAGCGGCTTGAATAGTAGGCCTTGCTTAGACAGGATTATAACATCGACAGTCACTGACTGATGTTTTGGCCCATTTCGTTGGTCTCGAGATGATGTTTGAGTGAGTGAAAATTACCCTTCCCCAACAGAGTTGATTGAAATGTATTTCAAGACACGTCTGAATCCAATCCGAAAAATAATGAGCCTCATTAATGCTTGCGAACATCCTGCCTCCCTTTATATTCTTCCAAGTTTCGTTGTTACAAAATTAAAGGTAGTTGGTAAGTATTACGAAAGAGCAAAAAGATCGTCATTCAGTATAAGTTCTGAAGTTTTCACAGGTTCTGACCACATTTGCGTGTATCTTGTAGATTATGGTCAAATTCACACGGTCCGAATCTCAATGCTCATGGACTAAACGTTCCACTGAACGTGAAACATTCAATATAATTACTAAATAACCAGTATCCTCAGTTAGTTACTGATAACTCACAAGGCACGTGGTAACCACAAATTTAAATTTAAATTGATTCTGGTTCATAAAGCTGGTATGATTTTGGAACGGAATAAGATATCGCAAATCTAGCTTCACCTTCGTGTTCATCGCTAAAAAATCTTCAAAATGAGGTGTAAAAAGATGGAAAATAAAATTCCCAAACACAAATCAACTACTTCAATGGACCAACTAAACCAGTCTAAGCCCAATCTAATCCCCAATACATAGTTTTCTTCCCATTTCCCAATGCCAGTCCAATTTGTTGTTGGTTTTTCTTCGAGAAATGGATTGTAATGAAGAAAATTATCGAAAAATTTGGCTTCAAATTTTTCAGAGCCGAAGCAACAGCTTGATTTTCTACAAAATTCCACTAAAAAAATAAATGAATAAAATAAAATAAATAATATAACAAAATTGTTATAACAAACTTTCGATTAGTTGTTTGTATTTGTATAGGTTGTGCTGTGATAACAACAAAACTCGCACTCAACCTACGCCAGTTCCAGGAGTAACCTCCGAGGTTCGTGAATTTCTAAAGGGCCTCCTCAAACGAAACGAATGATGATTGATGACTCCGCTTCATCCAGGCGGGCGGAGACGTATCCAGCATTGTACGCTGATACGCCTCCCACTAACGTGATGGGCCACCTCTCCCCACCCTCCAAATGATGGTCCACCTCTCAGCGGGCCACCTCCCACAGCCTCAGCCTTTCGTCCATTATCCTCTCTGTTGGCGGCCTTTCTCCTCTTCCGGGACGGCGATATTGATAACAACGGAGATATCTTTTGAACCGGTGCTGGGGGGCGTCTGGAGGCTTATCTGGATAATAATCGGGTTTCGGACGATTCACCGGCATTCGCACCATTGATGCGGTGGATGAAAGATATCGCGTCCTCTTTGATATTTTTGTGGATCCACTGCTTCGTATAATCTTGGATCGTGGAGTGATGTCATCAGTGATAAGAATTCCGTCTTGAGTAAAATCCCTGAATTACATCGTTTAGGCTTAGGGCCTATTAGGCCCTATTAGGGCTTAGGACTATTTTAAACCTCACTCAACGCTGACCTTGGACTTATCCTTAATAAGAAAAGGCGGTTATGATGAGCTATCGTAAGTCACAGAGAGAGGATAAGGCATTCACTATTATGGCTCATAATTGTGAGTGTATGAACTAGCAAAAAGGTCATGGTGGCTGTCTTCCCATCAAGCAGGTAAAAAAAGTAAGGTTCCAGGGGATGACGATTAGCAAAAACCTTAAGTGGAACAGACATGTGAGTCAGGTGTGGGGGTTCTTTGACTAGGTACTAGACAGTTGTCAAAGAGTGTTGGTCTGATGGTTGTGCTTCTCTTGTAGTGATGGGCGACTCTATGACTTTTCAGCAACAGGTTCTTGTGATACTGTTACTGTGAAATAATAGGTTCCAGAATAGGTGATTTTAGTAATACGGTGATTTGTAACCAGCTGTTTGGAGTCGATACCAGTGAATGTGTGGATTCCCACCCGCACCTGTGACTGAATAGAGATAAACGTGGTCATCTACTATTGCTTAACCTAACTATAGAATTTTTCCCTAAACTTACGAGAGGTTTTAATCCTTTTTCAACAAGTTGCCACTTTTGGGTTATACCTTCATTTGGTAAGCAAATTTCTAGATGAATTCAATTCAAGTGTAATCTAAATTTTTGGAAGTCTCATTTTAAGAAGATGAAAGTAAAGAAGATCGTTCCAGTTTATCGTGGGCAAGCTGAATATGACAACATGAAATCCTTACAAAACGCGTTTACATACAGTACCGAAACTGCTACCAGACTGTGAATGGAAAAGAGGAATTCGGGATAAAGTAATTACCTGGCAAAAAGCCCCCACTCCTTCTTTGACAAATGCACTACCGCTATTCTGTCATCAAATCAATCTTATAAGAACGAGTAGCTGGGTTTCTCAGGTAGCTGATGATTTTTAATACTGCTACTTTTAAATAATAGGTTATTTTATCCTGTGAAGTGAACTCTGTCCCATCACTTCTCCCTTTTTCAGTCTTATATAAAGTATAGTGTTTCTGTATATGGAAGTGCGCCAAGTACAACCCTTGAACCACTGAATGTCTTACACAGGAAAGCTCTGAGAGCTGCCCTCCGAATCGACAAATGGGAAGTGCACAACGAGAAGTTGCTGAGGATTGTACTAAGGATGGGCGTACCTAAAGTGAGGCAGTTGAGATGAATAAGTGTACTGGCAAATACAGAAGACGTTAGGTTAACTGAGACATAGGTGAATAATTTATTTCTGAAGCACAATATTACCTACTGTTTGCGTTTGTCCCAACAAGGTTCGTTATTAGGGTCAATTGAACCTTTAATAAAAGGAGGATATGAACCGGCATAGAGTGATTTGGACATTGCGAAATAAAGATAGTTATTTTTGTTAACACATATTGCTTTTCATATTTGCACAGTCATCTCATATTTCATAGGGATGTTCACAGGCGTTGCAATAAACTAAAACTAAACTAACCAAATAAAACTTCTCAAAGGGAAGATTTAAATAATATGCCTAAACTCAAATCTCAGATGAAAAATACTTGAAGGCACCAGAAAAAAAAGAAAAAAAAAGAAGTTGCAGTAGAATACTATCAAGACCGGATGGCCAGAACAAATGATAAAGAACTGTTTCTCTGTAATTTGAGCGAACAAGCGCCGTCAGCGCTGGCTGCGGAAGGGAAGGAACTGAAGTTGCTTGAATTTCTAGACAATTGTGCGCATAAAAGAGTTCGATCAAACGGGTGAAGGTAACTCGCAGCAGCACGAGAACGCGAGAACAAGTGACGTTCAACCCTACCCAAAGTTATCTCAAAAATATGACGAGTATGACGGGTGATAATAGCCACACTGTCCTTTGGTTTCAGGTATGAATCTTGCTTCTCCAGTGGCATGTTCGATTACACTTATTCAATGTATTACTTAGGTATTACTGATGTACTGAAAGTAGGACTTATCCGTCTTTTCGATACAATAGGGTAATTTCCTTGAGATTAATCAGTTCATAACCTTCAGTAGCCTTGTTGCTCTGGCAGCTAATCTTAACTTTAGTTGCCGCCTTTCTTTTCCCGAACCTCATATTTACGAGTTCGAACGACTCCATGCATGCGCAGCACCGAATTACTGGCCGGCTCCTTTAGGTATCAGGTTTCGCTCGCAATGCGTTCCGACTGCCCACAAGAACGCTGATTGCCGCGAACCCAATTGGCCCCAGTGGGCTCTGAGAACAACTCATTTGTATTCCAGTCAAGCTGTAGGACTCAGTAGAGGGGGTCCCCCTTCCCCCTTTTTTTCCAGCTCTTAGCTTGGGGCTCAACTTGGGGCCTCCTCGTCTCCTTTTTCCCCAACTTGATTGAGAATTTATTGCTTTTCGCGTGGAAGCCCTTGCGTGGCGGAATAAACCGCCGACTTAGACGCCTTGCCTTACAAATATACGAGGTGTTTTCTAGCGAAAAACTTAAAGAGCATCCCGGCTCCCTCCTCCCACCATTCTTCCCACTTTCTGTCATTATTCCGTGTACCTAACTGATAAAGTGCGGGATTACGTCTTCTAACACTTTTTCTTCTCGTTGCTGTACATTTTCCCAACACCATCTTACGTAGTTCCCAATAGAAAAAAAAGGCTTGAACTTTCCAGGTCCATACGATTTATTTCTTTAAAGAAGGTGTTGTGAATTTAACACGTAAAAGACTAAATTTAGATTGAATATTCAAACTTGTTACTATTTATCCTACTTTGGACTTTTACGAATTAGAGAGTGGAGGTAGGTACAGAGGTAAGACATAGGAGTAGCTGGGGGCCCCAATTCACCTTACTCCTTCAAAGAAAAGTATCTTAACCCGTCCACCAAGTGAAAATGAGTTACATCGTCTATCGTGCATATAGTTTCTATGGTAGGATCAATAAAAATAATTTCATATTTCAATAGGAAAACAAGGTTTTCTATTTTTAAATGAGAAACTAGCAATTTAGTGCTTACCAAATATTTCTATGTTACTAAATACAATTAAATAGGTTCAGCCATGATGATATTGACAATACAGTTTATGAATGGTGGCCAGTTCAGAAATGACTATCAGGGATTCACGAGGTAAAAATATATATTTAATTGTTCTAGGTTGTATGTTGAAACCAAACCTAAGTCTTTCCTTAATTTGTTGGAAAACTACACCACCAATCTCGATGATACGATCATATTGCAAGAGGGAGTCATTAGATGACCATCAACAAGGTGTCATAATGATAAACGAGGCGAAACACGATCGCCACCGGTTTATTCTGAATTGGCGCAGTAAGAAATTAAAAGAGAACCAGCTCCCTCCGGTATCAGTGATTTCACACTGGGGATTCCAATAACGAGAGCGCACCTACTCATTTGTATATAGAATATTTATTATATGCAGCTCACCGGTTAGTAGATAGTTGAACGAAATCTAAGGCAGGTTATCTAAATAGGACTAGACGTCCTATCGAAAGAAAATAATTGAGATTAAATAGACACTTACTGTCTAAAATTTACTAGCCTATAGGAGAATGGAGAACTCTCAGCTGATGGAATTCCACACTTTTCAATTCATTGCACTTGAAAACCCCCAAGGAGAAATTTTCAGCTCAAAAGACTGTTTAGCTTGGCCAATAAGGGTAGAAAGATTACGATTCACATAGTAGGGAAAGGGTGCTGAGGGTTCCTACGAGGTGGGCGGGGGCGGCGTCATAGGGTAAATTAATTTCAGCAACAGTTTTACTGTTCAGATACCTACCATATAACAACTTTTTGGAAAGTCTCACTCAGATCTTTCTATCGAGCAAATTAAAAATAACTATGAATATTCCCCATTCCAATGCAATTGTACCGATCGATCGTTGTTTTCGAGGAGATTTTTACTACCGTAAACCGGGGTGACTTGGGAACACACGAGGTGAGAATGGTACAACGACGTTTTTCAAATTCAAATCCTGTTGGCGGGCTTAAAAATGGCGGGATCGGCCAGCTGTTATTTTATTCTTGTAGAGGATGGATGGTAAAAGCAGTTCCATGTGTCGAAACCCTCTTCCATGGATTTTTATATGCTTGGCGGGCAAAAGTGATTACAGCTGATAACACGATTTGTTTACAAGTCCTGCTAAGGTGTACATGGTGCGGTGGCTGAGGACCTCCTCATGCTTTGTAAGTGATTTATATTCGTAAATAAACTTATTGTGAAGTGAGTCGCGTTAGAACTGCTCAAAAATTGTTACTTAGTGATTTTCTTTGTTGGATAAACCAAAACACCTGCCTTCCATGTTGTGAGAATGGTACACCGGGTGTGTGACATTTTCTCAACGGATTTCAATTTGATTTGAATATTTTCAAACAATTTTTTGTAACTGGGGTAGCAAACCATTGTTTTAATTGTTCCTGGGGAAGCAACCCATTGTTTTAATTGTTCCTGGAGTAGCGATCCATTGATTTACTGTTTTAATGGTTCATTGTTTAATTGGGGTAGCCCCATTGTTTCATTTGTTTCTGGGGTGGCAACCCTTTGTTTTGCTTGTTCCTGGGGATGCAATCATTTTTTTACTAGTCAATGGGAGCTAGATATTGAACAAATTGTAAATAAAAATAGTTTTATACTTACCTTGTTCACTCTCCCGCTCATTCATTATGACCATGTATAATCCCAAATTGTGGATAGAATGGTTTTTTCACAGGGGAAGGCATGCAATGATATGTCTACTCGTGTGCTACGATTCCCAATTTGAAAGTTTTTTTTTTTTTTTTTCATTTTCAGATTTTTTTATATTTTTTCAACTTTTATGAGCTCTAACACCTTTTTAAAAAGTTCTTGCTTCGATTGGGAGAGGTGACAATGGTACAAAGCGTGTTTGATAGGATATATGACCTGAAAAAGTCAGTGTACCATTCTCACCCCAAAACACGGGGTGAGACTAGTACAACTTTGAGGATTAATTACTCAACTAATCCTCAACTTAAAAAAAATATTTGAAATCGTAGAAAAGCTTGCTGATAGATGTAGTTTTTGAAACGAATACGATCAGAGTGACGATCCTGCTCAGTAAGGTTGAAAAAGTAAAAAAACATCAAAAACCGTACCAAAGTCACCCCGGTTTACGGTATGTTCACTCTTAATTTAGTCACACACTGTTGACGATCTTCTCCCCAGCCAATAAACGTACAGTGTCGGGGAAGTATCATTCGATTCACTGAAGAATCAATTATACCAATAAAAAACAAGGAAAATACTCTTCTAACATCGAAAGTTTTCGAGATCTCGATTATTCAATATTTCAGCCCTCCAATACTATCATTTAGTGTAGATTGAACGAGATGTCACGACCCAGATTTCTGACCCAGATTTCGTAAACGTTGCAATAATTTTTTTTTTGTCTCCGTCTCCGATATTTTTATGTCCCATCTCTCCCGATCCTTATCTCGTTCACGACTCGTTGAAAAGCTGTTGATTGATCATCAAACGACATTCCACGCTCCCTACTACCTTTTCCCTACCTTCGTAGTAAGTATTATTTTCTGTTGGTTTACTTATAGAAACTACTTCTTCAGATGTATCAGGCGGGGAGAAAAAGCAAGGATACGCCCAGGTGGGTTAAATGAACTCCAAAGTAACCCATATCTTAAGTCTAAAGCATATCCCATGTTTAAGTTTAAGAATATCACCCAGCTCTCTGATCTTGAAGGAACCACATCCTAGTGAGCTATATTTTGATGGTATGATTTAATTTGATTGATTTGATATTGATTCCGAGTCTACCTAAAGGTAGTTGAAGCATTGTTTTCATTTTCGAGAGGGGAAAAAAAATGTTGGTCTCAAAAATCAGAATTCCTACTCGCATTTTACGTTTTAGACCATTCTGAACAACTTTGTGTCTGTCTGTCTGTGTGTGTATGTGTGTGTGTGTGTGTGTCTGTCGTGTGTCCGCAAATCCTTGTAACAAGCTTATTTTCGACAGTTTTCATCCGATTTGGATGAAGTTTTCAGGGAATGTGCGAGCTAAGGAGTAGATGATTCCCCAATCAGTTTCATCGGTCTTGACTTAATACCCCACTCTGCGCGTGTGCAAACGTAAATTCTACCAAGCATCATTTTCTCACGCCCTAGTCGTTCGATCTCGCTCAAATTTCGATAATAGTTCGATAATAGTTCGATGATTCGATCATCCTATATCAATTTCAAAATGATTGTATCATTAACAGCTGCTGCGCATGCGCCTATGTGAAATCCTTGTAACGACCTTAATTTCCACGGTTTTCATCCAATTCGATGAAATTGTCAGAGAATGCGTGCTTTAGGTTATAAATGGTCCCCTATCAGTTTCATTGTTGCCAAATCAATACTTCATCCTGCGCATGCGCAAACGTTAAGTTCCATCATGTTTTATCTTTTCACTTTCTAGTCGTTCGAGTTCGCTTAAATTTGGAAGATAGTTGTAGGAAGATGATAGGTAAACGAGGAAGCTATGTGCCACTCCTAACTTGGCAGACGTTTTTTTTAATTTTAGTTCATTGGCTTTAATATAACATAATTATAGCCTTGTACATCATTGATTAGGTATACATATTTAAGTATTTATACATTAGGTATTTCAACTTGGGTATCATACAGGGATTAATTAAATCAACTTAAATATTGAATTGAGATTCTGGCTTGATTTATATAATCGTAAAGAAGGCAACAGATGCCAGAGGTTGGAGGGGTCAGTAGTAGTCATGGTTAGAGCTTGTAGAAGTGGCTCTCTAGTTGATGAGAGCAGCGATCATTCTAGTATGAGGTGTTAAGACGTTTCGTTGCTTTGAAGACAGAACTGGCAGATGGGGGAGTCAGCTTTCCCTGTTCTGTGTAGATACTTTCTAGCCACGCAATAACCATTCCTCAGTCTTTCCATCATCGAGTAAAATTTTTTGGTTTTACTTCTAGTGAACAGTTGAACCAAGGAGTTACAATTTTTAAATTCAAGGGGAATAGCCGCTTGAACCTCTCACCCGCCGGTTAAGCCATGAACTTGGCCCCATTGCGGCTATTTGCTCAAGAGCCAGAGTCTTCTGTCGTCTATATGTGGATACAGCAGGGGCTGTACAATTCGTTTATTGTCTCACACATAATTCCATTTATATGTATGTACGATCGGGTGCCTTCCTAACTGCATTGAATATCATGCATTTGGACTTTGATAACTAAGTTTTTGATTTACTGAATGGGTGGACATGTTATATAAGAACTCCCACGCCGGAATCATTGATACGAAGTGTGCCGACCATTGCTCATACATAGTTTTCTGAAATAAAGCAAAACCTCGAGCCTGAAGGTGGAGCCAAAGCTGGACAGGAGCTTCAACCCACAAGGAATGAGTAGCTAGCGTGGAGGGAAAAGAAGGATGAAAGTTTCGCCCCAGCCTCCATGACCCATTCTGGTCTGTAACTTTAAAACATCAACTGCTCTCTTCTTTCAAACCTCTCCTCAAGTTTGCTCTTAACTTACCTACTCTCTCAATCTGTAGTTGTTCTTTTCTCATTAGCACTCATATAATTAGTTACGCGCCTGAGTGGTCCCGCCTGGGTGGTGGAGCTTAGGTAAAGCTGTGGTGTCTTAAAGGTCCAGCAATTGGGTAGCCCCAGGTTCACCTGTGATTGGTTAGTGAAACGGTACCTACCGCCATTAGAGCTACTAATACACCGATTATTAGAGCTTCGGAATGACCGGCAATTAGGAGGAGGCTATGAAACATAGAGATCCGGCCACACAGGGTTAACGCCCATAATAGGTTTTTATCAGTTCAGCAGACTAACACACTTTTCAAAGTCGTTACAGGAGTTAACTTCAATATTCAAATTCATCATCACACGCAGCCACAACATGAATGATGATGTGTCAGAAGGAGTGTCAACTTAATTTTTACAAGTCTTCCAAGTTTAACCTTAGAACATGAAATAGTGATGAGTCGCGAGAAAAAAGTCATTTTTTCGTTAACTTCCTCCGATACTTTTATACCCCATCTCCTCCGGCACTCCTTCTCAAGGTGGATATATTGTCCACTCTTTGTAGTGGAAAAAGCAGTTGTTCGGGACGGCAGAAAGGGTAAGAGACCTGTCAGAAGCAGCAGCGGAGCTCGCTACGCTATCCATCAAAGGGTGCGTCTTGTCTACCTCCACCCCCCTCTCCCCCAACCCCTCCCAGCTCATACCCTTTTCGCATCGAGGCCCTTGCGCGTTCGGCAGTTCGATTCATCATTTCACCGAAAACCGCTGATGACAACCCAAAACCATCAGGGTGGGTAGCGTGAAACGAGGGAGAGGGCAAGAAAAAGAGATAGACGAGAAAAGAGGGTGGAAACTTTTCTATAAAGCAGAAAATATATAAGTCCCGAGGTAAGTCTTATTTATCACTGAGCTTCCCGCCTTAGTCAGCTTTTCCTTTTATATCGGACAAGGGCGAAGCTTGGCCTCCTAATATACTCGACTTCATGAGTAGCCCTTTCGCCTTCACGTAATATTCTTCCCGTTGACAGTTCTAAACCGCGATTCCACATCCTCTAAGCTTATCATATCGTTTTCATTTCTTACTGCGATACATTTGGAGAATCTATCGTGACATGGAGGCTAAGTTGCCTGATCAGAAAATTAAAATTTCGCACTTATTGATCACGCAAAAAATGTGATCAAAGACCACTAAAAACGGATAAAAATCGTAAAATATACACATTGCTTATTAGTAGAATTTTATTTAAAAAATGCCTCGTACCTAAAGACTCAATAGTGATGAGCGAAGAATACGTTTTTCATCTTCCATCTCAAATTTTAGATTCATAGGTTGAATAGCGAAGAAGCAACGATATAACTTTTCTTCGATATTTATTAATAATTTAAGAGTTAACTGCATACAAAATTTTGATTATTTTTCAAAGTACGCTTGATTGATAGGGGGCCCGCTGTAGATTATAACCTAAAAACAGGGTCCACCTAGTACAAAGTTTGGGAAGCTCTAAGTATATCAGACAAATCAGAATAATAAATAACTTTTGAATCCACTGGAGATAGAGGATATACTAAAACCCGCACGACCTAACAGTTGTGCAGGCGAGGTATTTCGTAGTGCCGTGGCCTGAGCTTTAGACCCGCTGCAAATTGAACCCAGCGCCAGCACACGCCGAGCTCACTCCCTAGCAGCGACCTGTGGGATGGTCAGACAGACACCTCATACCTATTGAGCACCGCAAATTCAATCGTCGTAGTGTGCCTCCATCTCTCACGATGTCATGTACCACGCCGATGGAGAAAGTCCTGGATCTGGATTCAGTCAGAGGCTTTGTAAGCGATTCCAATCGTAGGTTAAAAGAGGTACAACTCAAAGAAATTCTTATTTAAATGGCAGAATTACTTTTGAATGTTCCTGCATGTTTTCGTGAACAGTTTTAGGTTTAGCCAGGAGAAATGTTTGTTTAGAAGGACATGAACTAGTAAACAGTAACACTACTAAAACAAATGGGTCACCCAAACACCAGTTAACAACGAATGAATGAAGGATTTCAATATTTCCGTTCATACAAACTGAATAAATAACCTCTCCCGAGTTGGTTGGGCAGTACAGCTCCCCCATATATTGTAAGATGAACGTATAAATGAGAGATGAAGGACAAAGTACCAATCGAAATGATTGAATGCAAAATACAACAGTATCTAATACAATTGTATACATGCTAAAATGTGAACTGGGGCTAAAATTCATGTTTGTATGTGCGGAAATTTTCTAAAGGTTCACCCACACAACGATTGAAAATTGCATGCCTCTCTGGGACAACAAGAACGAATCAAATGATACGCTCTCTTCCTGATCAGTTGAGTGAGCTTCTCTAGGACAAAATGAGTAGATTGAAATGACGGACTTCATCCTGATCAGATGACGATCATGAAATTTTTTAGGGAACCTCTCCTCTACTTCGGGCACCAGAGGTAAATGAGTGATTTTTAAGTTTTTCAAGTTTTATTTTTCCAAAAGTTTTAACATTTATTTATTATTACATTTTTTTATGCTTTTGAATCAGAATACTTTAGGACTTAGTTTGCACCCAAAGTTTTTGTAAGTCACTCAACTTTTTCATGAAGCCTCCTGTTTTTGTACAGCTTGCTCTTTTTGTTCCACAGAACCTCTCTTTTGCACCTTAGAGATCACTGCTTCCATTATAAAGTCGTAAAGGGACAATATTTCACTTCAAAATAATAAAAACAACAATATATTCAAATAAAAAGGATAGCTGGTGGTCACGCCGCTTTTTATGTTTTGGTAAGAGTTACACACCAATAATAGATCAAATAATCTCCGGTTGTCTTCATTGCCGGCTTGTAACTAAATAAACCACGAAATATTTTCTTGTTTGTTAATTCGTTCAATTTTGTTATCACTTGTTGTTTTCAATTTATTTATCTCTTGTTGGGTTGTTCTTATCACTGTTTCTAAGGTGTAGTGGTTCCGTCCGTTCCGTTTGTTGTCACGGATGGTAGACAAGATCCATGCGCCGAGGTGGGATATGATCCATGATCCCCATTGGATCCCCTTGTTCTCTCTCTTTTGTTATCACATATTCTAATTTATTATCATTATTATTTATTGTTATTATTATTAACATTTATATTAAAATAATACTTTATCTATTTCTAATCTAATACAAAAGTGTAAATTGTGATGTGATATCTATTTGTTCTGGAACATTCTGCGACGCTACTGCGCACGACCTGTGCGCATCTTCTGCCATCATTATCAAACGAATTTTACTATCTACAACTATTGCTTTTTCAACTCTATATCATGTCGCTTTCCATCACGTATTTCGCTAACAATCCAATCAGTTTTTCTAATTATTTTATCATTTTTCGTTCATTGACGTACGAGTTAACCGGAATTCGGTGTCAGTATCTCGATTAGGTATTGAGTATCCGTTTTCCCTGGGATTTTCATCTACTCTACGTCGTTTCACCTGGATCTGAACCGCATTGCTGACCTGCCTCAACTACTGCCGACAGACCGTAGGAGAATTACTACAAGTCCGGTTCAGAAGTTGGACAGACGACAGCTGAACGAAAAAAGGATACTTCTCAGAGGTAACACAAGCAGACAAGGTAACTCACCGTTGCGAGGTAATTAATTCGAATACATACCATTACCTGATCTTATCTCCTACCTGCAACATTCATATATTGTTCATACTTACCTGCCACGTCACTGCCCTTGGTACTCATCGCGAATACGTGCTTCTTCGACCTATCAATACCTACCTTTCTGTCCGGATTTCATCATTTTACCATCGAATCCTACGAACTTTATATTGAAAGCGATCTGAACTGTTAACAGTAGTAAAACTCATTACCTACATACTGTTCGCAATATATCTTCCCTTTTAGTGGCCACTTAGGTAATTAGAGAAAACCTAGGATGTGTATACTCCTGTCTTGATCTACAATTATATATTGCACATTATCTGCTAACTTATATCTATCTTTTCATTACTCTACCAACATCTATATATCTTTTTCTCCCGTTTAAAAGGGAGTGGTCCTTCGTGTATAGAATCATCCATCATCCATTCTTTCGCTTTAGGAATTTCAGTAATTGGTGCTCACACAACCCACTGATTCCACCAGCTGGTTAACCAACCAAAACGTAAACAAACGTTTACGCGATTACGCGATTGTACGACAAAAATCAAACCGATTTGAAAATCAAACCACGCGACGCCAGCGACTGCTGCGACCAACGCGACTAGCACGATGCAATGTGGTCACGTAACACTCTTCTATGGGATTGTATTGTTTGATCGAGTAAAAAGATCGCATTGGTCGCTAAGTCGCTCGCGTTCGTTTTTCACGTAAGACACAGCGTAAGGCTTTATATTTGTTAATTCTTTAAAATACTCTGCCGTTACTACACACTTCTTCTATGCAACAGAACTTATCATAACAACAGCTCCTGGCCTAAAATAAATGATTGAATTAGGTATTTATGTATCATTTAGTTCTTTAATCTAATGTGACCTACTTCTTACTTCACGTATACGCTACCATGTGCGAGTTGGAGATCCCCGAATAACAAGGGAAGGTGTGCCACATTTCTGTATAGTTTTCAAATATTCCTGCTTCATATTTTCTTATTATTTGATCGTGGGATTCATAGTGAACCAGCCTAAACAGAACCGTCCCATAAGTAAAAATTGTTTGCGTAATATTTCATTCACCCCCACAACTATTGTGCAATAAACAGTATGAACGCTACATCCAACATGCACGCAGCATAAGGTGTATGCACTGTGATATATGTTGTGTTCTAGAATATCTCAGTTCGTTCTCCGATATTTATTTTGTGAATGCGCGGGCACGTCAACCGTGACGGGTTTGTCCTCTTTCGCGGTAACCTACATGTTTCAACCTTGCGAGTCGGTGTGTACAATCGAAAGAGCCAAAGCGCAGAGCTCGCCGAGGAATCACGCGCTTGGTTGATGGCGTATTTGCCTAACATGCTTCCCGCTTCATTTCACCAGCTTCTCGGCAAAAGGGGGAACTTTGAACGTGTATTTTCACAGGGAACTTGGGTTTCTGTTGGCGAAGTACTAACGAAACATCAACGTTTACCTGCATGCGAATTTATTATTTTTGAATTTATGTTTTTCAGTGCACGAAAAATTCAATGTTTTAGGGAATTACGTGGTTTAATACCCACATGGCTTTGTGTGAATTGAACTACTGAATTCAATCGTCCAATGAAACGTTGAAAAATGTTTGTTGCTGTCTGAGTCAACGTGTACTCATTGATAGAGTTTCAATTTAAGATCTCGAACAATACAAAGTCGGTATTGTTAGAAAATGTATTTTTTGAAGAAGAACAGAAAATTTCAAAAAGAAACCAGAATTTCCTCAATCTAAATCCGTTCTGACACATTCAAAAACAAATCTTAGTTTTGAATACTTGATATACAGAAACCACAGTGCTGAAGTCAGTCACTAGATCTGTCTCTTTATATAGAGAGGTAAATGAAGGGGAAAGGGGTGACAGTTTATGGTGGGGGGGGGGGGGTCAGAGGAGAAGAGGTACTGCTTCGACGGCCCGATGATGATGTCTTTACATCGAAAGCGCTCGCCCACCCTCCCACCGTACTCGATTTGCTAGTGATGGCAGAGTCTTCTGAAAGGTAAGTAAATCACAATTTCAGGCGCTGTATACTACTGCACAATGATGCCGAGGTGGCGAACCCCTGTTTTTAAAATTTGATGATTTTTCTTCGTGTGAAGTCATGTCTGAACGATTTATCTGAGCAAACTGATAAAACTGCAAAGCTCTCGCAGGTTTTTGCTCCGTCCATTGGAATACGCATTAGTTTATACTTACCTCCGATAAACTGCGTAATTTTCTCAGTTAATCGCTCAGTTCGGTCAGTTTTCCACGGAAAAAAAAAAAAAAAAAAAAAAAACCGAAATGAGTTTGATTTTGATTCTGGTTTGAGTTCGATTTTGTTCAGTAGCGGGTCAGTCGGTCGTTTCCGGTTCGTGTTTTTGAATTGTATCACATTATAATTTCGAGTTCTTTCCAATATTTTCTTTTCTTATTCACAATAAAGTTCCGTTCTATGTAGTAAAAAAAATGAAACATTAAAAATAAAAATCTGTTTTATTTTTAACTGTGATCTGTAATTGTTTCAGAATGCATTTTTTTCTTCATCGAAAATTTGCGAAAAGGAATGTCAGTAGTAATACGGGAAATACTTAATTCCTATGATTATTTCGCTGTTCCGATGATTTTTGTATTTCACTCTCGTCCACAATAGACTGATGGTGAGGGTTGATAAGCGAAGAGCTTCTGCTAAAGGGTTGACAGAACGTTGTTGGTGAGCTATGGTAAACAGCTGGGTGGGACGTTTTCGCCAAACAGAGAAGTTTAACCGATGTTTCGTCGTGTGAGAAAGAGGTGTGGATGTTTGGGTTGGTTGGAGAGGGGAAATCGAATGAGAAACAGATGCTGGGGACTGTTTGATAGAGAAAGGGAGCTGTTGTGGATGGGTTGGGTATTTTCACTTTTACTTTTCCAACAGGGTAAGAGGTTGGAGAATGGTTATACCTATAATTATTCAAGGAGGATAAAGCATTGCACTATTCAACTCTCCCATACACCCGTGCGGGTGTACTTTTGACCCTCTCACTCTCCAAATTCTTGGAAACACATGGGGACTCAGGTACCCTTTCAGATATACTTGTGAAAGGTGCTAACGCAGCCGGATCTCCAGGATAAGCGAATCTTGACAATTTTTTTTCTCAATTTTCCAGTGTGCGATCCGACCCGACCGAAGTGGTAACGAGCAAGTTTTACCAATCTTATTACTACATTTTTTTCCACCGTTTTCACCAAAAATTGTGTCAAAAAATCAACTTAGGCAGTGAAGAAGGAGGCAGAATCTGATGAAGAAAACTGCCGTTAAAAGACTTTGCTTCCTCAATACCAATGGTAGGGAAGCTTTGTATTCGTGATTGAAGTAAAAAAATGTGGTCCTCCAAAATCTACATTGTCACTTACATTTTGCGTTTCAGAGCTTGCTGATCAATTCTAGTTCCGTGTCTGTCTGTCAATGGTTAATCTTTATCACTGCCAGAATTATACCAGTTTTAGTCCGATTCCGATGAAATTTTCAGTGATCGTGCGGGTTCCTAGACGGCCTCCTATGATTCGCAATGTCGTTGAATCAGCAGTGGCATGTGCGCATGTGCAAGCGTGAATTTCTTATAACGTCGATTCTTTATGATTTGTTGGTACGATTCCGTTCATACTCGGTAGGTACCTAGTTAGGTTCATATTCTGAATAATTAAATTAACCATCGAGCATTCACGAAATTGAATCGATTGATTCAGGCAAAACTCCGAGTCCAGGAACAATTTTGATGAAATTTTCAGGGATTCTGAAGGATAGCTTCTAAAGGATCACCTGTAAGTTTCACTGTCGTCAATAAATAGCGAGTAGTCTGTGCGCATGGGCATACGTTAATTTATTATAATGATAATTTTTATCATGTATTGGTCCGATTTTGTTCTAACTCGGAGATTTGATGGGTATATATTTCAGGGAAATTCCTTATGAATTATATCGCGATTGGTGGAGTAATAACTCTTGCGCATGCGAAAACCAAAATTGATCGACACATCAAAACTCAGAGATTAATGCACCGATTGTTATGGAATTTGCAAGGATTGTGCGGTTGTGCTTTCGGTCGTTCCCATACAAATCATTGGGGTTGGGTTAATAGTTGGTACCTATTCTATGCGCATGCGCAAACAGTAATTTCTTATTACGTCGACTTATCGATCATTTCGACTCGCACTTTGTTCTTCAACTAGTTCTATACGTCTATATTACAATATGTGAGGAAGCTTTACAGTGACTTTTAGACTGTTCATGAAGAAGAAAAGATGTTCAAAATGTGCTAACAATAGTGAAATAGTGATTTCGGCGAAGGAAGAAATTACACACTTATTTGCATTAGTGAAGAGTATATGGTGAGCATGAATAATAAATTATCATATGGATATATATCATGATGGAAGGGGGGGGGGGAGTGGTAGGGGTAAAGCCGAAAAAACGTAGTTTTTTCGACAAATTTTGTCAACGCCACTCAGAATAAAATTCTCAACCGATTTTCGTGATTCTAATTTTGTTCGATTCCAATATTAGTCAAGTTGCGAAATAAATCTTGGGAGTTTCGGACTTGCAGTTGAAGAGGGGGTGGAGGGAATAAGTACGGACTCTTTAAAGCGCTGCCCAAGCTACGAATCTCGATCAATTTTCGTGATTATTATTTTGGTCCAACGAATTTGATATAGTTTTGAGACGTATTTCAGGAGTTTCAAATTCCATCATGGGAGGGGGTGAACCTGATAAATTGGGGTGTTTTAACAATTCTCCTCCGAGTTTCGCAGTTCTTTTTTTGTTCAACTATGGATTTGGTGTAGTTTTGAATCGAATGTCAGGAGTTTCAAATTTCATTTTAAAAAATAAATCATCATAAATCATAAGGTTCATAATCATAATCATAAATCATAATGTTTTAACTTTTGAGGTCAGATTTTTATGATTTTCTTTTTGTTTAACTAGGAATCCGGTCTAGTTTTGGAAGGTATATCAAGAGTTTCAAATTTCATAATGGAAGAGGGTGAATGAAGGGGGAAGTTTTAACAGTTCTCCTCCGACTTTCGCGATTCTTTTTTTGTTCAACTATGGATTTGATCTAGTTTTGAATCGTATGTCAGGAGTTTCAAATTTTAATATTAAAAGTGGTGAATGGAGGGGGTAATATTAATAAATCATGATATTTTAACTTTTGTCGTCAAATTATCGTTATCATTTTTTCGTTCAATTATGAATTTCGTCTACTATTGGAAAGTATGGCGATTTAAAATTTCGTGATAGAAAAGGTGATTGAGGTGGGGTGGGGGTGGGGGGAGTTCTGCGATCAATCATGATATTTCAACTATATTCATCTGATTTTCATGACTGATTTATTATTTGTTCCATCCAGATTTAAGTCCAGTTATGCAAACTTGGAATTTTCAAATTTACTGTTGGTGGAGGATGTAAAAGGAGGGGGGGGGGGGGGGGATGAGGAATGTGAGGCGGAGGTGGGGAAACTGTTGGATGTTGGTGGAAAACTGTCGGAGAACTGTTGGAGAGGAGGCGTGCTGGTTGTTCTTTTTTTCCCCCTCCCCGTGTTTTGGGGGAAAACGCCGAGAGACCTGGGAAAAGGGCGTTGGAGCGCGCTTTCATTTGCATGAACATCAAATAATACGAGAGAGAGAGAGACGGGCGGACGGGGGGGCGGCAAGCGGAGGTTTATTTCTCGTCGGCGATGGGATGGTTGGGAGGGTGACGGGATTGGCGGGGAGGTGCTGATGATGAAGTAGTAGTGAGGTGCGGGGCAGTTAGGAGGGGGGATGGCGGGAGTGAAAGTGAGGGCGAGTTAAGGGAGAAAAAGGTGGGTGAGTGGAGGGGAAAGGTGGCCACTGAGAGGGAGCTCACGATCGCAAGGTCAGCCCTTCTGTTCATCATCAAATATGAACAATCAGTTGTTCTTCTGAGGTCCAAAATATCTTCAAAATTCAGTTTTTATCAATTATAATAATAAAAACGCGGCAAATTTTTACACCAATGTTCATTATTTCTATAATAGACATCCCTACAGTGCAAAACCCCTTATATACCGATATATCTAGTATATAATCAAAACTTAGCGCATCTAGCCTCCCGAAATGGTTCACACCTTTACAGTTCCAGAACCGCATAGTAGGGAGTTTTTGCAGTTTTCCATCGGAGACGTTCTGCTGAGTCGTTGTACGAATATACGTTTTTCTAGCGCAAGCAAACCAGAAGCTAACTACTGAGCCGTAGTGTACTCAAAGGGAATCGTTGTACGATTGAATGAAACGATTCAAAAGTCACATTAACGTGACTACACTACTCCAAATCTCCATGATTAAGCCCGATTCATAGATTACCTAACGTGTAATGTATTCTTTTTCTTTCATAATGGAAGAATTACCTATTAAACTAGCAACAACTTTATCTACCAATGTGGTTCAATTGTTCAATAGAAATAGACGGGGTAGGGGAAGGAAGGGAACTTGGAAGGGTAGTTGTTAAGGCAACATTGAAATTCGCCTTGGGTTAGTAGAATCTCTTTTGGGAACTTCAATATGATCAACAATCTAGATGTACCTACCTATATCATAAATAATCAGGTACTTAACCTGCAACAACCTACGTATGTACGATATTGTACACTTTTCCTCTGGACAATTACGTTTAATTATTGAAAATAACGAACTATTTTTGAAGATGTGGATACCTCTTAATACGCCACAAAGGGCGAAGACAGCAGTTTCTGTATGCGTCTAGATCTTCTCTGTTAAGTGGCACGATCCCTACCCACTTCATCAAAATCGCACTGTCTACAACAAACAGTTTCAGGTTTGACATGAGTAATGATTACCTATTTCAACTAAATTAGTAGGATGCCATCCCGAGACTTGTACCTACCCAAATACCCTCGAGCAAAATCGCACTGATGGTAGATTAGAACTTTAAAATCCAAGAAACTTTAGAATCCACGAGGCTTTAGAATCTATTATACGGTATCAGCATAATTTAATAGAAGCTGAATCCTAAAAACCAACCACCTTTTTAGAAAATCACGAATATGACAATGTCCACGTCATTCCAACATGAATTAGGAAAAAAAAAAAAAAAAAGAAAGATTATAGCATTATAGGTTATTGTCATGGAAGGTTATATGTGTATTCGGAGCTGTATTTGGCTTCTCTTGAACTCCGAATAGGATTTTTTCAATTCGTACAACAAATGGACCGCTACTGCTCGATTCGACTCAGCGTTGCAAAAACTCCATAATTTTACGGTTTTGTAGCAGGGGTTCTTAATAGATAGTTTTTGGAGATTTCAACTTCACATCACACGTCACCATAGTCTTGAAAGAGTAAACGAAATGATGGGCAACGGTTGTCTTAATTTCAATGTCACGTTAACGCTGATTGGGCAACGCGATGTTATGCCCCAGCTGTCTTGTTGTCTACTGGTTGTGTAATCAACTTCTTTATTTCGATATGAAACGCCGATTTTCAATCCTAAGTTTGAATTTCAAGTTAGTTTCAGTAGAAATACGGACTGGTTACTCATTTTTAGATTTTAATTCGTGACAGGGCATGATTAAGTGGGAAACAGTAAGCCTCAAGTGGGAAACACCGCAGGGTAGTTGCAACTTATGGGTAACTTTTGTCGTTACGAACTTCATGTTTTTGGGTTTCCAGATTCCAGTTGAGTAAATCATCGTCACGTAAGAGAAAGTATTTATCTCTATGACAATGAATCAGGAATTTACCTGATGATCATCACTAATGGCAGCACCTCACGCAATGTTCACGAGAAAACAGCAGAGAGATCAGACAAACTAAGAACAATACTGCGAAGAGTTAGCCTCTTAAAACTCAGGTTTCTCATTTAAAATATGTGAAATAATAGAGAGTTTTTGTTCATCCCGTACGATTTTCCCCCGTTAATGCGTAGAGCAGCGTCTAGGGCAAGCAATTGCAGATGCTAGCTCTTCGCGTATTTCTACACGTACACGGTGGTCCTCGATCGGATTTGACCTCAAAGTGCTTGCCCTTCAAATTTTCTTTCGAAATATGATTTGGGAATATGTCAGTATTATAATTCAGCAAAAACTAAAATCAAACATTGAGCCGTTTTTTAAAATTCAGTTTTTGAATTTTTAATTGATACTTTAATCATAAAAATACGCTATAATCGCCAAAATTCAGAAAAACAATAGAATATTAGAATATTATACAATAGAATATTCATCTAGTTTCATAGTTCTGACCTATTTTGTGATCAAATATAATTAGAAAAACAAAAACAACAACATTTTATTGAACAAAATAATGATTATATTCGCATGAAGCTCTTAATAAATGTCTGTGAGTATGCGTGTAGTATGTGTGTGTGTGTGTCTATGTGTACGCTCGTGTGTGAGTTTATAATGATTCATTATATAAATTTTAACATAAAATATATATCTAAATTGAATATAAAATAAAAATAATGGCATTTTAACATTTTACATATGCAGAGAATTATATTCGCATACAGCTCTTAATAGACGCTGTCCATACTCAGAATTGATTCGCGATACTTTATATTTGGCCCACGTCGCAGAAAAATCATGATGCACAGCCTCCATAGCCTCTTCACTGTAAAACCCGAGGCCATTTTGGTCCGTGTTTGGTACAACATTATTCCACATGAAAGAAAACCGTCTGAACTTTTGGAGTGACTGGGAATATCCAAATATAATGATGATACTTTGAATTCATTGATGTATTCAATGAATTTTGGATCCAGCCTGACTATGAAAGGTGCTTTGACAACTTCATTGATCTTCTGGAAAGCATCAACGAATTCGTTCAAAGGAAATAGTTGCCGCATTTTGCTACAGAAACTTGATTTGTTGCGTTCAAACTGTAGCATGGGTTGTTTAAAATACGTTGATGCTTTCCAGAAGATCAATGAAGTTGTCAAAGCACCTTTCATAGTCAGGCTGGATCCAAAATTCATTGAATACATCAATGAATTCAAAGTATCATCATTATATTTGGATATTCCCAGTCACTCCAAAAGTTCAGACGGTTTTCTTTCATGTGGAAGAACTTTGTACCAAACACGGAAATGGCTACAGGTTTCACAGTGAACAGGCTATGGAGGCTGTGCATCATGATTTTTCTGTGACGTGGGCCAAATATAAAGTATCGCGAATCAATTCTGAGTATGGACAGTGTCTATTAAGAGCTGTATGCGAATATAATTCTCTGCATATGTAAAATGTTAAAATGCCATTATTTTTATTTTATATTCAATTTAGATATATATTTTATGTTAAAATTTATATAATGAATCATTATAAACTCACACACAAGCGTACACATAGACACACACGCACATACTACACGCATACTCACAGGCATTTATTAAGAGCTTCTTGCAAATATAATCATTATTTTGTTCAATAAAATGTTGTTATTTTTGTTTTTCTAATTATATTTGATCACAAGATAGGTCAGAACTATGAAACTAGATGAAGATTATATTGCATAATGACACATAAATAATTTTTTTCTGAATTTTGGCGATTATAGCGTATTTTTATGATTAAAGTACTCGTAATATCAATTAAAAATTCAAAAAACTGAATTTAAAAAAAACGGCTCAATGTTTGATTTTAGTTTTTGCTGAATTATAATACTGACATATTCCCAAATCATATTTCGAAAGAAAATTCGAAGGGCAAGCACTTGAAGGTTAAATCTGTTTACTCGTATGTACACAAATAACCAAACGCTATCGTCACACTAAAGTCTCTATAGTATTTCAATGTTAATGATTCTCTTGAATTCGATATCGAACAGAATTGCATTTTACATTTACAATCTGCTTTATCAGCTGTCTTCACAGGCATCGCATAGCTAGGTTCGAGTAAACAGATTTATGACCTAAGAACAAAAATTTTACTCACCAACGCCCATATCTCGTTGAATACATCGGTTCTTGTCTGATCACCGAAGTTAAGCAACGTCGGGCTTGGTTAATACTTGGATGGGTGAGACCGTCTGAGAGCGACGCAATTTCGTCATCTTTTTTATTTGTTGTCTCATCATTCAATTTTTCATCTATCTACATCAAGTTTACTTAATCAAGGCCTCGTGGAATAATTCGTTTTGAGTGTCTTCCCTGCTTTGTCAATTCGTCGTTTCCATGATCTGGGTGGGTAACTAGCTCATATTCAACTAAGCACAAACCTGCTCGTTGCCTAAATATTTATGTTGGCAGATACAACTTTGTTGAACTGGCAGATGCCTTTAAAGAACAGGTTGGGTACCTACTTTAAAATCGGAAAAGTATCGACATATCGACACACTAACTTCCAAGTAGGTGAACAGGATAGCTGGCTTTTGGACGATATAGGTACTTTGTTCATGTTATCAATGGAATTTGTTTTTAGTAGATTATATTTGTCATAGGTTTAACATTTAAAGGGAAAAGTTATTAGACGGTAGTCAGAGGGAGAACCTATACTCTTAAAAATGTGGTCACCTTTGTGTCAGGTTATGATGACTACGTGTAGGACGGGATTCCAACGGAAGCACTTTTCCCGTCTACGTGTAGATAGGCCTATTTCCCGTCTACACGCGTAGTTCTACGGGTACGTTAGGATGACGTTAATGTCACGGTAGCCGGGGCCGCGAGACGAGCAAATGTGTAGTCATGGTAGTTACATGTGGCCATTTTTCGGAGGCATGAAACATGATCCGTTTTTTTAATCTAAATCACAAATGTTTAAACGCAGTATCTAAATTGTAACATCCGGTGTGGGGACTTAACCCCCACGGCTCTTTTTTTAATTTTATTTTTTTTAATTTTATTTTATTTTATTTTATTTTATTATTTTTTTAAAAGAATTTTCTGAATCTTTGCATCAGGAATACCAACCAAGTGGCAGGGGTAACTGGCAGGGTAACTTTTTATTCTTGGTCATAAATCAGAGCTGAAAATAAAAAAATTTCAAGACAACCCTTGAATAGAAACTAGAAATGATTTATTGTTTCATTTAATTTGCTGGAATTCTAGCCAAAAACTAGACGGATTTTTTCTAAATACAAATCAAAACCAGCTAAACGGAGAAACATACAAAATTATATTGAAAGGGTGAGGAATATATTGTTCGCTCAGGTACTGGATCGCCCAGTCAGGTGAGAACGATCAATTTCAATATGTTTCTCTGCCCCTTCCGCTCATGTCGATTATAAGACCCCCGACAGTCGGCACGAAACCTTTTCGACTTTTTCCGTAACAGGCGATGATAAGTCGTTTTCCATTTCCCCCGTTTCATCCCGAAAAAGGCGGCGGGGAAAAAACCATTTGTAAAAGGTGCCGTGCCACGGTGATGGGTCCCACCTTGGCACACTTTCATTGTGAGCCGCCCCCTTCACCGAAACCGGTTGATTTTTCTCCATCTCTCGTCACGGAACGTAACGAATGTGTATTCCACTATTGTGATCGCAGTGGGATATTTCCTCTCCGGTCTATTATACATGCGCACTTAATGTGATTGGAGAGTGAACGTAATTTCTGACTTATCACGGTTCACTACGTCAGAAGAAGCACGCCATTGAACCTTTGTAATGAGAGTTGTGTCAAACATTATTTTGAGTTGAACAGCTGTAATATCAAGTAATATCAATCAGTTGTACTATCCCTCCGGCTTAAAAACATACTTACACGTCCTGATTATTAGGAAGAATAAATATTTCTAGTATATTGATATAAAAAAAAAAAAAAAAAAAAAAAAAAAAAATAGTCCTAAGCATTAAATCATGCAGAACATGGAATATGTTCCTTGAGAGAACAGGAGAGACTTTAGATCACTCAGCTGATTAAGAAAGAGCCCATAATTCCAATTATCTCTTAATGACCCAGAGAGTCTCCCTATGAAATTTCACCTTCAAGTTTCTTTCCAGTTTAATGGTAGTTGCAATCATGTTTAAAAAATTAACTGAGAAAGATCACCAGTATGTAAACAATTATTCAGATAACCACGATCATTCCTCAGATTGTTGGCCGAGCTCTGAGCTGTGGTTAACGTAATATTGTAATAAAAAATTACCAGGATAAGGGTTGAAACGAATAAAAGTTCTTATCGCCGAGCTTTCGATTTATATAAAACCATCATCAGGGCCTATAACGATCAAAACAGAAACTTTCAGCCTCAGCACAGAAATAATAATAAAACAATAACAATAGCACAAGATGAACTCAAAGGATAAATATATATCAGGCCAACATAATATAAAATAATTACAACAACTACTACTAAATAATTAAATCCATAGGTAGGCATCTTACTCAAGGTCTATGGTCTTCTATGATGTCAAAATATAGGACACGGTCATCAGTCGCGACAAGATACAACAACAACATCCAGCCTGCTCAAATAAAACCACGTGAACACCTATCATGGAAACATTTCTATACATATCAAACAAGAATTGGTTGCAGTTGAGGCTAGGTATAACAACGGTTGGCACAGAAATAGGACTCAAAACTAAAGGCTAAAATAGAAAAAACACCGCTGGCAAGTATGCAGGCCCTGATGATTTGGCGTGGTTTGAATAAAATAGAAAACACACGGAAACACCTTTGAAGAAAGTTCTAGCTGCTAAAATGTTTTGAGCCATTTCTTAATACCGATCTGTGAATGATCTGAGTTAGAGAACCAAAAAGTATTTCATACAACATTGCTACGTTGCACGTTAGGACCCAAACATAAGCTAGATGCGATACGGGTGACTAATTCACAGACTGCTTATAATGGAGTACCTATTGCTCCCAAACCTACCTATTATATAGGAAGTGGCATTGTTTTTCGAATTTGGGAAATGAAAATTTCTCCAAAATTAAAATTTCTTCTCGCGTTTTGCATTTTAGATAATTTAAAACAACTTTAGTTTCGTGCATGTGTATATGCATGTGAGTGTGTTGCGTGCCCACAAATCCTTGCAATATGCTTAATTTCTTCAATTTTCATTCGATTTTGATAAAATTTTCATGGAGTTTGTGGGTTAAGCTGTTGACGTACCCCCATCAGTATCAATGATCACAAATGAATGCCTACTCCACTCTGAGCATGCTCAAACCTTATTTCAATCAGCATAACTTACTAAAGGCTTAGTCACCCGACTTCGCTCAAAATTCAGAGAATGGTTGGAAGAATACGATTCAATCATCCTCTATAAACTTCAACACGATCATATTATTATTAGTAGCTGCAGCACATGCGGGAACGTGAAATAATTTTAACAAGCCTAATTTCGACAGTTTTCTGGTATTATGACGCAATTTTCAGGAATTGCTCGGATTAGGCCGTATATGACCTCCTATCAGACTTATTGTTCACAAATCAGTACTCTTAAGTAAATCACAACTTTTCTTCTCGGAACCTATTCGTCCGATTTTGATGCAATTTTCTGTGTTAATTACATTCATGTTACTGATAAGAGGAAGCGATGTGCCACATTCAACTTAGCAGACCATTACTACTGTTTTATACTTGCCAAGACGTTGTCTAGTGCTTTGCCGTGTTGATATGATTTCCCATTAGATCACCAGGCCAGAGTTAACTTAGCACGGTTAACCATCCGAGCGAAAACAGAGTTCCCTATTAATTATTGTTATTAAATAACGCGAGTCTTGTATTTGAATGTCGTAGGTGAATTTTGCAAGTCGGGGAGTGATTAGTCCGTTTGAACCAACGGTTATATATTCCCGTATATTCCAACTCACGATAGAACGGACCTGCAAAACTAGATATGTGTATATAGTTATTTGAAATGCCGTTCAACTAGAGGCAGCCGATATGATTACACGAGCTGAAATCGATGAGGCGAGCGAACTGCAAACGGTGTCGGCAAATTAGAAACGTTAGCTCTGGTGAGTCGACCCATCGAACCGATCTTTCTGAGGAAACAATTATATCCGAACCCGGCTGTTTATATTTACTGATCGGTCGCTACCATCCTATCATCGATTTACACAAGGTGAACACATCTAGGGTCTGCTTCAATCAATGTTTAGCAGAAGAGTTAATCCAAAGCGGGGAATCATCATTTACTTACGTTTCGGGAGAATCTGTCGTCAAGAGCAAGTCGCTTTCAATGCTAAGACATCATTATCATCAGGCCGTCAAAACAGTACTGGAGTGAGTCATTATGTGTGCGTGAGTGGTCTGTCACTTTATGCAAGGTGTCCCGTATCAGGTGGTAAGTACTTCAGGGGTCGATCCTAGTGATCATTTCTGATCGAAAGTTACTCATGGAGATTTCTTTTAAACGCTTAGTTTTCAAGTAATTTGGTATTTAAGATTTTTTGACATGATCCCTAAGTTATTGAAATGTCAAGGAAAGCTGATTTATTACGCTAAGTTATAAACTAATATTGCTTAGTAACTATGATGAACTAATAATGCGAAAAGAAGGCACTACAAGGTAGGTACTATTGAGTAGTAGGTACTTGCAAGCAGTAGGTACTAGACGATGCATAGACCTCTGATCAGATAATTGGCTTCTAAAGTTGATTCCCATCGTATTCAATCTCTGAAGCAGAATTTTGAAACAGGGCCTGTATGAGACAGGCAGAATTGAATTTCAACGTATGGAACCACCTTAATCTGCTGAGGCTCCTAATTTCTATGCTATTCGTCGTATGTAGCTAAATGACTGTGAAGCGAGCGCATTTCTACACACACACACATGATGGTGTTGAAGATATTTGTGCAATTGAAACCACCATTGATGGTAAACAGACTCCCCTTGTATCTTTCTATATCACACCAGGTGCAGACACTCGTGACATTCGATACTTTTTTTTGCATTGAAGTTGATGGCATACACTCCAAAAGCAGCAGTTTTGAATTTGAAATATACTTGTAATAGAAGGCTTTAGAGTTTTAATAGGAGCAGTTTGTATTGAGCGTCTATTTAAAGAAGATTTTTGGGGCTAAAACCTCAACAATCATCAACAGCAATCTACAAATAGGCTACTGGAGAAATTTCAACGTCCTGAAACCGCCACAAAGACCACAGCAACGTGTCTTTGCTCAAAATCTTCAATCTTGATTTCCCAAAAGTTTGGTTGATGTTGCTTGGGACAATATAGTATATATACCTGCATCCGTTTAGGCTTGCTTGACTATTGAAAATATAAAATACTGCTTAAAAAATGCAGACTATATCACAGTTTTTCGAGACTAGATTATAAAGAGAGTATAATCGAGGCTAAACTATAAAAAAACAACTAATTTATAAACTATGAAAATAAACAATTCTGTGTTACCACTGAAGGAGGTTTACCAATTGTTACCAATTGAGGTTTTACCGTTTTTAGGAAGAGCCTAGCAACAGATAGTTCCATGACATTTTTTAGTAAGTTCCCGTCTATCCGTTTTCTATATTACAATGACTAAGAGTTATAGCAGCAGCTTTTTAGGCTGTCCGCTAGAGCGCTCTGAAATTTCCCCGCCTCTGTGGTGAAGATAGGCAAGTGCAGGCTAATACTTTGGCCGTTGGTAGGAAAATGGAACTTCCGCAGTTTTCATCGTCAAAAACCGTTCACCATTCGCTGGAAAGCTCTCATTTTACGGAATATCAGTAACCTAATATTGTACCATTGTGCTTCAACGGAAGCTGAGGTATTGGCAGTATAGTCCATTGATAGGAAAACGCCAGCCCGAATCAGCGGGAAGAAATCATGTTCCGTGTTTTAGCATTTTAGCCGCAGTCTCAAAGAGGAAAGCAACAGGAGCGTCCATGGGGGCGGTGCCAGTTTTCGAGGCGTGAAGGGCCGAGTTTTTTTTTTTTTTTTTTTTCTTTTTCATTTTATCAGTTTATTTTCATTTTATTTTTTAAATAGCTATCTGGCTAGATTATCCATAGCCTCATAATTCTGTAAAGGTTTTCGATTGCCCAAGAAGGTTGAAGAAACAAATTATGTATATCCTCTTCCACGAGGCGTTTCCTCAATGGAAATTGGAATCAATTGATTACCTGAAATATATAAAATTATGTCAAAAATTAATGTCAATTTATTTACGCTCAAAAGTTCTTTCTCATTAAAGAGGACGACGCAGCACGGCCCGATAACAGGATTCTTCTGATGAATCTAAATTAAAGCATTTGCATACTTGGAAGGATCTCGGGAAAAACCTTTGCTGAACGGAAAAGATTGACAAAGGAATTTATTAAAAGGTCTGACGCAATATTCCTCGATTATTAAGTGTTCTGATTAAGGAGGGGATGTACGAGGGGAAATATTAGCAGAGTAGTTGGAAAAATAAGAGACAAGAAAAAAATATTCGAAAAACCTTGTTTGATTTCTTTTAAGCTTTTTTTAGAATAATCAGAATGGATAAGGAAAATTCTATTTTTATCATTTTTGCATTGACTCCAGCAGTTTTATTATCATATCAAACCTTTCTGAAACCTTTTAGATGTTCTAGGGGACATAAAATAAAAATAGGATAATGGGATGGAAAGAAAGAAAAGAAAAAAAACGAATACAAAACTTCAGCAAGAGATTACACTTAAAAATTCACTAGACCAGTGAAAACTTTCAAGAGCAAAACCAAATTGATAAAAAGAGCAACAGATCAGTTTTTTTCGCGTGTCAGAAGAGGGAATGGGAATTAATTTTGAAAGTACCTAGTGAATTTAACATTACGAAAAAGCATTATGAAAATGGAGTTAGTCGAGCAATAATATGTATTCAAATCCGGATATTTTCCACGGTCGATTAATTCTATGATTATGCAGAATTAAGAAGGTCCTACTTATTAATTCCATCTATGAGGTTAAAAAAGTAGTCGACAACCTCGTACTGGCTGTCGTTGAGCAAGCTCCCCGAGCGATACAATATATTATATAATTAGTATACATATTTAAAAATATTAAACCTAATCATATATTTGCATAATCATTCAGTTTTTCCTACAAGATTGAACAGTGGAGAATGGGGGCGGGTCGGATTTGAATAGCGATCGCAGCGAACCTGGTGGTATATCCAACTAATCTGAATTGTAACTAAGGGATTGACTACTTGCTGTTATGTAATTTTGAGATGCGAGCTTGCGAGCATCCAGACCACCAAACTATACTCATCAAATAATCTATATTGAACCGAACCTACCTCCATTCCGCCACGTTCGCTGCGATCGCGATTCGAATTCACCTTGCCCCCATTGTCTTGTGTTTGAATCTATGCACTTATTACCAACGATTTGACTGGTTCCCAAAGGACTTGGTCAACACATTAATTTCTTTTCAAAATCTGGGGCTGGTACCTCAGTGTGTGATGTATCGAGATAATTTTTGTTTTTGTTTTGTGAAACTGAAGAAGATCCAAAAATTTGCTGTACTATTTTTTTCTGGGACTCGGAAATTTTCCCGTGGGCTTCCAATTTTCAGTTTTTTTTCAGGTTGCACCTGGTATCAAATTTTTTTTTTTGAAACAGCAGAAATGTCAGTTTACATCAGACAAAAAAAAAAATCGTGCAAATTGGTTGGGTGGTTATCTAAAAAAGGGCCCCGGAATAAGGGAATGAATGAATGATTTCATTCATTTTTTTTAGGAGCGCGCGTTTTGCAAGCCCGCATACCTCTAACCCACCTCGCAGGCCGGCATTTTTCTAATGTTCATACTCTGTCGATTTTATTGCGATTCCGCGTCACAATCCTAAAGATTTAGCCTCTCCCTAAATATAAAGAAGAAGAAGACCATATTATGACAATATTAAAGTAGAAAGAGAATGGGTGAATTGCGGAAGAATGGGGGAATGGAGGAATAGAGCCGGCGTATGAACCAGGCGTTTTGAAAATGTATAGTTTCTCATCTATTGAGAACATTTCAATTTCTCTTTCGCCAGATTGTGCAAAATTTAATATTATATATTCAAAAAATGTACTAAATCTAATGGCAGTTAGTTAGTATGGCCGTTCCATCCGGCCGATTTCCTTCATTTATTTCTTGAATGAAAGGTGTTTACGCATAGATTTATCATCAAGCATCGGAAATCCGATAACTCAAATTTTTATAGCTTAGTCCTTTGATATCTCAGGTTCTAATTGAGATACATAGTTCGTTTGAAGACAGGAGTTTCCCGACCTTCTCCGTCCGCCTCCTACATCCCAGGTGCCTGAATCTGCCTGTGTTCCCGCAATTAATTAATAAAAATCAATCCAAAACTTGAGAATATTATTCGTTAAAATATTCGGGAGAAACATCTCAGACCAAGCCATGATAATTAAAAGAAGGAAAAAATCAAATATAAGATTTCAGAGGAATAATGTCCTTAGGGGTTCTGAACAGTAGTTTTCTATTAGGTGTGTTCAAGTATCCGCATAGAGTTACCCAGAATGGGTTAATACAAGGAAATATCATTGATTCGAGACCTCTACATTCCACCCTGGGTACTGAAGACATTTTTTTTCAAAAACTTTTATTCTGAATGTTTTCCACCTGAAACACATCAGTTGAAACACTGTGCGGCGTTGGGAAAGTAATTATAGATTTCTCCTCGATCGGGAGTGAGTACTTTGATTTTTTACATCTTGACCGATTTCACTGTCTCCACAACTGCACAACGGACGGTTGGCATTCAGTAGTAAAAGGACGAAGAGTGAGCCTTGAATGTTTGATGTCCCTCAATTTCCACTAGCGTGGATTGATGTTCTTCAGACTTTGCGTGGTTTCTGAGCGACGCTGCACAGAGAAAAAGGGCGAATGGCAACCGGTGGACTCATGCAAGCGCATCTAATATTCATGCTATTCTCCCGAGGCGGGACGAAGCTGATATAAATGGGAGGAGATGCAGAGAGGGGACTAACATACTTAGACCAGAGTTATACATCTACCCAAACAACTTTTTCTTCTCTCTTCTCATTCATCCTGCCGTTTCTGCCAGTTTTAATATTCTCGAAGCACTTTACTTCACTTCTCTTGTTTCCCCAAGCTCCGCTCCTGTTGCATATGGCGAACTTCATGGACACCATCAAAACTACTGCTACTGGCTACACTTCAAGATTAATTTTACTTTACCAACCATCCGAAGGTTCAGAGAAAAGTTTTGGTTCCAACTACCTAAACAAACCTCCACAAAACTCCAATATATATGGATTCACACTCAACTCAAACTAAATAGTTATGTACATAACTATAATGTGCCCAGAAATGCTACCTAAACTAACATTAAAGGCAAAATCGAGGTAAAAGTGCCAATTGTTATGAATTATGGGGCACTCTCGAGTGACCAATTTGAAAAAACATCAGCCTTTTCATATTATCAAGGACTATTATACAGGGTGTCTCAACTTAAGTAGGCAAGACTTCAGAGATCAATTTTACAAGTAATTTGCAACAAAAAGTGTCTCGTAAAGTGTTATTTTTTATGGGCTTCGTTTTTGAGTTATTGACGATCTAAGATTTTTTTCGTGTTTTCGACCTTGTCTCCTAAAAATGGCTGTGACCCCATCATTCTTTGAGTATTCTCAAACCTGAGGATACCGTTGAAAAGAACGTTAAATTTCCTATATTTTTTATGCCACATCATAATTATTCAAGAGAGTTAAAATACCGAAAAAAGAGGTCAAAGTACAAACTTTGTAAAATTCGAAAAAGTTGGGTTTTTTCAATCTGATTCGTCCCTCCATAAAAAAAATGAACAGTCGTTTGCATTACAGTAAAAACTTCAAAATCTTATCAACTTTCTAACGGTATAGCCAAAAAATTGATAAAAGTAGCAACAAGGAGAAAAAACGGATTTTGAATGCGAAAAAACGTGGTATTTTTAACGAAAATCGATGGGTTTCAGGAAAAAAACGATCTCCAACAACTTTATGATTTAAATGTCGAATTCTACGTAATTTTTCACGCTGAATCGAATGGTGACACTTGCAGATCTCTACGACTAACGAATAAGGGCGAAAGTGCCCTTCTCTGAGTTTCGAGGGTCAAAGGGGAAAATGTGTGATTCAGGTCTTTTGGGGGTTTTCTATATTGAGTTGAGTTTCTGATGAAGTAAATCATGAAGGTATCCCTTGACGGTTGCGTCGTCATACCAGTAACACATAGTAACTTATGTACTTGTTATAATGTTTTTATAGTTGTTGTTTATTAGGTAATGATGATCACCGTTGAAATCGATCTGACGTTGAATACCATTCATTTTGTGGGAACAGACAAATTCCGTTTTCTTCATTTCAATTTACATTTCCACAATTATAACAAATTATTGAAAATGTGTTCACAGGGTGGCCATATGTAACCTTAAATTTCTTATATTGTGTTTCCTCTGATATTTATCTAATGAGCTCTAAAACTATGCCAAAAACATGATAAATACGAGTATGTGGATATGTTTGTATATGTATGTGAATTTAGCCAAAAGTTGTAATTATGAATGACAGAAGATGAACACCCTATAATTTGAATAGCTGACTCTCACTCACTGAGGCATATGACATTTATTCTCCGAAGTTGCGGCAGAGTAGATATTAGGTCAAGTGGATGGAGAACGGATGCGACGCCTTTGCTTTTACTTAGGGGTGGATTTAGTTCTTGGTCCGCCCTATAAATTATCAGAAGATGCATGAGAGAGAGCGAGAGAGAGAGAGGGTGGGGTGTTCTCATGTGTCACTGCATTGTAGATGGAAAACCTTACCATTAGGGCAAATTCCCTTCTGAAGGAACCAACCAATTGAGCGCCACCGTAATATGAACGAGGTAGGCTTTGCGTTTCAAATTCCGGTACCAGTTACACATGAGTCTATATACTCTCAGGAACTTCTTCATAAGTAAAGTATGGTGGTGACAGTAGGAGGGGGGGGGGGGTGCTCCCCTTTATGTTTTCAGGGAGGAGTTGAAAAAAATTAATTCGAAAAGACCTATTTGGAATTCCAATTCCACTCAAATCATCACTCACATTTCCTTTTTTTCAATATTTTTCCTCTTGGTATTCAGAATATCATTAAATTAACATGGAAGCATGATTAGGCGTAAAGCGATACCAGAAAATCATGTAGCACACATGGCAATTAAATACCACTAAAACTGAATATTTTGCATTTAGTAGCGAATTTTTGCGAGTAGTTGCCCTCGCATGTTCTACAAAACTTTTCGTATATTGTTCCTATGCTCTCGCAATTCCAAGGCTGGGTCATTATGCCATGAAATTTCATGTAGATTTCGGTTCAGCGATAAAAATTTCCAGGCAAGCAGAATGACCGTATAACTTATTTTCTCCTCATATTTGTTACATTGTTTTGAATTTAGAGCACATTGTACCAGATAAAAACAAACAAATAGGTCAGGTTCCAGGTTTATTATTTCTGTATTAGACAGCCCTTCTACGCAGATCACTAGACCAGAAGTGTCTTGAGTGGAGTGTTTACGCTTCGTGGTTTGTGACTATATTTCAGTAACTTTTCTTGGTTTTGCCCATCCATTTTAAGTTCTTGCAGTTTTTTTTCCACGTTCAACAACTGTGCGAGTTTTCCTTTTGTGAAGTTCCGCTTTTTTCCGCGTGTTTGTTCGATTACCCAATCCAGATGACCAACATGAACTCTTCATACACAAATCAAAAAGCATGTTTTACTGGTTACGATTCACTCCCGTGTTGATTTATTTTATCTTGTCGATGCTTTAGCCGTTAGGGAAAGCAATCGAATAAACGCGTAGCGACCGTGGTGGTTTCGTTTGATTTTTAGGGCTGATACCTGTAAATGAAACTCAAAAAGTAGAAAGTTACGTAAAAAAATGTTACGTAGAAAGATTTCGAGATCTCGATTTTTAAATATTCCAGCCCTTTGGTGTTGATCGAACGCGATGCCGATGTTACTGGCACATCCCCGGCCGATGAATGATTTTTAAGCCAATTTCTAAGAGTATGGTCCAATACATTTTGATAAAAGCTTCGGACGGCGTACGGCGGACTGACGGATTTTTTGTTTTGTTTTTAATTCGATTTTTGGATTCTACGCATCATGAAACGTTAACCAATAAATTTTGAGTGGGGGTTAAACTTTTTTTTTCTTGGTCGATTACAAAGGTTCATAATTGAAAATAATCAACCAGAAGCATAAATCTATTACTGTAATATCCAAAAGGTTTATACAAATAAACGATTTGAATTGAATCTAATTGAAAATTACTAGGAACACATGAACCCCCTAAAGATAAACGTTAAATACTCACGGTTTCTCGGTTTTTCTGCGACTTGCCCAGCGTCGTTTCCAACCACGCGAACTGGCCGAGCGGGTCGTCCCCCAAGTAGAGGCCTCCGTAGAGATTCGTGTTCAACGCGATTATTCTCAGCTTGTGTTCTTTCTGCTCAATCGTGTAGTATCCACCTGTAAAAGAAATTAAACAGAACTAAAGACACGATAGAGTTGCGTGAATATTATTGGATAAATCTCTAAGAGCCGCTCTTAAGCTTTCCAGATTTTATACTTCTAATACTTATTTCAAAAGTTCGATAAATCAAATCCAGGCTAACATTAATTTATTGTAGTCGGCCGACTACGATAAACGAGGTTAAAAGTATAAAGGTGTTACAAAAATTGCGTTACGAATTTATTCTAGGTTTTACTGTACGTAAATATGAGGTGTGAAAAGTATAAATATGCCGCAAAAATGAGTTTCTGATTGATTTCTTTCTGTTTTTTTATTTTCGTTTCAAAATACAATTTGTACTTTGTAATGCTGAAGTTTTGATTTTTGAATGTTGCTTGGTAAATCGTAAATTTTTTGAACTCTATATTTATTTACGTGTACAACGAGAACTGTTTCTTTATTACCCCGTATTAACATAATAATAATAATAATAATATTTCTTGTCCATTCAATACTTTTATCAATGTTCATTTATAATATAAAACATGTAAATACTTCATTACATAAAAAAATAATAATAATAATTTAATGTATGTACTTAACCGTTATGGTCTGAAACAGGTTTGTATGTAATAATATTTTTCTCATGGTTAGGTTGTCCTACACCCCCCTGGATCAATCATAATAGGTCTCTATTACCTAGGTACGAAGCTTTGCCTATTTGTATGGCACAGCTTCAAAGGAACGTCATATTAAAACAAGAAGTGGAAACGTATAAGTCTTTCTCGTGAGAAAAATATCTATTGAATGTTGATCCGAGAGACATTAGTGTAACCCAGAATTATTGCGTCATGATGAGTTAGAGTCCGTCATTTTTGAAGTGGGATCCCTTGCAGCTGAAGGGTTGATATTACGGTGGGGTTATGACGTCCGACGTATTTCGAAGACGAGTGAGTCTGATCCCTCTTCATTTTCGCAGATGCTCTGACGCAAAAATCGCTTGCGTCAAAACTGATTAGATGTCCCGCTGACTCCCGTCCACCAATCGAATACTTTCATCCCTTTTTCTCTCGAATTTCCCCCGGTACACCGCTCGGGAAATCCGCTTGGCAGGATATGAGGTTTTTTATCTTCTATGGAGAGGAAATTCCGACATTTGAGATTAAATTCAGGCGATCCTAATATTAGGATATTCATGTCGCAAAATAAAACTATTACTGGGTAAGTATTTTAGCCTTCCACATTTGATATAGTGCTCCCAGCATCAGGTCCATTAATAATATTGGAGAATGTAATCCTGTTAAGGATTGCAATGTCTAGTATCTTTATGGGATCATAGTGAAACTCTTCTATAGTAAGCATCGTAGTATGAAAAATGTTTTGTGAAAGATTCAAAAACATTTGATTGAATTAAAAAAATGTAATAATAATTAATAAAAATACAACATAATTTTAAATTTTCCAAAAATACCAAGTTATAATAATGTGAAATTACCTCAGAACCATTGAGTAAGGGTCAAACTGCACAATATTTGGACGTTGGCCATAAAATAGCTTTTCATAATGTTGAACCGGCCTCCAGAGCTCATTGACCAAGGGTAGTCTTCATTAATTTTATTCACTCTTCATTTTGCTGAATTTGTGATGGTAAAACCAATGGTTAGAGATTTGTTTTATTAAATAGTTTCCTTAATTGGTACTAAAGCTCTGAAATTTGAATTATCATCATTAAATTGATACAATTCATCAAACCATGGGGCAGTTATAGTTTTGATATGAATTTAATGTGATACTGCCCAAGTAAGACGTAGGAGAAGATACAGACGCAACAACTATGGATCGTACACACCATTATATTTCTGTCAATCCCCCGGAAGAGTTTCATCTGAATGGAAGGGTGGGTGAAAAACGGCGATTTGAAAGGTACGTTCTGGTCAATTGTATATTCACACCCAATATGGGGGGAATAATAATCCATGAATATTTACCACACCTCGAAGCTTTTGGAAGTTCACACCCGGTTCGTACATTCACACCTCTCCCTTTATCTGTCGGCCAAATTGGAAGGAAAACGCAACTTTGTGTGATAGATGTTTGTCGTATAATGTTTTTGGTTTAAGGATAAGTTACATGATTGGGTTTTTCCCGCTTTGGTTCAATATTATCAATAATGAAACTTTGAAATCGATAAAATAAGATACCCCCCCACCCGAATTCGTTGCTTTACGTTTCAAAATAAATAGGATCCAGTAACGAGGCATATATTTCACAATGCTTTATTAATCCAGCAGTAGATAGCGCTTCAACGCAAATAATTGGTTTAATATTAAACCTTAAATAAATTATTAAACCCAGGTTATTATATAGTACAGTAGAAATCCTTTTTAACCTCCGCCAAGGGAAAGTCATTAATTGGCCGGCAGTTATTACCCCCAAAAATACAATCAGCGTACAAAATGCCAAGCCACAAAATACATGATATTATCCAATTTGGGCCAATTCAATAGTTGGATTCGCCAAATCTTTTTTCCTCCCGGAGTGAGACGCTTCTTCATCGGCTAGGCCGACTGTTGCACAACCGTACTAGTGAGAGTGATGGTTGATTCATGCATCTTGACGAGAATGGGAATCCTAATGACGAATGATATTTTTCACTTATGAAATATATGGAGATTTGAACCATTTAATATTACTGTGGATTAGTACTGCGCTCTTTACAGCTCACTTTAGCTCTAACTATGTAAGAAGTACACGAAACGTAAATGCCACTGTATGATATAATTTCAAGAGAACGATTTTTACAATGGAATGGAATTAGTTCAAGAAAATGGGATTGGAAAGGTATGAAACAGTGTTACATACTTCATACTGGCCTCGCATTAAAAGTTGTAGAGCTACGCAATAGTAGGTAATGCGAAGGTCGTGGGTTCAGGTCCTTATACAGGTCCCAAAAATACCCCACTTCCTATAACTTTTTTCGTTAATTTTGGATGTATCGAAGTGAAACTTGAAGAGCGTTTCGGGATGCCTGATACTAAGTTTTAAGGGGGAAAAAATTAGGAAAAATAAATCCTAAAGTTTTTGTATTACCCAATGAGGGGAAGTATTGGAACTTAAAAAAATATATTTATTAAAAAAAAATCCAGTTTTTGCAGAGTGACACTTTATTTTAAAGACTTTTTTAGTGCTGATCACGATGGTGAAACTCGAATTGCGATATCCTTTCTGGTTCTCGGATTGGAGCTGATGAACCAAGAAGAAGCGCAATTTTATATTTATTTATGTTATAAATGGATATAGTAAACAATGCCGCTTGTTTTGTTGTCACTTGGTTGAGAAGTTAATCTTGATTATAGCAATTGCAGACGCGCACCATAACAGAAAATTACCTACCTAGGTAGGTAACTCTTAGGTACTATGTTCTAATGTCGATTAGTAAAACATTTATGACGTAGTTTTAAATGTATTTACATTTACGAATTAGCGGGAAGAAAGCATGTTCCATGGTCCAGGGAGGCGAAGCTTTTCAAAGTTATGTACGTAATTTTAGAGAAAATTGCGCTTCTTCTTAGTCCATCAGCTCTAACCCAAGAACGGAATATGATGTCGCATTTCTGGTTTAATCACCTTGTTCATCACCCCAAAAATGGAAAATTTCTTCTCAAAATACCCAAACTCCCTTCGTTTGGTAGTCTATAAAGTTTTGGTTTTTTCCCCCGATTTTTATTTTTTCTGGTCTGATTATTTTAAGATTGAAACTTAGTATCAAGCACCCCGAAACGCTCACCAAGTTTCACCTCAGTACCTCAAATATTGTGGAAAAAAGTTGTTGATGGGGGGGGGGGGGGGGGGGGGTATTTGTGAAGGATATATCCCCCCACCACATTCGGAGAACAGAAATAGGCGAAAATTGGCCAATCCGTTGAAGAAGCATCTGGCTCCCCAATGCAGTCTAAAAGAGTGAGAGAATCCGACTATTGACTTGGTCCATATTTGATTATAATATGCATGTTGTGGCTTGGCATCTTTCGTACGCGGAGCATCTTTTTTTGGGGGGGATATCACATATTGTTGGTGGTCCAGGAGGAAAAGGTTAGACTGTACGGGTTGCTCAGGATGGAATCAGTCAAATCCCCAAAAAGCACTTCGTCAGATCAAATGTGGGCCATGTTTCCAATTTCATCAAAATTGGCTGAGAAGAACTTGTAGACAGGTAGTTGAGCATAAAAACGAGGTGAGACAGGGGGAAAAAATGGATGTCCCTAAAACATGCATTTTAACGTCTTGTTTTAGCATATATGTATAGGCTCGATCTATCGTTTCATATTTGGCATTAGGCAATTCAGGAGCATGCCTCTTCTAGGATATGAAAAGAAAATTGTTTTAGCGGATAGGGTGAAGTCGGGAGGAGGCCATATTCTACTTTGTTACGTATATCTGCGCGTTTCGTTGCAATGGTTTATTGGAAGTTTGGCAATGCGAGACTAGCGTCTCTCTGGATAACCTATTGCCTCAAAATTCTAAGATTTGTGCTGATAATTGATTGGAAACACTTTTATTGTTGAGTTTGATTAATACTTCTACGAAAAAAAAAAAAAACATTATTACAGTTCCGTACAAGTGAATCAAAGTCCACACTCAACTATTTGAACTGAAATCTCATGGGACCCTATTTGCGTACTTACATAAATTCCGAAGATGAGGGGTTGTTGGAAGTATTAAATAGTTTATGTTATGGGTGGCCACATGGGGCCTCGCCGACCTGAGTCATATTTATTGGATGAGTACCTGAGGGTGGATAGTCTTGAGGGTGAGGGGGGTGGTAGGGATGGGTGGCGTGGAGGGGATGGAGGGTAGGTGCCCCAGTTTTACTTATAAGGGTATTAGCCCGAGCCCACACCTGCGGGTACAACTGCATTACCAGAAGCGGGAGCAATCTCACTTTATTTTGTCCTACCACCTTCACCGCAAACTCCCTCTTTAACCTTCTTCCATCCTTAAAATCCGCTATGCGTTTCATAATTTTCCAATTAACCGATAAAATCTGCACAATTAGCGAAGTTTCATTAGTTTATCAACCTCATTGCAAATAACTAGTCTGTTTTCCACCCTCCTAAGTCGAGGGGAGCTCGTTGGACTGTATTATAATCTTGAGGCATTCAACTTTGATTAGAAAAGTTCTTCTCTTGGCCTATCTACGTATCACTGAGTGGTAACTCATTTCAATGAGCGATTTGGCTTTCTGGGATTGTAACAGAGACAGTTTTAATGCGATAGGCAAAACTCAAGAACCAAAATAATTAAACCAGACTTATTGACCTCCTTTTGAAGGCACAGATAAATTCCGGGGATCATTGAAGCAAGACTTGTTCCAAGAACCTTATCCGTATTCTTTCATCCATCCCTAAGTTCATAGACAATATAAAACTTTCTTCTTGCCCTTAATCACCAGAAGGGGTGGAACGTTCGTATTCGTTAACAATACAGGATCGGATCCGCAGTGGGATCAGAACGGATCAGTACCTACCCGCTCTTTTACCAATCCACACAGATTGGAACCAAATCACCGTGATACCACTGATGATTTGGATCTGCCCATAGATAAGAGTTAATAGATCTGGAATGTTTCTCATTTTGTCGAGGCAATCACAAAAAAAAAAGAAAAAAAAAAAAATCAAATCCTGCAGCACAATTGGATGAGCGAATTTTTCCTAAATTATCGTATTATATTATTTTACATTGTTTTGAAATGTTAGCACTTTGAGCGCTTAACTACCAACTTCATGGCAAAACAAATTGTTCTAAATAATATCCAGTGACTCAAAAACAAATTTTGGTTTTTTAGCTTCTTTGCCGTTTTATGGATTATTCACCATATATTTATGAAGTTTTAGTATATTTATTGTTCAGCATAATTTTGTGCATACATTTCTTAATGTTGTAGTTCATTGTTTACAAAAATTTTACCTAATAACATTATTGTAACGACTTTTAGCCGTTTATAGCGATTTGTTTGCATATTTCTTGAAATTTGGCCAATTTAATGTGCTGGCTGACAAACAACCTTTCTTTTATCAAGCTTGATTTTTTGGAGTAAGAACGGAATTTTTATTTCAATCCTAAGAAGAGTTATTGCCAGGAATGGCAAATATTCAAATACACAAATATTTTATTAAAACACCGACCTGTTTTATTGAGGTTTTTGAATTTTATATTTAATTTACCCGGCGGTCTCCCACCATCGTAATTTTTTCTTGGAACGACCGAAGTGTCCCACCGCACGATGGGGGAACACCTGACTCAGGATCGTGACCGGATCGAGACGGTGAAAATACCCGATCCCACCCTAGATCGGAACGGTTAGTAGGTCCGGTCGGTTGGTTGGATCCATCAAACCGGTGGAACTGCTCATCCCTAATCACTAGCCAAGTTTCGGCAGTTCTAATTTCTATCGGCACGCGCTAGCATATTTACGATCGAATAAGCGGAACTATGTTCTCGTCTATCTTTTGAACTCGCTGGCTTTCCCAGAACAGAAAAATGAACGGAAGAATAAAAATTTATTCCGTAATATGAACAAAATAAGTATTTCTGGGGGACATAACATTAAGTAAAATAAAACTCTCAACCTGATTAAAAAACATCAAAAGACAAGATCTGTCCATGCAGCATATCCTTATCTAAGATTCTCATGTAAAACTACTTCACACGTTTTAGGACGAGCAAAACCTCCCAAAGCGTTGAGCATCCCGTTTTAAATAGATGTTATTTATGGCAATAGGGTTTCACAATGGATGAATGTCCATTTACACGACTGTGAATTGCCTTATATATAATACATAGTAATAAATGAGTGTTTATCCACGTACTCATTTTATTAAAAAAAAAAAAAAAAAAAAAAAAAAAAAAAAAGAAAAAAAAAATATATTCCTTTCTGAGAAATTGGTAACCTCCTGCACTCTTCTACGATAAGTAGTTTTCCGCCTATGATTTTTCAAATCTTGCTGCACTGGTGAAGTTCTTGGTTGTGGGTGGTGAGGGGGGGGGGGGGGATTTGACGTCACCAGTGCGCGAAACCGTGAGAGTTCGGTTGAGGTCAAATTTCCTAGGATTGAATCTTAAACTTATTCGCAAGTGATGCATGCATTACATGGTCGTCCCGATGTACATCTATGTGATGACTCAACACCAGTGATCAGCGTATAAGGGGTAATCTCATACAGAAATAACTTCATACCTTTTTGTAACTATTGGCTGCAGTTTTTAAAAATCATACATGTTATTTGATATTAAAATATCAAATATTATCTATTAATAATTCCGAACATCCTTCAAGCTTAGATGAAGCTGAGATTCTTTCGAAGCTGGATATCATATGAAGTTTACCTGACCTCTGAATTAAATTGGAATTCGTAAATGCGGTCGAAATATTTAGAGGGAGGCTGATCAATTTTCACGGGAGATCGGTTGATTACGAATAAATCCTCAGAGTATGTGGAGATTAGATAATTCCACGAGTTATTGAGATTACAAAGCACGATTGGTATGAACGTATGAATGAGCGACAAGCATTGTTATGATCTCTGTGTTCACCGAATCGACAAGTCTAAATCACCCATTCGACTGACGCACTCATGTCAGGCAGAAAGTTTAATGAGGTTGGTTGTTAGTAGATTCGAAGTCGTTATACAGTGGAGACGTATGAGATATTCCAATGCGTTCTCTACTCTATAATTTTGTGACTTCCTTTGATCATTCAACACTTTTTTACTCATTTAAAAAAATCGGTACTCCGTTATAGATTCCAAAAATTATAGTGACTTTACCCCGAATGGCACTATTTTATACCACCTGATTAAAATGCTTGCACTGTTGGGTGTGGCACGTAGCACCTATTTCACGTATAATCAATGTGTACATCATTAAAATGTTTCAAATAATCTAAAAATAATCAATGGAAGATTCCTTTGGAGTTCAACCAGTATTGAGTTTTACTCTCACCATGTTTGAGTGTGAAAAGAACAAACGATATATTCATAATCAAGTGTTTAAAACATTACTTCATTCAGGCATGTTCTTAATACCTGTCTCAATCAATAAATAATTTTAAAAAATGTACAAGTAAATCTGGTCTATTAGGCAATGAGAAAAGTTCAAGTCGTGCAGAGTGATCGTATTTTCTTTCGTGTTTAATGTTTCGTATTCATTTCAAGTTATTTTAAAATTTTAGCTCTTGGAGTGGAAGAAACTGTTCATGAATCATGTCTAAGTTAAACAATTTTTTCTAAAAGGCCTGCCGCATTGGGCATTCACATAGCTGCCATTGTTTCTGTTGCATGAATGATTGATTGAATTGAAATGATTCATATAATCGTGAAAAAGTCCGAGGAAGGTTCCTTTGGAGATTGAGCTAAATCATTCAGGCAATAAGAAAATGACACTGTGAAATAGTAATAAGTTGATTAGGTTACTAGGACTTTTCCTGTTATCTGACCGCCAGCACCTCCAGCGCTTCCTCCAGACGATAGCCAACGTAATCAGAATGAAGTGTATAGTTTTGTGGTCTGGATGCTCGCAAGCTCGCATCTCAAAAATCCATAACATCAAGTAGTCAATCCCTTAGTAAAAATTCAGATTAGTTGAACATATAGATCAGAATGATGTGTATAGTTTGGTGGTATACCATGTGTGGTCAGCGCTGGAGGTGCTGGCGGTCGGATAACTGGATAGCTGGAAAGGTCCGGATACTATACCAATCTATGATACTGATATGATAGAATACTACGAAATGTGGTAACCTGATACTGAAATAGCAGAGTTTGTTGGTGTAAGAAAATTTATTATGATTCATATTTTAGCTAATTTTCGAAGAAAAAATGAGCTTTTTAGATGGCTTAAAAATTCGGGAGGGGGAAGGGGGGCACTAGGAATCCGTTTTATACATCAAAGAACACAATCTTAGATTTTAACGTCGTATATATGTATATATTATTATAGGGTGTATTTCCAGACAATGGAGTATTTACTTTCCACGGTGTGCTCCATGCGTCTCCACCCGCAACGATGGGAAAATTCGTATTCATTATTCATGAATATGATTTTGAATTAAAATCACAGGAAGAGGATTGTGGTTATGAATATGAATACATTTGCGAATAAAAAAAGAATACAGTTTTAAGTATGAATACAATCAAAATTACATTTTCTATTAATTTCCCCAAAATCAAATTTGTTTAAATGATTTTCCCGTAATTGTAGACATATAAATCGCCCTGTAGTTATCAAAAAGTTTTCGAACAATGCAGGAATCCAATAGCCCAAGACCAATAGCAAATCGATACGACCATTGGTTTAAAAGTTATGAGCAGATATTAGCCAAAATCACTGTGTGTGTGTGTCCTCAAATGGCCTTGAACAACCTTGCAATTACCCTGAACAACCTAAAATGACTTTGAAATACCATGAACTACCTTAGGATCTTAAAATGACTTTGAACGACCTTGAACAACTTTCATGTGACCTTGAACGATCTTGAATGACCAAGAACAAAGAACTTTGAACAACCTTGAACATGGAACAGGAGACGATTTGTGTTAATTAGTTCGTCAGGCTTTCGGTATCATGGGATCAGCTGATAACGTCTTACAGCCACGTACAGTCAGCTTCCGTTGAAAACAAGAACTCTCTGATAATTTCCTTAAAATACGACGTAAAAATGTCGTTTTAACGAAGGAAAATCTGTCTTGGCAAAATACAGGTCGATTTCGTTAGCCAACCCGATCGATCCAGGATGTCATGTTCAGATTAACAATTCAGTGGCCCAAAAAATGATAGAAGATCGGCTTCTTGAGAATAGAGCATGTAGGGTGTCACAGTCGAAGAATTATTCAGCGCTGTGTCGTTTGTGACCACTCCCAGACCTCTAAGGTTCATAAATAGGTGAGAAAAATTGATTTTGTGTGACAAATGTCCACAGTTGACCGAATTTTCGAGTTTGTCTGTGGGTCCCAACATTTTCTCTTCGCTGTCCCATCAGTTTTATTGAGGACAGTTGGCCGCAATCATTAGATTTAAGTGGCTAATTCCTCGACTTACTGTCGTGCTAAGAGTAAGCTATATAATTGGTCTAAAATAAATTGTGGTAACCCCCCCTCCCCCCTCAACAATCTAAAACCGGATGATGACTGAAATCACGCCTTCAATTTAAGAGTAAGAAAATGTATCATTATATGTATCCATCGATCATTTCCTCACGTTTTTGTTATTGTAGGATATTCACTATCCCCAAAATTGAGAATATGATATTCCCAATCTTGTGACTATAATTGTATCAACCAATATCATCCCAGAATATGGAGTAGTTAGGCTTCTATTTCCTAATATTGTCTTACACCTATTAGATCAATTCCTTTTATCTGATTACGTCGATAATTCCAAGTTCATTAATACTGCAGCAGATCATATTGTAAACTAAATTTTTCCCAAACGTGGGTGTATAACCTTATTGAATTTAAAAGTAGATAAAAAAATGTATTTCTATAAATAAGAATTATGTACGATAAGATATGGGTGAATTTTGGTGTTCAGTGACGACATCAAATGGCACTGACAATGATTCCGATGCAATCAGTCTTATTATCAGAAACACTCAAACCGTAATATTATGGCCCAAAGGAATGCTATACCACAAATCAATTGCTCGTTTCAATGTAAAATTCTCTTTACAACTGTGGAGTGTGCAGGAAGAATGTCTTGCAACCTATAAAATTCAGATTTACAGAAAGTGTTATTAACTCAACTTGCGAGGGAGAGTATTGCCGGCATTACGTAATCTATTAATGAACCTACCGGTAAGCTGTAACGCAGGAGCTTCTCAACCTTAATAATTCACACAAGATTTTGAGGAGGGAAAATTCACGCTGCTTTTGCGTCCACGGTTAATATTTACCTCAAATGTGTGTTCAAACTTGCATCAAACACTTTATAGGTGAGAAAAATTCCAATTATTTACTAAGCCGTTTAGTAGGTAAGGCCCATTTGAAATTGATGTTTTGTGCAAAACATTAGTGATAAAACTAACGAGGACGGTCTTGTAGCAAGATTTTCAGATAGTCTTTTATGTATCAATGATTTATCTTGATTTCGAACCGTTTTCATAATAAGTCAGAAAGATAAATTCTCATTAGAAGGGCTTAATTAAATAATTTTGGGCTTCATTACGTAATTGTATAACATATAATTAATTGTTGCAGATTACTTAGAACCACTCAATATTGTTTTTCTAACGGGTCAGACCTGCGATACACCAATTTGTTACTTCTTCTTCGACCATAAGTTCAAAACGTAGCAAATTGTTACTGAAAGGTTTATTATTTCTGATAGGATAGGCCATCTGTGGACAACACTGATCTGACGATCATTATTCTACAGATCCTAAGTGTTGTTCCTCAACACTAATATATACTCGTTTTTAGGTATTTAGATTTGTGAAATAAAACAGCCAGTTTGGTCAGCTCGAAATATGTGTTGTTGAAACGACAGTAACAAGGGCGTCATGTGATCCTAGCCGCTCACCTTCCATTTTGCAACAGCCTGGAGGACAAGACTAGTATAAGTACGATGACCCAATCGTCATCGGCATTGCAAAATGTCAGCACTGCATTTCATACTGTAAACCAAACGTTCCTTTTTCCCTATCCTCTCTGGGGCTTCACGGCATCACAGGGACTGGTGCTCCGAGGTATCAAACGAGATACCAGTCTCGCATTGCGAAGTCAGACACTGCAAACGTATCACTTTTATAACAAAGAGGAACTTCGGCCCAAATTTAGCTCCCTCCTTGCCCCACCCTGTTGGTTTCTTTGCATAGCCAGGGAGGAACATCTGTACTGAGTAACCCCATGCCAAATTCGTAATGGTAGGATGATTCTAAGTTACTTGAAACGATTATTTTGGGAATTTTTTTCTTCTCTCACCGGCTGAGTATAATAGTCCAACTTTAGCCCCCTCCCTACCCCACCCTATTGGTTAAAAACCGATTTTAATTGCATAACCTGGAAGGAGCCCCCTGCTCTGAGTAACCAGATGCCAAATTCGTAATGATAGGATGATTCGAAGTTACCTAAAACGATGCGTCAAAACGAATGTATTGGGATTTTATTTTCTTCGCTCAACTGATTATTCACCCCACCCTGTCTACCAGTTCTCCTGGACCAATTCCAATGGAATTTTGGATACAGGCCACATTTATCATGAGGAAGTGCATTTTGTAGGTTTCCCCCTTCTATGCTCAAGTGGAGGGGAGGGGGTCATGAGGGAAGTGTGGGGGAGTTAATCCGTCCATCTGGTCGTCACTCTTAGTCAAGTGGGGAATCGTCCCAGTGAGTCGTGGGGTTTGTTCGGGGAGCCCCAGATAGTGGCCACCGGGATTTGAAATTTTTTAACACCCACTTAATCGTTGGTGGTGTTGTAGAGGGGGGAGGAGGAACGTTCACCCTAGGGATTAGGATAGTTTGAGTAGGTGGATGTGTTCAGGGACCCCTAGAGGGTGGCCACTGAATTTCATAATTGAGGGTACACTATGGAAGGTATCTCGAACATTTTCAGAGGAGGTGTGTGGGGGAGGGGGTCCTACGGTCGGCGGTGGGTCTTGAAGGACTGCCTTTACATTACAACCACTCCCAAACGGCTTGGCACCTTGGAAGGGAGTGATCAGATGAACATGAGGGCAGAGAGATTTGTGTATTGTATTTATGTGTATTGTATGTAGGTCCTTCAGGATGTCATTTCAGCAATATGGTGCGAATCAGGAGATGTGGTTCGAATAATAATGGAAATCGACCAAGCCATTCGGGAGTGGTTGTACTGTGAAGGTGGAGAATAAGTCGACCGCAAGTGGTATGCTGTTATCCTTGGGCGTATAAGGAATTTAGGTGCCCCCCCCCCCCCCCCAGAGGTGCAATGGGGGCCTAAATCCTCATAAAAAGGTAGAAGAGAGTAAAGAGCATCCCGTCAGAGAGATACCACTCCTACTAATAGCTTTTAATGAGCCATGTTCAGAGTAGATTCGTTTTCCAGTCACTTGAAAGTAGAGGAATAACACCCGTACGGCGACAGGAAGTGACGTCAGGTTGGACGTTCAACCTGTTCGAACGTCAGATTCGACGTCAGATTGGGTTCGAACGTCAGATTCGACGTCAGATTGGATATTCTGACGTCGAATCTGACGTTCGAACAGGTTGAACGTCCAACCTGACGTCACTTCCTGTCGCCGTACGGGTGTTATTCCTCTACTCCTGGAATCCCATCCAACGCCAAACCCAGCTGCTAAAACAATCGAGCACAGGCCGAGGCGCCCGTTGTTTCATCAACGGGACGCCGACAGCGCTATCTCTGGTGCCCTGACGGGACCTCGATGGAGGTAACTCTGTTGTAGGCGTGCACTCGGCACAAATTGGATGATATCATGCATTTTGTGGCTTGGCATGTTTTGTACGTAAAGCGTGTATTCCTCGTAATTTTACGGGACCTTGTGCGTGCTCCGGCTCTCTCACTTAACGATACTTCACGCTCCGGGGTGAATCTTTTCCACCTCTTCTAATCTACCTTCTTATTTCAAAGTTTAGGGCAGTAAAAGATTTGAACTCCCAGCTTAAGATGTGCTAAACACTACACTAGGGTAAATAGCTATCTACGCATAACAGCATAATCATTGAAACCGACGTGAATAAAAATGATGGAACAAAATAAAAACATACTTATGTTTAATAAGACCGTCTATAGATAATTCAAGTTATAATAAATACAGTTTCTCGGGATGGATATTTAATTGAAATGTTTTGCTCCCTGGAATAGCAAACGGATGACTATACATAAAACCAGGTAATTTCAGTCAATTAATTGAAATTAAATCTATCAACCACTTACTATAAATGTCGTCTTTTGTGACAGTTACCGTCATATTCAAGAGAATGCGCGTCTATCCGTCGCTCTTGCACTGGGTTGAACGCATCATACGCGTCATCGAGTTCTTGGAATGCTGTGGTTGGCGATTGATGAGAATCCGAGAACCGGAAAACCATCTTCTCGGAAAAAAGCACATTGCGCTATTAGGACGAGTTGTATCTTTAATGGTACTGTTACACTCCCCTCTCTCTATGTAGCGCGGATTCAGGCTCCATTGCACCTCTGGGGTGACCTAAGTCCTTGACACTTTATAAGAAACTTTTTCCTATTTTAAACTTTTCGAGATTCCGAATGTTCAATAAATTCAACCTTTCAATCGAATGGTTCAACGGAAGTGTGATGATCGACGGACTGATCTATTCCCATGTTACATGCTTTTCACCCAAGTTTCATAAACTGTATTTAATAGTTAGGGGAGAAACCTCCGTATTGTGTATGGTGTACAATACGTGGAGCATGACCAGCTTTTTAAAAATAATGCTACGCTTCTTGAAACTCCTTGACTGATACATTTTGAAGGGGTGTATTTTTTATTTACTTTTTTTCATGATCGATTTTGAAGGTCCTTGCTGATAACAATAACGTTAGATAACAATTTATTATCTCTGGTAGCAATGGGGAGGGTGTTGGGGAACCACAATTCGTGCTTAGGTAGAACTATACAGGTCGAGAAGCCAGCAAGTACGACTAAATAATACTGAGTCACCTCTGTCCCAGCTGAATGTAGGGTTTGGAAAAACTTATTGGGTGCTCCTAGAGCAGTCTGGCATATTTCATAAGGACTGACGCTTTGTAAATTATTAAAGTCTTCTTGTGTCTCTATATCTTCCTAAAAACAAGGAAATTTAATGTTCAAAACAGCTGGTGCATATTCAAACTCGGTACTTCATCAATATTTACGTACGTTTTCCATTTACATGGAAGCCGTTGGCTGTTTCTTATATACAACTTTAAAAACTAATACCCACGTTTCTTCCTGAGACAATGTGAAAACTGGTAGTACTGGTTATAAACTGGTATAAATTTGAACTTTTCCTGTCGAAAAATCTTGAAAAATGGTATTTCGCACAATATTTTGCTACTTTATATATATATATGAAAAGCGTTAAATTCGAGGATTCGTTTTAGAATGCATTAGAACGGAGTTCAATAAAAACAATTTTCGAAATCTAAATTTTTTTGGAGCTATTGCATACTTTTCTATGAAAATTTGCTAAATGACTTGACTCTATTGTTCATTTGTAAAATGTAGAATCAGAGGAATAGGGAGTAGTTGACTATCTTCGGGTCTAAACGGTTCGCTCTTTTAGTAAGAGATGATGTTATCCAGGGTTGAGTGATCAGAATAATGAAGTAAAAACTGATTCCACGAGGAGAAAAAAAAAAAAGATGTTACTTCACACATTTTATTTCTATGGATACCAAACCTAGGCTTCAGAAATTAGCGTTACCCATGTATTCATTCCATAATATTCAAATGAAAATAGATTTCATTCTAAGAAATTTGATCCATCCACACTTTCCTACGTTGAGTAGTTTTCTTTCTATGATTTTTCGAAGTTTGCACTGGTGACATCACACTGGAAGGCAGGGGGGTTCCGCACAGGCCGGGGGGGGGGGGGGGGGGGGGGGATTCTTTGACATCACCAGTGTGCAAAACTGAAAAATCATATAAAGAAAACTATTCATCGTAGGAGAGTGCAGTTGATGCCTAACCTCTTAGAATGAAATCTTCTTTAATTTAAAAATAGTTAAAATAGATTTTTCGCCCCCATGGGTTAGCAGTAGACTGAGAGATGAAACTGGATTGTCTTCTTTATCTCAATGAAGCGTCAGGGGGAACTCGGTGACTGAGGGAAAATGAAGCCGCCTTCCTGTAAATAATTCTCAGAGGCTACAAAGTTTTAGGAAACGCCTTCTCTCACACAACCAACGATTCCATTGCTCCCCTTTAGTTGAGTTACAGTTATTGCAGTTGTTTGTTGAGTCGAAACCCCGTCAATCTTTTCCACCCATCCCGACACCCGGAGACACACACAGGTAGGTACGCACGTCTTCACTTACTACATACGTGCTACACATGCGTTCTACACATACAGGCACTGCCGCTACAATCGTCATTTCGCCCCACATTCTCGTCTTTTTAGATACATACGTATTTTCCAAGTAATTATAAACGCATGTTTCGTTGTAGAACGTGCTCACGGTGAGCCTTTCATTTTATCTGTAAAGAGTGGAATATCTTGAACGTATTCACGTACTTGAACGCACTTGATCTGCGTAGAAGTAATATCTAGTACATAAATAATCAACCTTTTTGCACAAATTTGCAGTGTTTTCTAAATTTTCCGACATTTATTAAAAAGCTTATAATTGTGTGGTCCTGTAGCTATGGACCCGATTGGGTGGGGCAAAGTGCCAAGGTTTTGGGCCGAAAATTGTTTTTATTGAAATCCGTTCTAATGCATTCTAAAACGAATCCTTGGTTTTTTACTATAGACGGAGCTTAATAGTATACCGATGATCTTTGTAGAAGGGCTATCTAATGAGCGTCAGTTTAGAGACGAGATATGGGAAAGTGTTAGGAGGCCTCCTTCGAAGTTGTGATGGATGAGGAGCCACCATGAACTTGACCCCAACACGGAATTGTAAAAAAGGAGGTCCCGTAAAATACGGCCATGACCACGTCCTAGATTGTTGCGCTACTCTTGGCTCATTAGCTTGGGAAGGGGCACATCACAGACTGTATTGAGAGAGCTTCCTGGCAGTTCTCCAGCATTGGCTGCAGATATTGAAGGTTTAGGGTGTGTAGTATAGCGAGAGAGCTGCATTTTTTGACACGAGAAATGTTAATGCCGATTCTCTATTACAGCACTCAGGACCAGCAGTCTGTTTCCAAACAGGCCCCGCAACAAAAGCACACTAATTATGACGAGACAGCAGAAGATCTTCGGACATCATTCACCCCTCTAGTCATTTCTTGTGAAAGAGTAATGCAGAGAGAGTATGAAATATTCACAAGACGGTTGGCAGCCACTCTCGCTGAAAAATGGTCATGCTCCTTCCTTCACGTTATGCGGTGTTTGAGTAAAGACAGTTCTCCGTCACACGGGATGTGGCAAATGCAACTCTGGGGAACAAAAGGAGACAAGACTCTAGATCCTGACTTGCTCTTTAGTTCGGCTACCCTCCGCGTGGCATTCCCAGCGCACCAGTCGCCATGTTATCGTTCTGTTTTCTTCCGCCAGTAGTTTTGTTATTTCCCAAGGAGTATCGGGAAACCGAACCCGAAAAATGCCGCGAGCGCATTCTCCAAAATTATAGGTAAGTAGTTTTAACAAGTCAAAACTAGTGTAAGCTATAAGCTCTTCTACACCCACAAATATGTACATAATATCAAGTAGTCAATCTCTTAGTAAAAATTCATAATACTCTGACGTATAGATTATTATCAGGGTGGCAGAACGATAACAGTGGGGGGGGGGGGGGCTGGCTACAACGGAAAAATTCCAACAAAGAATAGTAGAACAAATAAATCAGAATGATGTGCATTGTTAGGAGTAGTATCCGAATACCAATCCTGGGCCACCGACTTCAATCTCTGTTGAAAATGCTTTTCTGTTAAATCTCTGATAAAAATGATTCCGACTTCAATCTCTGTTAAAACTGATTTTGTGCTAAACCCTGTTAAAAATGCTTTTCTGTTAAATCCTGTTGAAAATGCTTTTCTGTTAGACCCTTGATAAAATTTTTCATCACAAAACATCAGAACACATTTTTTATCACAAAACATCAGAACCAGTGACTTTTGGGGGGTATGTTAAAAGAATAACTTTTATAATAAAAATGGCATCGATCGAAATTTATAAAAAAGCAGCCAAAAAAACTAACTACTCGTCGTTTAAAGATTTGGATAAGGGGGCTTACGATCTCTTATCAAATTGTATACAAAATACGGAATATGGTGAAACTGTTGTTGTTACTATTAATACTGAAAATGGTGAATTAAATTTATTTTTACCCAAGACAATTTCTGGTCGACTTCTTGAACATGTTAGAAACGACCCGGAAAATCACCCCAAAAAAATTATTTATAAAGGAATTGATAAAAAGACAAAGGCTTTTCTTATTGACTTTGAGTAAATATTATAATTTCTTTATCGTTTATATAAAGAAAATCTTTATATAAATAACCCTTTCCCTCCAATCACCACAAATTCATAAAAAAATCATTTTTCTATCCTAAAAAATGTCATAAAAAATCATTTTTCTATCCTAAAAAATGTCATAAAAAATCATTTTTCTATCCTAAAAAAAATGCCATAAAAAAATACTATGTAAACATAGTATTTTTTCAGAAAGAGAATTGTAAAGTTTCCTTAAGAACTTTTTAATGAACACAGCTCATTAAAAATAAAATCTCCTTTATACCCCCAAGCATTCTGAGCTTTAGCAAGCGTAAAAATTATCCTCAAACTGCTTCTTCAGTATAGCTTTATACACAATATAAGCCACTTTTCTAAGTTGATGTTCAGTGGCATTTTTAGGAACCTTAATATTTTTTTTATTAAGGTCTGCTTCAACTTTTTCTTTTGTATGGAGTGGTGGTTTACCATTGATACCCAATAAACGTTCTTTCAACAACAATTTACTAAGTCTATACTCCTCCAATTCATGTAAAATATTCTCTAGTGCGTCAAGGTTTTTTTCATAAAATTGAAATTTAGGTGTCTTTACAAACTTCCAGAAACCTCCATGTTCTTTACATAAATCTAATGCTTTGTCGTCTAAACCCATATCTCTTTATTTATTATAGAAAATATTTTTTTTTCCGGGGACTCATCTTTAAGTATTCAATTCAGATGAGGGGTATGTTAAAAAAATAATAGTTTAAAATTGTTAGTTTTAATGAAGGTTCTTCATTAAAACATATTGAACAAGGTTGTTCTGAGAGAAATGAGTCGATCTCTCTTTGAAATAGTGCCTGCATGCGCCATCTATCGTTTGAGGGGTTAGTTAATATGAGAGGGAGAGAGAGAGTGTCCGGGGAGGCGACGAAATCTTATCTGGAACCGGTTTCATCGCCCCGAGCCTGGTCCCCCCTCACTGACCTCATTCGTCCTCGGAATTTATTATTCAAGATAGCGGAGCGTGTTTATCATCTCAACTGGTCGCTTTTGGTGTGGTGGGTAACAATCCCGCTTCATAATACAGAGGTTGTGAGATCGATGCTCGCCTCAAACCGAGAAATTTTTTTTCCTTAATAGTGAGGATACACTCTCGACGAGGTTTTAGATGTCGTTATTAGCTGATGGGCCCTTTAAGCTAATAATTAATCTAATCCCACCTCGACGGGAGTGAGAGTCAACCTTATCGTCAAAATCTCCTTCCTTAACTGTTCTGCTCTTAATTTCTACTTAAAAACAGCAAAAACCGAAACTCCAACGTAACTGAAAAAGCCAAGTTGGAATGACTCATGGACTTGAAACTCCATCGAAGTCGTGCAAGGTTGCGCCATTCAAAGATCCCCTCTTATAAACAGAGGTAGAGATCGTTCAGGAATGGATGCTGTGTAGAAATTAAGAAGCCAGAGAATGTGCGGTTAAGTTGGGACATTTTGCTGAAATTTCCTTTGATTTTTTTATGGGAATTCATTTAATATCACTTAGGCAAAATATTTTTAAAATCATCTGCTCTGAAGCTCCTTCTGTGATTGATTCCAGTTTCATGTGTAATGTAGATGAAAACTAGAGTCATTAAAAATATTATAATTACGAATATCTTATCGATAAACAATGAAAGATTCAAACAGTCCATATTTATCATAAAAAAAATTTAAAATTTCGTGAGTTGTAATTCCTCAGAATAAAAACTTCCTTGAATTTCCTCTCCATTTAAATCTCTTATTCTATAAGTAACAGGGTTCGTTCTTAAAATCTCAGCTATTTCAAAAATTTCTTTTGTCCAATTTGCTTCATATTTATTTGCAAAAGTTTTCTTCGATTTCGTAATTCTTACACGATTTCCAATTTTAAATTTCTTTTTTCCATTTTTTCCACTCTTTTTAAATAAATATCTCAGGATTTCATTTTCATTTTTCGCATCAACTTGAGCAGGTGTCATCCCAATAGAACGATGAACATCCTGTTTGTTATACTCATTAACTAATTCCTGTAGAATATCGATCCAATTTTTATTTCCATTCACCTCGAAACGAATTTTCATTTTCTGATTCAAAGTTCTGTTAAATCTTTCTATAATTGCGGATTTTTCTAAACTTTCCGTGTGATACATTTTTATGTTATACTCGTCTAAAAGTTCTTTGAAAAGTCTATTTTCAAATTCTAAACCTTTGTCCGTGTGAAGGAGTTTAGGGGTAGAATGGTTATGAAATTTCACATTTTCCAAAACGTCTTTGAAAGCTTTTGAAACTGCTATTCCGTTTTTCTTTTTCAATGGAATTGACCAAACGTACTTTGAAAAAGTATCAATGATATTCAACATGTAACCGAACCCCTTGTTTTCATTCTCGTATTGTTTCATTATAATCAAGTCCGCAGCCCAAAGATCATCTTTTCCATGAGTAACAATTTTTCTTTTCTGAAATCTTTTTCTAACGGGTTTATGTAACTCTTTCGCAAATTCTAACTTTTCGTTTTCAGGTAAATTTATAACTTCAGTTTCAGGAATTACGTTAGTTTCCTCATTCGGATTTTTTATAAATTTACTTTTGTTAGTCTCACATTTATCACATTTTGCTGAAATTCTCCACCTTCCGTTCACAGTTTGTACAATTTCCGCGTTTATATTTTTTGTTCTTTTCTTACACTTATGGCAATAAATTTCATCCTCCATGTTTTATTTAAGTCTAATACGATTTTTTTAATGTGTCCGGTACCTTGCCTTCTATAGCCCAATCAAAAATGGCACGAATTGGTGCTTTTTCTCCGTTAGGATCTTGAATGAATTTGCTCTTATGAGTTCTGCATTTAACACATTTAGCTGAAATTCTCCACCTTCCGTTCACAGTTTGTACAATTTTCACGTTTATATTTTTCGTTCTTTTCTTACACTTACAGCAATAAATTTCATCCTCCATGTTTTATTTAAGTCTAATACGATTTTTTTTTAATGGAGATCACTCCATTAAAAATATATAGCTTATAAAATAATTATAAAATTTCCCGTTTAATCATATTTTTAGTCGGGTCGTACACAAAATTCGATCCACTTACAATAATAGCGTAACACGTAGTACCTACTGCGCTACTTGTTGCTGCTGTTACAAATGTATTGAAATCAACATTGAGCATCAAATTATTGCTTTTACCACTAGATAGACTCTGAGGTTGATCAGACAAATCGATGCTAAAAATTGGATATTCTTTTTTGAAAAAATGAGGCATGATGTATGGAATAGATTGTTTAGAACTTATAGTCTTTTTGAACTCTAAAAATGCATCGTAAGCCAAACCATATCTATTTTTATTGAAATCTAAATCCTGCGTTTCCTCAGGATACCTTCTACCTCCTAATTCAAGCCAATAATTTTTCACATCTTTATGATGGAATTCAGAATTGTTTTTTGTCTGATCGTTCAAAACATCAGTTTGAAATACCACGAAGCACCATAATGGGTTATTAACGTTTCTGTAAACGCTAGATAAATCGAACTGTAACGAGTTTCCAGTAACGTTCCTAACTATGCATTGCCAACTTTTAAATTGGAGTTGATACGGAGTGCTTCTCAAATCTGCGATCAAATTAATTTTTGCTTCATTCTTGTATTCAATCACCGGAACTCTCAAAACGAAAGAGGTAATTTCTACAACACCTTCATTAGGAATAATATTATCTTTTTTCCATCTAAAAATAATATTATTATCGCTGTTTCTCACAAAAGTTATTTCAAAACCTCCCTTGAAAATTGGAACTGTTAAATCTTTGAAAAAACCCAAACCTAAGTCACCAAGGTAACCAACAGCATTGAAATTCCCTCCTCCGATAACTATTGAGTTGAATCCTGAATTCATACCTTGTCCGTTATAATCTTTTGGACATTCTTGAGTAGCAAAACCTTCCACCAAGCCACAAATGCCCGGATTTTCAATTTCATCTACTATCACATTGTGTTTTTTCACTTCTATACTCGAAAACATATGACCTACGAAATTATCTACCAACTTAACAGTATCTAAACCTGAATACTCCTTGGTTGGATCTTTTGACTTTAGAACTCCCTCCACGTTATATTGTATATCTTTAGACAGAAAATCGTCGCTTAAATCTATTTTGAAAATTGTTCTTTTATTCTCTGCATTTAAATTCTGAGTTGAAGTTGGATTAAAGGTACGAAATTGCTTTCGCACAATAAAGTCTTGATATTTATCAAATACCTTTTTAGTTTGATGCATACTTTATTATAGTAAATATAATTTTTTTTTTAGACCCGGTAATTTACCGGGTCTAAAAGTTTTAAAAATTTCTTTTAACGTGAACAGTATAATTTTTATTTACTATGAAAAAATTAATTACTTTTCAGCAACAAGTAAGCTTTAATATCGTTGAATCGAATGGGTTCGTTATTTCCCGTGGTCGTTGACAATTTTATCATATTTATTTCTTTCAGTCCTTTTCTTAGTGGAATGAAAACTACTTTCTTTGGTTTTTCCGTATAAATAGTATTAGGTGACAGTGGTTTCTCTATGAAAGAAACGTGTAATAACTCATGTTCATCGTGCGAAAGTGGGTGTTTCTCGTGATTAGTAAAGCTGTTTTCCGTAATGTTGCAATGCCATTCGATTATTTTACTCGAAAATACGAGTTGAGTAGCATTGTTATTTGACACGTAGTTGGTGTTCTTTTTGAATGAATTATCGGAACAAGTTCTCAATTGGAATATGTCACAAAAGTTACCTTCATTTATAATTTTCATATCCATGGGGAAGTTAGCAGCAATTCTGTAACTATCGTCAGTTAGGTGTTCGAGATTGAATTTCAAATTATTCGGATTAACTTTCTGTATATCTTTCTGTATATCTTTCTGTATATCTTTCTGTATATCTTTTTGTGTATCTTTTTGTGTATCTTTTTGTGTATCTTTTTGTGTATCTTTTTGTGTATCTTTTTGTTTATCTTTTTGTTTATCTTTTTGTTTATCTTTTGGTATTTCTACCGTCTGGTTTTCGAGCTTTTTCAAAGTATCTATTTTCGCTAACAAAATACTTTGAAAACTAGTCAAATGACTAATCAACTCGGATTTGAACGAACTCATTGTGTATTCACCATTAAGTTCATGCACATCATCGTAAGTTTCATCGGGGAAAGGAAATGTGAATGAAAACTTGAAGTTTTTTATCTCAAACGTTTTCCTAGTTGTAAACATCAATGCTGACATGCCCAACTGATACTCTTTATTCGGATCGAGTGGAATCGGTTCCTCAAACCATATTGTATCTCCTGAAATTTTTATAAACATTATTTATTTATTATATATTATATAATAAATAAAATGAGTCATGAATACAATATCGATCCTCATCCATTTGAATCAAACAAAGTTCATAATGGATTACTACCGCTTCCTCTTCGATGTTTAATAGTTGGAACAAGCGGATGTGGAAAAACCACTCTATTGTACAACCTGATTACTAAACCATGGGGAATTCCCCATGAAAATCTCTACATATGTTCCACAACTTTAGAACAAGAATTTTATAAAGGCTTGAGAAAAAATAGTGAAAAAATAGAGGCTAAAGTTGAAATGAAAATAGTGCATTTTTACGATAGTTGCGACGAACTAATTGTACTAGATGAATGCCTACCAAACAGTCTTGTAGTTTTCGATGATTGTGTTAATGTTGAACATCAACGAGTTATAAAAGATTATTACGCGAAAGGGCGTCACAGGAATATTTCTTGCATTTATCTAACTCAATCATTCACTAAAGTTGATAGACAGTTGATTAGAGGCAATCTGAATTTCCTGTGTATTTTCAAGCAAGATCCAGATTACATGAAAGTGATTTACGATAAGTATGCTGGAACAGATTTTACTTTCAAACGATTCAAAGAAATATACAACGAATGTTGGGACGATGATTTTGGATTTCTAACGATAAACTTAACAAAACAATTAAAAGACGGTCGATACATGAAAAAGTTTGAGAAAACGTTTCTCGAGTCGGTGAATAAACGGTCAAAAACACCGTTAAACGATCAAAATAACCGTTAAAATAACCGTTAAAATAACCGTTAAATTTGGATTTAAATATTCGACAAAAAAAAAAAAAATTTTTTTTTTACTATAATAAATGTCTACTGAAAAACATTTACAAAAACTTTTGTTGAAAAAATGTAAGGAAATTAAAAAAAAGATTGAAACTCGTGATGATTCAGAAACTAGTAATCAATCTGATGATTCAGAACCAGAAAATAGAATTTTCCTGAAAAAACCTAAAAAAGAAATGACTGTCAAGGAAGCTAACGAAATTCAAAAAAAAGAACAAGAGTTGAGACGTGCTTTCCGAGAAGCTAGAGTAGATAAGTTTAACGAAAGAGAAACTCGTAATCAACCTGATGATTCAGAACCAGAAAATAGAATTTTCCTGAAAAAACCTAAAAAAGAAATGACTGTCAAGGAAGCTAACGAAATTCAAAAAAAAAGAACAAGAGTTGAGACGTGCTTTCCGAGAAGCTAGAGTAGATAAGTTTAACGAAAGAGAAACTCAAGAAAAGATGTTTGCACCCATTACTGAAAAAGTAGTTGAAGTAATAAATGCTGTGAAACAAGTTGATGAAGACATCATAAAGAAACAAGAAATTGTTCCCTACAAGCCAACTAGTTCTCCTAGAAAGAAATTTGTAACTTTTGGACCAACTAATACTTTTGACATTAATCCAAACGAAGGAGCTTCTGCACTAGTTGATACTGCGTCAGATGATACCGTAGTAAACACGAGAAGTAGCTTATCAAGCATCATGGATATGGTAGATCGGAATGAAACCCCATCGAATAGCGTTGGTCCGAAAGGAATTGGTCCTATTGCGAGACTTTACATCAGACAGGATGATAAACAATTTGGTATATGGGGAAAAGAGGACAAAATTTACATCGGAGACCAACAAATTCAAGTAAATGGAGATGCAATCGTTATTCAAAATGAAACTTACAAAGGAACTCACGGATTATGGCGTTTGTTAACTGATCCTCTAGGACCTGATCCTGATAAATACACTAAAGAGGATTTGAAAGTTTACAAGAAAATTCTCATTCAAACGAACTCTCTATACCAAAAGAACGATCCAACTACCAATAAAGTAAAGTCTAGTATGGGGAAAAAATGGAAAGATTTGATCGCACCTATTTGGAAAGAAATCAAAGCAAGTAAAGTTGGTTCGGGTTTGATAGAATATTCTGAAAATCCAGTGGAATTTAAATACATTGACAACCTCCAACAGCTGCTACAGCGTTTGTTCTATTTGCACGCACAAGAACGAGCTGGTAATAACAATTTTCACAATGAAAAATTAGGAATTGTAAAGTTTATAAGCGATCAGTTGGAAAAAAACATAGATAATCCCAAAGGAATAGAATATCTGATGAAAGTTGTTAACAGTTTACCGAAAGGAATTATTAAAAGTGGATCCGGAGTTTTAAATACTTTGCTGAATAAACTAGATGGTTTCGTACCTGAAATGCATTTACCCGGATACAACTATTGTGGCCCATTTACAAAACTAGATGAACGATTGAAAAGAGGAGATCCTGGAATTAATAAATTGGACGAAGGCTGTAAGCTACATGATATATTTTACAGAGATCACACAGACGTGAAAGAAAGACACATAGCGGATAAAGCACTGGAGGAAGTAGCAAAAGAAAGAATGTTCGCGAGTGATTCAAGTTGGAAAGAAAAAGCTGCTGCAGCTGTAGTGATGGGTGGAATGAAAGGTAAACAGGTTTTAGGTATGGGAGTTGAAGGTATGGGAGTTGAAGGTATGGGAGTTGAAGGTATGGGAGTTGAAGGTATGGGAGTTGAAATGAGTAAACGGTCCTTTGGTATGAGAGTTCGTTATTAAAAAAATTTACTATAATAAATAACTATGATTACGAAAAAAATAGATTTAACCGAAAATCAACTAACCAAAATGCGAGCCGCTTACAAGAAGCGCAGAAGTGTTACAGTTCGTTTGGCAGCGAAACAAATTTCAGGAAATGGAAAACATAAAATCAGTCTGTGGGAAACTCAATCAAAAGCATTTGAAAAAGCAAGAGGAGAAAAGAAAGGAATTACGTTAACTTTGAATTATGAACAACTACAATTGAATCACACGGGTGGATTCTTACCATTGGTGTTTGCAGGAATGGGAGCACTTGGAGCGTTATTAGGTGGAGGTGCTGCAGTAGCATCTTCAGTAATAGATTCGAAACATAAAGCTGCTGAAGAAGCGGAAATAAAACGTCATAATCTCGAGATGGAAAAACTAGCTCAAAAAGCAAAAAGTTTAAGTATTGGATCCGGTTTAAAAAAACGAAAAAAACGGAAAACTACCAACCTTTGAGTAATTTAGATTTAAATCGTTTCGCGAAAAATTTTAAAATAAAACATTTCCGAGGTATTTTCATGAAAGATGAACTTCCTGATCGATCTAAACCCGTTGAATGTGGAATTATTAATTTGGAAAATTCTTATCAAAATGGTAGTCACTGGACTTGTTATTTTAAAAAATCCGAAAAAGAAAAATATTATTTCGATTCCTATGGAAACGCACCACCTCCTAAAGAGTTGGTAAAATACTTGGAAAATAAACATATTTTTTACAATTCCGAACAAATTCAAAAGTATAATGATCCTCCAATTTGTGGACATCTGTCTTTGATAGTGTTAAAAGAACTTTCAAACGGAAAAGATTATGAAACTGTTTTAAAAACATGCAGAGGGAAATTGAATTCTGAAAAAATCTTAGTATAATATTGTTGTTTTAATGGAAAATTTCCATTAAAACGTTTTTATTAAACAAACTTGATGTTATACATGTCTCTCCCATTTATTGATTTGGTGATTCCATGGTACACTAAGCAAACACCGTACTCAACTAGAGCTTGGAGTTCATTTTTATCAAATTTTTGAATACATCTTTCTGGTATGAACACTCTAAATTCTCCTAGATTGGCTATAACAGCCTCCCACGAGTATTTCGTTGACACAAATTCAAAGTTTATGATTTTGTAAGGTTTTCCGATTTCTAGTTCGGAAAGTTTGTTTGTGTTGTTTTCAAAATTAATTTTTTTCAATAGCTGCTCCCTATTCATTTCCATTTTATTATAGAATATATTCTTTTAAAACACAATTCCTTAAAGAGGGGAGGCGATTCGCCTCCCCTCTTTAACTTTAAAGTCGAATACAAGTCGAGAACATTTAAAGAATATTTTTAAAACTCTTAAAGTGGGGGGCCAATTTGGCTCCCCTCTTTAACTTTAAAGTCGAATACAAGTCAATTAGATTTTTAACAGTAAATAAGTAGCCCCCGTAGATTCGACGGGGGGTCCTATGTAAAGACGAATACAAGTCAATTGACTAAAAAAGCCGCGGTCGGAAACCCGACCGCGGCTTTTTCATTTCATACGAAATTTTGCGGCTGGAATTCAAGCCGCAAATTTTGATCTCGGTTAACAATAACGAAACTACCACAAACTTGATGTTATGCATGTATTTTTTCATTTTTTGATTTGGTGATTCCATGGTAAACTAAACAACCACCGTGCTAGTTAAAAGGATCTCTACTATAATAGACAAAAGAAAAAGGTGAGGGCGATTCGCCCTCACCTTTAAGAATTCAAAAAAAAAAAAAAAATGAGGGGCTAGTTAAAAGAATATATTCTATAATAAAATGTATGATGCGAGAAGACATTGTGAAAAGTGCGATGTTAGCACTACTTATAAAAATTGGGCTAGACACCTAAAGTCTAAGCGCCATGAAAAAAACGACCCGGACCGGACAATGACTATCAGAAAACCTAGGAAAGCGAAACCTGTATTTGTAAATCCGAGGAAATTACACAAAGTATTTAATTTTAGTGAAAAAATATTTGAAAAAGTATTTGAAAAAAGCAAAGAATCTAGGAAAGCGAAACCTGTATTTGTAAATCCGAGGAAATTGCACAAAGTATTTAATTTTAGTGAAAAAATATTTGAAAAAAGCAAAGAACCGAGAACTGAAGTTGGAGAAAAGGAAACTGCATTTAAATCTAGATTAGTGACTTAGGGCCACTTTCACCAACAACATAAACGAGTTTAAGTTAGAAAAGATTAACAAATAATCGAGATTCCAGCTAATCGTCTTTCACCAAACCACTTTACGAGTTTAAACTCCTAACGAGGTGGCTTGAGGTTAATCTCCCAATCTCGGCCAGTTAACTCTTGCCAATCTCAGATTAGTGATAAAAATGATATCGAGCAAAATGGCCGCGCACCAACAGCTGATTCCTCATACCTCTACAGTTTGGTTCAGAGTTTATTATTATTTATTTATATATAGTTTATTGTTATTCAAGTTTTTGATGATGAATTCACGCGATTTATCGCTCGGATTAATTTGATTCCTCGGATGAGAACGATGTCCTGCAAAGACTACCGACACTTACCGAGCTTACCGACACTCACCTGGAGTTCCCTTCGAACAGGTATAAGTTGGAAAAAGGCTTTTATACCATCAAATCGATGAATTATAATACGAAATTGATGTAGGATGGTAGGAAAATAAAGTATAATCGATGATGATTGCACGTTATAATACGATGTTGAATTGCTATCCCTTGTACAGTATGTACCTACCTACCTATACCACATAAAATAACTTATGTACATTTAAATAAGGTGATCAACCGTCCTGCTTCCGTCAAATGATTTGTCACACTTTCTTTGTTGGAAGTCAACGAAAAGTTGCGAGTAGATAGTAACTAGGTAACTAGATAAAAACGGCGCGGGTAAAAACGGGTCGTGGTTGTGATTCACTGCTTTATTGTCTTGATATGCCGGACACATGGCGGGTTTTCTAACTGTCGTTTCAAATTGTCCAATTTTTCATTGGACAGTTTCCGGAATCTCCGTTAGGGAAACTCGATTATTCCAATCTTGGTTTAAACGAATTTTGGGTTGGTGAAAGACGCCAAGGTTTGATCCTCGAGATTATATTTAATCGAGTTTGGCCAATCTCGGATTTATAAGTTGTTGGTGAAAGTGGCCCTTACAATATTAAAAATACGAAAGGATTTAAAGATGCTTACAAATTTCTTGACAGTATTAAAAAAATCGTAACTGGTTTAATCAACATGAAACTTAGAGAAATGAAACTAAAAGTTAATGTAGTTTTAATCGCAGAATTTAAAAAAGGGACTAACGAAAATAATATGGAGTATCATGAACTCAATTTCAAAACTAAAAACGTAATAATATTGCAGTCAGCAGAAGTACCAAATTGTTACGAGGAAATGAAACAGAAAATTCTAAATGAAATGGAAACGTTCGAAATAAAAGGATCTCAATGGCAACTTCACAAAATCAAGCATTTAGAACTGAACGTTAACAAGTACACTCCTTTGAGAGGATCGTCTTACATCCCACTCCCTAATTTTCTACAATATAGGAAAGCAATTATAAATGTGAAAAATGACGATAATAAATGTTTCCTTTGGTCTGTTCTGTCTGCACTTCATCCAGCTGACCAACATTCGTATAGAATAGGAAATTACATAACATGGGAACATGAGTTTGATGAAGCGTTGAAAGATATCAGTTTTCCTATGAAACTTACGAGTATAAAATTGTTTGAGAAAAGAACTGGGATTTCCATAAATGTTTACTGTCTGGATGAAAAAAATATTATAATACCCTTGGAAATAACGAAAGAGGAAAAGGAAAGGCACATTGACTTGTTTTACTTGAAAAACGAGGAAACTGAACATTATTGTTGGATCAAGGACTTATGGAAACTTGTTGGTCATAGTCAGCTAACAAAGGATGGCCACAAACGATTTTTATGTAAAATGTGCTTGAATAGCTTTGGAACTCAGTTCAAATTAAACGAACATAAAGAATATTGTGGAGCTCATAAAGCTGTTAAAGTAGAACTACCAGAACCTTACGATAATGTTTTACAATTTGAAAATTATAAACGCTCCATGAAAGTACCATTCGTTATCTACTCGGACTTTGAAAGTTTTCTAAGCAAACTTCAAACTTGTCAACCTGATGAAACTAATGCGTTCACTAATAAAATTCAAAAACACGAAGCTAGCAGTTTTTCATATTACATAAAGTATTCCAACGGATATTATAAACCTCCAGTCGAATATTCTGGTCCAGATTGTCCAAAAGTATTTTATCAGAAACTGAAAGAGGAAGTTTTACACATTGCTAAGGAATAATACGATAAAATTGTACCCATGAAACCATTGACAAACGAACAGGAACAGGAATTCAAAAATGCTAAATCTTGTCACATTTGTGATAGAGGTTTTAACGAATTGCCTCCAATGTTAGAAAAGAAACTTGATGTAATGAGAAAAACAATTCAACACTTTATTGATAAAAAGAATGACAATCAAGCAGATATATATATTGAAGAATTAGAAGTTTTTAAGTCAAATATACCTGATAATTGTATAAAAGTAAAAGATCATGATCATTTGTCAGGAGAATTTAGAGGTACCGCCCATTCTCTGTGTAATTTGGAGTATCAATGTCCGAGATTCGTACCTGTATTTTTCCACAACCTGGCTGGGTACGATGCCCACTTATTTATAAAACAACTCGGAGAGGATGAAGGGGAAATACGATTGATTCCAAATACTGAGGAAAAGTACATTTCGTTTTCAAAGATTCTTAGGTACGACTCTGGAAAATTTAATGAGAAAGGAAACAAAGTAATGAATAAAATTGAAATAAGGTTCGTGGATTCGTACAAATTTCTAGCAAGCTCTTTGGAAAAACTAGTGGGAAATTTAACGAAAGATCAATTTAAGGAACTGGTAAAACATTTTGGAACAGAGAACTTGGAGTTGATGACAAGGAAACTAGCTTACCCATATGAGTACATGGATAGTTCGGAAAGGTACGATGAAACCTGTTTGCCACCTATAGAGAAATTTTACAGCCATCTAAATAAACAAAATGTAAAAGAAAACGAATATAAAAATGCACAAGAAGTTTGGGAAAAATTCGGTATTAAAAACATGTGGGAATTCACCGCGCTTTACAACAAAAGTGACATCTTACTGCTTGCAGATGTAATGGAAAATTTCAAAGATATTTCCCTGAAAACGTACAAACTAGATCCTGCATGGTACTACACAACACCTGGATTCTCATGGGATTGTATGTTGAAAATGACAAAAGTTAAATTGGAACTGTTGACCGATTATAATAAAATTTTAATGATAGAAAAAGGAATTCGCGGTGGAATATCTCAATGTAGTAACAGGTACGCGAAAGCAAACAATAAGTACATGGGTGAACAATATGACCCATCTAAACCTTCGAGTTACATAGCGTACGTAGACGCTAACAACCTTTATGGATGGGCAATGTCCAAATACTTACCATCTGGTGGTTTTAAATGGGTAGAGAACTTGTACAATTTAGATATGGATAATTTAGATGTTGAAAATATAAGTGATGAGTCTCCCAAAGGTTATTTTCTGGAAGTTGACTTGGAATATCCTAAAGAACTACACGATTTACACTCGGATCTACCACTTGCACCGGAAAACAGGATTGGAAATACAAAATTACCTAAACTGATGACAACTTTGTACAACAAAGATAGATACGTTTTGCACTACAGGAATTTGAAACAGTGTCTGAGCATGGGGATGAAACTAAAGAAAATACACAAAGTTCTGGAGTTTGATCAATCGGATTGGTTGAAAGTGTACATTGACTTCAACACGGAACTGAGAACGAAAGCGAAAAATGATTTTGAAAAGGAATTTTTCAAATTGATGAACAACAGTGTATTCGGAAAAACGATGGAAAATATCAGGCAAAGAATCGATATCAAATTATGCTCAAACGGAAAGAAACTGGAATTATTGATAGCAAAACCTACTTTTGATCGTAGAACGATATTCACTGAAAATTTAGCAGCAGTTCACATGAAAAAGACCAAAATTCTTTTCAATAAACCAATCTACATTGGAATGAGTATTTTGGACATTTCAAAAACTCTAATGTACGATTTTTATTACAACACGATAAAGAAACAATACGGAGAAAATGTCAAATTGATGTACTGTGACACGGACAGTCTGATCATGGATATAAAGACTGAAGACTTTTACTCGAATATTAAAAACAACATGATTGATCAGTTTGATACATCCGATTATCCGAAAGAAAATGTCTACGGTATACCTCAAGTGAACAAGAAAGTACTTGGAAAATTCAAAGATGAAATGAGCGGAAAAGTAATGGAGGAATTTGTCGGACTAAGATCGAAACTTTACGCACACAAAACGTTCGAGAATCAAAAAGAAACAAAGAAAGCGAAAGGGATCAAGAAAAACGTTATTGAACAGGACATTAAATTCAATGATTTCAAAGAATGTCTGTTGACCAAGAAACCGATCTACAAAACGCAAATTATGTTCAGAACAAACAAGCACGATATTTATACCATTAAACAGAACAAGAAAGCGCTCAGTGCCTACGATGATAAAAGGCATAATCTGGAAAATGGTATGGATACTCTTGCTTGGGGACATCATAAAATTGGAATAGGAAAAGAAAATTTCGTAGATCATCTGAAGGAGCTTATGAAAACACAAAACGAGAAAGAAAATGGAATTATAGGTAGGATTAAAGTAAATACTAAATTATAATTTTTATAAGGGATTCTTATAAAAACCTAATATTTTTCCATCTCCTTTTCCATCTCCTTTTCCATCTCTGCTCTTACTACAGATTCTCTTACAAATGTAAATATACTGTGCACACTTTTTAGCATATTTTGATTATCCTCTTCGATGCATTCAAAACAAATATCACCATTTAGTACTCTAACACCACAATTTTTGCAAACGTTAATATTTTTGAAAGGAGTAAAATTTAGAATGTTTTCAGTTAGTTTATTTTTTCCATTGAGAAAGTTACGTTTCACAGTTGCTAAATCCAAAAACTTATGATACTTCCTCACGAAATAATCAGTCAGTTCTCCAGATTTAGATACTGCCTGCCACTCGCTCTTGGAAAGACAATTTCCATCTTCGAGTTCTCTTAACGCTTTAAAGTATTCCATTTTATTTTATAGTAGAGATCCTTTTAACATACCCCCCAAAAGTCACTGGTTCTGATGTTTTGTGATAAAAAATGTGTTCTGATGTTTTGTGATGAAAAATTTTATCAAGGGTCTAACAGAAAAGCATTTTCAACAGGATTTAACAGAAAAGCATTTTTAACAGGGTTTAGCACAAAATCAGTTTTAACAGAGATTGAAGTCGGAATCATTTTTATCAGAGATTTAACAGAAAAGCATTTTCAACAGAGATTGAAGTCGGTGGCCCAGGATTGGTATTCGGATACTACTGTTAGGTGATTTCGATGCTCGCAAGCTCGCATCACAAAAATTACAAAATATCCTAAATCAATCATTTTAGTAAAATACAAGTTAATTGAATAAATAGATCGGAAATACCATTAAAAATTTGTTACCAAGATTGAAATACGAAGCAAAAATTTTAGAACCATGTTGAGTTCGAACCCGAGACTTTTAACGCCGAAGGGAGAACTGCTAACCGTTCAGCTAGAGAAGACCTTAAATACATTGTTCAACGACACTTGCCTACTGACAGAGCGATTGGAGCGTTGGGAGTTGCTACACAGAAATCAGTCGAACTATAAAGAGCAAGTCAAGGTCTAGAGTCTCGTCAAGATCAGAGTTCAGCAGCTTGGAATTGGAGGGTCGAGTAGCGCTGGACTAACCACAAGTGCGACCTGACCAAGTGAAACCAGTATATTTTTTTACCACACTGATTTTCAAGGAACCCTATGTAAACTAATAAGTCCTTCCAATTATTGTAAGGTTGTTTGTTCTCAAGTTCCCTCCTACCAACAAAGGAACTCCACCGCTACCGTTTAACTTTATGCTGGGTTAAGCTCTTGCCGTTTAAATGATCTTGATTTACGATCTTTTGCACCAAACTCAAACTACATTCTTTGCTCAAACTGCAGATTATACCTTTAATGGGATGGCAGTTCTAAAGTTATCGGTTATTACTAAACTCACAAGACCGTTCATGAACGGGTCAATAGACAACCTCCCTTCGTTGTCCTTTTTATTGGTCACTATTTTAGACTTCTTTACCATAACCCCATTTTTTATTTCATCTCGATGATAATAGTATTTCTGGATAGTACTTGAATTTCCGGTGAAAAATTGATCTAACGCGATTTTAGTAGGAGGAGTTTTACTTACCGAAAATCCGATCTCTCAGTACAGTCCCTCCACTTCTCTAATTTAATTTGGCAGATGTAGAGCCTTTTTATTATCATTAATACCTTCTAATCATGACGATAACGAAAATACGTGTCAATTCAAGGTGATGGCAGCAACAAAGAATTTCGTATGACGAGGAGAGCGATTCGGAGGTGGCTTATGTGGATGACAACTAATTCCGCTAAGGTCACTATTACCCTTCTGGAGGGTTGGTCGTACTCGGCGATGATCAGACAAAACCTCAGGGGCTGTCGCCGGGTTCGACCTAGATAATACCCTGACCCATTTCTGACCGTAGCCGAGTTCGTTGAAAAACCATGACCGTGTAGCCGTGTTCGATCTCTTCGATATCTACCTATCTATCTGAGGTCGCTCATTGAAGGCTTCCCTCGTAATCTCCTTGATTTATACAGTGTAGTAGTGAAGTCGAACTGCCATTCTGTTTTGAACAACGTATAAGCATTGATTAAGGTTTAAAAGTCTAGTACACCTAGCCCTAAGAAACGTTTTTCTGATTCGAAATGTCATATGCGAATAGGTACACGCATACAATTTCTACATCCTTACATTTTATAAGGTGTGGTTGTTCATCTCTGCTATGAACTTTTTGTTGTGGGTTGTGAAGAGGGGGCAATGAGAGATTACCCTAGTTTGTGGATGAGATTTTATTTGGGTCTCAAGCGCTTTCCCCTTTGCAAGCCTCGTCAGGAGTTGTTTTTAACTTCATGTTATTGTTTAAAATTCATCCATTAACAGTGAAACTTATAACAAATAAGTGTCACACCACTAGTAGAACTACCTAACTAAAGCATGATAATACGAAATGGTAACCACCTAATGAAAAAAACTTAGCAAAACCTGCCATCCCAGCAGGAAATGCAAGGAAAACTACATAGTAAGACTAAGAGGAAACCGTGCAGGGAGGAGGCAACCAAAAACAGGGTAAACTACACAGTAAGCTCAGCAACGCCGGACGAGGTCTGCAAAGGTGAAAGCGCTTGAGACTCAAATAAAATCTTATCCATAAACTGGGGTAATCTCTCATTGGCCCCCATCTACAACCCTTCCATTTTATGTAATGGCTTGGTAAAATTATTTAGGTATACAATTATATTAATCAAGTTATCGATACATACAATCACAATACAAACTTGGAAAAAATCTATGAAGAATCAATTAGTGAAACCTCAGTAAAATGAAAATATGACAACGAAGGTATAATCCCAATATCATGACAACGTGACTGAGAGAGAAAAACTCGGAATTACGTACTTATTCAAAATAGTTTGAAAATTCGCTAACTTTTATTTGTACAACGCTGTTAACCCCAAAGTTTCCGAGGCAAACGTTAATATCAAGAAGACTTCAAACTTGCATAAGTCAGCAGGGCCTCATGCTCTATACTGAATAATAAATACTTTTCAGGTTTAATCAAGGTGGAGTACCCCCGCCCCAACGCCATTCAGTATTTCACGCTGATGAAAGTTTTTAAAAGGTGACCTCCCGCCCCCTTTCGCCAAACCTAATTATTGACATTTCATGAGAGCTTTCGCTATCCGCCCTGGTAAAGGCGTTTCCTAATTTCATATATCAGAAGACCCTTTTTCCGTCGGTGGCCTCGCTAAAAAAAATTCCGCTCAAGTTTCACCGAGAAAATCTCCTCTTTTTTTAGGAAGAAACTTCGTTCTTTGGACCCAACTCCAATCTTCTTCCAAGTTTTACCTGTTGATTTGAAAAGTAAAAACCTTTTCTTTCTCCGCATTTTATTAGTTCTGGTATAAAAGTTTCACGCAACTTACTCATCTTATAATCGCAGTAAACAAAGAGAGTCTGGAGGTTTTGAGAACTGTAGTATCTTTGTCGATTGGAATTTACGTTAAAAATTAAGCAATGGCTCGGAATATTTTAAAATGATCATTTTTGAAAAATTTCTCCATCGAAATCCGTTTTGTGACATTATCAAATGATTCCTGAATTTTTCGCTTTATATATACCTCTATATATATATATATATATATATATATATATATATATATATATATATTATTAGGAGGGCTTCGCCCCCCTGGACCCCCCGGATCTTTTCTCATTTGTACTGCGTAGAAAACGAGGATAATTTGCTATGCAATTTATTAATTGCATATTATCAATGATAGCGACGATTAATTAATTAATAATTAATTAATTAATTAATTAATTTCGTTACGGACGTTACAAAAAAAGTTGTTGGGGGTCGGGCTAAGAATTGCATAGCAATTAATATATATATATATATATATATATATATATATATATATATATATATATATATATATATATATTTGGAAATACCGAAAAAACTAAAAAACCAAGTCAGTCTGCTTAACTTGTTTTATTCAGAAAGAAATCAATCCTAGGCAATAAAAGTTGCCTAATAATTGATACTTGATAGATAACAAAAAAATATCAAATTTTGTATTTGCACAAATCAAATTAACTAAAGCCTTGAATGAAAATATAAATATGAAATTTAGAATTTGTAATTAGTATTAATCTTTAAAATGTATTTAATTTTAATAAGTAACTAAAGCATCAATTGAATTGAAGAATTGTAAGTATAAGTTATATGTTGTACAAAAAAATTTGAATATATTACTAGTTCAAGAGGAATTTTTTCTATCAAATGTTTTTCACCTACAGGTTTTTCACCTACAGGTAAGTTAGGTATTATGCGCCGTTGGTATCGGTATCGGGAATCGGGAATCGATTTTTTAGGTATTGGTATCGGTATCGGGAATCGATAAATTTTGGTATCGACTCATCTGTAATATATATATATATATATATATGTATATATATATATATATATATGTATATATATGTATATATATATATATATATATGTATATATATATATATATATACTCGGCATTTCGCGCCTCGCCGAGGGGCTTCGCCCCCCTGGACCCCCTAATCTATACTCGGCGCTTCGCGCCTCGCCGGATCTTTTCTGTTTTCTACTGCGTAGAAATCGAGGATAATTTGCTATGCAATTCTTAGCCTGAATCAACTTAGTTTTGGAATGTAGCCAGGCACGTAAGGAGAGGGAAATTGGTAGCTTGAAATGTGAACATTTATCACATAAATCAAGCGCTTTCCAACGAGTGGCGAACGATGAAAACTGCGGAAGTTTCATTCCCCTAACAACGGCTGGGTTGTACGTGAAAAACACTGAAATTGTGACACAATCTATAGCAACTACTCAACTACTCGGTTGTACGTGAAAATCATCTTTAATTTCGTTTGGGACGTTACAAAAAAAATTATTGGGGGTCGGCCTAAGAATTGCATAGCAATTAATATGTAAATATATTTAATCTTGATTTTTTTTAAGATCTCCAAAATGGCAAAACGTGCGCAAGCGTGCGCAGTTGATATAAACTTCGTTATTTTAAATGGGAACTCCCATGCTGGTTTCCCAAGTTCTAATTATAATCTACCATTCCCAGAGAGACCCAGTTGCCAATATCAGCATCTCATGTTCGATGGAACAAAATCACAAAGCTCACTTTGCTGAATATAGAGTAATTTTACATATATTGGTGTCCCTCATGTAAATTTAACAGGAAGTGCTTTATTGAGCATATTGGTAAAAAATCTGATCAAGTACACAAGTTTTCAAGACTCAAAATATTTTTACTAACCTGTAACTACTCGCTTCGTTTAATAAATTTAGATCGCAGTGTACCATCTCATAATTTGCAGTTTACCATCTCATAATTTTCCAATCAATTTTGTCAGTACTACCAGGGAAATAGTATCTTTCTACAGTCCCCTCTGCCACCCATATAGGTCCCATTCAAGCTCAGTAACTTCATTTAAATACAAACGAAATGAGCTACATAGTTCACTTTCCTGATTAGAGCGGATCTTGAAGTTACAATTATTTTCTTGCACCACACCAACAGGGACCCGAAGTTCAGCTTAGGAAGAATATGAACAAAATCAGTAGAAAAATCAGTAAAAAATCAATTTGCAGATGTGTAAAAGATAACATCTCCTGCATGTCCTTCTACTTAATTTAAGTACACTTCTCACCATAATTACGTGCAAATATTTTTCAATAGCCCAGTTCATATAGTGAAAAAATTCTTTTTTGTAACTCGAAAATCGTTTTTGATTGTCTCAAGAGTTTCCACGGAGAAAAATATTGAAAATTTTATTTTAAAAATTTTGGAGCCATTGCAATAGCTTAATTGTCTTCACGAAATTGTCTTCACATACTCACAAAGCGGGAATTTTTGAGCTGTTCCAACGGTCATTTCCAACGCTGATCAACAAGGCGTCTTGGAGGAAGAGGTTTGGAACTCCAATCACGAGGTCTCAGTTAGAATAATAGTGAAGGTGTTTGAAGGAGTTCAGTACTTCCTCGTAATTTGGAGTATTTTAGATGCATTTTCTCAGTCCCCGTCTAACCGATTTTGATTATTTTTTAATTTTGTTCGTCCACTGTTTGTCTTTTGGTGGGAATGGACAAATCACTCAAAGCAAAAAAAGGAACAAGTCAAGCGGAATTTAAATGGAGTGACACTCAGAAAGTTGTGAAAACACTTTGAAAATTTCAAAGCATTTCAATTGGAATTACTGATTTTGTACGAGATGGCAGTGAAGAAGCGCTTGGAATTCGTATTTATGGTTGGCAAAGTTTCTAAGAAATGAGCTATGTAGAGCTCCAACAGTAAAGCTGCACTGCTCGTAATGTTTGAAACCGCAGTGAAACCACAGTGTAAACCGGTAATGAAATTTACAGAACTATTTGGACTGATACGTTGCTGTTCAACGGAATAAAACTTATGGTCGGACGGAGGCGGAGCCTTGTTTATCTAGTCGTCTCGGAATATGTGCTGAAGTTACTCTTTTTAAAGTCTACTGCGCAGTAAATTCTAATACTTTGGTTCCTTATATAAAACTTTACAGAACGCAGTTATTTGGTAGTAGTAAGTGCTGATGAGTTAAAACCTTGGAGAACATTACGTAAAAAAGCACTCTGTTAAAGAAAGAAATTGACTGGTGAAAAAGCAACTTTGTCAAGTTTTTATCAGCTAATAACAACTAGAAACCTATACTATCACGGTATTTTCGTCCACATTGCTGATATATACATCTTATAACTTCAATTTTCGTCTCTGTTGAGTATATCTTAAATAATATTTTCTCGGTATAGGTACCTACCATAAAGATTTTTTTCAGTTTTCTCATTATACCGTAAGATGTTGTTTAAAGTAGATAGCTACGTACTAAAGCACCATGACGAGGATTACAGTTTTCCGAGTCCGAATACAGTTTTCAAAGCCCTAACGATGAAATATAAATATTTCGAAAAGTCGGCTTAGATATAGACTTTTTATTGACCAGCTCTCCAGAAACCCGAAACATTTTACATTTAACTCAGTGGCCAAGAAAACCCCTGTTTTTAAAAGTTTTGCATCATATGGTTTTTTCAGATATTGGGTGTACCTAACTATAACGAAGAGTCAAATTTGTGCGCTTCGAAATAGGGTTATTTTCCATAAAAAAGTAGAAAGGTACTGTAAGCCTAGACCAATCAAAAGTAAAGGGGAACAGTCTCTTATTTGACTCAAATTAGAGAAATTCTATTGGTGACAACGACGAATTCCATTATAGGTACCCAAAGTTAAGCGAGTAACCATTGATTTTTCGTCAATACAGCCGTAATAAATATGAAAGAGGTAAAAGGCGTTATTTTTAGCGGGATTGGAAACCAATGTGGGCCCACGATCCATCAATTACAATCCCATCAAAGATGGACGCACACGAGAGGTGGAAAATAACGGATTGTCTAGGTCAACTCTGAAACTTTTTCGGTGAACCGCGGAACATAGTAATGAAAAATGCATGCAGGTGACAAGTTTTAGTGTTTCTCTGTTCCAATTTGAATGTTACAATCCCTAAGTTGAATCTGCGAAAAACGTTCACACTGGTTAAGACTAAAGATCACTGTTGAATTTGTGTAACAGATCTTTGGGTCTACGCATTCTAACAGAACGTTCACGGTTTCATTACATTCTCTAGTACCCAACAAAAATGCATCTGAAAATTAATGACTGATAAATCAGGTAAGGGATGAGTCGACGAAAATTCCCCGCCACAGCCACCTGGCGGCTAATCAGTGGCACAAAAGACGAGGTAAACTCGATCAGGTCGGACAATAATCGACAGATACCCGTCACACCAGAGTTAATCTAATCCTCCTCATCGATTACCTACTTCGCTCTGTCAGAACCAGGGTGCGTCACATATACCCAATGGAGCTAATCCACCTGATAGCTTAGCGACCAACTGAATTAGATTGGAGGTTGAGTGATCAACCGTGAGGCTTTTGTATCGCTTAGCAACTACATGTACAAAATATAGATATTGCAATAGGTCAACAAAATTAAAGTGCGTAGATAGAAAAAAAATTCGTTGTCCTAGGCCTACTGGACGTATTCCACTTCAAGCTTGACAGTATAAGATAGGATATGCCTTACCCCCGCCAGCTACAGGGCTTTCCGAACTAACTAAGAAAATTCCACACTTCGACTTTGATACCGATTTTTCCTTTTAGATTTCTGCATCGAGGTTAAATCACAAAGAGAATATAATCTAACGTTAAGTAATTAATACTTGATTCTTATCAGGAAAGTAAGGGGGATTTGACTTATAAAATGTTCCTGTCATGCAGAGTGACCGTATGAGCGAACTTTTGTAGATTATAGTATTATAATATGTTACATGGTTTAGAAACTTGAGCACATTGAGGGCAAATAATTGTTAACCAACAACTTTATGGCGATTCAAGCCGTTATAAATAATATTCTAGGGTTCAAAATATAGGTGTTTAGCAATTTTTAAGTTTTTAAATCGATTTTTCATCAAATAATAATGAAATTCATGTACATTTACCTGCACATTTTTCTGCACAAATTGTATGGTGTTCTATATCGTTGTTAATTAACTTTAATTGACCGAAATTTCGCTAAAACGATTTGTAGCCGTTTTTAGCCATTCTTTAGTGATTTTTCGGGTATATTTTTTTTGTTTGAAATTTGTCCAATTTCATGTGTTCAAAAAGTGTTGGCCAACGAACTTATCCTTTTGTTAGGGAAATTTGATTTTCCGGTGTGTCAACAGAATTTTTATCTCAATCCCAAGGAGTGTTATCATCTGAAATGACACATACACATAAATACATATGACAAAGCGTTAAACTCTGGGATTCCTTCCGGAATGCCTTCAAAACGGATGTCGATTAATGAAATTTTCGAACATTTTAATTTTAAATTTTTTTGAGCCGCTGTAATAGCTTCATATTCTTCAAAAATTCACTGCGATCAAAAGATGTGAAGGATTTTCTTGGGACGAAAAAGTAATTAGTCACATTTTTCTAAAGATGATAGATTGGACGTGAAAAAATTGATAGTCTTTGGTGACGCTTTATTTTATATATTCTGTGCAACTACCAAATTAAAAGCCGCATCTATTGAAGGAATTTCTGTGCAAAGATGCAGTTAATTAGAATCTTATATCTTCTACTTCAAGCTAGAATAAGATGATATTCCCGGTATTTCAATAGATTCGCAACTCCAAATATACCAGTATTTCAATAGATTTACAACTCAAAAATACCTAAGCCTTTATACTGAATATTGTACTGTTTAATAGAACAATATTCACGGAGGAGGCGATCGTGGACCTATCACTCATGCCTTTTTGCATGGTGCCTACGAAAGTGAATTTACATTTAGTGAGCACCTCCGCTAATACGTATGACGTGAACCAATTGTTTGCGGTCACATTGCGATTGGTATTTTTCATGTTTTCACAACAAAGAACTCGTCGGACACTGAGTCATCGTTAGGCAAGATTTCATCCCCCACTTCACTGTCTACTAGTATGGACAAAAAACGACTGAGTCACATTCCCATTTTTTTCCATGGTGCAAACAGGAGAACTAAGTAACCACTACTTATGTATGCTCAAACGATTGAAAATTAAGACAAAACATGTGAGTGAATGTGCCGAAATTTTTTTTTCACGGAAGTCCACGTGGGGTCTACTCAGACCCCAACAACGATTTTTATCAAACAGAAATGAATTCAAAAGGTACACTATCCTGGAGGACCATTGCTACCTCGCCAACCTCTGGAGCAGTACTGAGTAGGAAGCTACTCGAGGAGCAGGCAGTGAGGGGCAAAGTGGCTATAAGGGAGGGGGGGAAAGGTGCGCATGGGGTCCACCTGGACCCCACGTGGTCGACGTTGGGTTAAGACATCTGGGAAAAGAAAGGATACAAATCGATATATAAAAAAAGTTATTAGGAAAAATTGAAAGGAATGAAGTCAGAGAAGAATGAATGAGTGTTATAAAGTGATTGGCTAAATTATGACGAGACTGGCAAAATGACTGTAGATGCGACCAAAGTTCTGAGGGTGGTGGTGGAGCAGTTGAAAAAGTCCAGTTTCGGATTCATTTGGATGAGTAGATTCGTCCTACGACGGTGCTTATGAAGGGGGTGGTTCATCGAATAATTAGTCGAGGAGAACGGGATTAAGAAAATATTGGTCGACCGAGCCAAAATCCGAGGCACCAGGATGCCAACTCTTGAGAGCAGGGCCGGACACGAGACTTAGTTGTTCATAAACTTGTGGAAAAGGGTGACATCCACTAAACATAGCCACCCCTCCAGGGGAATCAGGCTGCATATTTTCATCATAGATTCATAATTCACCTCGTGCGAAGGTGAGCCGAGTTTATAGACAAAGGAATTTGTTCTGAACCATCTTTAGAGTATATTTGTGTACAGTGTGTTACGGAGATCAAATCGGGGAGGCATATCCTAGAATTGGGAGAACGAACGTTTTGTACAGCAGTGTAATAGCGCGAATGTTGGTGAACTCCTTCGTGTTTGTTTTTAGAAAACCCAGACCCCGCATGGCTCGACCCGCAATCTCCCCGATGTGCCCAGAGAAAGATAGCTGCCTATCACAGATCACCCTCAGATCAATCAACTCCAAGCGCCTTCCCAAGCGAACCTCACACAAATTGTAGGCATTATGGATAGGGTGAGTGGAGCGGTGGAAATGGCAATGCAGCATCTCGACGGATTAAGGAAGAGTTTTTTGGCAGTGCAACAGGTCTCAAATTCGTCAATGGCAACCTGAAGGGCCTCACAATCCACACTCGAGCTCACATGACTAACAATCTTCAAGGCCTCTGCGAAGAGAAGGCAATGGACATTAAGGACGAATAACCTGACGACACTGTTTATCATTTGTAAAAAGCACAATGGTCTTATATGGCTATCCTGGGGAGTAACGAATTTGGCAATGAAAGGAGAAGATAGAACACCCCCGACTCGCACCACAAGACTCCACCCATGAGATAACTAGCCACCCAGTCAAGAAATGAGCCATGGATTCGCAAGGAACACAAAACAGATAACAGCTGGCGATGAGATAATTTATCAAATGCCTTTGCAAAATCGTTTGAAACTACGTCAGCTGGAGGGGTGGGGGAACCCTCCATCACAAAACCCTGGAACTCAAGAAAGTTCGTAGTGGTTGATCGACCCTCAGGAAACCATATTGCTCGGTCGCTATGTATGACGAGAAAGCAGCAGAAAGTTAAAAATAATAAGTTTCTCAAGCACAGGGGGAACAGACAGGTCGATAGTGTGGGGTGGAATCCTGTTCTCCACTCTTGAGAATTAGAGTCACATAAGATGATTTCCAGTTGACTGGGAAGATCAGAACCAAGTGACGTGTTATAGCGAAGTGTTAGGGGGTAGGAAATGTTGGAGGAACATTCCTTCAGGAAGATGTTAGGAATACCGTCTGATACCCTTGCTAAAATCTAGACTGGAGAGTATGCGTGCTACGTCGTCCTCTGATACATGATTTGAACCAATTGACAGAACGTCAACGTTTGTGTATACCGGAGCATTTGGGCTAGGAGGCTAGGAGGGCTAGGATACTGATGAGAATTGCGATCTCAAGGGGGCGTGAAATATAATTGCCATAAAGATACATGCTGTTCGGTAATCTATTTCCTCCCTGAATATAGCTGATGTAATTCGAAAAGTGTTTGATACTATCAGGAATTGAGTCCTGGACATTCAGAGTGTAGACGTCATAAAGTCTCGCATAAAGATTCGCACTGATTGCGCAACAAGGAAAAGAAGTTGTAGACCTCGCACTGCTGTGTTATTTTCCACAGAGGCTGCGCTATTATCTCCTGTTCAGAGAGGGATATGAGACCGCGATCAAACCATTTTGGAAAGGAATGACTGAAGTCGGTGACTTTTGGGACTTTTGAAATCGGTCGGATATATCCTCAAAGAAAATTTGAACCCTCCACCGTCATTTAATCTCAACGTGTCCAAAAGATTTTACCCATGATGATACCCGCCATGAAATATTTGGCCAATCCACTATATTTTTGGGCGTTTTTTGAAAATACACTTCCGATTACACTTACCTCGTGTAATGATAAACAGGGAAATGGAAATACCTGAAGAGCTAGTTTCCCCATCATTCATGTGACTCATGCACATGCATGTGAGCTGAATCTTGGCCCGGACACAGTTTTGTGTCTTTGACCAGAGTTGGGGTGAATCCAAACAACGAATCGGCACATCCGAACAATGAATCTACACGTCCGTACAATGAAACTACACATCCCCGACTCTACTCTGCAGCATGAAACCGATAAAGTGCTCAAGTTTTTGCCGGGGTATTCAGGTTTTTGTGCTATGAAAGATAGATCCCATGCACCCGGATGGAGGTAAAGGAAGTACCTGGCCACATGATCAATGACAAACAAAATAAGTCTACGTTGACTGCATTTGTCAGTATGCTTCTGTGTGCGTGAACGTGTGTTCCACGCTACAGGCCGTAATTTGGGAACTGTAAACTTGAAATTTGATAGTTCGACTCTTCAGACATCTGGAATGAGCTAAAAGGTTATTGGTGACGATCCGAGAACCAGAACTTGCCATCGGCGACGAAGATAGTCGTTGAATCATCCGAACTTCGAGTTTGGTATCGTTTCTGTCGTCTTCGTACACAGAATTGACTGAAACCACTATAAAACTTTTAAAAGTTTTTCTTGACGACAGTACGACGTTATCGTAGTCATCACCGACATCAGTTATGTTCAAACTTCAAACATTGTGACTGGTATCGTTTTGAATAGCTTCCATAGCATAAAAGCGACCTTTTTAGATGGTCTAAAATGTAGCCGACGCAATACAGTGATTATATCATTAGAGACCTGGGTCGGTCTACGATCTAAAGACCGTTAAACTCGTGATCGTTTCAATTATCTGTAGGACGCTAAATCAAATCAAATCACGCTCACAGAAAAGTTTTGGTTATTCGTAAATTAGGTACCACAAACTTCTTGAGACACCTTGGCAGTGGATCCACTAGTTTAATGACTTTCTCCTACGCATTCTTGAAGCTCATTGATAATCTCTTTCAAGTTAATCATTTTCTATTCAATAGCACCGGTGGCATCTTATATAGGATTGATTTCGAGGTGATTCGTACCGCTAACGATCCTGCTAAATAAATCATCCATATTTCGGGCCGTATCAAATAGGGAGAGAGCGCGATTATGGGTTCTTGAGGCAGCGTTTGGCATATTGCCTCACCACTCCTATCTTCAACCACAACTGAATAAGACACGTGATAAATAACCAACAAGTTGTTATGACCACGAATACGAGAAAAAACGTATTAAACTATGGACAGCGAAGCCAGTGGCTATACGGTAGAACGCACTTGAGAGCCCGCGGGAAGAAAATTAAAGAGAACGGCTTTCGCAACCGGGCAAGAAGATGGGAGTAAAATGCAGCCGGTGAAGATTCAAGGTCCATTGCTTTTGAAGGAAATGGAAACCTGAAGCCAATTCTACGGTACTCATCGTTTCTTTTTATGGCCTTTTCTCCCATTGGAAAGGCCTGAGGTCGAACTGTTGGTCCCTACATATTTCCCCGCTAAGCTGAATGGTTATTATCAATGGCTGGGAATCCCCTTACTTTGGATTCGACGCTTTTCATGTTGCATGTCGATTATTGTTTTGTTATTATGAAGAGAATGAAATCGTCTGTTTCTACGAAATAAAGTGCGACACTAAGAGATCAATTTCAACTGTTATAAAGTACCTACACAAATTACTGTGATATTATATTTTGCAGGGAAAAGGACCAAAAGTTGGTGAATAGACCGCATTATTTGATATTACGGCGAGAGTAATCAACCGTCCAACTACAGGCCATCACTGTCCAAAATGTATTTATTTACTACCTGAGCCTGCTCGCTTTACTCTCTCATCCAAAACATGAATGTAGATCACAGTGTATCATCACTTTAATATCAGATTAACTGTGTCAGTACTGCTTGGCAAATACTATCTAACGTATAGGAGATACTATCTACCACACTCAGAGAAGCTACGTTCCATGGTTCAGCATTTAAAGCAAACTTCAGCCTCAGCTAAATGAGCTACAGCTATGCTGCTCAGAGTGTTATGTCAAGTTGTAATTATGCTCTACCATACCCAGAGAGACCCCGTTAAAAAGGTCTGTAAGCCTACATCTTGAAATCTGAATAGGAACAAAATAAGCTACAGAGCCCGCTCAGCTGATTAGAATGGTTCCTCAACCTCACCTAAGTACGTCCCGTTCCAATTTTTAGCATCTTAAGTTTGATTGGGACCAAATTATGTACATAGTTCACTCTGCTGATGAGGGTGATTCTTCAAGTTCTAATTATGTTCTAACACTCACACACACACACAGAGATTACGATCCAAATATCAGCATCTCAAGTTGAATAGGAACCGGAAGAATAGGAGTCGACTTTAGAACTCAATGTAAAGTGAAAATAAAACGACTTTGTGAAAAATAAACCACTCCCAACGAAGTAGTGAACTCCGATTTCAATTAAGACCGTGGCTAGTATATTTTCATGCAAATTAAACGTTACAATGTTGTATCGACTTCAACGGTCCTTCATGTATCCTCTTCGACGTCACAATCAGTAACAAATACTAATATTTTGTGTTGCCGTTGTTGGTTTTATTTGTTCATGCTCTGGAAATCTAGTTCTTGCGTATTTGTTTGTCTGCTCTATTCCTTGACTCGTGTTTTAGTACACACAAAACAATAATGGTTATTATTTTCTTTTTCCTTGTGGTTTACCATTTTTTCAAAAATGAACCTTTGTAATGAACGCGCTCTCAAGTGCGTCTTGTTCTCATGGCCTATAATTTAGTTACGTGTCGTTGGACGTTGTCGTTGCACGTCGTTTCGATCAGGTGGGTTATCGTATTAGGTTGTTACTTGTATCAGACGGTTCAAACTATACGGTTAGTTTTCTAGGTAATGTTGGATAGTGTCCGGGCATTTGTTTAAATAATTTAAACTTTTAATCTTTATATAGTTAGAATAGTGTACCTTTACCATCCTCAGCTCTCGGATAATATTTCATGATTTAATTGAAAGCTCATTTATAGCAAAACCTTTGCAGAGAAATTATAAATCTCAATTCACATTGTTTTATTTCTATAGTTATGTTGTATTTCTAAGGGTTGTATCATGAAGGCGCAATGCGGTAACGTCCAACAGCTCCGTCTTTTTCTGATTGACGATATTTCTGACGTTGTAAAGTACCTATCAACCACTCCACCAAAACGGAACCACATTATGTGTCGAACGCCCCACTTCTTGAGACAGTTGAAAGGGTTTCTCGATAAAGATATCTGGTTTCAAGTTATATTGGAAAGGCCCGGAGGAAAAGAGCTTCCGAGAGTGAAAAGAAGGAGGTCTGAGAGAAACGTCGAAAAATGTGAGTGGCACACATTTGATACGTCGGCGGGTACAGATGTCTCATAATGGCGTAAGCTCGGGTAGGAAGGGTTCCCTAGGGACGGGGTTTACAAGTAACCTAATACCTCTTTCAGAGAGAGTCGCTCCCAGAAGTTGTGACACGATCATTCAACCACAGCTCGGAATCACATAATAGAGCTCGAGCGGGGGCCTCTGCCTCCGCTTTTCCAAGTTAATACGGAGGATGGACAATTTATGGCTGGGACTGAATGGGTACCTTGGGACCGTCCCCGGGACTTTGGGAAGGTAATGGCGGCGGAGACGTCGGCCTTTCCCTTTAAGGCCTCCCTCAAGTCTAATAACGTTCCTTCGCCCTGCCACCTGCATACTTAGCGACCAAACCACCCCCCCTGTTTTGTTTCTTGGGTAATTTTTGAGGATGGAAAATGCTTCGCAGTCCTTTCGGGAGCAATTTGAGTAAAAAGCCCGAAAGTCTCTTTGTTGGCGCAGGGGTTTTGGCTCGGGATTCCACCGATAGTGGTCCCGCTTGGCCGTTTGGCCTGGAATGTTATGGCTTGCCGTTGAAAGGCCATAACTGTTGGGCTCTCATTCGGCTAATAGGTCTTCCCGAAACGCTGGAGAGTTCTCTCTTTGACTCTATGTGCGGTTTTCTTTCACTGCCGTCCTCGTACCGTTGGCTTAATTTTTTGAAACAATGCCCGAGTTCTTGAAAGGTCTCGACAACAAAGCAGGAAACTATTACGATTCTGAAGTTGAGCTGAAGATCGAAACGGAATAATCACTCAATGTGACATTTTCTACATTTTTCAAAAGTAAAATTGAATAAAAAAATAAATAAAAGTTTACTCGGACTTGGAAATGTTTAATGCAGTAGTGATATATATATTTTTTTTCTGGACGTGAGACGTGAAAAATATATAAAAACGCTGCAAATTATTTCACAAAGGTTTATTATTTTTTCAATTGAGTATGATCGTAGTTTTAGTTGGCTTGTGTACGTCATAAGGCTCGTCCAGACTCCTCGGCGTGTCCTATTTCGAGTTGCCACAACCTATACTTCTATAATTAGATACGCATGTTTATATTTCTCGATTTGAGCTCCTATCTATTCAAATAATTATTGCCTTAATAATATCATTATCTAAGTACGTACGAAAAGTCGAGAGGATATGTTATTAAATATGCGTTCTGCTACGCCCCTGGTGACGTGCCGCTATGCCCCTACAAGGCGCTGCGCCTCCTCCCCCTCCCCTCTCATGACCCTCTGCCAATGTTTTCATCATTCCACTAAGCGTGCCAGGCGTGCGCGCGTACGTCAGTCTAACACTCAAAGCCTCGAAAAAGACACTTTTTCACCTATTTTTGGCTCATAGCACCCATGGGTGTGGAGCGATCGAGCTGGCGAGAAGTTAGGACCAACCAGACCCTAAGTGGAGTCTATGTGCGAAAGAACGGATCTAAGGCCTTTTATGGACCGGACGGCGAACGGCGGACGGACATTGCAAATTTGGATTCTACGCACTTTGAAACGTAAAATGACAAAGTTTGAGGGGGGGTTATAAAATTTTTTTGCTATACGATCACATAGGCTTATTATTGAAAATAATAAACCAAAATCATAATTTGTGTTCAAAGATAAACTTATAAAAACTTGGTGATTCTGATTTTAAAAAAACGGATCATGTTCCATGCCTAAGAATTGATTAAATTAATAATTAATTAAAGTTATAATCTCCATCCTTGGAGATGAATGATCTCCACCACAGATTATTTATCTACCCACATGATACTACCTTGGCTACGTTTGCTGGTCTCGCGGTCCTGCAAAAAATGGGGTTCTGCGAAAATTCAAATTACGTGCACATGTCTTATGTTTCACTAGAAACATGTCGAAAATACTTTGAGAAATCACATCTGAAGGGCGAAAGTAAAATGGATGGTTCAGTTGGTAGTGTTTCATTCTATTGTTGAAGTTCATTTATTTATATTTTTATTCGTTTAATCGCTCTTCTCGCAGGGGCAATATGTCTAATTATACGAAACTCAATCACATGAGCTCAATAATCGAATTGTGTTTTGAATCACTTGTTGTCTTAACAGTTATTTAGCCATTTCAAACTAGATCAATTGACGGGCATTAGGTCGCGGCACATAAATGATTACAACATGGTGTAAAGCTGATCAATAGCATATTAGTAATATAAAGCCATGGGAATAAGGTTGACAAGTATATGATTGTGAATTAAGCATTCATCATACTCTACACTGTGTCGGGGAGCTTTGTTTGCTGCAGCATATAGTGGTTCACGTAGTCGCTTACAATATTCATCATTAGCTGTGCGTATAACTCACTGTCAATTGGTACACAAGTAGAAGAAAAGCTCTCTACTCTCTTGACAGCCTTGTTTATAACTATTTTCCAAAGAAATATGACCGGCCCCAGTAAGACCATCGATAAGACGTAAAAACCTTCCAGCTACGGGACATGCTATAAATACATTCAGAAGGGTCGCATTTCATTGGTTTCCTCCTACATAAATCACCAGCGTCGATTATCGCAGTGATTTTCAAAGATCAAAAACTCTATCCGCTACCCGCATCATAATTATTATCAAGAGAATTATCGACTGGCCTGGAATCAGAAAGGGGGACTGTCCTCTTCTAAAAGTTAAGAAAATTTGATTAGATATTTTCAATCAACCCATTGTATTTGGTTACCATATAGGTATTATATGTTCAGTCCCAAATTTGTGATATTCCTAAAGAATAATATTTATTTCAATAGGCCATATTAAAAATATAGTACTCTTAACTCCTAAATAAGCCTAGTTAGGTTTGGTCAAAATATTAATAATCTATATATTATATAAAAGTTTCAGTCTTGCAGCTTGATCGCATGAGCCAATTTTCGTAAATGATCGTACTATATTACGTTACTTGTTTTGAAAGAAATTGTTAAGTTCCAATTTTATGGCAAAAAACTCGTTCAAAATATTATTCTACGATAAAATAAGCAATTTTGGATTTTTAACTTTTTGAAGTTTTTGTAGATTTCTAAGCACATTTTAATAAAATTCAATTACATTTTTTAGCGTAATTTTGTACATAAGTTTGATAGTGTTCTATTTGATAGTCCATAAACTTTATTTGAGCAATAATTTGTTGAAAATATATAAATTTAACTATTTTTTAGCCGTTCTTTTGCTATCTTCAGTGATTTTCCAGCAATTTTTAATATGCTCAAAAAATGCTGGTCAACAAACTCGTCCTTTTGTTAAGACAAACTCGCTTTTTTGGCGCAAGAACCGAATTTTTATATATATATATATATATATAAGAAGACGGACACTGAATCTCGTTCAGCAAGGGTATTATTGGCCAGCCATGTCGAAGAATATGAAGCAAGCTTGTGCCTCATGACACATGTGGGAGACAAGGTAAAATGGCGCAGAATAAGATAGCCCATAGGTAGAGAAATTATGTTGTATGGGAAGGAGGTTATGGAAAAACTAAGAGATGTTCATAAAACAGCACGTCAACACATTCATCGAGCATTTCATGGAGCAAAAAGACGCTATGACGTACGAGCAGAAAAGCCCAGATTTCAAGAGGGTGACAGAGTATGGTATCACTGGCCACAGCGAAGAGTAGGTGTTACACCGAAGCTTCTGCCACCATGGATGGGGCCTTGCAAGGTAGTCAAGAAAATCTCTGACGTCATTTTTCGGATTGTAACTCCAAGTCATCGAAGAAGAGTCGTGCATGCCGACCAATTAGCATCCTATCAAGCCATCTTCGCAGGAGGAGGGGAGTGGTTTTAGCATCTTCGCCAGTAATAATTAGTACTTTGTGATGAAGTAGTCCAGACCAACTATGTTGTTATACTAACATTTAGGTAACCAAATAAATCTAACCAAGTAAAATCATTGAATTTGTATTTTTAGCAGAATCATATTCAAATAACGTTTATGAATTATATAAACAAGAACATTCAAAAATGTATACACTAAATTATGCGAAACAATGTACTCAAATTTTATTAATTTGTTTGAAAAAATCGACAAAAACCGAAGAAAAAACTGAACATTCAAATTATTTCTTTTTGAACAGCAGATCATTAATTAGAAAAAGTTCGTTTGCCATAAAATTACCTAATAGTTAACTAGAAGAAGTTTGCTCTCTAAATGTTTAAATTTCAAAACAACTCAACGTACGTATACTTAGATAATTCACAATAAATTGCTTATGTTATCTTGTTGTATGACTACTACTTTTTATTTAAAAAAAAAAAAAAAAAAAAAAAAAAAAAAAAAAAAAAAAGCTTAGAGCTATTGTCATTTGAGTAGTGAATTTATACGATTCAACCTGAACCCTCCATTATGATGGAAAGTATTCCATATCCCCATAGCCTCCAGTGCGCCCCTCCCTCAAGGATATCATGAGTCCACCCCAGTAACCCTGTTAAAAATTTGCAATCCAGTTACATTAACTTTCCATTATTTGCTTGGGTATATAATTCATTTTTGATTATTCAATTGGGAATAGAAGATGCTTACATAGAACGCTTTGAAGTAAAGCAAATTATGCACGTTTCCGTGAATTATGGTAGTCACAGATTGACCTGTCAACAACATTAATAATCAAATTTAGCAAAGCTCTTTGTGAGAATATAAAGTGTTGCTCTGTTCTTTCAGTCGAGAGATATTTTCGCTTTCTATTGAAATTTCCGAAGCTTTTGATGTTCGGGGGATATTCGAAATTAACTTTTCCCGATTTTATTTTCCTTTTCGAAGCGTCCGCGCCTATCTTCAATACCTTCCAAAAAGATGAAAAAAGAATAAAAAAGAAAAAATTCGAAAGGCATTAAAGGTCTGATAGATTGGAGGCCTCATTAGGGAGACGCCAAACTTGGTCCAGGGAAGAAAAAAAACTTTTTTTTTCCAAAACCTCCGGAGGTTGGGAACAAGTCTACGTGGACATTACATTAGGAGATAGAGGGAGAAGGAGCGAGCGAGGCTATAGCTTCAATGGTGGGGTTGAAAAGACCCTTGTACCATCAGTGAAAGGACGCGGGGTGGGGTGGGGAAGGGGGAGTACGATGAGTGGGGGGGTGGCGGCCAAGTATTCTAAACAAACTTTCCCTTTTAAGCTCCCCCCTCTACCACCCCACCACCTCACGAAATATCGTCTCTTGTCGAAAACAACTTTGAAACCGAAGCACAAAATAGCTTCGACTGATGTTAAGTAGGCGAAGCCATTTAGATATTTGTTAATTTGTATATATTAACGAGCAATTTGCCCAATTAACATAAACTCTATATATATATATATATATATATATATATATATATATTTAGGCATTATTGTCCTCGTGCATATAGATTTTACCGCTTGTGGTGGCGCATAGTGGATTGAATTTTCGAGTTGAAAAGTATGGCCTCAGCAGGTATTTACATGCATTTTAATAGGTTTGGAGTAGTGGAAGGAACTCAAGGCCGTTATGAATTGATCACGACCCGGCGTGTCAATGTATGCTGAAGAATATAAGAAAACGGCGATTGATAACAACTTGTTACCAGTTCACTTTAACAGATCAACGAGTGAACTTGCTGTTCATTCGGACATGGGACATGAGAAATATTCCACAATGATGCAGACATTGTATTCAATGGCTAGGCAATGTACACAATGCCTAGGCAGTGAATATTATGCCTACCATTGATTTAGTCAAAGTATAAATACTCATCATTCTGACCTGTATGTCCAACAAATCTGAATTTCTACAAAGGGATTGACTATTTGATGTTATGTATTTTTGATATGCGAGCTTGCGAGCATCCAGACTACCAAACTATACACATCATTCTGACCTATATCCAACAAAGGTGCCTAGACACTTTGCCGAGTGCACGATCAGGCATTCTATACAATGCCTGGTCTGGGCACCTTTGTTGGAGATATTGGTCAGAATGATGTGTATAGTTTGGTGGTCTGGATGCTCGCAAGCTCGCATCTCAAAAATACATAACATCAAGTAGTCAATCCCTTAATAGAAATTCAGAATTGTTGTACATATAGGTCAGAATGACGAGTATTTATACTTTGACTAAATCAATGATAGGCATTATATACACTGCCTAGGCATTGTGTACATTGCGTAGCCATTGAATACAATGCGTGCATTTCATACTTTGCGGGTAACATATATAAATAGAGGTAAGAAAAAAATAATTGATTATGTAGATGGGTAGTTTCTTTTAGCATGAAAATAAGTAAAGATGGGAATGAGAGATGAAACGATGCCAGTACGCCCTAGTGGAGGTTCGGAGAAGGTGGATCAGTTGTTTTGTGTGTGTTGGATAATTATCACTATAAAGTACTAGTAACTCAGACCTGGAACCAAGAATACATAGTTGGAATGCCTACAAAAATAATCGTTGGCCTCTTTTTGCCTTTAGTAAGGTTAAATGTTTTTTTCATAGGAGAAAAAAACACGATTTCACATTTCTTTACAACTTATCATCGCAAAAGAGTCAGATGTGTGTTTTCCAATACTCACAAAACAAAGTATTAAGCAGTGAAAAGGTCTCATTTAACGCATATTTGCATCTAGTATACACTAATGTTTCTTCTAGTTTCCACTTGACTTAGTTATTTCAAAATTTAAAAGTAACCGTCCTACATTTTGAAAAATTGGCGTAATACAAGATTTTTTTATTATTACAAATGGAGGATTCATTTGTAACCCATCATATGGCATAGATTTGTAAGCGTTAAATATCCTTCATGATTTACTTTTTTCAAGAATGTTAATCGAAAAGTTTGGAATTGAGCGATTTTTCTACAATTCAAACGTAAAAATCTCAAAAACTACAGCTGATCCTGGAAAAAAATGTCACAATAGAATTTGGCATCCTTGAAAACCCCCGGAACCAGTGTTCCATATTTAAGACGAGGAAATTTAATTTTGTCTAGCTAGATTGGGTTATTGAAGACCACTGTGCGGTGGCTGGTGCAAGGGTGGTTGTCTGGATGCGTTGAGGGGTACTGCCAGTAAGAGTATTATGTATTTCGGACTATGCAAAAGGACTAAACCTTCCTCACTTATTGTAGCAAGATAGTATAGAACAAGTGAAAGATATTCATGTTAGCGCATGCGCACATGCTACTATTGATTCGACGGCGATGTAATTTATACGAAGTTTTTTGAAATTTCACCACAATCAATCAATTTCACACTCCCTGAAAATTTTATCAAAATAGATCCATCAGCATCCAAATTTTGCCTGTTAAACCATCTTTAGTTTTGTGCATGAGCAATGTTTATTACTCATAAGATAGCAATAAAATACCTGGTAAATCAAAGTTGACAATATTCCCAACTACCCCCCGAATTCGAGGAATGTTAGTAGTAACTGTTGACAAGGTAGCACCTCACTACCTGTATAAGGTGAGTTTTTACTTGTTTCTGTTGATTTTGACGAGGTGGCTCTTTGCTACCTATATTTTGTCTGTTCTCACCTGTTTCCTGTTGATTTTGACGAGTAATCTTTCTGTTATCAATATTTTGTCAGTTTTTACCTATTTCCAGTTGATTTAGATGAGGTAGACCTTTGCTACCGATATTGGGAGACAACAAGAGTAACTTCATCTTGGTTTCCCCTATAAACTCGCAAGTTTATAGCATGCCAACAGGTTGTCTCCAAATATCGGTAGCAAGGTCTACCTCATCTAAATCAACTGGAAATAAGTAAGAACTGACTAAATATTGATAACAAAGAGGTAACTCGTCAAAATCAACAGAAAACAAGTGAGAACAGACAAAATATCGGTAGCAAAGAGCCACCTCGTCAAAATCAACAGAAACAAGTAAATTCTCACCTAATACAGGTAGTGAGGTGCTACCTCGTCAACAGTTACAACTAACATATGTATAAACGAAACATACTTAGGATATTCCTGCTCGGATTGAGGACGGAGTTTCGTGGACATTTTATTAACAAATTCCACAACTTCCACTACGGGTGTTAATGGAAATTCTTCGTTTCAACGGCACGCAAAATAGTGAAAGTTCTGCAGTGTCAACGGATATAGAGCTCTCCAACGAGATTTTTATGTGCACTCGTTATTTCTTTTATAGTTTTCCAAATTCACTATTCTTAGCAATGTTTGGAGTAGATAGTAGATGACCTTTTATGTACCCAAACTATTAATGGGAATAAATGTCGTTGAACTATTGGCGCCTACAAACTGCTGCTGATAATATACCTGCTTGAAAGAGAAGCTTAACGTAGTAGCGAGAATAAGTCTCCCATGTTCTTAAAGCAATTTCCAAAAATTTCTCACACTAGAAACCACTGATTGCTTATAATATGGAAAAGATAGCCTGAGCCAAAGGATCTCAAATGCGCGAAAGGTGCGTTTTATAGACGCCGCATGTGGTAATAAGAGCATGTTGTGAACGCCACTGTCCGATTTCATCTGGTTGGATGAGAGTTACACCTAACCTATTGAGAAGAGGTCGCTTACATCTGCAAGTCTACCACAACTGGACGGCGTCCAATGGATGTGGTTCGCCTACTTCAAAGCAAATCACCCCTCAGAATATCCAACAGGAACGTAATATTACAATACAATCTGGAGAAACCCATTTCCGTTTGAATGGAAACCATGATCTCGCATCATACAGGCAAATTCAACCTACCTACCAATCAATGTTATGCATCCCAATGAGAACATTCTATTCAATCGAGATAGGTCGTGAAGAGGAATAACTCCAGCGGTCCAATTGGTTATATTGTGCCTCTATGATATATTATTTAGATTTATTCGATCTAAAGCTATCTGTATATTTATTTAATTAAGTTCACTCGTAACATATTTGTCTTGCATGAAGGGAGGCTTTATTGTGGGAAGACCTGAACTGGGATCCTTTCATTTGGTGTAATGTAATACATGTATATAAATATCTTTGTCAGTGAGTCTATATCTCTTTCTGTCACTCTTGTCAGTATTTATCATGATCAATTATCCTGATCAGTATCCTATTATTTATTATCTGATATCCACTTTATTATTAGGTAGATGGACTTGTGAACCGTAGTTAGTGTTTTATTTTTTTCAATGATTTTCTTCCGGTGAGTACCTAAATCAATGTAGTTATACGTAGATAATTATGTACCATAGACGCAGCTTAGTATTCATCTGAACCAGTTAGCAGTTTAGTGGCACCAACACATAACCTGTGATAATTTTTTGCTGACTAACTCGGTAACATCCACTTTTAAGTCAAGAAAAATCGATATATCAACGATAGCTAACTTCACGAATGACCAAGGTTCTCCTAAAACTATAAAGGTTATCATCCTTCCTATCATATTTATTTGTCATTCAAAAGTTGATAGTTTCCTACCTTGTGCTTCGTTTAATAATAAATAATCAATCATTCACCGTTCCATAACAGAGCGCGCTCAGGTACGCCCCAGCAATTTTCTGACACCTATTAATTTATGTCAGAATGGTGATGTGGGTCCCGCCCTTTCTCTATGGTATATTGAAGTGTTCCACTAACTATTAGCTACCTTCTATTTTCCCCTAACTACGTTGTTGGAATTTTAAATGGAACCTCTATTGGACTCCTTAACAGCAAAAGTTAGCACTTTGTGGTATGTTTGGCAACCGTACTGCTAACGCATGGAATCCTATATGATAACACCGGCATTTCTTAAGACAACTCAAATGAACAAAACAGTTGGAAATATGAAGGAATTAGGCAATCTATTATAGTATTGATGGGCTAATATCCTCAATGACTCGACCTCTTCCTGGGACATCTTGAGGAGAATGAATTTATGAACACCATACCGATCAGATGAGTGAGCTGCTCACCTTAGAATAGCTTTGTTCCAATAACGCTTCGAGAGCGACCCCCGGGGCTCCTCCGGAGTCCAAGGTCCCCCACTTTCGTGTTTGTTGGAAAATTTCGGAGAGAGATGTGATAAACGTAGTAGAGAAGGTGAAAACAGTTTAGAAAAGGTATGATATGTAGTTTACCCAAGGATAGCGGGTTATTTAAAAATGCGTATGATTAGAGCTCGGAGATCTCGATGAGACCCCGTCGAAACTTTGGGGCTGCTTGGGAGACCCCCAGAGCAGCTCTTGGAGCGCTCTAAGACGAACTAAATACTCGCGCTCTATGGTCTGTTGGAACACGGAGCTCTCAACCCCATAACCTTGTTGGAACGCCATTTCGATCTCTGAGCTCCTCTAGGGCGCCCTTTTGTCCTTGTTGGAACAAAGCTAAAGTTAGAATGCAATAGGAAGCCTTTCTGAGAAACAAGAGTCGAATGAAATAACGCACTTCATGTTGATCAACTAAGAGAGCAGAATTCTTTCCTGTTCACCCTAGAAAGTTGGGATTTGCTTGGGAGCCTTTCTCAAATGTCAAGAGACAAGTAAAACTACGGGTTCCATCCCAATCAGCCGAGTGGGCTATATTCTGTCCTGTTCACACTAGGAAGTTCACATTTGAAAGGAAAACTCTCTAGGTCAGCAAAAGTCAAATGAAATGGCGGTCCTAACAAGATATTGAGAGTCAAGTATGTTTAATGTTATTGAATTTTAGATGTTTGATTTGAGGCAGTTCCCGTTTCATCCGAGAGAGCGCGTCTACCCTATGCTATTGCGTTGGGTTGAACGGCTCATTTTCGATTCTCTGAGGCGATTAGGTTAGGGGAAAACTAACTTGTTCAATCGGGGAGGCTACTTCCCTGAAAGCTGCAAATATATGGGCTATTAAGGGTAAAAGGGGTTGTCACATTCCTCTTTGTTTATTTAAAGGGCGGATTCAGGTGACAGAGCCCAGCTCGTACGCCCCAAACCCGAGTCATAGTAGCAGAGCGTGGTTGAATGATGTGCTGGGTTTATTCCTTGGTATTTCAATCCAATATTATTGGAGTGCCGATCCAGAAGGAACATAGTGGCCAAAGGTCTCTAGAAGGAGCCCGAATTATCTCCTTTTTTTGTAACAATACTTTCATTGGTTATTTGGGCTTATTAAGTTTACATTTTCCCCCCATTCTATTTCAATCGAAATTACGGAATTGATTCCAGGCGCTTCTGCCATATTATATCTTTTCAGGATGCAGTCCGTATTTTATTTTTCACGTCATTGCTTCCATATATTAAAAGTACCCAAAGAGGAAAATTTATTATTCGAGCTTCTCAAAGAGGGCAAACTTTCATTCAGAGTTCCCAATTGTGGCAAAGTATTTTTAAGTCTCCAAAGTTGAACTAATTATCCTTCCCAGTTGTTCCAATCTTTGATTCGGGGTTAATAGCCCAACGAATGTTTCAGATGAAATTTCTTTAACAAGATTCAGTGAAAATCGAACCTGTTTTTATTTTCTTTATTGTTCACGATCGCCTAGATGCATCTATTCATCAAGGAGCTTAAGTTCTGAGCCAATAAAATATCTCAGTAGTACCGTTACGGAGGAAGTTAATTAAATTTGTGGATTTTCATTTGAAATTTCATGGATCGGAACCCGTTCTACTGTCCGTCCACATTGCACATACTCATTCTTCATATTCGTACGACTTTGAAGGGAGGAGTGTGACAGTTTTCCTGGCATCTGAGAGAGGCGTTCACTCTACGCTGTTGCCTTGGGTCGAACGGCTTATTCTTGCGTCTCTGATGCGGCGATTCGGGAGATACCTAACGCGTTCAGTTGGATAGAGATATTCCCGAACGCTGCAAATATATACGCTATTCGGGGCTGTAAACGGGGCTGTCAAACTCCTCTCTGATTATTTAATGTGTGGATTTAGGCGAGGGAGCCCAGCTTACACGCCCTAATCCGGTGTCAGGTTCGAAGTGGTACCAAAGAGTTGCCCAGGGGTGAGGTGCAGAGCTCATGTGAAGCTAACAATGTAATTGATGTTAACGACGAGTAGATAACGTAATCACAAATCTGTTCACTCCGATCCGGGCATGTAAACGTCATCCGCTGATTGATATAATATGATCAGCTAGCGATGAGATCACGTATCGCAGTTCAATAATAAGTTCAATTTACAATTAGTCAAAATGAATACAACTTTCTATGTCCTTGGATGAATAACGCCCAAGCTTGGTAAAGATGAGCTCCTACTTCAGGGATAATATTTTCGACAAAAGTGGTTAGATCTGAAATGCCTATTTCCTTCCGTGTTCGGGACAATGCACTCGTAATCATTTGATCCAAACACCTGCCTACGTAACTAACAAAGTAGGCGATCATTGTGCCAACCGAGCGTACACTAAGCGCGAGCTTCGCATAAATAGCAAATCTCCCTCTCACCCACCGAACAACGGGCGAGCCGGAACCGCCACTATCTTTGCATTTGCCCAATTACCGTAATGTACTGCCTTTGTCATTGTTTAACCTAACACCCTGCGAAGGGAGAGACACCGTATCTCTGACAACTACAATATATTTATTCCCAGCGAGAGAAAGCTGGAACTAGGCTGCGCATTGCCAAAATCTCTAACCATGACTTACCCAAGTGTTCAACCATGGGCATTTTAATAGTGGGCAAAAATTTTCATTGATTAGAATATCTCTTATATCTAGGGACATGCCTATTCAAAGTCCTTATTTCTTTTTGAAATGGTGTATGGGTGTTGTTTTTGCACAATTTCAAAGCAACAATAAAGTTTTCTTATCATAAAACTTTTATTCTGAATAATTAGTGCTCGTCATCTTTATCGGCGCTCCTGAATTCACAATAGAGATTTTTTGTTCTTCCCGTAATTTTCTACCCGTTTACGCAAAAAGTCTAAAATACCAACTGCGCATGCGTGAATTCACGCGTCAACGCGTAGAACTACCTTTGTACGGAAAAAATTATTTCGTTGGAATCCCGTCCTATGCGTAGTCACCATAACCTGACGCATAGGTGACCACAGTTTTAAGAGTGTTGGTTAAGTATTTATTCGTTCTCCCTATGACTGTCGTCTAATGAAATTTCCCTTCCACAATTACTTATCTAGTTGAAAAAAGTGGGTTTTTCTACGCGTGCACGCCTGGAACGCTTGGCAGGGGGTCACGGTGGATGGTGAGGGGTGGTGAGCTGGGGGGTGGAGTGAGAGGAAGCGCCGGCGCCGCGGCACCTTGTGGTGGGTACGGCGCCGGCGTTCCTTCGAGGCATGAATATATGTTTTTTTCAAGGTCATATTTGTGTGTTAATACCAAAGCTTTTCCTACGCATATTTAATAACATATCCTCTCGACTTTTCGTACGTCCTTAGATAATGATATTATTGAGGCAATAACAATTTGAATAGATTGGAGCTCAAATCGAGAAATATAAACATGCGTATATAATTATAGAAGTGTTGTGGATTTTTCTTACTATAAGAAATAAGTACAACTTCTTTGTCTCGTGGTACGAAAAACAATGATCTATATTTTTGTTATAACTTGAAATCATCAGGTGAATTAATCGTAGGGTTAAACTTGGATACTAATAATTTGGGTTGTTATTAAATTTCACTGAACTGATGCCAAAGATAAATTAATTTCCAAAAGATACCTAATAATCACTTCGCGTTCGCGACACTCCCGAGGGAAACAAAGCTATTTATGTTTCTTCCTCCATTTTGGACGAATCCTGGACTTCCTGAGGATACAACTTAGTGACAGGCCTAATCTTCTTTCCATTGGATAACTGAATCTGCTGAGTGTTTCCGTCCCGATTTGTACGAAGTCTCCGCCGATCTGTGTCGCTCTTTTTTCGGTACCTTTTGGCTGTTTCAAGTTCTTTTGACTTCTCTCTCTCAGGTTAAGTAGATATTTTCTTTTCCAAACTCTCCAAAAATAATTTAAATACATCATTCCTTTTTTCCGTGTCTTTCCCAAAATTTTGATGATTTTTTCTGTAGCATAACTTGGCTCTGTTATTTCTAATTTTGATAGTAAATTAGGTTCGTTTGTATTCCATTCTCGTAAATTCATTCCGGCTAATTTCATGACTGATTTAGATTCTTCATTAATATCTAACGCTTCTTCGTTTTCCTGACACCCAACGACTAAATTGTCCATATAGAAGTTTTTATCGAGTTTTTCAATGTTGTCATATGTAACTCGAAGGCTTGTGGAATATCGTGAGGCTTTAGGTATTGACTGTAATTCCTGGTAGTGAGAAGTTATCAGTACTTGTGTGTTACCGAATCTCTCTTTCAGCTTTTTAACAATAGTCTGATAATTTTCTCCCGTCAAGGAAAAGCCTACCACACAATCTTTTGCCTTTCCACACAAGTATGTTGATAAATAATGTAATTTTTCTGCAGGTGAGTAATGAGGATTTTTATCAACATTAGACTCAAAAATTTGCCAGAACTGTGAAAAGTTGAATATGTTTCCGTCGAATTTTGAGATATGAAGTTTTGGTAATTTAGCAAATGAATAAGAAGGATTCTGTGTACTTAACGGTGGAACTGAAATTTGAGGCTGTGGGCTACATTGAATCAATGATTCTAATTGTCCTTCAAACAATTCACATTCTAATATTAATTCATTGCATTGGTTTCTTTCTATTTCAAACGTTACTCTGCTTCTCCTATTACTTTCAGACTCACTTAAACTTCTCATTAAAACCTGTTTAAGTCGAGCCACTTGGTTTGCATACATCCTCAATTGTTGGGCGTGTGGAAGGTTTTCATTATCATCCAGTTCATTTCTTTTCTCTCGAATGAAATCTGAGAGTTTCCTTTTCGTTAGCAGCAATAAATCTGTCATTGCTTCTTTTTTGTATTGGTTTCGTACCTAACCACGCTCTGCTACCAACTTTTGTTGTGGATTTTTCTTACTATAAGAAATAAATACAACTTCTTTGTCTCGTGGTACGAAAAACAATGATCTATATTTTTGTTATAACTTGAAATCATCAGGTGAATTAATCGTAGGGTTAAACTTGGATACTAATAATTTTGGTTGTTATTAAATTTCACTGAACTGATGCCAAAGATAAATTAATTTCCAAAAGATACCTAATAATCACTTCGCGTTCGCGACAAGAAGTATAGGTTGTGGCAACTCGAAATAGGACACGCCGAGGAGTCTGGACGGGCCTTATGACGTACGCTAGCCAACTAAAACTATGATCATACTCAATTGAAAAAATAATAAACCTTTGTGAAATAATTTGCAGCGTTTTTCCATGAAATCAAGGGTTTTTCGTGAAAAATTATCCGCTAAGAAAATACGAGTTTGGGCCCCGTTTAAATAGGTGTTTCTTCAAGTTGAATCGAATGGTAACACTCGTAGATCTCGCCAACTCCGTTATAACCGAATTTCACAATTCAACTAATAAGTTTTCCCTTAAAAAACACATGAAATTGAGCATAACAAATTAAGGAAAACTTGATTTGGCATCAGCGAGATAGGAAATTTAATGCTCTTTTCAACTATCCCCTCAGATGTGATTTTAATCACAAAATTAAGTGAGTTATGGCCGTTTTAGTGACATAAGGCCTAAAACACGACTAAAATTTCAAAGTGAAAAACAAAAGTCCAGTCATACAGCATGATCCCATGAGCGAATTTTTGAAGAAAATTACTGCGTGCTAGCACGTACATAAACTTTAAAACGTAAATTACTCTAAGTTAAACCATAATTTTGATGTAAACTTAGTAAAGTAAGCGGAAATCATCAGAAATGCTTGCATACGAGTCTGCAACACATTGGGACATTTTCATGTGTGTTTTCTTATTATTTTCTTATCATTAGGGAAAAAACTGGATTCTAGAGCCACTCAGCTGATCTGTAATCGGTCAGTTGTGTTCAGAAGTCCCTCAAGGGGCTACATACCAAATCTCAGATTCGTGGGATCATTAGGGAAAAAACTGGATTCTAGAGCCACTCAGCTGATCTGGGATCGGTCAGTTGCGTTCAGAAGTCCCTCAAGGGGCTACATACCAAATCTCAGAATCGTGGGATCATTAGGGAAAAAACTGGATTCAAGAGCCACTCAGCTGATCTGGGATCGGTCAGTTGTGTTCAGAAGTCCCTCAAGGGGCTACATACCAAATCTCAGAATCGTGGGATCATTAGGGGAAAAACTGGATTCTAGAGCCACTCAGCTGATCTGGGATCGGTCAGTTGTGTTCAGAAGTCCCTCAAGGGCCCACATACCAAATCTCAGAATCGTGGGATCATTAGGGAAAAAACTGGATTCTAGAGCCACTCAGCTGATCTGTAATCGGTCAGTTGTGTTCAGAAGTCCCTCAAGGGCCCACATACCAAATCTCAGAATCGTGGGATCATTAGGGAAAAAACTGGATTCTAGAGCCACTCAGCTGATCTGGGATCGGTCAGTTGTGTTCAGAAGTCCCTCAAGGGGCTACATACCAAATCTCAGAATCGTGGGATCATTAGGGAAAAAACTGGTTTCTAGAGCCACTCAGCTGATCTGGGATCGGTCAGTTGTGTTCAGAAGTCCCTCAAGGGCCCACATACCAAATCTCAGAATCGTGGGATCATTAGGGAAAAAACTGGATTCTAGAGCCACTCAGCTGATCTGGGATCGGTCAGTTGTGTTCAGAAGTCCCTCAAGGGCCCACATACCAAATCTCAGAATCGTGGGATCATTAGGGAAAAAACTGGATTCTAGAGCCACTCAGCTGATCTTGGATCGGTCAGTTGTGTTCAGAAGTCCCTCAAGGGGCTACATACCAAATCTCAGAATCGTGGGATCATTAGGGAAAAAACTGGATTCTAGAGCCACTCAGCTGATCTGGGATCGGTCAGTTGTGTTCAGAAGTCCCTCAAGGGGCTACATACCAAATCTCAGAATCGTGGGATCATTATGGAAAAAACTGGATTCTAGAGCCACTCAGCTGATCTTGGATCGGTCAGTTGTGTTCAGAAGTCCCTCAAGGGGCTACATACCAAATCTCAGAATCGTGGGATCATTAGGGAAAAAACTGGATTCTAGAGCCACTCAGCTGATCTGAGATCGGTCAGTTGTGTTCAGAAGTCCCTCAAGGGCCCACATACCAAATCTCAGAATCGTGGGATCATTAGGGAAAAAACTGGATTCTAGAGCCACTCAGCTGATCTGGGATCGGTCAGTTGTGTTCAGAAATCCCTCAAGGGGCTACATACCAAATCTCAGAATCGTGGGATCATTAGGGAAAATACTGGATTCTAGAGCCACTCAGCTGATCTGGGATCGGTCAGTTGTGTTCAGAAGTCCCTCAAGGGGCTACATACCAAATCTCAGAATCGTGGGATCATTAGGGAAAAAACTGGATTCTAGAGCCACTCAGCTGATCTTGGATCGGTCAGTTGTGTTCAGAAGTCCCTCAAGGGCCCACATACCAAATCTCAGAATCTTGGGATCATTAGGTAAAAACGTCATTTCTGATGGTCATAATCATCGTTGTGGCCACTTGGGACAATTTTCGTGAGCAATTTTCGTGAGCAATTATTTTCCGTGAGGTTTTTTTAGTTTATGTGCCAAAGCAAAGACATGAAAATGTCAAAAGTAAACATTTCCCAAATTATATCCAACATTTTTCTAATAGAATCGAACTTTTATCATTTAATAATGATTAACAGGACGTTTCCATTTGTTTTCGTCACGTCACGAGCGTCACGTCACGGTGGGGTTTTCTATTGATTTTCACGTACAACCGATGCGTTACTAGGGAAGTGTAACTCCCTTAGTTTTAATAGCAGGAAAATCGTTAGCCACTTTTTGGAATGCTCTCATTTTATCACAGCATCTCATAATCCCTAAGCCTCTGTAGTGTCAAGGAAAGCTGATTTATTACGCTCAGTTATAAATTAATATTAACCATTCCCCTAGCAACGGCTGGGTTGTACGTGAAACACTCAGCTGATCAGGGATCGGTCAGTTGTGTTCAGAAGTCCCTCAAGGGCCCACATACCAAATCTCAGAATCGTGGGATCATTAGGGAAAATTACTCTAAGTTAAACCATAATTTTGATGTAAACTTAGTAAAGTAAGCGGAAATCATCAGAAATGCTTGCATACGAGTCTGCAACACATTGGGACATTTTCATGTGTGTTTTCTTATTATTTCCTTATCATTAGGGAAAAAACTGGATTCTAGAGCCACTCAGCTGATCTGTAATCGGTCAGTTGTGTTCAGAAGTCCCTCAAGGGGCTACATACCAAATCTCAGATTCGTGGGATCATTAGGGAAAAAACTGGATTCTAGAGCCACTCAGCTGATCTGTAATCGGTCAGTTGTGTTCAGAAGTCCCTCAAGGGGCTACATACCAAATCTCAGATTCGTGGGATCATTAGGGAAAAAACTGGATTCTAGAGCCACTCAGCTGATCTGGGATCGGTCAGTTGCGTTCAGAAGTCCCTCAAGGGGCTACATACCAAATCTCAGAATCGTGGGATCATTAGGAAAAAAACTGGATTCTAGAGCCACTCAGCTGATGTGGGATCGGTCAGTTGTGTTCAGAAGTCCCTCAAGGGGCTACATACCAAATCTCAGAATCGTGGGATCATTAAGGAAAAAACTGGTTTCTAGAGCCACTCAGCTGATCTGGGATCGGTCAGTTGTGTTCAGAAGTCCCTCAAGGGCCCACATACCAAATCTCAGAATCGTGGGATCATTAGGGAAAAAACTGGATTCTAGAGCCACTCAGCTGATCTGGGATCGGTCAGTTGCGTTCAGAAGTCCCTCAAGGGGCTACATACCAAATCTCAGAATCGTGGGATCATTAGGGAAAAAACTGGATTCAAGAGCCACTCAGCTGATCTGGGATCGGTCAGTTGTGTTCAGAAGTCCCTCAAGGGGCTACATACCAAATCTCAGAATCGTGGGATCATTAGGGGAAAAACTGGATTCTAGAGCCACTCAGCTGATCTGGGATCGGTCAGTTGTGTTCAGAAGTCCCTCAAGGGCCCACATACCAAATCTCAGAATCGTGGGATCATTAGGGAAAAAACTGGATTCTAGAGCCACTCAGCTGATCTGTAATCGGTCAGTTGTGTTCAGAAGTCCCTCAAGGGCCCACATACCAAATCTCAGAATCGTGGGATCATTAGGGAAAAAACTGGATTCTAGAGCCACTCAGCTGATCTGGGATCGGTCAGTTGTGTTCAGAAGTCCCTCAAGGGGCTACATACCAAATCTCAGAATCGTGGGATCATTAGGGAAAAAACTGGTTTCTAGAGCCACTCAGCTGATCTGGGATCGGTCAGTTGTGTTCAGAAGTCCCTCAAGGGCCCACATACCAAATCTCAGAATCGTGGGATCATTAGGGAAAAAACTGGATTCTAGAGCCACTCAGCTGATCTGGGATCGGTCAGTTGTGTTCAGAAGTCCCTCAAGGGCCCACATACCAAATCTCAGAATCGTGGGATCATTAGGGAAAAAACTGGATTCTAGAGCCACTCAGCTGATCTTGGATCGGTCAGTTGTGTTCAGAAGTCCCTCAAGGGGCTACATACCAAATCTCAGAATCGTGGGATCATTAGGGAAAAAACTGGATTCTAGAGCCACTCAGCTGATCTGGGATCGGTCAGTTGTGTTCAGAAGTCCCTCAAGGGGCTACATACCAAATCTCAGAATCGTGGGATCATTAGGGAAAAAACTGGATTCTAGAGCCACTCAGCTGATCTTGGATCGGTCAGTTGTGTTCAGAAGTCCCTCAAGGGGCTACATACCAAATCTCAGAATCGTGGGATCATTAGGGAAAAAACTGGTTTCTAGAGCCACTCAGCTGATCTGAGATCGGTCAGTTGTGTTCAGAAGTCCCTCAAGGGCCCACATACCAAATCTCAGAATCGTGGGATCATTAGGGAAAAAACTGGATTCTAGAGCCACTCAGCTGATCTGGGATCGGTCAGTTGTGTTCAGAAGTCCCTCAAGGGGCTACATACCAAATCTCAGAATCGTGGGATCATTAGGGAAAATACTGGATTCTAGAGCCACTCAGCTGATCTGGGATCGGTCAGTTGTGTTCAGAAGTCCCTCAAGGGGCTACATACCAAATCTCAGAATCGTGGGATCATTAGGGAAAAAACTAGATTCTAGAGCCACTCAGCTGATCTGGGATCGGTCAGTTGTGTTCAGAAGTCCCTCAAGGGCCCACATACCAAATCTCAGAATCGTGGGATCATTAGGTAAAAACGTCATTTCTGATGGTCATAATCATCGTTGTGGCCACTTGGGACAATTTTCGTGAGCAATTTTCGTGAGCAATTATTTTCCGTGAGGTTTTTTTAGTTTATGTGCCAAAGCAAAGACATGAAAATGTCAAAAGTAAACATTTCCCAAATTATATCCAACATTTTTCTAATAGAATCGAACTTTTATCATTTAATAATGATTAACAGGACGTTTCCATTTGTTTTCGTCACGTCACGAGCGTCACGTCACGGTGGGGTTTTCTATTGATTTTCACGTACAACCGATGCGTTACTAGGGAAGTGTAACTCCCTTAGTTTTCATAGCAGGAAAATCGTTAGCCACTTTTTGGAATGCTCTCATTTTATCACAGCATCTCATAATCCCTAAGCCTCTGTAGTGTCAAGGAAAGCTGATTTATTGCGCTTAGTTATAAATTAATATTAACCATTCCCCTAGCAACGGCTGGGTTGTACGTGAAACACTCAGCTGATCAGGGATCGGTCAGTTGTGTTCAGAAGTCCCTCAAGGGCCCACGTACCAAATCTCAGAATCGTGGGATCATTAGGGAAAATTACTCTAAGTTAAACCATAATTTTGATGTAAACTTAGTAAAGTAAGCGGAAATCATCAGAAATGCTTTCATACGAGTCTGCAACACATTGGGACATTTTCATGTGTGTTTTCTTATTATTTCCTTATCATTAGGGAAAAAACTGGATTCTAGAGCCACTCAGCTGATCTGTAATCGGTCAGTTGTGTTCAGAAGTCCCTCAAGGGGCTACATACCAAATCTCAGATTCGTGGGATCATTAGGGAAAAAACTGGATTCTAGAGCCACTCAGCTGATCTGTAATCGGTCAGTTGTGTTCAGAAGTCCCTCAAGGGGCTACATACCAAATCTCAGATTCGTGGGATCATTAGGGAAAAAACTGGATTCTAGAGCCACTCAGCTGATCTGGGATCGGTCAGTTGCGTTCAGAAGTCCCTCAAGGGGCTACATACCAAATCTCAGAATCGTGGGATCATTAGGAAAAAAACTGGATTCTAGAGCCACTCAGCTGATGTGGGATCGGTCAGTTGTGTTCAGAAGTCCCTCAAGGGGCTACATACCAAATCTCAGAATCGTGGGATCATTAGGGAAAAAACTGGTTTCTAGAGCCACTCAGCTGATCTGGGATCGGTCAGTTGTGTTCAGAAGTCCCTCAAGGGCCCACATACCAAATCTCAGAATCGTGGGATCATTAGGGAAAAAACTGGATTCTAGAGCCACTCAGCTGATCTGGGATCGGTCAGTTGCGTTCAGAAGTCCCTCAAGGGGCTACATACCAAATCTCAGAATCGTGGGATCATTAGGGAAAAAACTGGATTCAAGAGCCACTCAGCTGATCTGGGATCGGTCAGTTGTGTTCAGAAGTCCCTCAAGGGGCTACATACCAAATCTCAGAATCGTGGGATCATTAGGGGAAAAACTGGATTCTAGAGCCACTCAGCTGATCTGGGATCGGTCAGTTGTGTTCAGAAGTCCCTCAAGGGCCCACATACCAAATCTCAGAATCGTGGGATCATTAGGGAAAAAACTGGATTCTAGAGCCACTCAGCTGATCTGTAATCGGTCAGTTGTGTTCAGAAGTCCCTCAAGGGCCCACATACCAAATCTCAGAATCGTGGGATCATTAGGGAAAAAACTGGATTCTAGAGCCACTCAGCTGATCTGGGATCGGTCAGTTGTGTTCAGAAGTCCCTCAAGGGGCTACATACCAAATCTCAGAATCGTGGGATCATTAGGGAAAAAACTGGTTTCTAGAGCCACTCAGCTGATCTGGGATCGGTCAGTTGTGTTCAGAAGTCCCTCAAGGGCCCACATACCAAATCTCAGAATCGTGGGATCATTAGGGAAAAAACTGGATTCTAGAGCCACTCAGCTGATCTGGGATCGGTCAGTTGTGTTCAGAAGTCCCTCAAGGGCCCACATACCAAATCTCAGAATCGTGGGATCATTAGGGAAAAAACTGGATTCTAGAGCCACTCAGCTGATCTTGGATCGGTCAGTTGTGTTCAGAAGTCCCTCAAGGGGCTACATACCAAATCTCAGAATCGTGGGATCATTAGGGAAAAAACTGGATTCTAGAGCCACTCAGCTGATCTGGGATCGGTCAGTTGTGTTCAGAAGTCCCTCAAGGGGCTACATACCAAATCTCAGAATCGTGGGATCATTAGGGAAAAAACTGGATTCTAGAGCCACTCAGCTGATCTTGGATCGGTCAGTTGTGTTCAGAAGTCCCTCAAGGGGCTACATACCAAATCTCAGAATCGTGGGATCATTAGGGAAAAAACTGGATTCTAGAGCCACTCAGCTGATCTGAGATCGGTCAGTTGTGTTCAGAAGTCCCTCAAGGGCCCACATACCAAATCTCAGAATCGTGGGATCATTAGGGAAAAAACTGGATTCTAGAGCCACTCAGCTGATCTGGGATCGGTCAGTTGTGTTCAGAAGTCCCTCAAGGGGCTACATACCAAATCTCAGAATCGTGGGATCATTAGGGAAAATACTGGATTCTAGAGCCACTCAGCTGATCTGGGATCGGTCAGTTGTGTTCAGAAGTCCCTCAAGGGGCTACATACCAAATCTCAGAATCGTGGGATCATTAGGGAAAAAACTAGATTCTAGAGCCACTCAGCTGATCTGGGATCGGTCAGTTGTGTTCAGAAGTCCCTCAAGGGCCCACATACCAAATCTCAGAATCGTGGGATCATTAGGTAAAAACGTCATTTCTGATGGTCATAATCATCGTTGTGGCCACTTGGGACAATTTTCGTGAGCAATTTTCGTGAGCAATTATTTTCCGTGAGGTTTTTTTAGTTTATGTGCCAAAGCAAAGACATGAAAATGTCAAAAGTAAACATTTCCCAAATTATATCCAACATTTTTCTAATAGAATCGAACTTTTATCATTTAATAATGATTAACAGGACGTTTCCATTTGTTTTCGTCACGTCACGAGCGTCACGTCACGGTGGGGTTTTCTATTGATTTTCACGTACAACCGATGCGTTACTAGGGAAGTGTAACTCCCTTAGTTTTCATAGCAGGAAAATCGTTAGCCACTTTTTGGAATGCTCTCATTTTATCACAGCATCTCATAATCCCTAAGCCTCTGTAGTGTCAAGGAAAGCTGATTTATTGCGCTTAGTTATAAATTAATATTAACCATTCCCCTAGCAACGGCTGGGTTGTACGTGAAACACTCAGCTGATCAGGGATCGGTCAGTTGTGTTCAGAAGTCCCTCAAGGGCCCACATACCAAATCTCAGAATCGTGGGATCATTAGGGAAAATTACTCTAAGTTAAACCATAATTTTGATGTAAACTTAGTAAAGTAAGCGGAAATCATCAGAAATGCTTGCATACGAGTCTGCAACACATTGGGACATTTTCATGTGTGTTTTCTTATTATTTCCTTATCATTAGGGAAAAAACTGGATTCTAGAGCCACTCAGCTGATCTGTAATCGGTCAGTTGTGTTCAGAAGTCCCTCAAGGGGCTACATACCAAATCTCAGATTCGTGGGATCATTAGGGAAAAAACTGGATTCTAGAGCCACTCAGCTGATCTGTAATCGGTCAGTTGTGTTCAGAAGTCCCTCAAGGGGCTACATACCAAATCTCAGATTCGTGGGATCATTAGGGAAAAAACTGGATTCTAGAGCCACTCAGCTGATGTGGGATCGGTCAGTTGTGTTCAGAAGTCCCTCAAGGGGCTACATACCAAATCTCAGAATCGTGGGATCATTAGGGAAAAAACTGGTTTCTAGAGCCACTCAGCTGATCTGGGATCGGTCAGTTGTGTTCAGAAGTCCCTCAAGGGCCCACATACCAAATCTCAGAATCGTGGGATCATTAGGGAAAAAACTGGATTCTAGAGCCACTCAGCTGATCTGGGATCGGTCAGTTGCGTTCAGAAGTCCCTCAAGGGGCTACATACCAAATCTCAGAATCGTGGGATCATTAGGGAAAAAACTGGATTCAAGAGCCACTCAGCTGATCTGGGATCGGTCAGTTGTGTTCAGAAGTCCCTCAAGGGGCTACATACCAAATCTCAGAATCGTGGGATCATTAGGGAAAAAACTGGATTCTAGAGCCACTCAGCTGATCTGGGATCGGTCAGTTGTGTTCAGAAGTCCCTCAAGGGGCTACATACCAAATCTCAGAATCGTGGGATCATTAGGGAAAAAACTGGATTCTAGAGCCACTCAGCTGATCTGGGATCGGTCAGTTGCGTTCAGAAGTCCCTCAAGGGGCTACATACCAAATCTCAGAATCGTGGGATCATTAGGGAAAAAACTGGATTCTAGAGCCACTCAGCTGATCTGGGATCGGTCAGTTGTGTTCAGACGTCCCTCAAGGGGCTACATACCAAATCTCAGAATCGTGGGATCATTAGGGGAAAAACTGGATTCTAGAGCCACTCAGCTGATCTGGGATCGGTCAGTTGTGTTCAGAAGTCCCTCAAGGGCCCACATACCAAATCTCAGAATCGTGGGATCATTAGGGAAAAAACTGGATTCTAGAGCCACTCAGCTGATCTGTAATCGGTCAGTTGTGTTCAGAAGTCCCTCAAGGGCCCACATACCGAATCTCAGAATCGTGGGATCATTAGGGAAAAAACTGGATTCTAGAGCCACTCAGCTGATCTTGGATCGGTCAGTTGTGTTCAGAAGTCCCTCAAGGGGCTACATACCAAATCTCAGAATCGTGGGATCATTAGGGAAAAAACTGGTTTCTAGAGCCACTCAGCTGATCTTGGATCGGTCAGTTGTGTTCAGAAGTCCCTCAAGGGGCTACATACCAAATCTCAGAATCGTGGGATCATTAGGGAAAAAACTGGTTTCTAGAGCCAGTCAGCTGATCTTGGATCGGTCAGTTGTGTTCAGAAGTCCCTCAAGGGCCCACATACCAAATCTCAGAATCGTGGGATCATTAGGGAAAAAACTGGATTCTAGAGCCACTCAGCTGATCTTGGATCGGTCAGTTGTGTTCAGAAGTCCCTCAAGGGGCTACATACCAAATCTCAGAATCGTGGGATCATTAGGGAAAAAACTGGTTTCTAGAGCCACTCAGCTGATTTGGGATCGGTCAGTTGTGTTCAGAAGTCCCTCAAGGGCCCACATACCAAATCTTAGAATCGTGGGATCATTAGGGAAAAAAATGGATTCTAGAGCCACTCAGCTGATCTTGGATCGGTCAGTTGTGTTCAGAAGTCCCTCAAGGGGCTACATACCAAATCTCAGAATCGTGGGATCATTAGGGAAAAAACTGGTTTCTAGAGCCACTCAGCTGACTTGGGATCGGTCAGTTGTGTTCAGAAGTCCCTCGAAGGGCTACATACCAAATCTCAGAATCGTGGGATCATTAGGGAAAAAACTGGTTTCTAGAGCCACTCAGCTGATTTGGGATCGGTCAGTTGTGTTCAGAAGTCCCTCAAGGGCCCACATACCAAATCTCAGAATCGTGGGATCATTAGGGAAAAAACTGGTTTCTAGAGCCACTCAGCTGACTTGGGATCGGTCAGTTGTGTTCAGAAGTCCCTCAAGGGCCCACATACCAAATCTCAGAATCGTGGGATCATTAGGTAAAAACGTCATTTCTGATGGTCATAATCATCGTTGTGGCCACTTGGGACAATTTTCGTGAGCAATTTTCGTGAGCAATTTTCGTGAGCAATTATTTTCCGTGACGTTTTTTTAGTTTATGTGCCAAAGCAAAGACATGAAAATGTAAAAACCTGTGATAAATATGTATAATCATTGTGTTATTAAATCAAATTCCGTTGATTACGTGAACAAAGTACCTACTTCATCCGACATCCAGATATCCTGTTGACCTACTTGGGAGTAAATGCAGTCGTTGATACTTTTCCGATTTTCAAGTAGATACCTATTCTCCGAAAGCATTTGCTAGTACATTTCGTACTACAAAGTTGTATCCAACAACATAAAGATTCGGACAACGATCAGGTTTTCGTATAAATAATACGATTTTATATAAAAGCTGTTGTCAGTCTAATAACGAATTGAGTAGGTTGGTAGTAGAATTTGATGAACTATTCCACGAGGCCTGATTTAGTAAATACGATGTAGACAGATGAAAATTGAATGGTGGGACAAAAAATAGAGATGCCGAAATTGCGGCACTTTGCTTAACTTCGGTGATCAGACAAGAACCGATGTTTTCTACAAAATATGCGTTGGCGAATACCTTTTTTTTTACCTAGTTATTCGATGCCTGTGATGAAGATAGCCGATAAAGCAGAGTGTAAAATGATTTCAAACTTCTTCGACTCGATCTCGAACTCAGAAGAATCGTTGACATTGAAATAATAAAGAGACTTTAACGTGACGATTACGTTTGGTTAGTCGTGGACACACGTGTAAAATACGTGTAGAAATACGGGAAGAGCTAGCATCTGCAGTTGCTTGCTCTAGAAGCTGCTCTACGCGTTAGCGTGCGAAAATCGTACGGGAAGAACAATATCTCTCTATTAATAAGAAAATTAGCCGTCAAGGTATATTTCCTGTACAGTTTGAGAGCAGAACATTCCAGTTAATTAGTATCTTCATTAATGATCCAAGAAAGAACAAGTGTAAACCTCCTTCTATATTTGATAGTTTCCGTTCCAAAATGTTACCGTGAATACCAAAACTTCGCCAAAACTATGAAGTTTCAAGTTCCCAAAACCGTTTTAAGCTCGTACACCACGACTTCACCAATCCTAGAGGGATGAAAAAGAGAAGTTAAAAAGAACTTTGTCTAATTCCATAGAAATGGATACTCTGCAGTCAAAAATTAAGGAACCACAATCGAAAAAACTCAGTTTCAAATTCATGGTGCCCGGATCATTAAATAACTGTCTACTAAAACAAATTTTCACTTGTCGGTAAATAGACAACCAGGAAAAACGTTTACGACAAATCCCAGCTCAATAGAATGGTCCAGTCTGAAGGATACCTAAAACACATAAAAAAAAAAAAAAAAAAAAAAAAAAAAAAAAAAAAAAAGATTTTTGTGTCTTTAAACAAATGGTTGCCCAATTGGTCTCTTTCAAGGTTTTACAAAAATTTTATAGGCCATTGAAAAGCCGAGTTCATGCTGAACAATTAAAACAAAAAATCTCCAAAAATGGATCACTACTTGAGGGTTTACAGCGAAAAATGCACTGAAAAAAGTATGCGATTTTTCAAGAATTGTGTTCAAAATAAATTGAAGGATCACCGTCTTTTTTGCTTTTTATTGGGTTTTCAAGGGTTGAGCTGAGCTGAAGGCGTGAAAGTTGGTTACTAGAAGTACAACTGTCACAAAAAACATAGAATATAAAAAAAAAAAAAAATAAAAAATAAAAATCGACTGTTCTCCGACGATCAAAGTTTGAGCGAATGGTTTGAAATGAGATAAACCGTTTTTTGTCTTAACAATTATCTGTACCATCCTGTCATTGAGACAGGCTCCTCAGTCAACAAAAGGATGGTGCGGATAATTTTTAAAACAAGAAAAATGGAATGTCTCATTTCATACCGTTCGCTCAAACTTTGATCGTCTGAGAACAGTCAATTTTTTAAAATGTTTTTATTTTCTGTTTTTTGTGACAGTTGTACTCCTAGGAACCAAATTTTGCACCTCCAGTTCAGCTCAACCCTCAAAACCCCAATGAAAAGCAAAAAATACAGTAATCCCGAAATTTTGAACACAATTTTTTAAAATCGCTTACTTTTTTTCAGTGAATTTTTTGCTGTCAATGTCGCAAACGCGAATTTATTTATATAGTTTGATTATTATTTTATTGATTTTGAATTATATTAATTTCTATTTTGACATTAAATTAAGTTATTTGGTTACTACAATTTTATCCCAAAAGTCCCATATGTTATTTTTAAAACCCAAAATGTTGAATTAGTACATTTATTACTTCAAGAAAAATAGACGAGAAAACATCAAATAAGAAAAATCGAGTTTTAATTCATATAAACGTATTACTTAACAAACAGAAAAATAAATTAGGTAGGTAAAAAGTAAATAGGAAAAAAGGAGTGAAACAAGAAAACTGCCTTCCCAACAGTTCCAAGACAGTAAATCCCTGAATAATTATGAACCGTTTTTGAAGAATTGTTTAAAATTGTTCAGCATGAACTCAAATTTTCATTGACCTATAGAATTTTTGAAAACCTTTGAAAGAGACCGATTGAGCAACCATTTGTTTGGAGACGCGAAAATAGATTTTTTACAAATTGTTTACTTGTTTTACTTCAGACTGGACCATCCTATTGAGCTGGAATTTGTCGTAAACTCTTTTCTTGGATGTCTATTTACTGGCAAGTGAGAATTCGTCCCAGTGGACAGTTTTTTACGGTCCGGCTACCACGAATCCGAAACTAGGTTTTTTCGACAGTGATCCTTCAATTTTTCTCATCAGTGTAGTTTCACTTTTAGATCAACATCGATGATTAGGTTATCAGAACTGAGTTCGATGAGTTCAGTTATTGTTTATTCCTGATGATCAAAATCGATATAACATTTTAACTATTAATTTCCTTGGAATTAGAAAATATTCTTCCTTAACTTCCGTTTTTCATTGAATTGGCTATCTACAACTTCGTCGCGAGTGATTTAAGTTCGACTTAAAGAAATGTCACACGCATCAGTTTATTGCTTAGTTCAGTGGTCCTACATTGTACATCTCGAAAATACGTAACATCAAGTAGTCAATACCCTCGTGAAAATTCTGATTTGTTGGGCATATAGATTAGTATCCTGTTGTCCCAAGTTAAGACTATAGCTTTTACGAATTTGGGCTTTCTTGGCGGCATATACTTAATCCAAAAATCAAAAAATAGAAGAAGAAAATAAAAAAACAAAAAAATCCGCCCGTCCCTGAAACTACTGAACCAAAGTTTGTTAGATTCACATCAAACGGGGAGCCTGGAGCCAGGATACCTGGAATCCACCACTACCACGATCAATCACTTTCAATCAACCCTGGGGAGTAAGGTTTATTTGTATTGAAGTTTTAAAAGACCTGTGAAATAGAAGGGTAGTATTTATAACCCAGATGGAGTTCACGTCAATGCTTCGAACGAGACCACCTGGTACAATGTACGGCTAACCGTTCGCGCATAACAAAGGCCTTTCGAGAATAAAAAAATAATAATAAAATAAAAATAAAAATAAATTTAAAAATTGAAAAATCGTTAGGGTGATCTGCAAAGCGACTTCCAATGGAGGGATAGGCTGAACTAATTTGGCTCGATACCATTGGTTTATTACTTTCAATAATCAACCTTCGTAATCCAAGAGAGGAACAATTTTTACCACCCTCTGGAAATTTTTTGGTTTACGTTACGGTTATCCATCTTTAGCGTAGAATCCAAAAATCGGAAAAAAAATCAGCCCATCTGCCGTCAGCGGCTTTTCTCCATAAATACTAAAACCGAACTACATGAAACTTACGTTAAAAGTCACATTTGGAGTCTAGATGGTCCTAAAAGCTCGGCATCAGTTTTTATCAACCCTAAAAGGCTAAACATTTCGTAAATCGAGATCTCGAAAACTTTCTAAGTAACAGTAAGTAATAAATTTTTGCTTGTCAATGATTAATTAAATTCCAAAGAATCGATGAAAAGCATCCGCAACGCTGTACGTTGAATAGTTCGCTTTTCCAATGGGCTTGAACATCGAAAAAAAAACCTAATATCTAGGCGCGAGAAGATAGATAAATCACGTGTTGCTAGAAGATCTATGGATTGGACGATCAAGCTTTAAACTCCACCAAAGACCTCCATACTCCATATTGATACTGGATTAAATCAAAATTGCCTTGTAAGCCTTGTATTATATCAGCTGATATAATACCAATATTGGAATTATCAGGTGATATAGTTCCAATGCAATCTTCTTTATATATAATTCCGAACGGTCTTTGAAATTGTGAAGAACTTCGCGGTCCGATTTTAGTGTTAGACTGCTTATTCGAATCAGCACGGCCCCAAGTTTGTTGCAAAAGTGTCGCCGTTCGTCTCTATACCCTCCTTGATCGTGCTCTAGGCGGTCCTTATCAACGAGAGTTGTTTATTAGGCTGTGGCGGTAACAACAGTTGCCATCAATTCACGGTAAGTAAGAAACGTAGTGGAGTTACTAACATCTAGGAGAGTTATTTCTGAACGAAGAAATTGAAACTGAAGAAACGGTCTTTATATATAATTCCGAATCAGCACGGCCCCAGGTTTGTTGCAAAAGTGTCGGTAAGTAAGAAACGTAGTGATGGGGTCTTTTCTGATCAGCTGAGTGAGCTAAGTTTTTTCCTGTTCACTGTAGGAAGTTGAAATTTGATAGGGAGACTCGCTGGTACATTAAGAGACGAGTGGAGTGATGCGGTATTTTCTGATCAGCTGAGTGAGTTGTTCATATGAGGTGTTTCCTTTTCGAAAGAAACTTAAAATCAAATAGAACCAACCTCTTCAGAGCTAACTATTTAAGAAAGTTGAGATAAAATACAGCTGGAAATGCAAATAACCTCATCTACGAGAATCACTCCATCCCAAAACGATCTCAACCATGTAACATATATTTATACCAGCATCACCGATCTTCCAAACGTCAACACTGCCAACATTTTAGTAATTTGTGTTGGTCCCGCCAATGTGTACAGCACAATGACGAAGAGTTGACACTCTACAAATTCCCGGTTAGAGACCGGAACCGTCAATCTTATCCAATGGGGGAAATAATTCAATTTCAACTCTCATGACATCGTGGCAGCACACCTAATTACAACCGAAAAATTCAAAATTATATTTGAAGCACAAATTGGACATGACACAACACTCGAAATTAATCCAGACACAGAACAAGCACGAGCTTTGCTGGATTGGTACCAGACACATCAGGACGAAGACAGCTGTAGCATCTCCTACACACAACTCAACACCAGTTCGACATCTACGAGTACTACCGATCAAGATACAATCAACGACTTAAAGAAGGAGATAGAAGACACGGACGCGCAGATTCACACGCTTACAAAGAAACGAAGAAGACTCGAGATAGAATTACACCATCATCTCACCATGCCCAAATTCTGAATTCCCCGATTCAACTTTTTGTTTAGTCTCATAGTGGCGAGGACCACCTCAACTGGTGATATTTATTTTATCATATTACTCACATTTTGATCGGTATTTCCTCTTTTTTAATCATTTAATAACATCGCCTTAGCTTTGCACCAGGTCACATAACGCCGCAAATAGGTAGGACTTATATTGTTACTGTAATGTGCTGAGTTCCTGTTAGGTAGTAGGTACTGTTATACGGACTAGATTAGGGCTTTCCAAGCCCTAACAAGCCTCTAGTTTATTATAACGTTGCGAAATTGAGTTTATTAACTACTTATTGTCCGTGTGATGTACTTACTAGTGAAGCATTGGTACCTGAATGCTAAATTTCATATCTTAAATTGCTCCCAAGTCTACCTATTGGTATCGGAAGCATTGTTTTTACTACCGAGAGATTTAAAAATCGTGCTCTCCACTAAAACGGCTGATGTTTTTTACGGTGGTGAAATTTCCACTCGCATTTTACGTTTTAGACTGATCTGAACAACTTTCGTTCCGTGTCTTTCACTCTCTGTGTGTATCTATGTGTATATGTCCGTAAATATTTGTAGTAATATTTGCATCATTATCTCACGCCCCCGTTGTACGATCTCGCTCAAATTCGAAGGATAGGTGGAAGAGGTTAACTTGAGCATTCTTTAGCAATTTCAACATAATCCTATCATTAGTAGCAGCTCTTGCTCATACGCGAATATGTATTCCTTTTTAAACGAGCCCACTTTCACAAGTTTTCATCTGATTTTGATGAAATTTTCAGGGAATGTGCGGGTAGGCTGTAAATGGTCCACTAATAATTCCATACTTCTCAAATCATTACTCTATTTTGCGCATGCACATACGTTAATTTCTTCAAGCATAATGTTTTCACGCCTAGTCGTCTAACCTCCGTCAAGTTCGGTACATAGTTGGGGGACAATGGTTTAATTATTCCATGTTAATTTCAACATGATTGCATCATCATTAGCTCCTGCGAATGTAGGAAAGTGTATTCTGATGAACAGGTTCTAGTTTTCATAAGATTTTGAGTAAATTTTCTGGGAATTTGTGGGTTAGGCTGTAGATTGTATCCTACCAATTTCATTTTTCTCAAATCATTACTCCATTTTGCGCATGCGCTAACGTAAATTACTTCAAGTATCATTTTCCCGTTTTTTTAAACATCTTTAATGTGGAGCGTAAAATATCTAGGTCTTGGAACTATAAAAGAACCCTTCTCAGAGGCACGATGCGCCATGTTCTGATCATATGTTACATACGGGGTTTAATAATTATAAACCACTGATCTGCGTAGGAGGGCTATCTAACACAGAAATAATATACCATCGTGTTATAATTTACAGTTTTTTTTTTTTTTTTTGTAAATGGAGATAATGCAATGGCTTTATAAATTTAAAATGTACCAATATCTTCTTCATGAAAATTTGTCTCGAGGTATTTGGAAATATTTCCTGCGTCAATATAATATTATAATATTCGTATTTATGTGTGTTTGTGCAACTCTCTTTAAAATTGAGATAGAAAATTCTGTTTTTTTGCCAAAAAATCAAGTATTTTACAAGAAAGGATGCGTTTGTTGGAAGCCACTTTACAATTTTCAGGTAATTATTTCTTTCAATACAATGGATTCAACTTTCAGAATAATTTAATATAAATATGAAATGAAAAATTATGGAAATTCGCTCATTCGATATTTGTTGCATGACTGGAACTTTCTACATTTTAAAGACATATATACAATGCCGACAGATATATTCGTCACTTTATAGCATATAATCTGGGTCAAGAGATGTGGTGTTATCATTCCTCCATTGTTCTTTTAGTACTGATTCTACTCAAACCTGAGATACAACTCCAGCCTCGAGAATTAGGTAACGTCCTATGTCTTTAGAACCACACACGCAACTCGTACAGTCGTCTTAATTAGTGAAATACGTGAATAAGCGGATTCTCGGAGCCCGGCAGAGGCCTCGACTGCAAAGAGAAGTAATAAGCAACTTTATTTTCTCTTAGTCACTTAGGAACGGGAATCCCTTCTGAGTGCGAGGGTCTGACATGAATAACCCTTCTTCGCACAGGAGCTAATTAGAGGTTGATGAGGCATTATGAGGGATTAGGTCACCCACTCTGGTCCTCGAACCCCTCATCTGCATACAGAGTCCCCCTGAAAACAAGTCGTCACGCCAGCTCCCGTGAATGTGGCCCCTCGTCATATTAGTCGGTTTGCTTTCACGTCACAGTAGCTTGAATACCCTCTCCTCGTCATACGTGATATCTTCTTTATTCGGATTGTTTTGGGAAACGTGGGTTGATGATTCGAAGTCAACCAACAATGAATTGTTGTGAATGGCGAAGCTATTTTGATTCAACAATATGAAATACAAAGTTAAAGTCGCAAGTGCATCGTTAATTCCCTCTCGAGCATGAACCCGTATGAATAAGTAACTTTCGTTCCCATCGATTTTTCTCCTACGAGCTTACTCTTTACAGCAAAGCGTCCCAAAATTTGCTATTTATCCTCTCGAAGAATCTTTCCCTGATTAAATACGCACTTCCCATATTCATCCGTGCTAATGATCTCATGGATTGCAGGTCAGCTCTCCCGATTCAAAGTGTTTAACTTAAGCCAGCGTTCGGTCCCTAATGAGCTCCTTCACCAGTGAAAGGCAGCCGATGGTGTCAACTCTCCCAGCGCAGCGAAAAATACTCTTCACCCAACTGTTATAGGGTATCCCGTTCACAATTTTGGAAATCTTTATTTGGCTTACCCTACCAGGCTTTTTTTTGAAGTTGATGACTGTGCTGGAAAGGACTTGGCCTTGCCTACAGATCCTAAAATCAAGAAATTCATGCAAATTTAAAAACTATGTACCTGAAGCCCAAATTTACTTTTAGACCAGTTATGCGTGCAATGCGACAACTGCGATAGGACAACCAATACATGTGAGTCCTTCCATGCCATGTTTAATAAGCAATTCAAATGCCATCATCGAAGCATTCTTACATTGAAGCCCTTTCAGATATCCACATTGTCACTACGGTTGCAATGAATATAGTTAAAAGACTTTACAAAAGAGGCTTTTCTGTCCTTAAATTGTTTTTTTTTTTTTTCCTTAAATTGGTACATCTCTCGTCGAATGACACGTGCAGATAACGTGAAAAATCAATCTTCCCTCAACATACCGGCTTTCATCTGATATGTACCTCACATGTAGACGACGGATTCATCGATTTGGACTTTTTGGATGAACGCAAATTTTTTCGTTCTGTTTTCCATGGGTCAGGAAAGCTGACATCCAAACCAGTAAGAGTGTTGACAACTCTCCTGATGGGTGCTCGCCGGGAGAGCTGACGAACCTTCTACCGCCGGGAGAGCTGACCGCATCCCATGTCATAAACTACGTGAGGGTAAAGGGTTGTAATTTCTCCCTTTGAGTATAACTACTATGGAAGGCTATTGCTTTGATTTCTACGCTGTTTTCAACTCAGATGATATATGCCACTGGCGTCGTGCAGGTCCATTGAAATTACGCGTCCCATCACGGATCCGCTCGTTTCAAATCAAATGACAAAGTGGTAACACGTCGCACAGTGGTCTGGAATGACGAAAAATTGGCAAAAATTTCATTCCTTCAGAATTTTTGGATGAAACATGGTAGACTCGAGATTTTAGGGACGTAGAATCCGCCATTAATGTTAGAACAAAGGGGTAAGGGGTTGTGGGGAAAACCCATATTTAGCATATTTTTTGTAGCATAAGGAGAAGGTATACAATTTATATTTATACAAAACGTACCTATTAAAACAGTAGCGATGGATACCGATGAATTGCCAATCTAAAGTTTTTCATTAACACGTAACTTATGAGTAAATGCTTTTTCCATCGATTGAATAATTGCCTTTGGACGGTCTTCTTCGTATCATTACTCAGCTTGCCACCATTTGCTCTCGGTCCAATATTTACCTGTAATTACTAGTCTAGGAAATGTACGCGAATCGGAACGCCATCCAGTTTCACGCTGGCCGTTTATGATCGGGATTATTATTCACCATCGTTGCATTTGACAACCCTGACCTACAGTTACAGATATTTTCTTTGCATGATCACAGCTATTGCGTTTCTCTGGGGTATTTGCATGATAATAGATCAGCATTAAAGTACACAAAATGTATTAGTATTTATATAGTATTGCACATAGAGCTGGCTTGAAATTTTTTTCCAATCCAATAGCTGTTGATCGCTCTTTATATGAGTATTGCTCTTAGTATAACTAAACAAATTTACAATAAAATTATGTTTTAAATGAGACGCTAAAAACCTATATTCCTTCATTCTGGGTTGAGTAATGGTTCTGGTCTCAAACAAGAGTAATCGACACAATCGCGACTTTGGAATGACCTTAGGAGGAGCTTGATTGACAAACAATTTTACGTAATATTCAAAAATTACTTAACGAAAATTCGTTTTTTACCATGCCATGAGTATTCAATAAACCGCAAAGAGGAGATGGACAAAAATCTCCTAAGGTGGATAGTTGCATAAAATCTGATCTACGAAAATAAGGTTGAAATGGTATGCGCGTTTTTTGTGTGTGTGTTTTTTTCTTTAGCCCTAGGAACATCCAAAACATTTAGTAGCGTTTAGAAATTTCAAAATTCTGCGAGGTCCGTTGGGGCTGTTCGGGGAAAATAAAATTTATCGTAAAATGTTCAGTAGAATCTCTAGATAGATGATCAATAATAATTTCATGGCTTTGTTAGTTTCTGTGGATTCAGTGTAGTGTGAAAGTTTAGAAATGAATAAAGGAAATAGAACTTTGCAGAATCCTAAACCCGTAATCCACATTGTGTTTCCGATTTCTTGAAATCAATTGACGTAGAATGTAAATATCTATCGGTTTTATAACGACAGAAAATCACTTGAATATCGCCGTTAACCTGTACAAATGGAAAACATTCATTTCCGGCCATGTACAATTTTAAAGCGATATCTCTCACATTCTCCTCTCCATCAACGTCGCGAATTCTTGTGACCATTTGACGCAAAATTTTATGCTCTATAACGTTTCTATGGAATAATATTTTTTTTGCGTGGTTTTTGATGGTGAAATTTTGAAAATATGTCTAAAACGTGTTTTTTGAGGTTTTGCGTGGAAAAGTGCGTTAATACAATTTTTTAGATACAGTAGCATTGGGTACATTCAGAATTAGCGAGCTGTGCACTGATAAAAACCGTTGAATATGGTTTCTCCCGTCTTTCTATGTTCATTCCAAAATAATCGACTTTTTGTTGAAGAAAATAAATTGTAGAGATTTTTATTTAATAACACATTGCTTTTTGTATAGCGAACCATTCAAAATAAAAAAGAAAAAAGATGTGTCGAAAGAACAGTGGCCATGAAATGCGGGAATATTTCATTTTCGACGCAGTTGAATAAAATGGAGAGAGCAAATCAAATCATTTTTCAATCTGCGAGAAAGGTAAAAAAAAACTAAGGCCTTCAACGTTCAGAGGGAGGGCGATGTTATCCAAACATTTGCAAGGGAGTCATTGCGAGGATGACAATTTTATGTTTACTCATCAGTCTAGGATGCCGGCGGCAGTGTTTAGTGTCAATAAATTCATCGTGACACTGCTGAGGAGAGCCGCATGAATTCTGAGAATGATGATGTTCATTATTACGGAAATACAGCTCCGTGCAAGAGTGTGAGCGGTTAGAGGCCGAGGGTAGAATTAGATTGGAAACAAACAAAGTTAAGTGGAAAGCTAGCAAGTGACTCATTTTGAGTGGTCCGATAGAAAAGAATGTAAAAAAAAAAAAAAAAACCACGTTGGGTGTGGTACGTGGCACATAGCTTCCTTGTTTAAGTATCATGAATGTATAGATCATTGAAAAGTTTTAAATGATCTTGAAAAATGACAAATTCCATAGAGGAAAAGATTAAATCAAGATGTAGCGTGAAACGTCATAATTGGTCAATTAAGAAACGAAAAAATGATACTCAATGTAATTTATGTTCGCGCATAAACACATGAACGATCTGAGTTACAATGAAATAGGTACATGACCATCTTCAACCTAACCCGTGAATTTACTGACCAATTCGTCAAAATTGGATGAAAACTGTGGAAATTAAGGTCGTTACAGGTCGTCGCAGTAGCTATTAATGATACAATCATGTTGAAATTGATATGGGGCAGTCAACTCGTCTTCTTCAAACTATCATTCAAATTTAAACGAAATCGAACGACTAGGGTGTGAAAAGAAGGAGCATAATGGAATATACTTTTGCGCATGCGTAGAGTGAAGTATTGATTCGGCAACAATGTAACTGATAGGGGACCATCATACACCCTGGCCCGCACATTACAGCCAGCAATATCATTGCCCACTATACCTTTGTGGCTCCTGACCCATATAAATCGGATATCGATGCCATCATATTTTATTAGTGGACATGTTTCGAACTATCTATAAATCTAAAGGGGAGGCCGTGAATGGTATATTAACCAGAAGAAGAAAACTAAAAAACTTATCTCAGAATACGGATTAGCAGATTGCAAACGAGTTCAAAGCGCTTGTGAATTGGATCAGAAGCAACTCTTAGCACTACTTTGAGACTTGGATCAGAAGAAAACATTTCTCTTAGCTGTTATGTCGTCCATTATCGTTTTTTAAACACTTTCAATTTCCATCTCCAATTTTACATTTATTATTTATTATTTTCACATTTATTATTATTACCTTACATTTACCGGGCGTATTGGTGAGTGGAGGCTAGTTCACAACGTAAAAGGCTGGACTAACACTCACTCGGCGTCATTCGCATTCTCAAGCTCGTCTTGCTCATTGGATTTCTGAAGAATTCTTCTTCCACTATACTTCGAATGACTGTTTAGTTATTGGACCGAAGATTTCCAATATCTCTCCCATTTTCAATGGTTTCACTAAAGGCCGTAGTTTCCTACTAACAACGATTTTAGTACCGGATAATAATTGCCGCCACAACCGATCGATTCATTTCCGGGTTAAGCATTCTTTCCTATAGGTATATCTACTTACGAAGGTTTTTATTAAGCAGGAAATTACTACTCAAAGCTAGTCTCACTCAGCTCCTCACAAATATAAATCTAGACAAACCTTATATTTATTTTTTTGAACATGACATTCAAAATACAATTCTGTTAGATTCCGCTAATCACCACTCATTTTGAATTTCCTGATGAGAAAATGCCTTATTTTTCCATAGGATAGTCAGGTTTTATTTTGTGATTCTTAGTTATTCAGGTCAAAAAGCTGATTGCTTGTTGATAAGGTGCTCAGTAATAAAATTCCGAAGTAAATCACACAAGTTTTTATTCAACAGTAGATATAAGTTATTTCAAAGTAAATACACAGTAAATCATGAGTTCTCGTTTCAACCGTGTTCTTTCTAATGAATTCTTCACTTTTTTTTCTTTTCGATTTTTTCATTTTCAAAGAAAATTTGGCAATAGTTATATAGCTCCAACAAATTAAAAGATAACATTTTCTAAAATTTCTCTAATGGAAACCGGTTATGAGGCATGATGAAACGAGACAAAACAATAAGTTTGTTAAGTAACTTTACTTACTTACTTACTTAAGTTAAACTTATTTTTAAGCGCCAGAACGGAATTTAGTCGCAGTATTAAGGAGAGTTATCGTTTGGAATGACATATATATATTCACATAAGAAAAAGCGATACACTCTAGGATTTGTTTCCTATGACTCAAAACGGTTTTAGAAATGGAACGGTGTGGAAATTTTCAAAACTTTTGTGGTCATTGCAACAGCTTCATTTTGTATGAAAATTAGCTATAACTGAATCAACATTATAGAGGAGGACGCTCAGGTATAATCCTATGCCGGTCCTAGATAAGGAATTTGAGGAAGGTGGAGGAGGGAGAGCGGGGTGAAAGGAAGTACTTCGATAAAATTACCACCAGTTAAAATAGAAGCCCCGAATGACGCGGGTGGTGATACCACTAAGCACTCTTGCCGAATTGCCCAACGTTTTCCGCACCTCACCTCGCACCTAGACCCTGAAGTTATTTGCCCCCACTCCCCTTAGCTCGGATATTGCTTGCCGCAGGTTATTTCTATCACATTTATTGTTTGTTTATTTTTCCACGCACACGCGAACATTCACACGCGCGCACACACACACTCACACACACACACACACACACACACACACACACACACATTTTTTTTTTTTTTTTTTTTTTTTTTTTTATAAACCTCCCCTCAAAGACGGAGGGGGCACGCCATTAAAATGAAAAATAAACAAATAAAATAAAAAAGTGGGGAGGACGCCCAGGTTTACCCGACGCCGGCTCTAGGGATAAGGGAAGTTGCAGGACGAGGAGGAAGAATGGGATGAAAGGAAGTGCCCATATAAAATGACCACCAGTTCAAGTAAGAACCCCTCAGGACGCGGGTGGTGATACCACGGAGTACTCCTGCCGAGATGCCCAACTCGAGTAACCCCGTGGCGCTTTTCCCGCACCACACCCCGCGCCATGACACGGTCGCAGCCATAACCTTGATGTTATTAGGAGCCACTCCTTTCAGCTCAGATATCGCCTGTCGCAGATCATTTCTATCATATTTACTTTTCTCAGCCCGCCAGGTCTGCTCCATGTCCACGCTGCCACTGACAACCTGGACATCCAGGATTATAGCAGAACTATCGGGCCTGACAGCAAAGATATCTGGCTTCTTGCCCCGGTCACTCGGCATGTGATATAGTCTCTCTCTCTCAACAGCCCAACCGCTGGATGACAAAGCGCCTGCTATCTGCTTGGCAACCGCATCGTGTCGGAGAATGCGGCCACTGTGGGTACGAGGACACTGCTGCACCACATGATACAGATTCTCATTTTTACCCCGACAGGCACGGCAAAGGGTGTCTACTGTCCCGCGACTACTCCTTGAACACCTCACCGAGGTGGCCAATGTGGCCACCCGGACGGCGTGAAAATGACGGTAGTCGCGGGCCCCAATGCCCTCTGAAGCCCATTCCACCCACTGGGAAGAAATGGGGGATTCAGAGCACTGTCGGAGTTCTTTACCATCTACTGACTCATGTAGTGCAGCAGCGAACTCAGCAGATGAGCTGGGTTTGGGAGCAGTTGGTGTTGCTCGGTCGCACCACAACAACTGCTGCTTGACAAAGTCAAGGTCAGCAGCAGTGCGGGCAACTTCCCAGCTCGAGCCCCTAAGGGCGAGCAGGCGCTGGCGGCGTAAAGATGGGATGCTGGCTGAGAGAGAGACAATACCGAGCCCACCGGCCTTGACCGGTGCATGGACATAGGCACTTGGGACACCAGGTGGAAAGCCTAGCCAAGAGCGCACAGCAGAGCGAACTTCACGATCTAACTCTAGCAGCCTCCCCGCAGTAAGCCTACCAAAGACTAACCCATAGGTCAGCTTTGGCAGTAAGTACGTGCGAAGGAGGCGCAGCTTCTGCTGTGGCTTCAATGGAGCCTTGGTGATACGAGCTAGTGCTCCACCAAGGTCCACACGGCTTGCGGCAATGGTGGCCACACCCATGAAGTCAACTCCAAGGTACCGCCAAACCTCCAGCACGGATCGGGAGGGGATGGGTGACTGTCCTATGACAAAACACTCCTCATCCACCACCTTCACCTGATGCTGGCGACCCGACGGGACCAAGGAGACTGACCCACACTTATCCGGGTTAACCACCAAACCACACCTGGCTAGCTGCTCAGCAAAGGCATTGAGGGCAATCTGCAAGCCCTCACGGGTTTCGGCGAGTAGGATTACATCATCGGCAAAAGCCAGTGCACCTACTCGCACCCCAGGGGCGAGATCGAACCCTATTTCAGCTGGCAGCTTACCCAAGGCCGTGTCCACGACCAGGTTAAAGAGGAGTGGCGACAGAGGATCCCCCTGGCGTACCCCGCGCCCAATGTCAACATCCCCCGACATCTCACCTCCTGCCTCGAGGACCGTCACGCCTTCGTGGTACAGGCGAGCAACATACTCAATTAAACGAGTAGGTGCCCGACACCACGAAGACAATCGGTCAGGGCAAATTGGCTAACGGTGTCAAAGGCCTTAGCGACGTCCAGAGCGGCAAGATCGAGTTGCCGTTTCTTAATACGGGCCAGCGAAATGACAGTTTGGAGAACAAACACACACACACACACACACACACACACACACACACACACACACACACACACACACACACACACACACCCACACACACACCACACACACACACAAACACACACACACACACACACACACACACACACACACACACACACACACACACACACACACACACACACACACTCATACACACACACACACACACACACACACCAATGGTTATTCCACGGATTTGGTCGTAGAATGGCCTGAAACGGACTTGCATTCGGATTAATTTTTCTTCTCATGCTTGAAGAAAATCAACATCTCCCAGGTCTCTCTATCAAAGAACCAAGCTTCAGAGGGACAGGTTATAAAAATTTTATATCTTTCAAGTTTCTATTTGTATTTTTTTCGCTCAGTAACTTTTCCAAGAAAATTAACCCTAGAAATAAATCGTCCGGTAATTGGCAGCCCACGCCAAGTTGGATGTCTCTTTTCCTACTTTGCTTTCAAGTAAATACGAACTTAATCACTCACGACGAAGTAGTGGTATGTAACAAAATTTCAATAAAAAACGTTTTTATAAAATATGTGTATTACTCACGTAAATACTTAAGTCTCTAATATCGTCCTCTCCTCCAACACCAGAAAATCGGTCCGTAATTCATCAGCTTCCGTTTGTGTCTTTTGACATAGTCAAATGGGGTGTTCAACATCCCACTGTGTAGTTGACGCTCATCTTTCTCCCGAGTTTTGTTAACCGTCCGTAGCCCACATCGGAGTGTGGAACAGCCGCCTACTTGTATTCCGCCAGGACCTAACCAAATTTTTGGCTCTGGCACCCTATTAGTGTATGAGACTAGCGATCAAACACCATGCAATCAATCCAAAAGTATCAACAACGATATCCTCCAAATATTGAGCCTCATGAAACAAAATTGTTTCTTGTTGCCCTAAAATAAAACTGACAGATTTTCTTATCTCAGAAAAACCGTAGCACAACGAGGGAAAAAACGGATGCTCATTCCCAGTTTCATTCAGGGTGCAAACAGTAAAACTAGTTTTTATCCTTGGTGCAAACAGTAAAACTAGTAACCTTTGTAATTAAAGACAGTGAAATTTTTTGTGACATTTTTTATTAGCCTGCTTAGCCCCTAGCAACGTTTTTCGACAAGAAACATGAATTCGAAAGGGTAGCTGACCTGTATAACTGATACAACCTCGCCAACCTCTGGAGCACACCTGTATAGGGGGGGGGGGGGGGGGGGTAAGGTGGGCGTATAGAAGCGGGAAAAGAGTATGCTTAGGGTCTGCATAGACCCACGTAGTCAATGGTAAGTTAATCAATTTTTTCTTTTTTTTTTTTTTGCAAAATGGCGATGTGTGGTGAGACTAATCGCATCAAATCGATAGTGAACTTGTAAAACTCCGTAAGTCTGAAAAACCAAATTTTAAAGTAGAGCCAAAAAACTGTATCAAAGCGTGCTTCAATAAATTTGGTTCACCTAGTGTGGTTATTATCATCGAGTAAGACCCATGAAGGCTTCATAACACATAAAATATGAATTATTTATCACCAGTACGATTACATAGCTAATCGTGAGACTTACGCGGTTTTATATGAGACACAGTTCAGACTTACATGTTTTTACCAACAGGAATCGACTAAAAATGAGAGAATAACGAGTAATTCAATAATAAAATCATAACATATTTTATTGCATAAAATAACACCACCCACTAGAGTTTTAAGGAACATTTAATTATTGGAATAATATGTACTTGGAATTATGTGGGAATTATGTGGGATAATATGTACCTACTTCCTGATACCAATTATTGGTATCAGGAAGTTGATACATATTATCACATATTATTTCATAATCAGTCTTCTGGTTTGATAAAAGTTTTTTTTTTTTTTTAAGAAATAGGTACTTACCTAATACAGCTAGTAAGGTAATCACAGAACTTTATTTAGAAACTTACAAAAAAATGAAAAGTTTGTGTTTTGTATAAGGAATGCAATGCTTGAAACCTAATGGTGTAGGTTATCATAAAAAACTATGATAATTTGGAAGCAATACTGACTTTAGTTGCTGCTAATGAATGTACTTATCAGCATTAATTTTTGGAGCAGTGTGATAGAGAGGTTTTATACCATCATCGGCTGATGGCTTCTTACTTCTTTTGATCAATTCAACCCAATCTTCATCCATTCTTAGTTTATAATAAATTTTAGAAGGACAGTACTTAAGGGCTTGTATATCGTTAACTGTCGGGTCTCCTTTCCTGATGGAACTATATGGTCCTAATTGAGAATTAAAGTCTTTGAAAAACTTGTGATCCAGGTATTTCACTACGTAAGGTTTGGGTTTCCTTCGAGCACATTCAATTATATGTATATAATCGGCTGGTACGTTAATGTCTTTTCCATCCAATTTTCGTTCTACGCTAGAGTGAATGGAATCACCTTCCATTTGTGTATGGCTGCACTCCAAATATTTTTGAATAATTTTTATGATTTTTTTCTTGGGCTTTCGTGGAAAAGGGCGTTGGACACATTTACACATCGGTTTTGATAACCACAACCGCTACAGGCATGTACACCATTTATTTTATTCAACTCTTCACAAAATATTGTGGTTCTTACTAGCAGATCATCACCCTCTCCAGCTTGATCAGCATTATTGTGGATCTATATCTTGGTCGGAACAAAGGCTTCATTACTGCCTTTTTGTATTGATCACGGCTAGTAGTCATTTTGAAAACTCACAAATTCTGGAAATGGACAAATAAATGTTGAATAAAAGGTACGTAGACCTATAAATGTAAAGTACCTATTAGAATGTATTTTTTTGTTAATCTATTTTATTATTTGAACGAAGAGGGACAGCCATTCTACTACATATCTAGTGCTGATACTTGCTCAAAACGTACATAAATCCAATAAACAAATTAAAGAAATCACTGAAAATAGACAATTTTGAATTAAAAGTAGGCACCTATTTGAATGTACCTATTTATTTTTATCCATTTTATTATTCAGACCTGGAGGGACAGCTATTCTACTATCTAGTACTGGTACACAAAACGTAGGGACGAAAATGCAATAAACAAATTGAAGAAATCACTGTAAGTACTCAACATTTCACCTTCAAATTCAAGAAAAATCATAGTAAAAACCTGTAAGTCTGCAGTAGCAAGTATATAAAATTCTGTAAGTCTTGACTCACGAAATTCGGCCGAGATTTTAAATTATTCAAGGTTCACTACACAATAGTAGATACCTATATTTCATATTAAGAACTAAGATACATTAAAGTTCAAACAATAATTAAAAAAAAAAAACTACGAGAAAACACCATTAAAGCTTACCTTTCTCTGTTGTGTCCAGTTGCTCGTCAAAAACACGTTGAATCAGACAGACTTTATACGCGAATTTATAACCTTGAAATTACATCTCAGACTTACGGAGTATTTCAAATCACCATAGCGACGAAATGACGCGGTTCTAGCCAATAATGCTTTGCATAGCGATTCAGAAGCCCCTATTTTACTAGAAGAGCTCAAAACCTCATTTTCGGAAAATTCAGACTTACAGAGTTTTAGAAGTCCACTATCGAAATATCCTCTTTAGCTTCCAAAAAAAATGTTGCCAAGTTTCGTTTTTCCCTACAGAAGTAAGGACAGGAAAACGAAAACTGTTCCACGACCACCAGACCCACAAATATCTGTTAAGCTGAACATTCAAATTAAGAAACTTTTTTTATTATTTCACTTTTTTGTGAAGTGTGCTCAAATCTAAATGATACAAAGTACTCCCGAAAAGTATGATTCAGAATTTTTCAAGTTAATTAATCCAAGTCAACGTATGGGCATAGATGTATATTTTGTATTAAATTTTATATTTCCTTGATTTATTGGTATGTCATTGTATTTCCCCTTCATATATATACTAATAATAGAGTGTTGGTAAAAACAGTTCCAGTAAAAACTTGCTTTTTTTAGTGAATTTTGAAAATTGAGGGTGTTATACACTACATTGTGGATTTGAATAAATAAACTGCTGCGCAGTTCTGGGTTCAAGCTTGTGAAATGGCTCCAAAATGTTAGCTAAGATTCGAATTTTCTGTATTAAAGATTTTAAAAAAAAAAAAAATAGCATTGCCAAAAGGATTGTTTTCTTAGAGATTCTATTGAATCAACCTAACAAGATTTCTCAATGTTAAATAGAGAATGAAAGGGGGTTTTTACTTGCAGAATAACAACCAACTACAGGCGACAGAAGTCTGGTAAAACTACGACAGCAACCCGCGAATGCGAATATTGTTTCGTAAATTTATCCCCGCCTATGAATAATGAATGAGCAAACGCGTGTTTTGGGTTGTTCCCGAAAGATCCCGCCGATTATGAAAATTAGAGACGGCGGTTGAGGTTTTTAGTCACTACAGCCTGAGAGGAAACATACAAAAACCGCCTGAAGGATTCAACTTGCAAAGCGAACCTTGGAGTGAGTGGGTTTAGGTGAGTAATGGCGGTGGCGGGGGCATTTTCGATCCCTCTTTCAACCGAGTGGGCCAAAGGATCTAAGCCCCTTTCCTCGCATGGTAATGCTATTCAAATCTATGCCCATTATAAGATTGTCTTGTTTATGAATTATGCATACAACTCGATATTGCTGTGAGATTCGGTTCAAATCCTTCCTTCTGGTGTAACTTCAACCCTTTGTCAACATCCTTTGCTCCTTATTTTCGAATCCCGAAACCCTATTCTACCATTCCGTCGAGTTACGGTGGAAAAATGTCTTTTTTTTGTCGAATTCGTAAACAAAGAGACAAGCTTTATTCAAAATCAATGCTTTGCCGAAGACTCTCATCAAGATATCACTGCCACAATAGATAAACCACTAAAGTGGCCCGCCTCATAACAAAATGTCAATAACTCAACAACACCAATTTATTATTATTATTATCAATCGTCATTATTATCATCTCTAAAGAATGATATAAGCTTTTCGAACTCAATGATAATGAATAGCCACCAGAATTATTCCAACATTTTTATTTCTTTAATAGGGTACCTCTTGTTATCGCTCAAATGTAATTAATTATATAAGAACTATACAAAGTAAAAAGCTGCTGTCAAGCAGCGAAATTTCGTAATTTTTCGATTTATATTAACTTAAAACTTAAATTTGTTTTAAATTTCGTGTAATGAAATAGTTAACCTTAGGTTTTATGGGATAGTTTTATCATGGAAATCTGCATTGAGGAGTGTGTGTGTGTGTGTGTGTGTGTGTGTGTGTGTGTCATTCCAGATATAATTCTCCTTAAGATTGAAATAAATATTCCGTTCTTGCGCAAAAAAATCAAGCTTTCCAAATGAAAGGATTAATTCGTTGGCCAGAACTTTATAAGCAAACACACACACACACACACACACACACACACACATGCAACCATAGAAAGACACGGAACGAACGTTTTGCAGAATGGTCTAAAACGTAAAATGCGAGTGAGAACTTTACCACTGTATTACGTTGGATTTTTCAGAGACTAAAACTTGTTTATCCTTCAAAAGTGAACACATTCGCTACCTCTGATAGGTAGACGGGAGCAATTTATGAGCTGAAATTTGGTATATAGGTACCAATGCCTCACTAGTAGGTACATTCGCACAGACAATAGCTAATAAACTCGATTTCGCAATGTTAGAAGAAATATCATTGCAACTGTATCACCTGATAATTCCACTATTGGCATTATATCAGCTGATAATTACAAGGCAATTTCTGTCTACTGGTTCCACTGTCTAGCGAAAATTAATATAATTAAAAGTTTGATTGACTAATCAATAGATACAGCTAGCAGCACATTATGAAATGATGTAGAAATCCGAAGCAGATGGCGTAGGGAGAGCGACCCGTTCAATCTACAGCGTTGCGGATGGTTTTAATCGGTCCCTTGGGATTTTGTTCATCATTGACAAGCATAAAATCATTATTGTTACCTTAAAAGTTTGCGAGATCTTGATTTTTGTATGTTTAGACCTTTAATGCTACCCTTTAGAGTTAATGAAAATCGATGCCGATGTTACTGGCACGTCCCCGGACGATATATGATTTTTGAGCAAATTTTCATAAAGGTTGGTCCTGTAGTTTTGAAGAAAAGCTCTGGCAGGCGTATGGTCGGATTTTTTTTAATTATTTTTTTTTTTTTATTCAATTTTCGGATTCTAGGTAAGCATCTTGAAACGTAAACCAAAAAATTTGCAGGGTGGTTAAAAAAATTTTTTCTTGGTCGATTACAAAGGTTCATTATTGAAATTGCTTCACCCAAATGAATGCTTAACCAGATCTCGTTTCCGAATGCAATAAATCAAAACTTTATATTGTAGTAATCTTAATAAATTGTTCCAATGGAATGCACAGTGTAGTAATAAAGGTACATAATATATTTACAAAATCATCACGAGATGGATCAATAATAGTTGGCATTTAAAATATGTTTAAAATAGAAGGTTTATAATATTTATGTAACTTGTATGTTAGGTAACTATCTAATAGTACATATTCATTGCGAAAGGGCTGCGAAGTTCCAAAATTCTTATATTTGTAGTTTTCCAGTATCACGTTTTTGTTTGAATTATTTCTAGTCCCCATTTTGAATTCTCACGAAACATTTCTAAGAAACACATTTTTTTAAATCCTTGTTCTCCGAGAATTCTTTAAAAATGGAACATTCCTATAATAATTATGTCAAATGTTTACTTACCTCATTAATAAATTAACACTAATTAACAATATCATACTTGGTTAGGGATGGTTCAGTGACCTGAGCGTACCCCTGCATTATTATAGTGTATCCTGAATTAACTCCCATGCTATGTAGGTATGTAGAGGAACTAACACATTCCACTATCTACCGATTGAAGGCATCATTATCGATCTGGCCTTCTCATCGAGGTTCCGACTTCAATGGTGGAATGCTATTCTTGCACGCTACCGTGCAGTTTACCTAGGGCAAAGTTGCTGTTGTCTAAGGGGCCAGTCTAATCTCGGCCAATTTTATTTATTTCCGTCACGGTTTTCGGTTTTTCTGTTATAGCCAAGCCATTGCCCCGTATTCAATACCATGTCTAGCATCAATTCACCCTAAATGTGCAATTGAAAACCCACTTTTCCCTTCACTCTTCTTATTGACTCCGAGGAATCAGTTACCTATTGCCTTGTATTCAGTAGATTGGTGGGACATAGTGCATTGGTTACTACTATACAGGGTAGTCCACGAGACCCAATCCCCCCTCCCCCCTCAATTTATTTAACTGTCAGAGTGAAAAAAGTCTGCCAAGATAGGTGTGGCACATAGCTTTCTCGTTTACCATGAATGTATAGATCATTGAACAGGTATAAATGATCTTGAACAATTCCGTAGCGGAATAGAGTAAATCAAGAAGTAGCGTGAAACGTCTTAGTTGGTCAATTAAGAAACAAAATTTGTTTGCGCATGCACGGAATGAAGTATTGATGTGACAAAAATGAAATTGAAGGGAGCTCATCTACAACTAAACCCGCGCATTCCCTGAAAATTTCATCCAGATCGGATGAAATCTGTGGAAATTAAGGTCGTTATAAGGATTTCACATTGGCCCATGCGCAGTAGCTATTAATGATATAATCATGTTGAAATTGATATGGGATGATCAAATCGTCATCCCCAACTATCATCCGAATTTGAGCGAGATCGGACGACTAATGATGCTTGGTAGGATTTATGTTTGCACATGCGCAGAGAGAAGTATTGAGTCAAGAACGATGAAACTGATAGAAGATTGTCTAACCCGCACATTCCCAGAAAATATCATCCAAATCGGATGAACAATGTGGAAAATAAGCTTGTTACAAGGACTTGCACACACACGACAGACAGACAGACATGGAACCAAAGTTGTTCAGAATAGTCTAAAACGTAATATGCGAGTAGGAATTTTGATTGTGAAAAAAATGCTCCCGCATAAAGGTTGACTCGTAAGCAATTCGGACAAACGCTATTCTTTACAATTTTCTTCGTCGATTACACAAAAGACAAGATTGCGCATTTACACATTACGTGTAATTTTTATTAACTTTTTATTTTAATTTATTTTATAAGAACCCATATTTTGTTAAATGTTCGAATTTTACGTAACATTTCATAAAGAAACGGCCCATCTCTCCATTTTTTCCTTTTTTTAGTGCGCACAAATGGGCCCAATTCCGTTCTAAAAGTGCAAAAATTGAGAAATTCTGAGTTTTTGAAGATTATCATATTGCCATATGTACTAATACATGATTTCGGGGTATTTGTTCGTGCTGAACCACTTCATCATGTACATTTATTGATATTTGTTACAAAAACTTGGGAAAACACCGAAAAATTGACCATAATTTTACTTTTCCTCATTCGTTTCCGCACAGCATAAAGCGTACTAAAATGTAGTTTTTGGTGTTTTTCCAGGGTGGTGTGGCGAATTTCAATCAATGGACATCATTACGTGGTTCAGCCCGAAAAAATACCTCAAAATCATGTATGTCATGTGGTAATGTATTTCTTCAAAAAGTATTTCAGAATTTATTTTTGAATGGAATCGCGCGCTTTTAGAGCGGAATTGCGTCTATTTTTGGGCATTAAAAAAATCGTGGGATAGGTCATGTCTTTCACGTCGAATTAAAACCTGCAATAAAAAATGATATCGTGATCACGGTGGTGTTCATGATTCTGTTCTTATAGGGAGCTACAATTTTATTATGTTCGTACACCCTTCTCAATAGCACGAGCTGACATACATACTTATTTTTGAAGCGAAGCTTTTATACGGACGCCCCCCTCCCCCGCTTGGAACGCCCGCCGCTCGGGGAGTCTCCCCGTTAAAATCGTCATTACCCGAGCGTCAGTCATAATCCGAACTGTCCCGAACGATCCCGATTCTACCCGACGCCTCCCCGGTTTTTCTTTCTCTACTCTACAACCGCCAATCATCACTTTCATAGAATATAACAAAGAGAATAATGGTGTAGAAATTACTGAATGTACTTCTGATCTTGATGAACAGGCAGATAATTAAGCATCGTAAATGATTTGGAACTTGTATGTTATATATTGTATATGAGAACTCGTATGCAATAAAACTGAATTAGCGAAAATTGAAGGATGCAAATTAATAAAATTATATGAAATTAATTCCAATTAGAAGAGATTGTTTATGAGTATGAAAATACTAATAATTCTATTCTACGCTTTATGATATAAAGCTTCGCTTCCTTCGGGCGTCCTTAGACGGCCCCATTTATTTTGCGTAAGTTACTTGTAAGAAAAAGTTTCGAATCACTTACCTTTATTGAAGGTTTGTATGGCCTCTGTCGGAAGCCATTGCCTCCAAAAGTGCCCGACGTCTTTGTAGCCCAAGCGTTCTCCGGGAGTTGACCCCGGGTCATTGCGTCCGAGAACGGGAAACACGAAGGCCGAAGGGAACGTGTGAGACAGGAGGTGCGTGAGGTTCTGCAGTGCGTGCACTTGCATGTCTGACGACTTTCCGCTGGCGGTGTTCGACAAGCCATCTCTGTAAAAGATTACACAAAGGCATCAGTCATTCTATTTCCAACCTACAAACCTTCATCCAGAGTATAATAAATCGACGGTAGCCGTACACCGGCCAGTGGTTCCCTCCTCCGCCGCACAGCGGCGCTAGTCTCCCTTTTTATCTCCCTCCTACTGAATGGTGAAGTACTGTGATTGTCTATTGAAACGATAGATGAGTCGAAGCTCATAGATTATGATAACGGTCTCGTGAGATGAAGGTCGTGGGTTCAAATCCTGATAACTAGTAATGTTTTTTTTTTTTTTTTGCTCATACAATTCCCGAAATATACTTCTAAAACGTCATTCTGACCTGCATGACTAATTTGAATTTTAACTAAGAGATTGACTACTTGATGTTATGTATTTTTGAGATGCGAGCTTGCGAGCATCCAGACCAAAAAACTATACACATCATTATGATCTACATGCCCAACTAATCTTCATTTTTACTGAGGGATTGACTGGTACACAATCCCCTCACCAATAAATCTATTCTTTCTTGGCATACGGATAAATCCGTAGATTTACCGGTCGGAGAGATCATACAAGCCCAGACTGATAAAAGGGGAGACTAGTACCGCTGCGCGGAGGAGGAGGGAACCACGGGCAGGTGTACGGCTACCGTCGAGTAGTATAATATAACTTATTTCACTAACGGTTTACTCTTGACGTGACTGGCAAAGGGTTATTCACAGAAATTAGGAGAAGATTATGACGAAGTATTTGCTCCAACTACTAAATAAACCCCTTGTACTACAGTGAGTCTATTTTTAAGAATTTCCGTATTAAAAAATTTACAAATTGCGCCATTTTGATGTAAAACGGTATTTTACGAGTAAAATGGAGAACTTCAAGAAGCTATATAATAACCTGAATGATTTGTGGAAGATGTGTAGGGAGGGTTAGAGTGCAAACTACAAAAGAAATTGTATGGTTTGAAGCAGAATGCAAGGGCACGGGATGAGAAAATTAACCACTTGCTCATTGAAGGAGGGTTTAAAAGAAGTGATGAGATGCCGGTTCGCACACAAGGTTACGTGATGGGAGGTATACTTATGTTGGATACAATGTAGATGACAAATCGCTCCCTAAGACATTCACTGTGATATCAACGTCATTCACTTTGAATAAACGCAATTGCAGTACCTATCGCCTATCCAAACGATTTCAAGTACAGTCAAGTTATCGGTTCACTCCTCTATTTATCTATCGCACCACGACCAGACGAATCATCTGCAGTTGGCATCCTGTCCCCGCGCGTTGAAAGACCAACTGAGAGGGACTGGAATGCAGCAAAAAGAATTCTTGGTTATTGGAAGAGGACAAGTACCTAATACTGCTCTGAGACTTGGATCGGAAGAAAATATTTCTCTCAGCTGTTAAGTCGTCCACAATCGTTCACGAAGGCTGAATTAGTGGCTGTATCAATAGCAACGCATGAGGCCATATTGATCCGTCCTATGATGAAAGACATGGGGTACTCATAAGAAGGTCTGACCTGTTTTTTTCAAAGATAACCACAGCTGCTTCAAGTTTATAAAAAATTATAAGCCTTGCACGAGCATTAAACTGCTAGATGTAGGTACGCAAGTGCTTTGTGAAAAACTTGATCCAGAAGAACGGAGTTTGTTATCCTAAACTATTCTTTTTTTTCGTTTTATTTGGCTTAAGTCATTGACCCTTGTGCCATAAAATTTTAGAAGTACCATTAATTCAATGTAAAAAAAATTCATCTCCAAAACATGATCAATGGTTCTTCAAATGTTTACAAAATAATCTGCGCTATGTTCAACAAGTTTAGAATTTGAAAGTAATAACTTTATCTAGCACTTTTCAAGATTGCAGCAAGATACCGTTCTCAAATGATTCTACTAAGTATCACGGATCGTTCGTCTTCATACCGCATACACTCCATAATGACGTGTTCCATAACTTCATGTACACTAAAATAGGTGCATAGTTCGCTTAACCGAAGACAACGAGAACAATATTCTAGTGAAGCTCCTAGTTCGTGAGAAATTCCAGGAACTTTTGACCAATATCGGCCATTTCAACAGATGATGTTGAGAGGGGATGTTACACTGTACGAGAAAATCACCGTGTCCTAGTTTATTATATTTAGCAGTGTATGGTTACTGTGTTATTACATGAAAATTTTCTAAACTGAAAAATTCTCTTTTCTCTAAAATATACAACACATATTCTATCTTTAAACATATAGGTACCTAATTCCATCTTTCATTCATAATGATGGACTGTACCTATACTCAAGTACCTATACAATTCCTATGAATATGCCAGATATATTATCAATACCGATTGTGCAAACCTAATGTACCTAACAGAAGTGGGTGAATTCGACCAAATCTACCTCCCTTCACTTTTCCTTATTTGCTATCTTCTCCAAGAAAGCCTCACTAGTTCGCCTATTGTGGTTTTCATTGTCTCGGGGTACAGGCGTTCGAGAAATTGACACGAATAACACGGACGGCGAGGTCCGGGAGAGCACTAGGTTTGTGTCCCATTGTGGCTCGGCTGCCATTCGAAACCTTATGTGAACAATGTCGACTCGATTGCTCTTGTGTGAGCTCTTCGGAACAAAGAGAGGGTTAAGACCTCTCCAATCGAATGCAGCGTATTGTTCGACTTTCGAAAAAGACATGACGGCTTTTTCAAATTGGGTCATGTCGCTACCGACCACGTAGGTACGTGAAGAGTGTCTCTGTATACTAAGTATTTCCCATTTGATCCCCGTAAATTGTTGTTCTCTAATTCAAAAAGTTCCAGTCATGCAACATGATCGGATAAGCAAACTTTTCTAACTATATTATTAGGTTATATTGCCTTAAATTACCTATTTTGAAATTTCAGCACTTTGAGTGCAAATAAATTGTTAACTACCGGATTTATGAGGTAAAAAAAAAACTCGTATAACATAGTTTTCTAGAATATCAAAAAATATTATGGATTTTTAGGTTTTTGCCGTTTTATCCATTTTCAGCCAATTTTAACGAAATTTGCCGATTCTAAACGATAAGTCGTCGGTTATTTCAGTCGAAGTACCACCCCCACAAAGTCTCGCTTTTATTCCTACGAGCTCGAAACTATCGCTGCAGGCAAGGCAATAAAGTTTTAGGAAGGTAATGTAACCATCAAACCGCATTTATTATACATGGCTGTTACTCACTACATGTGAACTCTTACCTATCCTAGGGGCAACTAATCATAGTACACTTTGTGACCACTAGGGTCAAGGGTAGACCCTCACAGGTTGGCCTCTTATTGGCTCAAATAACGAGCCCTTAGATTGGACACCAGGAAATCTACCTGTCTTCCTTCTGAGGTATAAATAGGGCTTACCAAGCCCCATGTAACCATCTCTGAATAAACATCGCTACGTGTTACAACAGTACAAGATTCTTTCATTTACCTCAGAAGCTACAATATTAACGATATCATCCAATTTGTGCCAAGCACACGCCTAGGGATCACAGCATACCACTTGTTATCCTAATCACCACCTTTACAGTACAACCACTCCCTAACGGTTTGGCCGATTTTCGTTATTGACATTTTATGTCTATGGCACATAAACTATAAAAACATCACGGAAAATTGCTCACGAAAATATTCTGATGATTTCCGCTTACAACCGAGTCGTTGCTAGGGAAATGGTACTTCATCGTTTTTCATCCAACAAAATTCGTTGACCATTCGTTCGAAAGCTCTCGATTTATCCAACCATATTATGTTAACTACTGCGAAGTGCGTGGCCAACAAGCTGAGTTATGAGCATGGTTATTTGAATAATTGTGTACACTCAGGTGATCATTCTCAATAATTGATAGTGTGTACGTGATTGCAACCGCTTGTTAATTTCTGATGATTTCATTGAGCTGGTGTTTCGATGATTTGATTCATAGCAGGTGATCCGAATATTGCGAGAACGGTTTGATTTTTGAAGCAAATCATTTTAATAAGTAATTTCTATGCTTTACACTCTAGGAAGCTGTAATTTCCGTAAGTAGCCTCTTTAGGACATTTACTTCACGAAGTCCGGTCCGGATCAGCTGAGTGGCTCTTAGAACTTGCATACGAGTCTGCAACATATATGAGTCTGCAACTAAAGACATAAAATGTCCCAATGTGTTGCAGACTCGTGTTTATTCAAATCACAACAATTCATAGGAGATATAACTCCGTTCCTAGGAGATATAACTCCATCAATTGTCATCCAATTGAAATAGTTCACCGCTGCAGATCTTGGTTTATGTGAAAAACATACGCTGCTTAAGCCTTCTTTTCAATACTCTTCATCTTTTCCACAGGAAATATGACTCATTTGTGTCTTTCAAACAGAAAGAAGATCATATAAATGTTTGTTGTTGGTTACAAGCGAATACTAAATCGTCTGAAATGAGTAAGTCGTTAGAATGACAAATAATGAAGTAAAAACCCGTTTTCCTCTTCATCCCTCTTTCGTTGAACGTCTCGATTCAATTAAAAAACCCGAGAGAATCACGAACGACAGCCCATTTTTTTCCCGTCTTGAGGCTTAAAACGGCCGACTGAACCGGACGGAACATTAAAGAAAACGTTTTCTCTAAACCGACCGCGGTTGACGCTCCGGATAAATTGAAGTCATCCGAGGAAAATGATAGAGCTTCGGATAGATTCGGTTGATCGATGCGGATCCGTTAGAGTTTTATCCCTCACAGTACATCACAGGGGCCGACTAATGGATAGGATTTTTACCGACAAATGTTATGTTGGCGGTTAGCGGAAGGGTGGGGTTATAAATGGTAGCGAGGGAGCGGATGGCTTATTTTTCGTCCCCCACTCGCTTAATGCGGTCACATATTCACGGGCCTACGCTCCCTTCCTCTCGCCAATATTGTCGCTGATTATGACTGTATGTGACAAGAGATGCGCAAAATATGCAGTTCTTGTCAAATTTTGCGTGTGGTTTCCAGATCAGCAGCAATTGCTTTTCCATATTAATAAATTGTTTCAAATAAAAGTGGTGGTGGTTAGGGGGGGGGGGAGGTGTAATGAATGCCCGTAGATAGGATGGTACTCGAAATATATGAATAGCTGTAGACGATGATGCCAAGACGAATAGTAATAGTCGATTCTACCTACTCAGGAACGTGCTAATTTTAGATTGCTTGGAAAAAATGAGCTGAAAGGAGAGTTGAAGGATCTTTTTTATCATACGACCGCATAGATCGAATAATTTTCTATAGAAGTTGTGTGATAAGTTTTTGGTATTCATTGCTTTGTTCATAAAATAAATTACCAATAGACCATTGAGAAAGTATTGTTCCCAGTTGAGAAAGGTATCGTTTCCAGTTTGAGAGGGTATGGTTTGTTGTTGATGGAAGAACGTATTACTTCCTTATCTTATCAGCTAATCCGAGTTGCTCGCCGTGCGTTGACCATCAGTGTCCAGTTACTGCTTCAAGGTTCAAAAATACCTCCTGAACTGGTATATTTGACATTTATTTCATTAACAAAGCAATATTTAGCAAAAACTAGTCGCACAACGTCTATAGAAAGTTGTTCGAGCTATGCGGTTGTATAATGAAAAACCGTTTTTAATACAGTGTATTTCTATCTCCCTCTCTCTCTCTCTCTCTCTCTCTCTCTCTCTTTTTTTTTTTTTCCAAACCAAACCTTTTATATCATGAATAATTTCATCAATTGCGGTAAGAAAAAATAGGTAGGTACTTTAATATTGTTCCGCTTCTATACTTAGAAAATTGATTTCCGGTCATATACTTAGTAGAAAAAACCGTAGGCGGTCGTATAATAGGAAAGACCCGAGTTGAGTAGAGCCTCACACATCAGCTCACTGAGGAGTGAGGTTAGGATTTGTGGTGGAAACTCAGATAAGTATTAGGTAAAATTCCAGTAGCTAGACACAAGCAGGTATGAGTGCATGGAGATTTACAGCACCAAACAGACTGCTGGTTGGTATATCTAATTTTGAGTAGACGCCGGCTACTGGCGTGCACAGCACGCTCTGTAAGTTATTATTCATCCTATGATGCTTGCGATTGGGGTATAAGCACATCATTTTATTTTTTTCAGTAATAATTTTAAAAACTTAATCTGTATAGAATAGTAAAAGCATCACGATGTATTGCTGTTACCCCTTGCAATCACCCCCTTCGGTCATGAAATTTGAAAGTCATGCGCTCCATAACTTCTTAGATCGAATTCATCTCATAGATCATAGACCGAGCTGTAGGGGTTGAACCCTTTAGTAAGGTGCGAATCGCAATGTTCTGATGATTTACTATTTACGGGTTTCATTAATTAAATGCCAATAATTGGCGTAGAAGGGCCATTTAATACAGAAATTCCTTTTTGTAATAATTTGCAGCGTTTTTCCCCCTTCATGCTGTTAAATGAAAGTAAACTGTATCCCATGAAGTTTGGTATAAACTGAGATATCCTGCGATCAGTTGTTATTTATCTAGGGTGAGCATGGAATATCCTCCCAACCAAAATGTATCCGTGCCGGGTAGATCTTGGTCGGATCTTGAAAAGCGGTAAAAAACAAATTCATTTTAGTCATCCGAATTTTTCAAAATTGCTTAAGTACCCTTTCGCACGAAACCAAGAAAATCTCCTCACTTGTAGACGGAATAGGTTTAGCCATTTGGCGGTGCATAGCGCGGACACACAGACATTCAGACGGAATTTTATTCTTATAATATTATGAAATTCTTATCCCAAACTCATATGATTGGTTTTCCGTTAAAAAATGATAGACTCAAAATTAATAATTAGAATGAGATCACCAGGAGCGACCAGCACCAACCACCAGTATCAACTGTTCGGAACTACGCCATAAGTACGATAAGAAAAAATTATCAACACGACTAAGAATCGCAAATCTATTTTTAAAGGCAAGAGTAGGCTAAAATCAGCTGAGCCCTGTAAATCCTATTCGGCGTTCACGATCAATCTGTCGATGGCGGTGTTATTTACGTCAGCCCAAATGGAAACATTATTTTTGAGTGCATTATTTCAATTCTAGTTAGAAGTATTACCTACATTCAGTACCTATTGGTTTGTTATGAAGGTATGGGATAAATTACGAAAAGAAACTGATCCATGCAAGAGAAAAAAAGAATAATAATAATAAACCGTTGTTTAATAATTTGCAGCATGTTTCCTACGAGTATATTGCTTTGCTTTCAAGTATGCGGTGAGATGAGCTAAATACCTTATTTTCGTTAAAACGCGGCACGGTTTATTAATCACAGCGCAGTTTTGATAGGGGTATAAAGTTGAGCTAAGCCTACCCTTGTTAACGTCGAGCTACTTACGCTGTCGCCGCATTTTCGAGCGGCGAAGAAAGTATGTGTAGCCCTACACCAGCTAAATTCAGCCTCATGGGAATACTCATCGTATTTGTATTTGAATAATCTTAAAATCCTACCATATATATCCAATATAAGTTGGGAAGGGGGGGGGGGGGGGGCAAGGAGGCAGCTGCTAGGTGGAATGGAAATGATTTCACAGATCTACTAAAATAATGATCATCTTTACGCACCTCAAAACATTAACATTTCCCCTACCTAATGACTTTACCACATTTACACTTTACCATAAAACTTTGGCCTGTCATCAATAATTCATTTGGTCTTAAGTGAATTCATTAATTATTCATTTGGAAAAAAACTGGCTTTTGGTGTATGTGCTGTATATTTGAACAGGGATTGATAATCCCAACTTCAGATTTTAAGAAGTATTCTTCTGGAATGGAAACCATATATTCGTTACCGGAAAAGAACACAATTATTATTATATTCCGCGTATATTTCTCCCTCGAGCATTTCATCTTAATGATCCCAAGTAGCATCAACAAATATAATGGTGTAATAAACTGGGTATCCGTATTAAAGACTGGACCTTTCAAAACATAAGCCTTTTCTCCCTTGTTAAGATAAGTGTAATCATTTCGCATTTTTGGTTTATTATTTTCAATAATGAACCTTTGTAATCGACAAAGAGAAAGAAATTTAACACCCCCTGAAAATTTTTTGGTTTACGTTTCAAGATGTGTAGAATCCAAAAATCAAATAAAAAATCCATCCGTCCACTGTACGCGGCTTTTTTCTGAAATTGATAGACCAAACTTCATGAAACTCGCGTTAAAAATCGCATTCGGGGTCTAGATGGTCCTAAGAGCTAGGCAACAGTTTTTGTCAACCCTAGAAAGAAGCGCTAAGGGGCTAAACATTCAAAAATCTAGATCTCAAAAATATTAAGGGTAACAGTAATGATTTCTGCTTGTCAACGATAAATGTGATCCCAAAGAATTGATTGAAACCACCCGCAACGCTGCACGTTGAACGATTCGTTTTCCCTGAAGGTTCTATAACATCTAAAAACACCTTTGAATTGCTAAGAGCGATTTCGATTTCTTATTAACGAAGCTAGCCTATAGGATATAACTTCAGAGGGACGTCCTAAAAACCATCAGTCCGCCGTACTCCATCCGCTGTCCACCGTCCTATGCTTTTATCCGAAACTACTGAACCGAGCTTTATAAAATTGGGCTCAAAATTCATTGGCCGAGGATGTACCAGTAACATCGGCATCAATTTCGCTCAAACCTAAACGGTAGAATTTGGGGACTGAAATATTACAAAATCGGGATCTCGAAAACATTCATAGTAACGTAATATTTTTTTGGTTGTCACTCATGTCACTTATAGATTCCCCAAAGAATTGAATGAAATCATCCGGAAAGCTGTAGCGTTGGAAGCTGTGGATACGTCTAGTCACCGCACCGTCATCGAGCCGCAACTGCAACTTTTATTTTATATAACATGTAACAGCTATCGAAAACTGTGACGGTGATCCGTTCAATGGAACGGCGTGCTCGTTGTCACCCCCAACGTGCACGGGTCCGCTTGCTCTTAATCGTTGTTAAACCTTCAGAACGGTGAGTCTACCTCTCTCTTCCAATTGCGTTAATAGCGATTAATATTATATAAACTCCCATTGTTTATACTAATACCTAATCCACTGCTATCACGCATACCTCTCTCTTCCCTGCGGTAGGTATTTATTTCATCTTTAAAAGAAGTGGAGATAAAAAACTAATCAACCGACAGGTTGGATAGAAAAAACCCCCTGATTACCTTTCTTTTGGAGCGACATAAAGAAAAGCGCAATAAATTATCCCAGTGATTGAAATCTTGTTCTACTTATTCCACCTGAGTCCCAAAATTCCATCGGAAGATAAGAATAAACTATAGAAGCCCAAGAATTTTGATCAAAACAATCGGTAGATTGTAACAAGCATTTCCAGACCAAATACAACTTTTTCCAGACCAAATTAAACTTTTTCCAAACCAAACTAGGTTTGGAAAAAGTTTAATTTGGGATGAAAAAGGTTGTATTCGGTCTGGAAAAAGTTTAATTTGGTTTGAAAAAAGTTTAATGTGGTCTGCAAATGCTATACCTACCTAACTAATTTCCGGTTCGTGGGTCAGCCGTGGTAAATCCCTACTTGGAAATGGAAAGTGTGTTATTTATTTAGATTAATTTCTTTTTCAGTAGCTGTCTACACTATACCTAGGCAGATATACTCGTATTTATATACCCTCAAAATGATTCGTTTAATAGATATTATAGATAATTATTATAGTTTCTAATATAGCTACTAATTATTATAGACAGGTGTTCGGCGTAGAAGTTTCACCATACAGAAATAATAAACCTTTGTGTGATAATTAGCAGCGTTTTTTCATGTTTTTAATCATATGCCACAAACAAATACGGCCGTTAATAATTTAGGTTACGGTGTTATTGGGATAGATGGGACATAAGGCTTAGTAGCTCGCAAAGTCATTGGTCTTTCCGATCTCGTAATTATGAGTTCTGAAGAGCCACTGAACTCTCTGGGTTTGGTCGGACACGTAGTTCGTAACCGTTCGTAACTGGACACGCCCACTTTTGGCTGTTCGGACAACGCGAGAACCAATTCTGGAAGCAGTTCGTTGTACGGAGGTACGAGTTTGTTACCGTTACGAACCAGTTCGAATAGTTCTATCTTTTTTCCAGAACTCTAGCCATGCGCAATAAACAATCTTGGCCCTGCCTCACGAGCTCGCACCTCCCGCGTACTTTCAAATATTATTTTGTTGTCGTATTATCGGTTGTCGAGTCCCCATCGTTGATCTCTTCTTTTTATTTTTGTCATCAGCTTACTTACCTTCTATGTATATTAGCCCTATTCGATCCTTGTTGATCATTCATCAGTGGCATAGCTAAGTCGTTTCTTATGGAGGGCAACAGTCAATTTAATTTTATTTTATAGTTGTGGTATTAATTTCCAGTAGGTAATTGTTATTAAATATACGAAGACTGTAGGCGTATTTGTACTTTTGCTTTATTTTAGCTGGGATTTTTATACGGGTTTTGTGCTATCCCATCCATCATGAATTAATGAAAGAATGCGGGAAACTATTGTGGATCGAACAACCAAGCTTGATCAAGTACCTACCTAGATAGTGAAATGTAGGGGAATTTTGGTGAATACTGAACAAGGGATATTTTTTTGGGAAAAATCGCATATGGGCTAGCCAGAGAAGGTAGTGGGGAACATCTTGATTTGTTGATTTCAGTTTGCACTGATTGCAGTAGGTATCTATCCACATTTCCTTTTCTTGTCTTACAATTAAGGTACACGCCATGTTGCTCTTACACAAACAAACATAATAAGACTATCTCTATTCCAAAGAGCGTCTAAAATTACTAGGCAACCGGATTCGTATAATACGAATCACATTCTCCAATAAAGGTGATATATAGGTACCTACTGACGTTAGACGTGTACAGTTATTAATTTTGATTGTATCCATACAACGAACTGCTGCATCCTCTATCCTCAAACTACGCCACTGTTAAGTATTCATCATCGTGGATTGTTCAAGTGAACCCCATCAGCGATGATGAAGTTGGACTTCTTTCAGGAATGAGGATGCGTCCGAAAAACGAAAATTGTAAGGAAACAGTGGCGAGTTACAATCAAAGTGGAGTTTCTGGAACACAGAGAGGGTGAGAGGATGTCGGAGGTAATCACTTCCGAACAAGTCAAAATGGCGTTCAGACTGGGAGTTCAGAACTAAGAGTTCAGAACGGTTCACATCCCCTCCCTTTGCAATTCGATTCCGAACTAGATGAATTCCGAACTGGCTCAGAACTACGTGTCGGAACAAACCTTCTGATATTTATTTTCCAGCATCCCAGACCTCTAAAAACATTCGTCCCAATATATCCGTAACTCTATAAAAGGACATCTTTGCTTCGAATAGGGCACACGTATTGTTAACAGTTAATGTACACGAGGATTCTTTATAGTTCTTTAATAATTTAGCCTGTAGCTCAGCTGTAATAGCGGATTTTCGTGGTAAATGGAGTATTATAATAGCTCCAAAAATTTTAAAATAAAATTTTCTTAAAATTTTTTTTCATGAAAATCGGTTTTGAGGCGTTTTGAAACGACTCCTGAAGTTTGGGCCTTTTTATATGTAGGTAATAATGTGAATGTGTCAATCCAGACGATAAATCTTCCTAGGATTGAGACAAAATTCTGTTCTAGCACTGAAATATTCAAGGTTGCCAAGAGAAACTATATTTTTGTTGGCTAGCACTTTTGATAACAATAATTCGGTCAAACTCTAGAAAAAGTGCTTAAAAAAATAAATAAATAAAATTGATAATCGTTATTTTTATCATTTTTTTAATTAAATTTTTTTTTTAGCAGAAATTTAGTTGAAAGAAGTTTATTAGTAATGAACTAGACCATTACGAATTGAATGCATAAAATTATACTGACAGTTTTACTTAAATTTAATCAATATTTGCTAAAAAAATCTATAAAAACTGCCAATAAAGCTATAAATCTCAATTTCAATATTATTTGGAACGGTTTTGTTTACTATTAAGTTGGTAGTTAGAAATTTCATTTCACTTAGAGTGCTCAAATTTCAAAACAATGTAAAGTTATAAATAATTAATCTTTAATTTAATGGTTTAAGCCGCACCTCATCCAAAAGTCATTAGCGGCATCGAACAAGGTGTCCAAAGGGGCACTGCAAGTGGCAGGATTCTAAGGGGGGCCAACCAAATAGGAGGGGGAAAAACAAGGGGTACAGTGATGACCACTGTTCCGCCCCTGAAGTGAATGAAAAACCTCAAAAATAAAATAATGCAACTAAGTTATAAAATAATATTTTAAGTATAAGTACAATAATTAGGTAAGGTTATAATATATGATAATTTACGAAAATTTGCTCAGATGATCAAGCTGCATGACTGGAACATTTATTTTCAGGGCGGTTAATTAGTAATAACTAATAAATTGCGATTTCCTCAATGAGTGGAGAATTTTCGCTGTGGGATGAAAACTAACGGTATTACGTTTTTCATAGAACGACATATTTGTAAGCGGAAATCATGGTTATTTTCGTCAAACCGTGATAATTTTGATGTCGTGACCAAAATTTAGGAATGACGACCAGAGCAAAGGCATATAAATATGAATTAACCCAATGTGTACATAGCATTTCCAAATTGAGTTAACGGTTTTCCATATTAAATAACTGTATCCATTTCCAATTAACGGTTTTACAAATTGAATCAACGGTTTTGAGGGCCACATTAAAAATCCATCATCTATCCAGGTTATCCATTGGGGAAAAAATAAAAGAAAAAAAAATATAGAAAGGCAATTTAGGTACTGTCAAAAATTTTAACCAGAAATATGCTGCAAATATATATATATATATATATATATATATATATATATATATATATATATATATATATATATATATATATACTTTTGGTGATGGAGATGACTAGTCCAATATATAAACTTTGGTTTTGGTGAATGACCAAAACTAGTCTGGGTGTGGATATTTTTTTATTTAGTGCGACGTTTCGGTCAGGATCTGTCCCTAATCATGCAGATATAGTTGTACAGGTGTTGTTTCAGTTTGAAAACAAACAGTGATCCGTGAGATGGTAAATTTAAATTATATTAGTGCTTCTAGAAGTAGTCATCACAACAAACACTTTTGCACAATCACAAGAAATCTGTTACAAATGTGTAGCCTATAGCCTACACATTCAGTTTGTTTTCAAACTGAAACAACAGCTGTACAACTATATCTGCATGATTAGGGTCCTGACCGAAACGTCGCACTAAATAAAAAAATATCAACACCCAGACTGGTTTTGGTCATTCACCAAACCCGAAGTTTATATATATATATATATATATATATATCCACAACCAACCCAAGACAAAAGAAGTTTTCCCTATACATACTTCTTTTATCTTGGGTTGATTGTGGATAGATACCTATATATTATATATTTCCGCGAAAATTCTGGTTTTTTTTTCTACAACACATTGATATTTTTGACAATTTATAGATTTTCTTTCATTTTTCCCTCCCAATGGATATAATATGGATAGATGATGAATTTGTAGTTTGACCCACAAAACTGTTTATTTGAAATGGAAAGGTGTTAAATTTGCATAGAAAACTGTTAATTTGATATGAAAAACCGTTAATTTGATATGGAAAACCGTTAAATTGATGTGGAAAACCATTAATTCAATTTGGAAATGCTATAATAATGTTTATAGGGGTCTGTGGTCCGAAATGATTTGATGGAAAATTGTCTAGTGTTTAATTCAATCTGCGGCAAGGGAGCCGTGGTTAGTTGAGGGTCCGAAAATCGGTGACACGAATGAGGTTTGTGGTGGAAACAATGTCATATCGCCAACACATAGCAGCTCATTAGCTCCACAATTCATCCCCCCTTCCACAGCTGGGTGGCCCCGACCACAAATCACCACAGCGTCGAGGCTAATACTATCAATCAATGGGGATGCGGGGGATAACGGAAGGAGCCTGACCTCACCTGAGAGCTCGATCGGAAAGTCCTTCGGTCCGCCGGCTCTCGAGGGCTTCGCCTCATCCGATAAACTCGAGAGCGTCATCGCGATAATCCGACTGGCAGGTTGTCAATGGCACTAACGTCCACTATACCAATATAGGGAGTTAATTAATCAAACGCCGCTACAGAATTTCTAGCGTACCGAATCGGCTTAATCCGCCCGGCACACGCGTAATTACCGCTCGCCTGTTCGATAAATGATGGAAAAGGACACTTCTGGGATCGCCGAATGTAATTGGATCCTGGTCATCGAAAATGTAAAGAGCTGGTTCATGTACGCTAAACAAACACAGTTTTTGCCATTGGAGATACATTCTGATCGATGCAGGGTTGACACAGTTGGGAGGTCCGAATTAGCGTTCGAATACCTCTCATGGAATGTTAGTGAAAATTTTTTTAGAGAACCCGCGAGAGGAATAGCATTCACCAATAGCGATGATTCATCCATTCAAGCAATAGCATTACCTATTTCAACATCAATGATTGAAAAGTAGTACAATAAAGTTAAAAAAGATAATAATAATAATATTCTGATGCCGCTAATGACCCTTGAGGTTGAGATGCGGCTTAAACCTTAATTAAAATAATAATAATAATAATAATAAAAATAATAATAATAATAGTAATAATAATAAAATAATGTTCTGAGACACAGCAGGAAAAGTAAATTGGACAAAATTTTGCGCAAATTTTTTTTTTTTTTTTTTTTACTGTAGATAGTCACATGGTAGCGAGCTCTGCTACCATGTGACGATATACCGTTTGTCGTGATCAAAATTCTTGGGCTTCTATAGTATATTTCAATCTTTTGATGTAATTTTGGGACTCAGGTGAAATCAGTAGAACAAGATTCCAATCACTGGGATAATTTATTACGCTTTTCTTTATGTCATTCCAAAAGAAAAGTAATCAGGGGTGTTTTCTATTTAGCCTATCGGTTGATTAGGTTCTTATATTCACTTCTTTTAAATATGAAAGAAATACCGAAGAAAAGAGAGAGGTATGCGGGATAGCAATGAATTAGGTATTAGTATAAACAATGGGAGTTTATATAATATTAATTGCTATTATCCCAAGTGGAAGAGAGAGTCACCGTTCTGAAGGTTGAACAACGGTTAAGAGCAAGCAGACCCGTGCACGATGGGGGTACCAACGGACACGCCGTTCCATTGAACGAATCTCCGTAACAGTTTTCGATAGCTATTACAGCCTATTTCCCTCCTGATTGAGATGATGATTGTTGGATGATACAATACTCCCATTATTAGTTGCGCCAGTGATATTTACTATGAACTCCAACACATTTTAGAGTCCACTGTTCGTTCCTTCCTTATGGTTTGATTTATTGATGAAAATCCCGTGACTGGCCTTTTCTAGAGCGAAAACCCGCACCTCGGCGTCAGATAGGACTATTTTATTAGTATCTATGTACATTCGAATTGCGACACTCCAGATAAGAATTTTAGGACTCGTGGCGTCTGATACGATTTTGGAATCAGTGGCAGAAACGATTTGTCTTCCTAATATTTTGATCGTACGAATGTGTTTTTTCTTGTCAGATCAGATACGGGTTTTGGAAGTTGGCAATCACGATTTTTTATCCTAGTATCCTGCATATACGAGAAAATAATTTTTTTTCTTGCCACGTAGAGCGGTACCAATTTTGGACAAGAAAGAAGGTAGCAATCTTATTGCTAAACAAAAATTCGTATGTGCACCAGATACGAGGAAATCGCCTAGTAAATATGTTCTACATCTTTTTTCACCATTTTCTGACCAAAATAATGTTTTTCCACTCACACCAAGCGATTCAACGAGAAATTTATTTTGGAATGAGTGGTTTTGTAACTCGAGACAACGTGAAATAGAGCTAATATCAGGAGTTTCTACTCAAAACCTAGAGACGCATTTTCCCAAAAGTAGGATTTGGTCTGATACGGGATCTATTGTTAGTACGGCAGTACTATACTCTGCTGTTCTTCTTTTTAGCGACCGTTTACCTATTATATCGCACCAATAAATGAAATACTCCTCTATATGAACTCTATAAGAATATGATATAACATTTCACAGACCGCACGACGTTTGGGGAGCTCTCTCCGTCAATTAATTAGTGATATATGCGTCCCCAGAGTTGGACGAGTTACTCTCTGAGCCCCTGTTCTCGGAAGTCTCCCCTGCCCCCTTTTATTCACAATTAAAAGAGAATGAAAAATGTTGATGAATAAAATACCCCAAACGGGACCATTGCGGTTTTTTTTTTCTTTTTTTTTATTCGAGAAAAGAGAAAGCGAGAAAGAGAGGCTTTTTTACGTATAGAAGTGACGGGGTGAGGGGTTGTAGCCTCAAATAAATCTCCAACGCACAATTTTAAATGTATGGCTAAAAGCTTAGTCGTTTCCGTTTTTTATTCTTCCTTTCGGAACGTTAATTGCTCCCTCGCAAGTCACTCTCGGGTACTCCGGGAAAGGAATCCCTCGGCGGATTCTTAATGTAGATTTACCACAATGCCATTCTCTTTCCAACCCTTCACAGCTCGCAATACCTATTTACACAGTTTAATTTGAATAACGGAAAGGGTCATGAAATTAATTCATTTTACATGTACCTATTGAACTTCACAGGTTTACCAGTGATTTTATGTGTAAATATTTGAAAATTGGAGTACTTAAAGTTATACACCTGCCAGCATTCAAATTAGCATCACCTAACAACACGTGTTAAACTAAACCCGGTAATGACATCGTAGGAATCTCTCCAGTTACTTTCGTAATCAACACGGCTCTTTTTCTAGGAATCATTCTCTCGCAGAGTTCGTCAAAAAGATGTTACGACTAATAACTGCAACTAAATTAATTACTAGAATATCGAATAATAACTACAACTAATTATTTATCTATCGGTTATTATGTTTAGAGTAACTAATCCAGTTATTCGATTTGTTACGACTAGTAAATACACTTATTTAGTTGCAAAATGTAGTTACATAATTTAGTAACTAATTACCAGTTATTTTTTAGTCCTATTTCGCGTGAATACTAACTAATTACTAAATTTAATTCCAAATTTAACTGCAAGTGACGAAAACATTGTTTCCACTCTCGGAAGATGACATGGATGTGATGAGCTAAGTGTAATGAGTCTATTTTTCAATTTTCAGCATGCACATTGATTAGCCATGGTTCTACACTCTGGAAACGACAGGAAAGTTCCCGTCATACAGCATCATTGTTTGTGCGAGTTGCTCGGAATCAACATGTGGTTCAAAGAAACTTTCTAGAATCTGCATGGACATGAATACTTTTAAGAATTCTGTATATAGAAAACCAAAGATTTTATTGTACTTAGGTGAATTTAAATACAAACACACACACAGACATACACACAGACACCATCCAGATGTACTTTCGCAAAATATTTAGTTATATCATACATGAGGCTGAACATTTTTCGTTCTATTGTTCCCAATAATTGTTGAATGGTTGTGATAATTAATGTGTTGTCATCTGTGTACCCCATCACTTTGTGGCTAGGCATGATTGTTGCTAGAACATGCTTTATAACGAGAATAAACGTGGACTTACCCTGTCCATAGCACGAACTCAATATTGTCCCCGTGTTTCGCTCGCATCGCCCTCGCCGCTGACTCGACGAGGGCCCATGGAGAATCGCAGTTGTAGTCACCAAATCTTCCTGGCCTTCTGTGAGGCAGACCCTCGCTGTTATGCGTCCGCCAGCAATCTGTGGAACTCATTCGGGATTGGTAAACATGGATTTCATGAGTACTAGCACTATTAATAACCATAGTGGTATTACCTAACTACCTACAGTAGGTACATAGTAAGATAAATAATTAAGATGGTGGTGGTCTAAAATGAGATGGCTCTGATTAATTTTTTAGACATTCTGTTACTATGAGTATTTACTGTTGTTATTTTTTTAAATCCTAGAACCAAAACTTTCCCACTTTTTCATGAGATCTAAATGGTTGACAAAAACAAGTTTTTTGGGGGGTGCGTGTGTGTGTGAGTGTGTGAGGGGGTCGGGGGGGGGGGGGGGGGGGGGGAGCGTTTTCGGGGTGCCTTTTCCTAAGTTCTAAGCAAATAACAATCAGGTTTCGTGTCCGTCCGTCCTTCTGTCAGTCCACATTTCAATTAAATTTTCAATAATATTGTAGGCTTAGCCCTGAATGGTGCCCTATTAGTTTCATAATGATTGAATCAGTAATACGCTCTCCTCATGCTTGAACGTAATTTTCTTGTGATAGTCATAAGTCCGTCAATGTTGAACAGATTTTAGCCAGGTTTTCAGGGACGATGCGGGAAAGGTCCCTTGAGGTTCCTTACGACATTTATCATGAGTGAATCAGTGGTACACTACGCATGCGCGAGCGTTTTTCTTTTTATAATTTGTTGCCACAGCCATAACTTCCACAATTTTGATCGGATCTCAATGAAATGTTCAGGAATAGTGTGGATTTAGTCCTAGATGGTCCCCTATCAGTTTCGTCATGATTGAACCAGCGGTACGATCAGCGTATGCGTGAAAGTAATTTTCTTGATGAAGTCACGTTGAAGCCACGAGGAAGCTTTTATACCATGTCCTTCTTGTTTTGTATTTTGTTACATGTATTCAAATGTGTGGCAAATCAGACATGTAATAGGTAAGTACATTGCAGTAAGTACCTGCCTATTATTTTTGTCATGTTGCAGGGGTCTTTTTTATAATAAATAATTTATATTACTCATAAGAGGAAAACGGTGAGGCAAGATATCTATAGTGGAAGACATGTCAGCAACCATATTCATAAGGAAAACAACTCCCTAGCGCTCCTAGCGGCGGACCGTGTTAATTCAGAGCCCCATTGGGAGCCACAAATTAATGTGGAGTATGATTCTAACCTCCGAGTCCTACTTAGTTGAGCCTACTAAACAATATTTTTTGTGATGAATAAAAGTTGAACTACCCTCTTCATAACTAAGTGTTACTCATATGTGTTAACTCCTGCAATCCTAAATCAAAATTCATCTGTAGTTGTTGAGGTGCAGATATCGTAGTGGAGATATATTCACCGGGGCACACTGGAACCCAGCCTATTATATTTCCAATTATAAAGGCACTCGTATCTATTAGTGTCATGGATTATTTATTTTACAAAACTGTTCCCACGATGAAAACGAATTGTGGGATTTACTTTGAGAAACTTCCTCCTCTCTCCAATGCTACCTGCTGTAAATCTCTCCGAGCAACTGTCACCCAGCTCTAGTTTGAACAACGATAGCTTTTTACCTCTTGTGAAATTCGGCCATAAATTCATTAGCCCCCCTTCAGTCCATGCGGGAGGGAAGCCAAACGAAATGCGACGGTTCACCCCAACGATGACGCCTTTGCTCGAGTGTCCCCAGCCCCATTGTGAAATATACCTCGCAGGCACTCGTTTCGATTTGCAACCCCTATGTCGCAGATAGGCCGACCCAACCCCCCTTTTCACACACATTTTCCACTTTCTCTCCCACCAGATAAATCCGCTCTTCAACGTTACGTGGTTCAATTATTCCACTTTTTTTGTTCTGCTCTCCATTTTTTCCGGGGCTTCTTTTATTTTTCAACTCCCTCTTCTGCATAATCCATTTCGAAACACCGTCAACTTTTTTTTTTCTATCCACTCTCATTCAACGCATCGTTCGTTCAACTTGGTGACAAATGGCACATGCCAACGGATTTTTTCTCAGGTCATTCGAAAATTAGGTCATTCGCCATTGTCACCTTTTGTCGTGCTAGACTTCACCATCGGGTGTTTGTATAATTCCAACGTCGCGCAATGATCCGGGCATGTGTAAGAAGTCAAAATATCAGTAACTAATTATTCTTGAAATGAGAGCACTAATGTATCGCCAGATAGCCCTAAGAAACAATTCAACAGGTTATTTTCCCTAACAAGTCGCGTACAGATGCCTGAGGGCTGATTCCGAGGTATGCCCACAGTTCTTTTGGCCTCAGATGTAAACATAATGCAGACTACCGTTTCAGTTGGAGTGTATCCATTAGCTAAGGAAACAAGAATCGGGATGAACCTTCAGTTTCTCAGAATATGAGCAAAGGTATGTAGCTCCATCTAGATTATAAAATACTTTTAAAGTAATGGGATTGATCCAAGCTAAGCAATAGTATAGAGAACAAAGATATTTTCGAAATTATGGCGCATTCCGTAACTTAACAAGTGAATTTCTGAAAAAGATCTTAAAAAAAAAAAAAAAAAATCCAGCCCGGGTTCTTACTAGGAATCTTATGATAGCAGGAACTGAGAGAGCTTGAGATACCTTGTCCTTTGAAATATCTGTTAATGATTATTTCTTTCCCCCAAAAGTGCAAAAACCTTTGCTATCCTCAAGGAGGTACAGAGTGCCAACAATTTTAGACATATGTACCTCGGAGTAATCGTCCTCACAGACTCGAAAAGTGTCACATCCAAACTCGTAAGTTTGTCAATTTCATCAATGCTCACGCCCTTCGAATCTGACATCAGTAAAGAAATTGTCTATCTTAGAGGGAAGGAAAAAAGAGTGGGCATATTATGTTGGATCAGCTAGGGGACACGCAGGTATTTCAGGAAACAAGTTAGTAGAGATGCCCACGCAAACACTACTTCAGCCCGTCCTGAGTCTGCTCCAGCCTGTATCAGCACTTCAACTACAGAAGACTGGCCCTTGTGCAACTAGCCCCATGGGGGGCCGAGTTCATACCTAATCCAGCGGGTGAGAAGTTCAAGCAGTTATTCCCTACGTCCAGCAGAACCCCTTCTAATGAACAGCTTTAACTGTTCACTAGAAGTAAAACCAAGAAAATTTCACACGATGATAGGAAAACTGAGGAATGGTTAGTGGGTGACTAGAAAGTATCTACACAGGATAGGGAAAGCTGACTCCCCCTTTTGTCAGTTCTGCCTTCAAAGCGACGAAACTCCCCAACACTTTATACTAGAGCAGCACAGGTAGCCACTTCTACAAGCTCTGTCTACTACTAACCCCTTCAACCTCGATTCTATCCTTGCCGAATACATATATCACGAGACGTTCCTGTTCCTCCCCACAAAGCAACCCCTCAGCGTTGCAGACGATCGTAAAAATCCGTACCTGTTGGGAGTTACTGTCAAATGTACAAATAAAATATTCTCAATCGACCTTGAACGCTCAGATCAAAATGACGTTCCAGAATATGGCTTAAAATAATGACTTTTAAAAATATTTTTCCTCCTCCAAAATCCAGGTTTTTGGTTGATTTTTCCGTTACAGAGTTTGCTGATTAATTTTGGTTCTGTGTAGGTATGTCTGTGGAAAATCCCTGGTACGCTCAAAACTATTCGAAATTTCAGTACGATGTTGTTGAAATTTCCGAAGATCGTGTCAGTTATCTTTCAGACGGTCTCTTATAAATTTAACAGAAGCCTGTTTACGTGTGCAAACGTGAAATTATTAAATTGAGTTTCAGAATGATGCTCCATGGATTTTATTGCAATTAGTTAAGTAATAACTAGCCGCGCATGCGCTGAATTGAATTGGTTGGAATGGGATGACCCCCAAACTAATGGACTGATTTTGATGGAAAGACCGTGACAGCTTTTTTTACCTCCAGAATCTCCCTATCAATTCCCTTGCCTATCGGATCATAGTAGCATGAGCAAATCTTCAAATTTTTGTACTCCGAAATTAAGTTTTTTGTTGCTATTTGGAACATGCTGATTGATTTTGGTTTCCTCTCTGTCTGTGTTTGGTAAATTCATGTCACACCCCGAAACAATACCAAGTCACAGTCTGCTATTGACAAAACAGTCAGGGATTGTGAGGGTTAGCTCTTAGTTGGTCCCCTATACTTGTACCTTAGATCGTGGAAAACATGAATTAATCGATTTTTGAACTATTTTGCTCATTAGCATGTATACTAAAATACACATTTATATTGATGTTCCATTTTGGATCCAATAATTGATATTGATTCATACTTTGTTCTTCAACTGATTCTAAACATCGCTTAAAATTGGTTAGAGTCGTATGAAAATAAATAAATAAAGCACCAGATAGTAGTTATGGATTATAAGCCGAAATCAGAATCCAACTTTGGGAAAGTGGAAAAAATTTAAAAACAAAATTAGGTAGGTCATTTCCTGGGTACCCAAAGATGACTTTTTTTTTATCCTTGTTGAATGAGTAGCGACAATTGAAATTGGTGGGGGCATAGGTAACATATTCTTAACGAATACTTTCTTGCTACATGTAGGTATGAATTGGAAGGTTTTAGTAGAGTAAAAATGTATGTTCTGCCTATCATCAGCTGACTGATAAGAGGTCGGCCATCTTGGTGACGTCACGTCTGACGTCATGCTGACGTCACTTTCCTCAGCCTTCTAGATCAGTGTTGCCAGTATGATAGAAATGGTGGTTTCCCGCTCAAATTCAAAATTGATTTCCCGCCTTACCCCCTCCCCCTCCCCCTACAGACCTAAAAGTAACGGTCAATCAGCTTATTGACACCCCTCCCCTCTGACGTCACATTTCACAGCCTTCTAGATCAGTGTTGCCACCTGTTTTTCCCCCGCCTAAATTTGAAATTCCCGCCTTTTTTCAAATTAACCTTTTAGGTAACCTAACATCAGTTGGTAATAGGTTGGCCATATTGAATGACGTCACGTGTGACGTCATATCACAGCCTTCTAGATTAGTGGTCAGGTTATGGAAGGTAGTGAGCGGTTTCCCGCTCAAAATTCAAAATTGAGTTCCCTCCTTATTTTACCCCCACCCTTAGACCTCTTAGTAAAGACTGTAAATCAGGTTATCACCAGCTGACTGATAAGAGCCATGTGACGTCACAGCCCCCCTCTGACGTCACAGCCATGGCCTCTTAGACTCATCCATCAGCTGTTTTAGTTCCCGCCTTTTTCAAACCACCTCCTCCTCCAGTGGCTGTTCCCATTTTTTTCTTTTCCACCTGTCAGTATCCTCCCCTCCCCATCAAATGTTTGTTCACAGCTGGCACCTACCGTTCCCTCCAAATTTTAAAATCAAATCTTCCTTTGAACCTACTAATCAGTAACCTCCCATTTCTGACGTCACATCAGATTAAGGATAGGGGTGAGGCATATCTCCAAATTAGTTTTTGGGGGTGGGCCAAAAATTGGGCAATTAACTCAACGTAGAACCTTCGAGTTTGGGCTCATTTTAAAGCTATTGATTAGATGAGTACAAATATGATAAAATAAACACCCCAAATGATTATTTTTGGGGGTGGGCCGACATTTAGGCAATTGCTTCAACGTAGAACCTTCGAGTTTGTACTCATTCAAAAGATATTGATTGAGAGATAATGCATACAATACAATATACACCCCAAATTATTATTTTTGGGGGTGGGTCAACAATTAGGCAATTGAGTTAACCTAGTATCTTCAGGTTTGGGGCTCATTTTAAAGCTATTGATTAGGTGAGTACAAATATGATAAAATAAATACCTCAAATTATATGTTCAGGGGGGTGGACCATAAATTGGGCAATTGACTCAACGTAGAACCTTCGAGTTTGGGTTCTTTTGTAAACTATTGATTGGGAGATTACGAATTGAATAAAATTAAAAACCTGAAATGGTTTTTGGGAGTGGACCAATAATTAGGCAATTGGTTTAACGTAGCAAAGCCGAGTTTGGGCTCAATTTAAAGCTATCCATTAGGTGATTACAAATACGATAACGTTGAATCTCCCAAATTAATTTTTGGGGGTGGGCCATCATTTCATTGCAATAAAAATAGGTACAGAAGTACCAGGGGTTCAGAAACCAACAAGAGCTTGTCGACAATATCCGCGTAATAATTCAACGACGATATCCAGAAGAGAAGGATTCGCATCCTTCGCAATACCTCCGAGGAAAAGGTGTGACATTCGAATCCCGCAACGACGCGAGGGTGTAACCCGAGTTTAGTTTGTAACTGCGAGTCCGCTCGATCTTCACTTGCTTACCAGTTTTTCTCGTAGCAGGACGTTTGAAAACAATCATTCACTCCGTAATTCTATTTGGAGACAGTTAACCAGCGAAACAACGAGGTAAGTGAAAGATTCAATTTTTTAAATGTTATTACCGAATGATTACATTAACATACAGATCAAGCATTCATAATTGATATTTTATACAGCATTAGAGTTAATGTTGTTTAATTCGATTGTTGATATTTCCAGATCAGAAGAGCGGGAAAGCCTTCGCCATTTTAGACACAAGTTGCGTCTCCCGATCTCCACTTGTTTTTCATAGGTATGAAGCATGTATTATTTCTGAGCCTTAATTTTCTAACCCTATAGGTGAAAATTTAAGATTTTCAGGTATATTTTCTAAGAAACGAATAATACATTCCACCTGAAATTTTAAACGATTTTTTCATTTTCTTCTTCTTCTTTTCCCAGAGAGAATCTTACAACTGCAAATAGCGTCACAACTCGTTTGTACGAAGGAAGAAAACAAATTGGAAACAAGGGTGAGCGAAATTTAACAAGTATATTTCTATTATTAATAACACAATTTAGTAGTATCAGTTCCATACCAACCCATACAATCATGAGTATTATAATTATGAATTGCAAGGATTTTTTCACAAAATACACAACATATAGAATTTTTCTGAAAACTATTTCGATAAAAACCGTGTTTTGCCAATATCAATGGGTCTACAGTCATTTTAACTCCTCGAAATGTTGCGAGACGTGGTTCAGTATCAAATAGGTTGGCTCGAAGTTCATTTTCAAGTAACCATTCCGATAGCGCAAGAATTTTGATCATAGAACATGACTGAGTGAAACTGATTCCTGCATCTTGATGGTCTAAACAAGGTTTTTGAGAAAGTATGCTGGAGCCAAGCAATGGAGGAATTTTAGGACATCCAAATATCATCAAGTCGTGTACTTGTCTATCATTTGGGAGAAGCTCTTTCAAAATTCGACATTTTTCAGCTCCTTTTGCGAATACAAACTTGATGTTTTCTGTCGCTTCTTTAAGAATTTCCGGAATACATTCATAGGTCGTGTTTCCAGTGTTCCATGACAATCCATGTAGATGTTCTTGGTTGTATCTCGAATGGAAGTTGGAGCGGCCTTTCAGGTGTGCGGGCGGTAAAAATACAAAGTGTTTAAGGAGGAAAGTCGAAGGTCCATCGTGAGGAATGATTGATAGTTCTTTTATCACTTTCTCACATTGTAGCGTCAGATCAATGATAACTGATGACATGGTTACTTCTCGTTCCGAGATCTTGCTGTAACTGACCGAATTTTTTGTAAACTGTTGCTTTTACTATACCGTTCTGCGATGGATATAGATATGAAATTTCTCAGGGTAGAATCAAGATTTTTAAGCTCTTCTTGAAGCTCATTTTTTAATTGCGTCATCATTTTATCAAGCGCCGAGTCAACGTAACGTTTGCTCACAGCATGGAATGATCGAGTAGGAAGTTCGTGTACGGAAACATGCTTCCTAATACTACCACCGAATCTGTCACTTGGCATTCTGTTTTCTCACAAAGGTTTAATAAATGTAACCCAATTCCTCTAAACGATCGAGAATTTTGTTGGCTTTGCTCTGAAGTCGGGAATTACCAGCACCGAATGATCCCAGGGACAACTCTAATCTTTTTACCAGTAAATTTGGGTCATCTTCTGTTGAAATCCAATCGGGAGACACATCTGCATCAAAACCTTGGAAGTGTGTGAACATATTTGTCAAACCACTCCCCTTTTTATCCTTTGGAGGGTATATGCGTGAAATTATAGAGTTATATTTCTCCCCTCCAAATCGATTCAATGGTCGGTGTATATCATAACCGTGGTGAGCTATATGGCTTCTCTTTACTATATCGGTATAGTTTTCAAAATCTTGCGGATCAAAATTTACAGGTTTTTTCAGAAAAATTAACTCATACAATCCCGGAGTTGCGGTGTAAGGATTTCCATTTATATATATGTTATCTTCGTCAAAGGCAACTTTCGCAGCTCCGAGGTTCACGCCCTGTCGACTAACACTCGGTCCATAATATCTATCAAGCTGTTGTCCATTTCCTCCTTCCCATTTACCAGTGGTGAGATAGGTCCAGTACACTTTAGCATACGGAGGCCATCTATCGATAAAATCGCGAGTCATCTTTTGCGCTTCTGGCGTAGAGTTAATCAAACTATGTACAGGCTCAATGCTGTTATCGATATCCGCTCGATGAGAAGCCTCTAGTCTCTTTGTGTCTCGTTTTATTCGTCGCATGAGGGTTAATTTTTGAGGGGCTCCCAAAAAGGAGCTTGGATGAGCAATTGGTGTTGACATGAAAGGCCCTGGTGATGTTGCGGGGGGTGTTAAGATTTGAGATGATCCCATCCCTTGAGATTCGAAAATCTCTGTATCAGACGGAACCTGAATACTTGGATCTTCATTATCATCACCATCAATTGATGACCCTTGTGAAATTAATCCTTCAGATTCAGTGCCCTTGGTTACTTCACTTTGTAGTCGACGTTGTCGTTGCATTCTTTTTTTGACCACAGCTCCACCTTTAGTTTCGTTTGCTGCTCCTAAGAGCTCTTTCAATGTGTTGGTAATCGGTAGGTACTGTTGATCAAGAGAATGTGCTGACTTCTCACGAGCATGTTGTAGCTCTGAAAATTTCTTTTTCAGAGCTTTTCTCGCAGTGTGAAGCTCGGATGAAATTTGAGCTTCTTTCTCGCGATTAATTTCTCTGTTGAGCCCTAGAGAACTATCACTCAGTCTTGCTGTCATGATAAGTACAGGTTGAATGATTGATTTTAGCGAAAATAATACCATTTATAGGAATAGGTGATGAATAACTACTTTTCTTCACTGCACTGTAGGGAACTCAAAACATGAATCCATCCCACTCCTAAAACGGCCTGTTTGCATGTCAGCACTTTTGTCAATCACCAAAAAGTTGAAAGGTTTAGAAAAAGCTCCCCTACACATTTCCGCGAATTTGGGGAAAGGCATATCATTATGAGCGTGATCGCGCCAAATTAAATTCAAATTTCGTCCATCCTGTGGAAATATAATAATAAGGTTTGCGTTATCTCTGACAAAATGTTTCATACATGATGCATAGGATTGTATTAAAAAGAATGAATCCACGTTGTAATGTCTCCCACGTGTGAAGAAAATCTGAATTAGATCGTTGAAAGATCCATCCACATCATCAAATATCACAAGTGTATGGTTCCTGGCCCCTTCATCCTCCTCAATTTCAGGGAAATCCTCTCGATTAGAGCATTTCATGTATCCAATTTCTGGAACCTCCTCGAAAACTTGATCTAAAAATGAATATTTCTCTTGATGCAAGCTTTTTGAGCATAGGATCAGTCGAGAAAACTTAAGAGAATTTTCCGATAAAATTAAATTCATCATTAGATTCGACTTTCCTTTCCCAGATGGTCCACATACTATTGCTCGACAGTTATTCGCTAGAAACGGACCATTTTTTGACGTATTTTCATTATCATCAGTTTGAGATTTAACAACGACGTCGTAATTTATCATAGGAAATGTTTGTTCCATTTGACGCAGCTTCATCTTGTAGACTGAGTATAAAAGCATATAGTACCTGAATAAATAACCTAGTGATAACTTAGCCGGGAACATGGGCATATTAAACGCATTCATTAATCGGAACCGTACCCCTTTACTAGTACATGGCAATTTTTGCGGACCAGGTAATGACGTTATAAGACAAATCGAAAGGGGGGTTCAACCAGTTACACCTCTGGATTCATACTGTAAAGATCACGATCTCGCGTATGTCCAACACCAAACTTTGAAAGATCGACATAAAGCTGATAAGGTCCTAGCGGATAAAGCATTTACCCGATTTAAAGATAGAAATTCGACTGTAAAAGAACGATTGGCAGCTCTAGCAGTTGGCACAGCTATGAAGGGGAAGCTGGCTCTAGGAGCAGGTCTACAGGCTCGGAAAAAAACATGTTCAAAAAAGAGAGGGGCGCGAAGGAAAGCAAAAGGACAGAAGGGTTCAAAGCTGAAACGAGATGTTCACGGAGGTTTTCTGCTTCCTCTCTTAGCAGGTCTCAGTGCACTCGGAGGGCTCGGTGGAGGTGTCTCACAGATCATAAAAAACGTCAGAGACGCCAGAAGAGGAGACCTGGAGCTCCAGGAGATGAAACGTCACAACATGGCAATGGAAAAATCTGGCAGCGGTTACGTCACTCGTTCAAAGACCACTTTACCTCGAAAACATCGGAAGATGCCTGTGAAGGGAGAGGACAAATTGAAAAAGCTGAGAGCATCAAAGAAAAAAACAAAGCTCGGGGGAGGATTCGTCTTAAACCAATACAAGCGTTGTTGAAATTACCAAACAGAGCATTAAGTAATATTGAAATTGAAAATGTTCTGAGTCCTCGAGTCCCATTTTTTCGGGGGGTTTACATGAAAAATGAACTTCCTAAAACTCCCCACGTTCATGAACGGTTAGTAATCAATTTAGCCTCATCAACAGATTTGGATGGAACTCATTGGACCGCGTTGCGGAAAAGCGGGGCCGTCGCTTTATACTTCGATTCTTTCGGTTTGGAACCACCGAACGAAGTTATCAAATATTTAAAGAACTGTGTCATCTATTACAACAGCATTCAGTATCAAGACTCTGGCTGTATTCACTGTGCTCATTTTTCGTGTTATTTCTTGTTAGCTGAGAGATGTCTAGAATCTTTACCCTCAGTTCTCAGGAAAGCGTATTAAGTGCAACGATCTTCCCGCCAATCGAGTTGGAACATGATCAGGAACATGGAATCGGGTTACGATCCTTTATGAGCTACAATACGATTTCGAATGTCAAGAAAAATGAATCAAATCATTTTTATATTGTGGGTGAAAAAGAAGACTCGATTGTTTTTCCAGATGGTACCTATGGTATGGAGGATATTTTTGATTTTATCGAATCGCGTGTGGATGAGATGAGAATTCAAAAAGTTATTTCGTTACAACACTTCAGTATTAAATTTGGAGTCGATCACAAAACAGGACTCGTACACTTCATAGCCACATTCGATGTTGATATGTCCAAAGACGGTTGTGTGGGACCGCTGTTGGGATATACTGAAAAAGTTGTGCTCCCTAGAAATGTGACCCACTACGCACCAAGCAACGTTAATATTTTCAACTATAATTCGATCAACATACAGTGTAATTTAATAGCTCATGATTCATCATATTTCAACTCTTCTCCATCAAACGTTCTACACAGCTTTTGTCCTGACGTTGAGGTTAATTACAGAATCAATTACACACCATCCCCAATATCGTATTTAAAGATCAACCGAGACATCATTGACTTCATTCAACTTCGAGTAGTGGATGAGAAAGGTTCCCTTTTGGATTTTAGAAAGGAAAATATCACGATTGTTCTGGAACTAGTAAGATTGTGAAGAGTCCGAATGGGATTTGACTTTAGTGAAAGATATTATCATAAAATAAACCCCCAGTACAGCAAACGCAGTTGTAACTCAAACCAGAGTTCGAGTTTCTTGTTAGACCAACCATCATCTAATTTCAAAGCTGCAAGAGGAGGCCCTCTGAAGAAAAAGATAAACAAGGGGCTGACTTCGAGAAACATCAAATTTCTTCAAAACCTTGGATACAAAGTGAGACGTCATGGAGTCTTTTCTACAAATTACTAAACCCCCAATAGTGAATGATCAAATTGTGGGATACCATTTTATCAGAAATGCAGCTTATAATATGTCCGATCTATCTTCAAAGTCTGAGATCCGTATAGGTATCAACAGTTTTGAAACTTTCGCCCCGTTTGATAGTTTCCTCTCATTGGTCGGGAAAGTAAACAAAGGTACCTCAAATGAAGCATTACATGTGATAAACAACGGGTTCGCACACCTTTTTGATTCAATCACATACAGAATCAACGGTACTGATGTGGATCAAGTACGAAATCCGGGCATTGTCTCTACATTGAAGGGACTGGCGTCATTTTCTGAAACAGACTTAAATGCTTTGTCAAATGCCGGAATCTCTAATCCAAATTCCAACTCATACGCCCCCGACTCGGTTTACACATCAGGAGGAATGTTTAATGTATGTGTACCCTTGCGTTATTGGATGGGGTTTTTTGAAGACGAAAAACGAGTCGTGACTGGTGTATCTCAAGAGTTAGTTCTCACCCGTGCGAGCAATGATTCTAACGTGTTTCAAGGACATCCCACTCATACGGATGTTTCGTTGAGTTTGGAGAAAGTTCATTGGGTGGTACCGATTGTGAAACTCGCAGATAACATTAAAGCAGAACTCTACTTAACCACCAAACGAGATCCTCCACTGCCTTTAGCATTTCGAAGCTGGGAATACCACGAGAACCCTGCTGTTCCTCAATCATCATCATTTACATGGCCAATCAAGACAACTAATCAACTCCAGAAGCCGCGCTACGTTCTCGTCGCATTTTATAAGAATAAGAAGAACGACATAACCAAGAATTTGTCACTTCCAGACTCAGTGCCTCTTAAAAGCTTCAGACTGTTTCTAAACAATGAACAATTTCCATTTCAGGAACAGACAATTGATCTCCAAAATGGGGTATTTGCAGAATTGTACAATAACTATATTCGTTTTCAACAGTCCTATTATGGTAATATAAAATACTCATCCCCTCTATTGACACGTTCAAAATTTAAAGAATGCCCTTTAATTTGCCTGGATTGTAGTAGAACTGAGGATATTGTACGCGAGGGAGCAGTTGATGTAAGGCTTGAAATTGAAATTTCACAGAACTTTGAAGTAGGCACAAGCTGCGTAGCTATCATTATTCATGATAAACTTGTATCTTACACACCTATCTCAGGACATGTACAGAAATATTAATGATATAAATAGGATTATTTATGTATTCAAGTAACCTGTATAATGATTATTAGTAATAAAATTTTTTTTTCTTTTTAGCCTAATTTTTGATTTCTACACCGCAATAATGGATCACACCTACGCTAAATCCGTCGGACAGCCTGGAACTTCGCAAGCGGTCAATGAAAGGCAATATGAGATTCAGCGTACAACAGGTGTAAATGTAAGACCATCTGTAATCCGGTATATCGGTAGAGCTGACACCCCGTGTCCAACCACCTCTCTACAGAGGGGAAGGGGATGGTGTGAAGACATTACAACACCTCCAAACCAACTCGGAGATATCGTTGTTCGTCAATTTGGAGACACTGTTTTGGATACTTATTTTATTAATCTTAATAACATTAAGAACCCTCAATATTATTTGTACTCTTTAGTTCACATACTGACGGATAAATTGAGCTCGCGCGTTCAAGTGTGGAGAGGTCTGAAGTTTAGTCTTTGGCTGCAATGCAAATTCTCCAAACAACTTCCGGGGGCTCCCCTTCAACCTCCAGAAATTCTTATTGCTAACTTCAAAACCAAGACCCAAACGTTGCTGCTAGGAGATGTGCATGAACTTGATTTCATTCTTCAAAACCAGTTCGAACATATCCTAGCCGAAATGGAATCGCTTGAGCGGAAGTCTAGCGGTTGGAGTCTCCTTAGTGTTGATGGGATTCTATTGAAGCAAACTAAATTTAGACCATTAAAGGGTGGCGCACCCATCCCCTTGCCATCAAAAATTATCAAAACCAAGAGCGTTGTCAATGTAACGAGTAACGATGATTTCTGTTTTAAATATGCTGTTCTAGGATCTTACACCGAGCCTGGACAGCGTAACATCACCACCCCCGAATTTTATAACAGCTTACTGCATAATTTCGATTTTTCGTGTATTAATTATCCAGTTTCCAAGAACGATATTTCCAAATTTGAACGTGTTAATCAAGTCAGTATCAATCTGTATGCTCTCGATAACAATAACAGTGTGTATCCATACAGGATATCACCGTTAGTGAAGAAAGTACCTCAACATTTCAACTTACTTTTATTAATGGAGAATAATAATACACACTATTGCTTCATCAGAGATTTATCCAGATTGGTGTCTGAGCAATTAACAAGCCATTGTAGGAAGGTTGAGATTTGCGAGAGATGCTTCCAAAGGTATCAAGGTAGAGATGCGGTCGAAAAACTTGTCTTACATGAAGAATTTTGTGGGAAACTGGAACCATGTAGATATCAGTTCCCCAAAAATTCCTTCATAAAATTCAAAAATATCAAGCATTTAGCCCCAGTACCTATTGTGATCTATGGAGACATTGAATGTCTATTGAAACCATTAACATCAGCCTCTCAATCAAATAACATCTGTCCCGAAGAACAGTCATGGACGTTTGCTAGGGATGTTCATGTACCAACATGTATAGGGATGTATATCAAATCGTACTATCCTTCCCTCATTGCAAGTGAGCTTTTGACATTCTCAGGTCCCGACTGTGTGGATCGCTTCATGGAGAAGTTGAAGAACATATGCCACATAGTTGAGAGTCTATACAAAACAAATACAAACATTAAATGGACTCCTGAGCTCCAAATTAAACATAATGCAGCACTTTCATGTAGTATTTGCCATATTGAGTTCTCAATTCCCAACGTCATAAAAGTTGCTGATCATGATCACTTAACTGGAGAATTCCGATCAAGTCTTTGTCAAAATTGTAACTTACAGTTGAAACTTCCTCAATTTATACCTATTTATTTTCATAACCTGTCAGGATATGACGGCCACTTCTTAGTAAAAAAGCTAAATTTGGATGAAGGCTCCATAAATGTGTTGGCGAAATCTTCGGAAAATTACATTAGTTTCACAAAAACTTTCGAGGGATGTAAAATAAAAGCAAGATTTCTTGATTCCTTTAGGTTCCTCTCTACAAGTCTTTCTAAATTGGTTGAGACATCAACCGACTTCCCTGAACTAACTAGTATTTTCCCTAATGATCATGATAGACGTCTTCTTTTGAGAAAAGGGGTTTACCCTTACAGCTATATAAAATCCTGGGATGTTCTAAAAGAAACCTGTTTACCTCCTAAGGAAGCATTCTACTCTGACTTAACCGAAGATGACATCTCATATGAGGATTACAAACATGCTCAAGCTGTTTGGAATCATTTTAACATAAAAAATCTGATGCAATACACAGAACTTTATTTGAAATCAGACATACTTTTGTTAGCAGATGTTTATGAAAATTACCGTAAAGTTAGCAGGCAACATTATCAAATAGATCCATCCTGGCATTTTACATCCCCCGGATATTTTTGGGAAGCTATGTTAAAGAAGACAGGAGTAAAACTGGAGATCCTCAAGGATATTGATATGCTTCAGTTTATCGAGACAGGGATCAGAGGAGGGATCACCCAATGCGTTAAAAGACACGCTATTGCAAACAACCCACTGATACAAGAGACATTTGACCCCTCAAAACCGCTTAATCACATTATATATCTTGATGTGAATAACCTTTATGGATATGCAATGGGGTGTTCCCTTCCATATGGTGAATTCAAATGGGTTGACGACGTACAGTCAATTGATTACCACAACCTTGACCCTGATGGTGAGTTTGGATTTGTGTTTGATATTGACGTACAATACCCGGAGCATTTACATGATGAACACTCCGACTTACCTTTTTTCCCTGAGTCATTGAGCCCCCCTGGTGGTAAAGTAAAAAAACTGTTGACAACTTTACACAATAAGAACCACTATGTGACCCATCATGTAAACCTAATTCAAGCCCTTCAGAAAGGCTTGAGAGTGTCTAAAGTCCATAGAATTCTAAGCTTCAGGCAGTCTAGGTGGCTCTCTGATTATATGGATTTCAACACAGCTTTAAGAGCGGTTTCAACTTCGGATTTCTTGAAAGATTATTATAAATTGGCAAACAATGCAGTTTTCGGTCGTTCAATGATGAACAAACGAAATTTTAAAGATTTTCGGCTCGTTACATCAAACGATGAATTGTTGAAATTATCAGCAAAGCCTAACTTTATGGATCGTTACATATTTCAAGAGAATCAGCTATTAGGAGTGAGCATGGGTAGACAAAAAATAGTGTTTGATGCTCCAATATATGTAGGATTTGCTATCTTGGAAATTTCTAAGGAATACATGTATAGGTTATTTTATGACACTCTTAGGCCGGCATTTGGTGGTGTAAATAACGTAGATTTAGTTTATATGGATACTGATGCGTACATTCTAGATGTAAAAGTTCCAGACATTTATGCTACGCTGAAAAATGTACTTTCAGAAGTTATGGATTTTAGTGATTATCCCTCCGATCATTTTTGTTTTTCTCTAGAGAATAAAAAAGTAGTTGGCAAGTTGAAGGATGAGACTCAATCTCTCCCCATTAAAGAGGTTGTTGCTCTCAGACCCAAACTGTATAGTCTAAGTTACGCGAGTAAGCATATAATGAAATGTAAAGGGGTGAAAAAGTCATGTATAAAAAAAAATGTTAAATTCGATGACTATCTTAGAACATTAAATGAGAAAACCGTAACATATTGTACTTTTCGAAAAATCAGTTCAAAATTACACAATGTCAGCACAACAGAACACCATAAGGTTGGTTTGTCTTTCTTCGATGACAAACGCATGATTTTAGAGGATGGTGTCCACACTATGCCGTATGGTTATAAAGGGAGCAAACAATGTAAATTCATGAGTCTGTAAGATTTTTATTGCTATAATGTTACATATTTATAGAAATACACCTGCTTTGGAGTTAGTATATTTATGTATTTTAAATATTAATGTGCTCTACAACAATAATTTGAGTAATGTATTTTTAAATCACGATGAATACAATAGCAAACAAACAAATATAATTTTTCCAAATTTCAAGGTTCTACATCTTTTTCATCTTCCCAAGTATTATGAGACTCATCAAATCCAAGCCATTTTACAAGTACTTTACCATTCTTCCGTCTCAATATTCTCTCAACTAAATAATAATCTGGAAAGTTGGTTTTCTTCATTTCTTGCTCGTAGAATCTTCCTTTCACCTCATTACCATGGACATCTTGCAAATTGTAGGTTGGCACCTTGTCATCAGCTCGTATTCGTGTGATAATAAATTGTTCATTTGTCCACGATGGTAAATAACCTTTAGCGAGCGCATGCTTGAGTTTCGCGATACGAACTCTATCACCCAGGGCAAATTTTGGCTTTGGGTTTTTGTAGGTGTTGGGTGGGAAAAGACGAGAGAGGATTAATTGTTCATCTTTCTTCTCAACATTTGCCGGTTTCATTCCTGTTGATCTATGAACCCTACAGTTATAGCGTTTGAGAAGGGAAGGAATCATATATACCCATTTCCTATTCCCTTGTACACTGAATTCAGTCCACATCCATTGTTTGATAGTTCTGTTGAACCTCTCAACAATTTGAGCTTTCATTTCTGAGTAAGAACTGTACATATTTATTCTCTTCTTCCTCATCAATTCCAAGACCTGAGGATTATAGAATTCTCGACCTTGATCTACATGTATGAGTTTAGGTGAAAGCTTACTCGTTCGAAAAATTGAGGAGAGTGCCTTGCTTACTTCATTGCCCGATTTCGTCTTTAGGGGTTTGGCCCATGCTTTCTTCGAGCCTGTATCAATTACTGTTAATAAGTATTTATACCCTTTATCAGGATGCATTCTCAAATCTACTAAATCTGCCTGCCACAAATCATCAAGAACCCCTTTGATCAAAACTCGTGATCGAATAAAATTCTTTCGTTTAGGTTTATGCAATTCTTCTGCTAATTTCCTTTTCAAACTCATGTTAACGCTCCGCTTCTTACAACACTATTAACAAATTGCTTTATGAATGCATATTTATAATCCATCCTCTTGGTTAAAGGAGTAGGTGGTTATATTATTTCATTAATAAGATGTGTTTTCAACATTGCTATTTATTATTCATACATACATAGTCATTTATAATCATAGATCACACCTACACATAGTTTAAAACTGGTTACATAGTTTTGTGCTATACTCCTCCTCCTATCATCCTCTAAGGTCACTGATTATATAGTTGTAATCTCGAGTGTCTATATCAAATAACGCTGATGATGATAATGATTGAGAATGAAGCGGAAGGTCTGTGGATGTAGAAGTTTGAGTGGCCTTAGTTCTGGTGTTTGCATCTTGACACAAGAAATTGGTAATTTCGGTGAGATAATACAATAGCTTTTTCGCATCTTGACGATTGATACATACTTCACTTATCCTGATCTCCATCTCAGGCAGCCAAGGGATTTTTTCAAACATAACAATAGCTCTCCGTTTACCAAAAGTTGGGGTTCCGAATTGCACTCGAATCATACAGGTGTCTGAGATTATTGCAGGATTTTGTTGCTTACAATTTTTTCTCGTTGAGGTGCGTTGTAGATAGACTGGTAAATTTCTGCGTAGATTATCTTGCATTATCATCCATTCATCTGCAGGTACAATGAGAGATTTTCGTCCATTGAAGATAACAACTTGACTGAGTCCTGTTTCATCATCCTTAGTAACGTTGATTCCTCTCCGTCCCTTAGCACAGAAAATAAACTTTTTGACCTCCTGTACCATAATTTTGATGAAGTTACTCCCGTGACAACAATGAACTGACTAACTACTCACGTCTGCTCAGAGTTGAAAATTGTGAAAGTGGGAGGGAGGATCAATCTAATTGGAGGATCCTGTAGTGCCATATTTGTCCTTGGTTCCTTTCTCTGTGTTAGATGCAATATAAGTTTCACAACGGCAAACACAGTAACAAAAACTGTTGCATTTTTCACAAGCCTTTCCGTCAACCTGACAGCATGGAATTTGAAAACACATCAAGTCACAACAATACTGAGACTCATCATGATCCATATCTCCACACATTGTAACGAGTCTGATCAGCAACTGGGGTTATTGATCACTGGTCTCAAGCATTTATATACGAATAGTATATTTTCATTGGTAGTTAGGGAGGGGGTTGGGTGAGGAAAAACTTCTACTAATCCGTTAGGTATTTCAAATAAAATCTAAAGGGTACAATCAAAACAAAATATTTTTATTTTAAAAGAAGCACTGCCCCAGCCTCGCAGTGCTCAGTGTGTGACAACCTTGTTAAATTCACACTCCTCATTTATTTGTTCATTTATTTTCATAATTACAATTGTTATCAATTACATAAAAATTTAATATTCTCAGTAAAAATCTATAAGGAAGGCATTGCCCATTTTTCCTCTATATACCAAAGTATAAATTGTACCACTTGAGTTATATTCATCAACGTCTTCCTCTCTTATGGATCCAGAGATCCTTTTTGGAAGGTAGACCCTGAAGATTTCGTCTTCTTCTTTGAGCCGTTGTTCATCAGTAAGTTCTTGTAGGTGGACCTGCACTGCAGGACCAAACTTCGTCTGGACCCAGACCATCTTCATTACTGCGAAAGGTGTATTTAATGGTAAACTCTCAACTGATCGTAATTCAACAACAGTTGAAGATTTTTGCAGTCTTCTGAGCAACGAGTCCATCTGAAAATTTAGATAAATACATATTAAAGGTATAAGTGTATAGCAACAAGTTAGAATAAATGTTGAAGGTTTTACTTACTGTTTTATCGTGACGAGGAGGATGATGCTCAATCTGCAAACTCTTGGAAACGAATATAGGTGGATTGTTTGAGTGAAAGATTTATGACCCCCTCCAACTGATGCTTAGAGGAGGGGGTTAACCTTGACACGTGGAGTCGCATATTTTCAGCTGACTCATGAGAGAACATGTACAAGTCTGCTCTCTCAGTGACGCGACGGTGTCGTCTTTTTCTGGGAAAGAAACTCAACACTTCCTGTAAGAAAGGAGTCTTCTTAAGTCATCGGATGGGCTGTACGAATCTGCTGTCGTAGGCAGACATGGTCAGGAAAGACTGGTACCGTAGAGGGGAGGGTGGTGGGCAATTCAAGGTTATCGTATTATTTGTAATCACCTAATGGATAGCTTTAAATTGAGCCCAAACTCGGCTTTGCTACGTTAAACCAATTGCCTAATTATTGGTCCACTCCCAAAAACCATTTCAGGTTTTTAATTTTATTCAATTCGTAATCTCCCAATCAATAGTTTACAAAAGAACCCAAACTCGAAGGTTCTACGTTGAGTCAATTGCCCAATTTATGGTCCACCCCCCTGAACATATAATTTGAGGTATTTATTTTATCATATTTGTACTCACCTAATCAATAGCTTTAAAATGAGCCCCAAACCTGAAGATACTAGGTTAACTCAATTGCCTAATTGTTGACCCACCCCCAAAAATAATAATTTGGGGTGTATATTGTATTGTATGCATTATCTCTCAATCAATATCTTTTGAATGAGTACAAACTCGAAGGTTCTACGTTGAAGCAATTGCCTAAATGTCGGCCCACCCCCAAAAATAATCATTTGGGGTGTTTATTTTATCATATTTGTACTCATCTAATCAATAGCTTTAAAATGAGCCCAAACTCGAAGGTTCTACGTTGAGTTAATTGCCCAATTTTTGGCCCACCCCCAAAAACTAATTTGGAGATATGCCTCACCCCTATCCTTAATCTGATGTGACGTCAGAAATGGGAGGTTACTGATTAGTAGGTTCAAAGGAAGATTTGATTTTAAAATTTGGAGGGAACGGTAGGTGCCAGCTGTGAACAAACATTTGATGGGGAGGGGAGGATACTGACAGGTGGAAAAGAAAAAAATGGGAACAGCCACTGGAGGAGGAGGTGGTTTGAAAAAGGCGGGAACTAAAACAGCTGATGGATGAGTCTAAGAGGCCATGGCTGTGACGTCAGAGGGGGGCTGTGACGTCACATGGCTCTTATCAGTCAGCTGGTGATAACCTGATTTACAGTCTTTACTAAGAGGTCTAAGGGTGGGGGTAAAATAAGGAGGGAACTCAATTTTGAATTTTGAGCGGGAAACCGCTCACTACCTTCCATAACCTGACCACTAATCTAGAAGGCTGTGATATGACGTCACACGTGACGTCATTCAATATGGCCAACCTATTACCAACTGATGTTAGGTTACCTAAAAGGTTAATTTGAAAAAAGGCGGGAATTTCAAATTTAGGCGGGGGAAAAACAGGTGGCAACACTGATCTAGAAGGCTGTGAAATGTGACGTCAGAGGGGAGGGGTGTCAATAAGCTGATTGACCGTTACTTTTAGGTCTGTAGGGGGAGGGGGAGGGGGTAAGGCGGGAAATCAATTTTGAATTTGAGCGGGAAACCACCATTTCTATCATACTGGCAACACTGATCTAGAAGGCTGAGGAAAGTGACGTCAGCATGACGTCAGACGTGACGTCACCAAGATGGCCGACCTCTTATCAGTCAGCTGATGATAGGCAGAACATACATTTTTACTCTACTGGTTTTATATGTGGCTCATTCGAAACCTCATGTAGATTTGAAAATTTGTGAAGTTTCTAGTTAGTAATTTTGAAACTGAAACCATGTAGAGGCCCGCTTTTCTTGAACCACTGCGAGTCAGGTGTTGTTGTTTGTTATTTGATGATATACACGAATTAGTGACAAGTAGGGTTTCAAACGACCTCTCTGTTGTTTGTTGTTGTTTTTTGTTATTTACACTTAGAATTCTCATAGATAATATTGTTCGTAAATGAAATGATATTTACACCTGAAACGAAGAAACGACGAATTACTTACGTTTATAAATCAAACAAATGAATACAGAACATCAAACAATATGATGTCGCTTATACTCCTTTCGGTTGAGGTGAGGCTTAAATCACTAAATATATATATATATATATATATATATATATATATATATATATATATATATGTGTGTGTGTGTGTGTGTGCGTACATTATCTAATAAAGCATCAAATGATACTATAACTATACTAACTGTCACCCACTACGAACTAAGTGGGTACCTATGTCATACCCACATCTCACTGTATTAATTTGTATTTCATATCCCCACAGGATTATATTATGGAAAATGGTTATTAGGTTATACCATATTTTAATGGCCGCAGAGCAACAATCACCTACGAGCTGCGATCCTTCTCAAGGACAAGCAAATGTGAAAAAAGGCGGATGCCATATTTATGGAGAATGCTTGTACAGGGTCGTCCACACAAAATTATGAAATATCCCTTTGAGTACTCGAAATTTACGCGTCTATGGATTAAGTTTGGCTTAAGTTCTTCACGTGAAAAACCTTTCCAACTGTAGCGCTGTTTTATTCTGCTGAATTGTTCTATGGTGCACTATACCGTTGTAAAACAGAATTGAACGGTTCACGCTCGTGAGATTCTTTTTTATCTTAATAACGAACCGTTCAATACGGATAACTACTCAAATACAGAGCCTGTCTGCCCATGAGAAACTCATTTTATTTTGCATATTATTTAGTTTTCCAACGGCTCCGGCCCAGCGGAACATCGGCGGAAATGTGTGTTGTATGGAGAGCAGGAAATTCGCTCCGCCCACAACGATGTACGTGCATGTCCTCACTTAAACACGAGCGCATACACACATAAATATACTCCCTCTCCCCCCTGGTCCTTCCATCGGCTGTTTCGATGTATTCGGGACCCGATGTTATTTACTTCCAAACGAATTTCAGGGTAGAGGGGAATCCCTGATTTTTTCAGATTCAATCCCGTTGATTCCGCCCATGGCATTATCATAAGAGGGGGGGGGGGGGATGTTTCAGGACGAGTGAACACAATCCCACGCAGAAATACATCTCTTTTTCTTACTGATGTATAGAACAAGCAACGATTTGACTAACTACAACCCAAATTTATAATGAATTAGTTCTAATCTGAATTTATTTATGATTTTATGATAAATGATTCACTGAACCGAAAATGAACGAATAATGGGTACCTAAAATTGTTTGACAGTATTCAAAATTTATATCAAGACATATATTATACGATTTCATCGCATTATTCAATTGTTAAATGACAAACGTGTTAATGAATACGCTAAGAAACATACAGTTATTTTCATTGGTTACAAAAAGTAACTAATTCGAACATAATATAGTAAAAACTATGTTACTTGTTAACTGTAAACTGTTGAACTGTAAATCTGTTAACGCTTTAAAAAAACTATAATTTATTCAGTTATTATATTTTTACTTTCTATATATTCAATAACTACCTAAACTGATATTCATCCATCTCATTGTCTAGGTGGTTTCACATAAATGTACTGTACTTACGTATAGTGCCTACTACACCCGACACTCCATTGAAACAACCCATGAGAATCTCTACAATAATAATTATAAGATTTGATTGATTGATTGGTTTATTATTTCCTCTCGCACAGGGTGTCCTTCCCTGTTCATTACTTTTGCACCACCCGATAGTTTTTCGGTTGGTATTTAAGATTGACCTGAAGGATTATCAGATGACTGAAGGGGCGCCGGATGGTATAGATTCAGTTTTTTCACGTTTCTCGGTCAATAGTAAACCGAATTTTATAATTCTTGAGGGACTCTACTGGTTTTAAAATTTTCATAGAATCGAGCCTCTGAAATTTTCAAATTCCAAATGTCCAAATTTAGATACCATTTAATACTTTCACTTTGTAATTTTGAGGTTTATTTTCGTTTCAGGTTTCGAAAATAGAACGAACGCTGCAAAAATCATTGAAATTGGTCAATTATTGGCTGAGAAAAGTTTAATAAACCCTTTTGTCGTATGGAGAGTACTGAGCCGTTTTTTGGATCGGATAGAGTTCGCTCGTCTACCGCTAGGTATCACTACATTCGAGTCACTCACCTTTCCTGATCTTTTGGTTGGAGAGGCGCCGGTCGGTGTGCTTTCGGAGACTTTACCCTTAATGCTTCACAATTATGTATGAAGAAAAAAAGAGCTACACAGCATAATTTAGTACTTTGGTATATCATAACTCAAGCCGGTACAATAACTATGTAAACCTACCTACTGAAACGTGCGTGCCTACTGAAATTACCTATATTTCGGTAGGCCATTCATTATACCAGAATGTAACACCTATCTACGCCTTAATAGGCTGTCTAAACGTTACAAAAGTTATAATGAACTTGATTTCCTTAAAAAGATAATTTTATTGTAATAATATCAGTACGTTTGATTGTCGTGGTTTGTGAGGAGGTTTTCACTGTTTCTACCAGTTTTAAATTTTAAATATCACTCAAGTTGACCTTCTTGTGTCCGGAGCTTTTCTTCTAAACTGAACCACAATTTGATGAATCAGAGGTTAAAAAAAAGAAGAAGAAACATATTGGTAAGTAATGCATACATTACAGGGAAGTCCCTATGAATGGATTGTGTATATAATTTTGGTGAGAATTTGAATTAGAAAAAAAATAATAAAAAATATGATGATTCTCCAGAAATCCCCCCCCCCCCCCCCCAACCATTTAACCCCTTCACCAAAGGTAAATTTCAAACTTCCAAGGTTGCATAACTTGAATAATAACTGGATCGAACAAACTATAAAACAAACTATAAAACGTGGGGGGGGGGGGGAGCGACAGTGGAACCAGTCATTAAAGAGGCCGAAGGCGGAAGCCCAGCTTTAGTGGCTGACATCAAGGTCATGGGAGTTTGGGAGCGAGGGAAGCCGGCGTTTTTTGATAACCGCATTGTGAATGCTGACGCCGCCTCTTATCGCTCTCAAGAATGGTCACAAACAGCCAACACAGCAGCCCAAGCGAATCACGCCAAGTACGACCGAGCAGCTGAAGATGTACGAGGTTCCTTTACCCCATTGGTTTGTTCGTGCGACGGAGCCTTGCACCGGGAATTCGACACATTTCTGAGAAGAGCAGCTCACGTTCTTTCAGAGAAATGGAGTCGTTCTTCCTCGCGAGTTGTGGGATGGGTGAGCCCCGCGTTACACCTGACGGACGCGGGCCCGGCTCGCGCCTTTCTGCGGGCCCGCATTTTGGGAGAACACGAAGAAATAAGTGTATCGAGTTACATCTGACGGAGAGTGGGGCGATCCCCGCGACGGGGAAAATTTCGCCCGCGGAATGTTGCGGGGAGATCGGTGCCCGTCCGATGGGGCGGGCCCGCCGGGAGTAGCCAACACATAGAAATGAATCTCTAGTATTACACCTGACGGGGACGCCCGCCGACGGGGACGGGCGTTTTTCGGTTATTTGTTTGAATTTTGTTGTTTGAAAAATGGAGGTATGCAGAGTGGGAGCGACGGGCCCGCGCAAGTGGCCCGTCAGGTGTAACGCGAACACTGCGACGGTTTTTCCCCGTCCGTTCCCCCGCCTGAGAGTGACAATAGAGTTTGCCATAGCAAGGGCAGTGTCACTCCGTATAAGAGGAGCCAGAAGAACTATACGATCACTCGGAAGGGAAGATGGAGCGGCTCTTCCAGCACTGACCAGGTGCTGATACAGATGATTTCCAATCTGGAATATCGAGGACATTAATATTGCTTCCCAACTTTTTCCCTCCAATACGCCTCAAGTGTGTCATCATATAGATATTCTCGAGCTACAATTACAATAAATCACTATTTTTGAAAAAAATAAATAAATAAATAAATAAATAAAATAAAAAAATAAAATAAAATAAAACAGTCTTTTTGCTATTACCCCCTTCATTCACCTCCTTCCATCATGAAATTTAATACTCCTGTTACATATTCCAAACCCAGAAAAAATTAAAAGTTGAACAAAAAATAATCACGAAAATCGGACGTGAATAGTTAAAACATCATGATTTATCAGTATCATCCCCTCCATTCACCCCCTCTCTTAATGATGTTTGAAAATCCTGACATACTTTCCAAAACTATATCAAATTCATAGCGGAACAAAATAAGAATCACGAAAGTCGGTAGAGATTTGTAGCTTGGGTACCGCTTGACAAAATCGGTTCATTTCCCCATTTCTCATTTTAGGTTAATTTCCCTTATTTAATTCGAGGTTCTGATTTTTCCTTTTTTATTTTTCACTGCGTATTTTGCTTTTACCATTTCAACAAGTACAGTTTATTTTTTCCCTTATTTCTCTATTTTTATTTTACTACCTTTGATTTACCTTGTCTTGTTGGAAGGTGCTTCAGTTTCTCATTTTTTGAACTCAAGAGAGTTCTGGTAGCAGAGCTGCTTACAAGGGAGCTAAATCTTAGTTGCCATAGCTTATTTAGTAGACAGAGCGTGGAATTTATTAATCACCAACCCACTCTGTCGATTACATGGTAGCTAGAGCGTGCGAATAATTGCTCCCCTAGTTATTACAAATTAGAATTGAACAAAATGAGAATCACGAAAATCGGTTGAACATTGTAGCTTGGGCAGTGCTTGGCAAAATGTGTCCAAAAAAACCCCTTTTTTCGGCTTCTTTCCCTGCAATCTCCCTCTTCCATGTTGAAATCAAAATTTCCGAGGTTTTTTGCACAACTAGATTAACATTGAGATCGAATAAGCAGAGAATCACGAAAATCGGTTGAGCATTGAAGCTTGGGCAGCGCTTGACAAAATGTGTAAAAAAAACCACGTTTTTTCGGCTTCTTTCCCTGCAATCTCCCTCTTCCATGTTGAAATCAAAATTTCCGAGGTTTTTTGCACAACTAGATTAACATTGGGATCAAATAAGCAGAGAATCACGAAAATCGGTTGAATTTTTTTTGAAATGCACCGTATGACCCTCTGAAGTGCGATGGATAGAATTGACTCAGAAAGCCTGAATAAAATATTTGTTCAACGTTTCTTATAGTCCTTTCGCGGAGTAGGTGTAAGTTCTGAAACGCCAAATTTAAAATTTATGTGATGATTTGACCATTAGGCATCATTCTTGAGCCCATTTCAGACTAACTTGACCAACTTCATCATTAGCAGTAACTGTTAATTTAACAGTAACAATTAATCGTATTAATTGATAAGATTTCATCCATTAATTTACCTTTAAAAAATACTTATTGACGATTATTTAGTGGCTGGACTGTTTAGTACACTTTTGTGATGTTAGTGATGTTCAGGTATATTGATCTACAATGGGATTATGTTTGGAAGTATTTAATTTATTGTTGCAATTCATTGCCCAAATTAGTCTCTTGATTTTCAAGTTTAAATTAGAAATGGACGTAATTTTTTCATTTATTTTTCGAGTGGGGAACATGATAGAAGTACACGGATATTAGGCAGGATTAGCCAAATCCACAACTTCGATACCATAACATTATCTATCCGGAAAGATATTACAGACACCTTTTCAAAGGGACCAATTCAAATGAAAATATCTACTCCCTTGGGCCCTCGGTCGACCCTAAAATGAAACGGGGTCCAGCTCGCGAATCATGAAGATTGGAAACGTGCGGTGGTTAGGAATGACAGCATCGGCGGACAAATAGTTTGGGCACTCGAGGTAAAAACTGTCTGAAATGTTAAACTCCCGCCGTTGTTGTGTTGATATCAGAATGAAATATCTAGTTAAAAACTCCTCCACGGGCTCCGATATGGAACAATGCCAGAGCGCGAAGGGTTGGCTCGTCCATGGAATCGACGAGGCTATTGTGAACCAAATATCAAACAGGCTCCAGCCAACTCTATGTAGCAGATAGGTACCGCTTTGGTTTCTTTGTTGAAATAAAACTGAACTGTATGTCGTAACACATGCTACCATTTCATGCTGCCATCGATTAGTTTTACATGGATTTTAATGGAACAGTATTAGGCCGAACATAATACGGATTGTACTAATACAATATAAATGCATTGAGTATAGAATTATATAATCATAATTATTAAGATCATATTATTTTTATACACAATAAATTGGGAGTACATAACTGAATTATTTATATTCGTACTAGCAGGAATTTTGCCTAAGTGGGTGCTCACAGACTGTCTGTTGTTGTTCAGGTGATACACAACCTGAAAATATTGCACGATTTCTTGGAAACGTACTGATTTTATCAAATGACTCCCAACACAGTAATTTCTTTACCAATAAAGTTAGGTAAGTTCAAAAGAGTTAGGAACAGTCACTGAGGTAATTGAAGGTGAACTGAGGTGGTGGTGGTCTTGAATCTTGTTTTTCAACTTTTCAGGCACACTAATTCAACATTTCTGACGAAAATTAACTTGGGTACGTAAGTTATTCCTCTACTAAGAATACTAAATATACAGTATCCACTTCAGTAATTATACTCCACAAGGCTTAAAAAATAATTAAAAACATAATAATAATAAGTGTAAGAAGTTTGTAATCACAGTTGTTACAGTTCACCCGGAGAGTGGAGAGGGAGTTAGAGGAACTAATTAGGTTTTGATATATATATATATATATATATATATATATATATATATATATATATATATATATATATATATATATATATATATAATGGTAACTTGGTGAAGTGGCTGGAAAACTCGGGACAGTTTTATTGTTTATTGATCAAGCGTATTAATATTTCAGTAATTAATTCGCTTTTCACTCATCGCGTCTCTTCCCCTGAAGAGGAATGGCCAGGCCCCAACCTGGAGTAAGCTCAACTAAGGTCAAAGTTAATCCTGACACCAGATCAGAATGATTGAAAACGAGAAAAATTATCTTCTATCGAGACTCCAGATACAGGGTGTATAAACGAATGTGACGAAACAACTTAACAATTTACGTGAATTTACATATGGTGAGGAGCAGAATGACGCCAACCGCATATTTATATATCAATCTGAACTCAAGATATGATTTTTTCTCTTTCTTTTCAAGAAAACCGTGTGTTCCTTCCTCTTAAACTCAAATTTCAACTTTCGACCACATTTTTGGAATCGACGTTCATTTTTCGACAAGCATGCTGCACTTTTATTCTTGATCAATTCCATCTAGAGACCACAACATCAGCTCAAACATAGACATATTGAAATAAAAAATAAAATGAATAAGAAGAATAATAATATTAACAAAATAAAATTTTATAAAATATTTAAAACGTTACAACTCTTCCAAAAAGAATTCAGGAAGCTGGCAAATCTCTTGAAAACTGCTTCATTCAATTCTATTTCCAACGGTATAGTCAAATTTACTCTTACTTTGCTATTTAGTTTAGTTTACTTATACGCTGAGATGAATGGTATCCAACTCTTGCAGATTTCCCCAACTCCGTTATAACCAAACTTTTCACTTCATTTAACTAGTTTCCCCTAAAAACACATTCAATTGAGCATTTAAAAAATAAATAAATGAAAAAAATAAAATACAAAAAATAATAACAAATAAAAAAATGGTGAGTCTAGGTATAAAACTCGGTAATTACGGAGAATGAGAGATCTGAAAATGTTACCATTCAATTCAGGGTGAAAAAATTCGTGGAATGCGACCTCAAACTCATAGGTTCATGGAGGGTCAAGAGGGTCCAATTTTTTCAATAAAACCCTCAGTTTTAATGAAAAAAACAAAAAAAAAAAAAAAAAAAAAACAACATTTTTCAACATTAAAACAAATCTTTCTCCTACAAGTTGCGAAATAAAAGTACAATTGACTACACCGTTGGAAAATGTATTGAATGAAGCAGTTTTCATAATATTTGCCAGTTTTCTGGATTTTTTTGAAGAGTTGAAACGTTTTAAACACTATCAGAAATTCTTTATTCGATTTGTATATTTTCGAGTGGCCGAAGTAGGCACAGTTCTAGTAGGTAACTTTGGCCACCAATCTAAAATCGGGAAAAAACTATGTTATCAGTGTCCTACAATGATTTCGGCCATGGTTTAAGTTTTAAAAGAATTTTGTTGTTGTTTTCCTTAGGAAATGAAAGAATGTACTTACAAACGCAGTATAAAACAGCCAAATAGAAGAGTAAAATGTGAAGAAAATATAAAATAAATAAGTAAGCACTGCGAAGTTCTAAAAATAGTTCTCCCATTCTAACAGAAAGAACATCGGCTCGACGAGAAATGCAATTTTTAACCCAAAACTTCCCTGGATGATTGTTAGTGAATTTAGGAATCACTCTGCCCTTGCTGTCCAAATAAGCCTTCACAATATTGCTGATGTCAGTGGTAGTCAGTGGGAACCCAATTCCGCGTATTGCAATACACTTTAAAAAAAAATTTCAACGTTGATTTCGAAACTGTGGTCAAAACATGAAATAAAATTACTGAATCTGGAGAAATTCAAGTTTAAGGCGGGAAAAAACACGGTATTCCTGGAAAAAACTTTAAAAACCATATGTCGAGAACGGTAAGAGATAAAATTAAGTGGTTGACTGCATTATGCTCCACTTCATATGTAGCTTTACCTAAATATGTTTGTCACACTCGGCCCTATACACCCTGTATGACAATCTGGAGGGATGGAGTGGTGCTCACTTATACAAGCTGTCATCAAATAACCAATAGAGGCGTGTGTCAGCTCTTTAAGCACCAAATGTGCCACTATTAGAAGTTTTCTTCCTATGCGGTTTGAGTCGTTCACCATCCAATCGTTGTATACATTTGAAGTATCGTGAACAATGCACGAAATAGCAGTAGATGGAATATCGAGATTGAACTGCCACAATGAGCGTATCTATGATCTCAATGGATATATACTACATACAGGTATTTGGTTACATCTCTGTAGTATTGAGGATGGCGTTGTCGTTTTCATACTTCGAAGTACGTGAAAAATCTCTTTCAATATAAGTCCACAGGGTGGTAAACTCCCCTGTCCCCCTCCTACCAGAAGACCGTACATATAGGCGAACCCCTTCGCTAAATGGGAGATGGTATCAACCTCAAATAAATTCGAGGCTTCCGGAAGGTGAGCATCCGCAGGGGAGAAACGCCACTAGCCGTGCGATAGTACCTACCATCCTCATCTTATGGAGAAAGAGTATACCTGTGAATCACGATACAGGCGAGACAGCGCCTCGAAAAGCGGGTTAGAAAAATATGAAGGGCTCCGGAGAAATATTATATTTATGCATCGCGGATCGCATCCTCAGGCAGCCTCTACTGATGTGGTTCGAAAATTGGTATTTGTGATCCACCCAACATCAGTGAGAGGCGTAAGTCAGTTTACCGAGACAAGAGATGGTAGCGTCAGGTGCAGATCGGATCCTGCATTTCTTCAAAGCACTTTATTTTCTCCCTCTCCCCCTCTCTCAATGTATCGTACACCCATATTTCCACATACCTTAGAATTTCTTCATTCATTTTGTAATCATACATACACTAGGCTCTTTATATATTCAGGCGTGAAACACACTGCCCTTTGAAAGAGCCCCTTGTGCACCCACAAAGTCTTTTCCTACGATGGCTTTTTCTTGTGAAAACTAAAGCACCGATTCGTGATGATGTATTTATTTATTACTATGTTTTGTGTGCAAAGGTAGGGTCTTTTACCCGTTGAATGTTTCTACGGAATGCGTTGTGATTTGCAAACCCTTTCAATGAATTTCAGTAGAAAATACATTTTTGACATTCTATGTCTTTACTTTGGCACATAAACGAAAAAAGCGTTAACGAAAAGTGTTTAAAAAAAGCCCTACGGTTGGTTTTGACATTTCATGTCTTTACTTTGGCACATAAACGAAAAAAGCGTTAAAAAATAGCGTTAACAAACAGCGTTAAAAAAAAGCGTTACGGTTGGTTTTCTGATGATTTCCGCTTACAACCGAGTCGTTACTAGGGAAATGGTACTTTGTCGTTTTTCGTCCCACAAAATTCGTTGACCATTCTTTCGAAAGCTCTCTATTTATCCAACCATATTACGTTTTCGAGCTCCAATAAATTTTTCATTCGTCGTGATCTGTGCAATATTCTGTGTGATCTTAGAATAAATCCGTTTTGTGCAATAAACATCACCGCTTTATTCATTTAGCGAATTTGCGTAGAATATGAGCTATTGCAATGGCAATTTTGCAGTCAACAATTACCTAACTAGAAAAATAAAAACATGTATGCAGAAATTTATGCTGAAAAATATGCTTAAATTTCCGTCATATTTGTCAAAAAAAAAAAGACAAAAAGAGCAAAAAATGCTGAAAATCCTAAATATTTTTTGAATTGCCGAAAATGATTTAGAACAATTTTATTTGCCATAAAATCGGTATTTAGTTTCCATTTCTTTCTTATTTAAAATCCTAACTTTTCAAAACAATTTGACATAATATCGCACGATAATTTACGAAAATTCGCTCATACGATCATGCTTTATGAATGGAACTTTTTCGATATTTTACCTTGAATCTTTTAATAAGGTAATATATATATATATTCAAGTTCGGGAACTTAGGGAAAAAAATGTGGTCACCATGATTATAGTCCATTGATAGGAAACTGCGAAACCGAATTGACGGGGAGAAACCATGTTCCATTTGTCATTTTGGCCGTAGGTAAAAGCGGAAACAACCGGGTGGCCAAGTTTCTGCACAGAAAATTTCCGAACCTTATTGTGATACTTTAAAGCGTTTCGTGTAACTAATCTATTCATCATCACATTTTTCGGTTTATTTGGTTATTAAAATAGTGGTTAGTGTCCAAAAAGTTTTTTCACTCCCTATTTTTTCAACTTTTGGATCGAATATATACATGGAACTGAATATATTTCACCACTCTTCACAAATATTGGGGCATCGGATGATAGGCCGGGAAAATTTGATAGATGAGGTGACACATAACATACAGGTAGACAGAGACAGATGCTGGTAATGGTGGCACGAAACGCCAGACCTACGTAGGTAGCAGTACTTTTACTCTAATACCTGTATATATATATAATTTACACACACACGCGCGCATATATATATGCGAGGGTGTGTGTAGCCATTCAATTTAGCGTATATTCAAGGGATTGTGTATTAAATTCTCGTTCGTTCGGATGACGGATGAACGTATCGACGTTGACTTCCCATCCACACTTATTAATTTTCACTCCGGCACGAGTGGCCGCCCAACTTCCTCCGAACAGCGGCTAATGGATTTTGATAGATATGAGTTTCCCAGCGACATTTTCCTAGGGAAGTTTATTTCGTGATGCCGAGTTTCCCTAACACATCACTAGAGATCACCTCAGCAGTTTCTATTAAGGGTTTCGATTGCAATAACCATTGAATAATATAGAAAAGTTTCAGTGAAACCCAACAAATAGGTATATATGTAATGCAGATTATTTTCCCTCTCCGACTCTCTATTGACACTTCCATTGTTTTGTAAGTTCGGAACAGAGACGAGTATCGATATCCGGTTTTTGAATCGAATTCCACGCTCCCGACAAAACCGGAAAAGGATTCTTTCATTACGATATTTCAGAAAGTCAACAACCGATTTTGTCATACAGAATTTTAAGAATATTTATAAAAAGAGGTTGAATCTTAGTTTTTAGGTATTGTCTTAGTTGTAATCAATAATAATAAAATCGTAAGTATGTTTGTCAATACATTGATTTGAATCATGAAATTTTGCTTTTCTTTTCCATTTTATGCTGTTTGTAGACGATTGGTTCCATTTTCTCAATTTTTTCTGTCTGTCAGTCAGTCTGTCTGCGGAAGATCGTCAAATTTCTATTTTTTAGCAACATTTTAGTAAAAAAAAGTTTACGAACAGCAAACTATAACATCGTAAAATTTATGCAAAAAATATGCAGAAATATTTGCTTTAACTTCAAAAATATCGATTAAAAGCTTCATGAAAAAGCTTAAATTTCCAAATCTTTTTTGAGTTGCAGAACGTTAGTTAGATCGAATTTCGTTGCCATAAAATTGGTTATTAACTATTTCAAATTGCTCAAATTTCAAAACAATCTAACATAATATAGTACTAAAAATTTAATACACTTCGCTCATACGATCATGCTGCATGCCTGGAACTGTTTTTTTAATGCTCTCATTATGATCTTATGATTCCTTAACCATTTTAGTATCAAGGAAAGCTGATTTATTACACTAAGTTATAAGCTAATATTGCTAAGTAAACATAATGAACTAATTATGTGAAAATAAGGCGCTAAATGGTAGGTATACTATTGAGTAGTAGGTACTTGTAAGCAGTAGGTACTAGACAAATCCACGATCTATTGTTTTTCCCATCAAGAGAGAAATTAAAATTCTCTCCCAACTAGCAATATTTACATAATCTACGGATTATTTAAACACCATAATATAGAACATCCGCGCCTGCGCAGTATCTTCGTAGATCAAGTCACCCTACTAGATTGTTTGTAATTGTCTTTTCTTAGTTTTGTCTCAACGTCTCAGCACAAGACGGATCTTTCTCTTCAAGTTTCAAGACTCAGGAATATCTTTTAGTTCAAGCCTACTATTCTCAGTATAATTTGTTTGTTGAACCAAACTTTTATCATAAACAGTATTATCAAAATCACGGTAGGAGTTACATTTTTTTCAAAGTTAACCCTCGTGTTGCTACATGACTATAACCTCGAACTACAACTTTCTTATCCGGATACCATCGAGATCCGGGAAATTGATTATTTTTCCTTCGGTGGGTGCCGACGTCCAAGGAGTAGTTGATAGTATAGTATAGTACCACTATACACTGATAATGATGAGTTGCCAAGCTCTCGATACTAGCAGACGATCTACTGAAGCGTAGTTAGATGGTTTATTTATCAATAATATAACAATGTGGGCGTGGGTCACGGAAATATCCATCATTCTCGTCGTTTCAGTTCTTAGCAATACTCGGTTTCACTACGCCATGAACCACAATGGGAACCCCCGTTTTCATTTACAGAGCTCAAACAGAGAAAACTTCCTTTCCAACATCGCCAGCCTATACGAAAGTTTTAATTCAAATGGACGGGGATCCCAGAGAAACTGGGGAGCATCATTATTCTCTGTCAAGCATTCCAACCACCTTACACTCCCGCCTAATAAATCACTTCCTCACCAACTGTCAGAGAGGTCGAATGAAATGATTTTTTTCGCTCCTTTAGCAGCTTCATAATCCATCAGCTAAGTAGTAATAATGAGCCGGTACTGAAGGTACCGGTTCAATTATTATTCCGTAATCGATTGTTCGAAATTCATTGCCGTTTTTCGGATTAGGAATCATATTTTTGTAAAGACTTGCAGCGATGTTGAATTCATGTTTCCTTGTGGACTAAACATTCAGACTAATTATATGTTATAACAAAGTCGTTTACGGTTACCAAATATAACTTAAGTACGTTTGGTACCGCAATTGAACTGTTTATCGACCTATGTCTAGTTAATTTCGAATAACTGAAGTAGGTAAATATAATTTAGTAACTACGAAAATATGTACTAGGTCATCATAGTCCCTTGATTGTTGAGAACTAGCCGTTTGAAGTGTGCTTCTTTCTATATACTTATCCCTTCAGTTTTGATATTTATATAGCCACTTACTTATACATCCGAAAGAGGGTCAGTTCCTAATTTCATTGCGGTAGGTCCACTAAGGAAGGAATCGACCTCAGCTCATCAGACAAGAGGCACCATTATGAGTTGATATATTTACTAAGGATAAGAGACAATTTTACTCCTTATTTACATTTATTACTCGATCTGTTGGGTCTTGTTAGCATTCTAGGAATCGAAATTAACAAGTAGATGCAGATAAAGTTGCGGCCTTCAAGGAACTATTCATTGTTTGATCAGTTCAGGTTCATTGTTCAGATTGCTGTAACAATATGTGATCGTGTAAGGGAAAAAGGATCATAACTTGCCAAGGCTTTATTTCCAGAAAAACAAAAAAACGAAGATTGGGTTAAAGAAATATATATATATTTTTTTGTTGTAATATTTTTTAGGTCCCAAAACTATCTCTCTTTCCCCAATAGTCATTAAAACTTGAATTTTCTACATTTTTCATTGTATTTGTAATCGCGAAAAACTGCAGTTTTCCAAGCCTGCTGAAAATTCGCTAAAACCTGCTGAAAATCTGCAATTTTCGGTCCCACTTTGTCCAAACTTTGAAAACATTGAAATTTTGATTGGAAAATGTTGGAAAAAATCTTAAAAAAATAAATACATATTTTCTCCAGCATGATGTGGAGAAAAATAAAAATATAAAAAATCAGATTCGACCTCTGGCAAGTTAAGCTCCCTTTTCCCTTGCACGGTCATATATTCATTTATGAGATTAGGTCATATTTTCTATTCATTTGTTTTTTCAAGATTCTGAGGTCCACGCCGGCCGTCAATCAGCGTTGGCGGAGTGTGACAGATTCGGTAAAACCTAATGAACAACATTTAGGAGTTCCCTTCAAACTCCTTAAGTTAAACATAAATCCTAAGTTTATCAGCGATCGTATTACCCAATAACCGCATCTTGAAGATTCGTGGTTATTAGATGGATTTCGCGGTTAGGGATTTCCTGATTTCTGAGGAGAACTGCCATATATTTCAGTTTCATTAGACGCATGTTTAGCAATGAAAATCTGATTTTACTTTAAGATATGACTGGAATAATTCGATTGAGCATTAATACTTAGGTATACTTAAATCCTGGACCACCCTACCCTACATTTGACGACATCCTAATGGTTTTAAATTTTAATAAGGGGAATCAAACGATGAACCCTCAACGTATCGAAAATTAAATTAGCCAACCTCAACTTCATAATATAATTAAATCACAATTCTCGTTTTGAGTCATCGTATTGGAAAAGTGGTTTTTTTCTTATTCCATTTTCCTTTATCATCATCTCTGGATGAAATCTGAGAAGTTTCTAGTAAGTTCACTTTAAAAATGTTAACCCAACGTCGACCACGTGGGGTCCAGGTGGGCCCCATTTGCAAATTTCCCCCCCTCCCTTATTGCCACTTTGCCCCTCACTGCCTGCTCCTCGAGTAGCTTCCTACTCAGTACTGCTCTAGAGGTTGGCGAGGTAGCAATGGTCCTCCAGGAGAGTGTACCTTTTGAATTCATTTCTGTTTGATGAAAATCGTTGTTGGGGTCTGAGTAGACCCCACGTGGACTTCCGTGAAAAAAAAATTCGGCACATTCACACACATGTTTTGTCTTAATTATCAATCGTTTGAGCATACATACGTAGGGGTTACTTAGTTTTCCGGTTCGCACCATGGAAACAACTGGGAACGTGAATCAGTCGTTTTTTGTCCATACTAGTACATTTAGCCATACACTTACGTTCAGCCATTAAGGTTCTCTAAGACCGATTTTCGTTAGTCTGATTTGCCTTAGTCTGATTTTAGTGTGTAAATTCAAGTCTGACTTTAGTATGATAATTATGTAGTGTTAGTGGTTTTTTGTTCCTCTGAAAAGGCAATTTTCGAAAAAGTTCTGTGTTGGCTGAAGTTCCTTATTTTATTGAAAAACAATGGGCCTACTTATATGCCCATTGATATGGAGTTTATATGCCTAAAAAGTTGACTAAAGTTTATATTTCGTTCTGATATAAATAAAAGACTTGAACGTTTTGCTTTTTATTCCTTTCTCCTGCGTTTTTGGTTTTCTAAGATGAGGAAATTCTTTGGCCCATGTTTTTTCAGAGCTACAAGCTGCAACTTTGCTACCTTAGAAACGATATTAGGAGGGTATCTTCGTAGACACCTCAAAATTGATTGCATGATGTTTTGTCGCTAGTCCTATGCAACAATAGGGCGGCACAGCCAGAAATGTGAGTGGGGTCCTGGTGGACCCCACGTGGGCGACTATTATTCTAGCTCCCACGTGGTCGACGCAGGGTTAACTTCAAAACGCTATGTTAAAAGTTAACTTCAAACGCGTTTCCCTCATAATCATTCCAGTTTGGGTGACGATGACCAAATCACTGAAATTTGACTCACTTCTCAAACACCCTTAGAGTTACGGCTTATATTAATTGCTATGCAATTCTTAGGCCGACCCCCAATAATTTTTTATGTAACGTCCTCATATAAAATGTCCGGGGACGGGAAGCGCGAGGTCGTGGGTTCGAATCCCAGCCAGGCTTAACATTTTATTTTTTTTTCTCGTGAGACGTAGGTTGTGGGTTCAAATCCCAGTCAGGCTTAAAAATTTTTTTTTTCCAAATTTTTTTATATCAATTTTTGATTTCGCATCGTGGGTTCGAATCCCAGCCAGGGTTGAACATTTTTTTATATACAAATTTTTTCAGGCTAAGAATTGCATAGCAAATTATCCTCGTTTTCTACGCAGTAGAAAAGAGAAAAGATCCGGCGAGGCGCGTATGGATTATGGTGGTCCGGGGGGGGGGGTGGGGGCGAAGCCCCCCTGGCGGGGTCAAGGGGTGGGGCCCCTTGCGAGGCCCCAAGGGCCGAGTATATATATATATATATATATATATATATATATATATATTTATTTATATATATTCAATGATTTGAGCCGCACCTCAACCAGAACGGAAAGGAGTATAAGCGACATCATATCTGTATTCATTTGTCTGATTTATAAACGTAATTCGTCGTTTCTTCGTTTCAGGTGTAAATATCATTTCATTTATGAACAATATTATCTATGAGAATTCTAAATGTAAATACGAAAAAACAACAACAGAGAGGTTGTTTGAAACCCTACTTGTCTCTAATTCGTGTAAATCATCAAATAACAAACAACAACACCTGACTCGTAGTGGTTCAAGAAAAGGGGCCTCTACATGGTTTAAGTTTCAAAATCACAAACTAGAAACCTCACGAATTTTCAAATCTACATGAGGTTTCGAATGAGCCACATATCATAAAACCTTCCAATTCATACATGTAGCAAGAAAGTATTCGTTAAGAATATGTTACCTATGTACCCACCAATAGCAGTAGAAAAGAGAAAAGATCCGGCGAAGCGCGAAGCGCCGAGTATAGATTAGGGGGGTCCAGGGGGGGCGAAGCCCTCCTGGCGGGGTCAAGAGGCGGAGCCCCTTGCTAGGCCCGAAGGGCCGAGTTTTATATATATATATATATATATATATATATATATATATATATATATATATATATATATATATATATATATATATATTTCCCGAGCCAAGCTTGCGTGTTTTTTACAAGCTCCATGATAAGTGTTAATTTCGCAAGGTTATATTGTGAACGTCAATTTAACTATTGTTTTGAATGATTTCGTCCTTGATTAATTACCAGCAAGAACAATTTATTGTTACAAATTGTAACGGGTGGGTTTCTGAAGAAAAGTTATTTTGTTTTATTTTTTTCTTCAATATGGTTGGATTTTTTTTCGCTTTACCGAAGGGAAATAATTACCCACTGAAAACCGTATTTCTTAGTTAGCTGCACTCGAAGAGCTGGATCAAATAATCGAAACTACGAGAATGTCGACTCCTGAGATCGGGAGTTGTCGGCTCTCTTCGGTTTGCTCTCAATAAGGGCATAGTAAAACTACGTAGGTAATGAACGTATGACTCAATATATGCACCATAATAACTTCTGAAGGTGCCCAGCGAATGCAACCGTTAGCCTTTGAAGCCGTCCATTCAACCAAGGAAGGAAATGCACATACGAAGCATGACGTACACGAAGGCTTTGCAAATCAGGTCAAAGCGACCGTTAATACCAAACGAAGATTACTGTCGGCCAAAAGAACTAAATCTCGTTATGTTCAATTTTCACCACGAAGGTCATTTTATGCCGTTACCACTCGCAGTAAAATTTTAAGTCAGTATATAAAACTGACCACTCGTCATGCAAGCATGTTGTCTCTATGCCTTAAGAAATGTTATCGTAGTACTTCCCAAGGGTCGTGTGAGTAATCTTAAGCCATTCTCGCATTCTGACTCCGTTTTTAAAACGACCATTTGCTTGGGTTATTTTCCAACATTAACATTTAATTTGAAATAAAACGAGAAAACCTGAAAGTCAGAAGAAACGTTGAGATAACACATACTGAATGTACTTACTTTTTCTTGGGTCTCCTTTCACCGAATAGTTGACGTCATAATGTATGTCCGTTATATGCCAGAAGTACCCTGTAACAGAAAACGTAAATTATAGTCGTTGATGGAATGTATGTGCGTACCAGGTTATTCAATGGTTTCAGATAAGGCGGAAAGGGAATTATGTAACCATTCGTCCGCTCACTCCTCAATGCATTTACATTGGGAACGAAAGTCCGGTAAATCGAGTAACAATACCTCCTCCGTTAGCTCAATACATTTATATGAGGGAAAGAAAATTAATAGACTATTGGCATTTAAAAATAACCCGCACAATCGAAGAGGCGTCCAGAAAGTTCTATGAATCCTTTGGAGGGTATTGAAATACTTTTTCTCGATCAATAGCATTTATATAACTGTTTGCTTTTAGTATTTTTGAGATTTTTTGACATCAGTCATGAAATAATATTCATCCAAAGTCGTCGAAGTGCTACATAATACGGTGATAATAGACTTTTGTGTAATTCTTTTTCTTTTCAGGTTATGACAGTGATCCACTATTCCATTATTATACATGCGAGTTGGATTAAAAAAGTTTATTGAACAGCAGTAAGATGTAAAAAGTATGGTTAAGAGTGAGCCAACCAGTTATTTCGCCGCGCGGGATATAAAAACGTCAGAAGGGAATGTGAGAAGAGTATAAAAGATACGCAGTCAACTCTTTAGCGCTCGGAGGAAGTAACTATGCAAGTTGAGCTGTTAAACCGGCGCTACTTTGAGTTGTAACCGCCGGTTAGTGTGGTGCCTCCGACTGTAACTTCGTTATTGGCAAACCGAGCCTCTACTGTCACTGAGAGCTTCGATCCATTTTAAACCAGACGGCTCTCGCATCCCGGCCCTATCACCTTCGTCAGGACTTTCAAATGTCGGAGTGGGAGTTGATGGATTGATTGGCAGGACGTCGAGAAGAGGAGAAAAGGGATTTCCGATGCTCCAGATAGGGTGCCCCACATTTTGGGGCGGCCATTCGGAAAAATGAACCTGACAGCGTTTTGCGTCAGTCCATGGGAAATGCACAAAAGGAGACTTTACTTTTGACATTTGTGGTTTTTTCTTCTTTTTCAGGCGAATATCGCACTCTTGGAGAAGAAATATCCGAAACGACTATCTTGAACTGATATTGGTTGATTTTCAATATCTGCGGGGAAAAGAGAAGAAAACACTTGAGAGCCTCCACCCCCCCCCCCCTCCTCCCCGAATTTGATGGCTTATATTTCAAGATTCGTAGAATCAAATATGAATGAAAAAATGTCGATTTTCTGTCGCAACTAATGAATGATGTTAACCAAATTTCGGCTTCCTCTATCTATTAGGAGAGAAATGAGCTCTCGAGTTCACTTAGTTGATCAGGGTGGATCCCTCACTTTGTCAATTGTAGACAGCAAGTCTAAAGAGGCTCAATACAAAATTTCACCCTCATTGGTCTATTAGAAGGGAAATGAGCTCCTCAGCCCTATAGCTGATCTGAGTGATTCCTCACTTTGCCAATCGCATACAGCATGCCTATAGACACTCCATACTAAATTTCAGCCTCATAGGTCTATTGGAAGAGAAATGTTCTCCCGAGCCCACTCTGCTGATATGGGTGGTCCCTAAATTGTTCAAACGTACCCAGTATCCCTATAGAGGCTCCATACCAAATTTCAGACTTCTAGGTCTATTTGGAGAGAAATGAGCTGCTCAGCTGATCACGGTGGGTCCTCAGACAACCGTACACATCATGCTCCACCAATTCCAACAATTTTCTGCCTTTCAGGTCTACTAGGAGCGAAATGAGCTCCCGAGTTCACTTTGCTGGCCTGCTTAATCCTCACTTTGTCAATCGTACACACCAGGTCTATATATTAACAATTCAAAATTTTAGCCTCCTATTATATTTCTATAGCCTTTTATTACAAGTCTATTACAACCTCAAAAACTGTTGCTTTTGGACTGTATGTAAAGAAGTGTCGAATGTCAAGAGTGGATATACCTGGTGTGATATAGAAAGGTACCCACAAGGAGAGTCTGTTTACTACCAATGGTGGTTTAAATTGTACAAATATCTTCAACACCATCATGTGCTGTAGAAATATGCTCCACAGTCATAATCTTCTTTATCAATCTTCAATAGTAAATAGGCTCAATTTGAAGTTTTAGCTTCATAACGAATATCATAAAAATTAGGAACCACGCCAGATCAGGGTGGTTCCGCACTATGAGTTTCTACTCAACCTGTCTCATAGAGGCTCTGTTTAATATTTCAGTTTCATAGACAAAACGGCATAGAAATTAGCCTACGAGCAAATTATTCTTATTAAGATATTTTCTAAAACTTTCTAATTAATGTCTAAATTTCAAAAATTTCCTAGTCATTGCAAAAGATTTATTTTCGACGAAAATTCGCTAAAATTATATATTGGCCGGGTAGGTACTAGATTTTTCAGCACCACATTAAATCAACATCAAAGGGTCTGAAATTAAGGGGATTTAAGGGCTGAAATAGGTAAAAATCGAGATTTTGAAAATTGTCGGAATAGAAGTAGATTTTAGGTTGGCATTGATAGTTATCATAAAAAAGAATCGAATGAAACAACGTTCAATCGTTCACTTTCCTTTGCGGAACTTTGGGTAAGGGGAAAAAATCAACAACATGGGAGCAAATCGTTACTAGTGGAACTTCGTGACAACAGGTTTAATTCCTTTGAAACTCTGTCGTCACTAATTTGGGTTTTTTTAAAATTATAACTCTTGTCACCTACCGATGAACTCGTGAAGCGAAGGACTATAATTTATACGAGTAGATATATAGTCCAAGTTACTAAAGACCTTTCTCACGGTCTCAATAAAATCGGATCCATTTAGTAGTGTGGTAAAAAATGATTCATAGCTATATGTACTAGGTACTTACAGAGATATAATCTTCAGAAATTTTGATTAAATTTTCATTGGCTATGGTTTGGACTATTAATGATACCTCGAAATTTCCATCCAAATCTCAAAAATGATAGTATCTGCGCATGCGCAAACATGTGTCTCAACAAATCCTTGTTTAGGAAGTAGGTATTCGGCCAATTTAATGGAAAACTGGAAAAAATAACCTAATCTTTCAAAGCGAATAATCTCAGGCCATCAGGTGTGATTTTTGGGAAATTATAAACTTTAGGTGATGCAAAATCATGCCCAGAATCCGAATCAGAAGCCAACTCAATTTAACTCAATTGGTTATTGCAAAACACGGTCCAAGTGCCTCAATGTTATCAGTGAGACAGCCAGACACACATTTTACATCAATCATTCACTTCGGGTTTGTGTTCCAGGTTTTGAGGTACTAATGGCCCTGCAGTAAAGGCTAAAAGTATATATCGATTATTAGGTGCTCATCGGCGGACGTTTTTGTCAGAACTGCCGAAATAGTTACAGCTATTTCCCTCTAACAATTTAGTACAATAAATACCTGGATACTCAACCAAGGCTGGCCGATTACTTTCAGTAGGTATGGCAACGACTTTTTAAAAAAGTTTTAGGGATAATCAACTTTTACGATTGCGATAAACTAGCAGTAATTTGTAAATCCATTAAAATTACAATTTATAAAGAATTTGATCATGAGAAAATGCACAGATCGTCAAAGGACTGAACGCACAACGCTTCAAATGATTTTGTAGTGTTGTCCAGGAAAATGGAATTCTTAGGGTCTGACGGATACCAAACTAGGTAATATTCTTTTCTCAGTCAACCCACACGATACTCGGGAATATAATAAAATTGACTTGAGAATAGGTACTTTGAGTGAATTTGAGCAAAATTTGTCCTCAGAACGTAAATTATGTTCCAGGAAACCTCTATTTCGTGCATGTGCTCCCACAGATTACATGCAAACGTGAGAAGAATCAAATACTAACAAGAACTAATCAAATACTTATCTTCATGGTTCTGTTTTCATGACATCAAATACAATTCTCAGTATCCAACATCACTAGATGTGGCTGTCCATAAATTCCATTCAAAATGAACAGCAAGGAAAATTGTTGTCCATTTCTGAGAAGATTCTCATTTGCTTTGTCAACACTCGGAGGGTTTGAACAATGTATTGGTTCTTGGTAAGGTCATTTGAACATCGTTGGCCCTGAAATAATACAAACTTCCCTCCTCGAGGTAGCGTCATCGGCAGCATCACTCACTGGCCTAATTAGGGTTTCCTCATTTAAAATGAACTCCTTTACTCAGAATGTTTGTGAGAATATTTGCACAAGGTACAAACATTATGAAATTATTCTCCCTAACGATAGAATCCAAAATACAGAAGAGCACACAAAGGGAACAATTAATGAAATGAAATATACCTGATGCATGGGATATCTAATGATAGCTGATGATGGCATGATTTGCTAAGGGCTCCCCTGCCCTATTTATGTAAAGAGAATGGAGAGGCCTACCAATTCTCCAGACCGCAGCACAGTGGGGCCAAATGCGATTCTAGGTGTACGGAATTATTTAATGTGCTATTCTTATAGAAAATTCAGCGCTTATTCTGAATTATATACCTCTTGTTCTTATACCTAAAATGGCTCCTTAATGTGTGTGCGTTTTTTTTTTTGTGTGTGGATAAATAAAAAATTTTAACATATTTTTTTCTACCTTACTCTTACAAATACTATTCTAAACAATTTTTGTTACATTCAAAAGTTATACAGGATATAAGTCTGAGTCGATTGACTACCAGAAAAACCTAAATTGATTAATTAATAAGAGAGTAATTGAATTTCAGTGTTCCTGGTACTTAAGAAAAACCACAGTTTTTCTCTGAATAAGGGTGAAAGTATACATTTAGTCGAGTATTAGTTTTAAGGAAAATTGTTGATAATTCATTCAGCGTCAATTGACCACTATTTCTTCCCAAAAAGTTTTCGCATTTAGTGTCTTGTTTTTGAATTTTCTGATTCTGGTTGCGCATGTATTTTTAATTCCAATACAGAAATGGGGGTTTCCTAGGCTTCTACGAGCCAGTTTCTGTGATTGTGTTCACTAGCAGTATTTATGTGGGATGAGTACAGAAAAAAAGTGAAACATACGCATTGTTTGAAGAGATGGTTTGCGTTATGCCTAAAGTAGCTTCTTTTTTTACGAGTCTTCTGCTTTCTTCTCTCAGTTATTGCAGCCATAGGTCTACACAGAATGTCTGTCAAACTAACTAATAGCAACCAAATCATAAGCATCGGTTAGGCCAGAGCGGTAGATCGGTCGGCAGGTTAACCCCCTGATGGATGGGTAGCGTGACATATGAGCGCCTTCCGAAGGCCGCTCTATTTCGCGTAAATTCACTGGCGTGAACACTGGCTATGTGAGGTTTTCTCACCATTAGCCAAGATGGTATATGCCTCCCCCTCCCCCCCTAAAGGGTGTAAAGCATCCTCTTCACAATTGTATGTTCTGGGCCAGATTTATGGCGAAGTATGGGTGCTGGTGCATGAAAGACGATGGTCGAGCTCCATGGCTACAAAAACCAGAGCCAGCACCGGCCACCGTCACACGTCCACACATTGGCCGCCGTACACCAACAGTGAATGGTCGATGGAAGGGGACCATGAGCCCCTATTTGATGTAATGCTATGATAATGTAATGATGTAATGTAACACAAAAGTATGAACGCAAATAATTCACCATGTTTATAGTGTTCGCAAGCACGGCACAAGATTCAAAACAACAGACTGAATGACTGGCCCGTTGTGTGGACATTCGAGCCCGATAACGTGCACCCGCAGATCGAGGCCTAGTATGGTCCCCTTTGATCTTTCGAGAAAAACCACGACAGAGGTGAGACTGCCCGCACGGCTCCGCACGGACCAGACATCGTTGGGTTTTTCAAGGTCATTTCGCGTCCAAAAAATCGGCAGTGGGCAATGTGGTCTAGGTTTGAGTAGTATCGGCCTGCCGTTGTGTAGAAGGGCCTCAAAACCAAGCTTCGGTATGTCGATCCTCACGTAGACACCTTTCGCCGTTCTCATTGTTGAAGCGTAAAACTGCTTGCAGCACGCCCTGTTACAATCATGTGAAAACAAAGTGACGACGAAAGTGAGCAGGCGGAGGCGCGAAGATGTCGTGAGAGGCGGAGCGTTATCTAGCTGCTGTTAATCCAGTATGAGGAAAAACGAGGAGCCTTCCAGAAAGTAACTCCAAGGATGGATTTCTGAATTTTTCGGAGGGCTCCTATAATTCAACTGGCAGTATATATCTAAAAAGTATCCCAAAGCATATTACTTTTTGTTTATCGGCTGAAAATTTGCTTCACTTGCTCCTCGGGTATAGATACCGCTTCATATTGTACATGTGGTTCCCTTTGAAGATCCCCGTCTAAGGATACACCTAAATACCTGGTGGTCTCAGCGCTTTCAGTAGTCGTACAAACACAAAACTCGGTATTACTGCAGGTGTGGATCTTTACTGTTGGTCTTTACTGTTAGGTGTGGAAATTTCTCTGTTTCCTAAGATTTCTCAATAATTTATGTATATTGCTTGCGAACAGTCTTCCCGTGGCCTATAATTATTGTTGCCTCAAACATTCAATCCATATTCAAGCTTAGAATAATGTAAATCTCCTGATATTTGAATACCTTCTCTAGCTCTAGGGATCCGGCCTCATCATACGGATCATCATATTGGCCAAAGAATAATAGGAAATGCTAAATAGACTTGGGTTTTTAATCTTTGGAATATTAAATATCATATCCCCACTAAGTATGTCGTCAGCCAACGCCTGCCGGATTAAGTAAATTGAATTGGAATCCCAATGCTCCAGCTGACAATTTTCCTTCAGTCGTATACTTACATACGAGTACATTATACTTAATTAATTCAAGGAAATAATGACAGATCTTTTTGTATGAACAACATTTTCACCTACCTATTAATTTCAAAGAAATTCTAATTACTCGAAGCTTTCACCGAGTGTATGATAAATCGTTCCCGGATAGGCTTGGAGTTCATAATTCTGAGACCACGCACAGGAAAAGGTTGTCAGGGTATTAATTGGTATTGTTAAAGACAGAGGGTGGGAGAAACGTGGTTGGTGTAATACCTACCGAGCCGCGGGAGATTTTACGGAGGTAATTTCGGAGCGAGGTCGACATTAAGTGGGATTGGATAAGTGGTCGCAAGAGCAAAATAATTCAGGAAAGGGAAAGGTATCTATCACGCTATATCGGCAGAGCAGGGGTGGGGTCAAGCTGGCTTGGTTAGCGTGCCCAGTGGATGGCTTCCTACAAGGTTTCTACACTTTTCGAAAACGTGTCAAGAGTGCAGCTGATGCGAGGGGCAATGCTGCTGATATAAGTATGTATTCTGGTTCGTTAAGACTTAATAATTCATTCCGAATTCAGTTCATTGACAAAAGTTGAATAAAACCACATTTACTCGACCAAAAACGGTTGGGAAAACAAGCTTAAAACATGTTTGAGATTCAAAAAGACTTATATCAAGAAAATGTCAAGATGTAAAGCTGCCTATAATAATTCTGATTTCTAAATAAAATGGAAAATACATATTAATAATTTTGGGTTTTCTCTTGCGCAGATGATTTCTCTTCCCACAGCTATTAAATTCCTAGGATGAACTCAACACAACCACTCAAATTCCTTCTTGAAATTCGATGAAAACAGCAGCGATTTTTTGAATTCGAAGAGGCATCAAACCATGATTCGATATTTTTTTAAAAAGAAGACACATGTTTCCTCGATAAAAGGCAATGTTTCAATCTTTTGAACGATCACTAATATAATTTGTTATCTGTGATGATACAACCTTAATCCCTGAAAACAAATTTATTCCCATGTAACACAAAATAAGTCCCCCAATTTCCCTGAAGGTATATTTTGAAAGGGAAAATTTCCCGTGTCAGTGGCATGCTGCATCACCAGAGCCATAGGGTTGATGGCGGGTGGGGAGAATGCCTTGTCACGTGGAGAGGTAAGTAGCGTATTTTTATAACTGTCCTTTCCACCAGCTACCTGTCTAATTCAGAAAGCAATTGCTCATAAATTCTCACAATTAGTTTGTAAACTCAAAATGGACGCCAAAAAACATTGCCCACGATGTTTGCAATAACTTTAAAGCAGTTGTCATATAGGAAGCAATTTTAGTCATTACCAAGTTTCTGTTGTTTACATTACACTTGAATCAATTTTTTCCCTACTTTCCTTGTTTATACCTACATACACTTCTAAAGTCTACACAGTCTATTTTTCGAGAAATAGTGAAGTCGAATTCACGTAATTACACATCACCTTGAAATGAACGATTGAATGTTGAATTTTTTTCAGTAGCCTCCAAGAATTTTTTTTAATAATCTTTTATTGGAAGACAACAGGTTTTTGCTATTTTCTTGACGAATACACTATTTTTTGGCATTTTGAAGTAGTTCTGAAACGGATATGTTATGTGATTACAAGTTACTATCTGGACCATTAGTCGAATTATTGTCATATAACTCAGATAATTACTGTAATGACCTATAATGATATGTCCTAAACAATTTCTTAGGATAAATATAATGTTTCTCACTGTCATGAGGCCGCCGGCGCCGGTGCCCTCACAGGCTTTCAGGCAATCACTGCATGAAAATAAATTTTTGAATCATCCATGAATTATTATTACCAAGGTAGCATTACCAAGGTATCCAGGCACAGCTAGTTACTAGATTTGAGCGTTTGAAGCGATTTTATTGTCCCTAATATGATGAGTTACCCACTGTGCCATGAGGTCGCCAGCGCTTCAGCTTTCTTGTATGATGAAGTACCTACCCGACAATGAGTGAGTCTACCGGTGACCTTATGGCACACAAAGTAATGTTTTCTGAGTCCACCGACGACCTCAAGGCACACAAGATGATTTTCTGAGTCAATCGGAAACCTCACGGCACACAAGGTGATTTTCTGAGACCAGCGGCGACCAGAAGGCTCACAAGGTGATGTTTTCAGAATACACCGGTGACCTCATTGCACACAAGGTGATATTTTCTGAGTCCACCGGCGACCTCATGGCACCCAAGATAACTGTATCCTTCATGTGCTTTGTCGGCTGCCAATGAGCTCAGGGCGTTATGTGTGTGTGCTTGATGCATGATGAAAAATAAACACACTAATTTGATAAAAAGTTTAAAAAATGAATGCCCGCATTAAATTACCTTCTGGCACAGATGGATAATTTTCTCATTTTAGGCTCTGGCAGTGAGAAGGTTAAGATAAATTAGTAGTTGCTGGATGGGTAGGTACTTGTTGAGAGAGTTAGTGTAGCATAAAATTTGTAACATTACGTTTATGCATGGAAAAGATTTTATGTTTAAGAACAAAATGGGTAATCTGTATTTTTTTGCGGAAATGAGGTGGATAAGCATTGAAAAAATGATTTCTACCTCTCAATATCATATGTTTATTCATGATTTATTTAATTTTCTCTTTTAATAGTAAGTGCAAGCGGTTACACGGTTGATATAGTGGGAGCCACTCGCTGTGGGAGATTAGGTAATATCTCTTCATATTGACAGCCAACGGACCTCTCGTGGAGTATATAGTTAGGTACTTTTTCGTTTCTCGAAGGAGAGAAAAAAAAGCGGAGGAAGAACCATTACTCTCGTCCATTATTGAATCTTTGAAGGGTATTAGCCATTTATGGAAAAGGCGGAAAACGGTGGCGGGGTGCCGTGATGGGGGGAGGGGAAGGGGATCAATTTACTGTAAGTCTACCTCTCGCGGGCGGCTCCACAAAGCCATTAAATACTAAAAGGAGGGTAGGATGTCTTTAATGTTATCATGAATCTATCAAGGTTCGTCAGAAAGGGTCGAGACAGGAGAGCTGTCAATCCCTGCGCTCTGACCTTCTACCCAGGATTATACGTATTTCATAAGCCGGTAGCCCAGAAGGTCCACTACTGGTTCATAAGCCCTATTATAAATTATCCAAGAGCTACTCATGAAATGTGGATAAGGACTACCTTCAATAATTAACATTCTTAGTCAGGATATACAATTTGAGCGGCGTTTAAAGCCGCTTGTGATCGAAAGAAACCCAAAGATAAGAAAGTTTGTGTCCCAGGAGAAGTTGAAGAAAATGTTGTTTTCCAAAATCAACATTTCCACTTGCGTTTCGCGTTTTAGAGCTTGATGATCAATTTTGGTTCCGTGTCTGTCCGTGTGTTTGCCTGTCTGTGGTAAATTCTCATTCACCCAAAACTCTAACACGCTTTAGTCCAATTTTCAACGCATTTTAAGAGATTGTGCAAGTTAGCTCATAGTAGGTCCCATATAACTTGCATTGCAATCTAAAATCCATAGTAACGTCGATTTCTCATAATCTATTGGTCCGATTTTACTCAAACTCGAGACGTATAAGTTAGGTATATGTTCAAGATGATACCCCATGTATTTTATCCTAATTTGTGTATTAATGACTGTCGCGCATTCACGATACTAATATTTGACGACACTTCAATACTGGTTGTCTGATTTTTTATAAAGTTTCCTAGGATTGTGCTCGTTAACTTCTAGACAATCCATTTATCGATTCTATTGCCTTATATGTATAAATGTACTTTAGGTGGTGAATGCCATTTGGTTGATTTCATTATGGCCTAAAGCGAATAAATATTAAATCCAGAGTAAAATAAATTGTAAAAATGGGAATAATGGATACGAAGTGGTTCCTCCTTCAAAGGGGAGCGCCGATTAACCTGCTACACCCAGATGTTATCCTGAAAGTCGAATAAGCAGTCAGGGATATCTCCACCTGCAGCATATTCAAGAATCGAGAAGAGGAACTAACGACTCCTATCCATCACAGCATTTAGTTATTGAAATACGTGAGATTATCATAAACGGAGCATGTTCAAGGCTCAGATTTTTCCTTTAACCCTAAACTCAGTTAATACCCCAGAGATCGAAATTTTCCGAATTTGAAAACAGCACGTGCCGATATAAGCGCAAGTATTTTGTATAGTTGCTCATTAGCTTGCTTATATAGACATGCTACATGACTGGAACTTTCAAAATATTTATTATGATCTTTCAATTCTTTTTATGAAATTAAAAGCGTTCTCATTTTATTTTGTACGGTAATTTTCTTCCTCTAAATCATTATATACCATTGACAACCGTATGGGGCAACTAATTTACCCCACTCGGTATTGGGCGTGGCCAAAAACAGACTTGGTACACCAGATTTTCACCACTACAAACAAATAAACACGTATGACTAGTTGACGATTATGCATAAGATGTTAGAAGATTTGATGTTTTGGAACCGAATACTTGTTGTTCAAGGTATAATGGATATAATATAATTGTATATACGATCATTCTACTTAATCAATGACTTAGCGTGGAAGCTTAATTTCTTGGTATACTCTTTTCTTCATTAGGTAGCCAGCTGCGTCTTTCTAATCACTATAAAATACGTATTGGCTATTTTTGGTAGGTACCTATATTTATATATAGTGGTGAGATTCTGACTAGTTGTAATTGTACAATTGAGGTTGATAATGACCAGGCTAGTCGATGTTTTTTAACAGGGGTTGTTAACATTAAAACCCTGTTAACAAACATCGACTAGCCTGGTCATTATCAACCTCAATTATATATATATATATATATATATATATATATATATATATATATATATATATATATATATATATATATATATATATATATATATATAAAAGTATATATGTTGACATTCTTTTTTGTTCCTTCACCTGTTATGCTAGCTTACATAAACTAGTACTTACTCACTTGCAGGTGTTCCGACTAAGAATTTCTAAAGAAAATATCATAGTTTGGCCAAGATACCTTATTATTCCCTTCAGTTATGGCATGATTATCGATAATTCCATAGCGTGGTTCTCCGTAGTCATAATTTAAGTATAATATAGTTGTGCCATAATCGTTAACTTAGACCAAATGAAGGGAATCTTAATTTTCACTTTTTATATGATAAGTTTGTTCCCGTGTAAAAAACATCAATCGGGCGATCATGGAGGAAGCATAGCAACGCAAGTAACGTTGTTCAGCAGAATGGGCACTTAGGTTTGTTTGGTTTGAAATTGATAAACGAACCGCTCGGAGCTCAACTATCGCTCAGAAACTTCATGAGCAGTTGCCTTATGGCACGTAAGGTCGGAATCCGATAAAAAACGTATTTCTCAAAAAATGGCACTTAGGTTGTTCTGCATATGGAGGTCTTCAATAATGATTTTTTCATCTTTAGTGTAGTATGATTTTAATCAAGTATCTATTAACTATCTAGTTCCTAAAATGTCCTACAAGACAGTGAAGTAAAAATAGCAACGTTTTATTACTGGAACAATATGAAACAGTTCCTCCTTAATTCTGAAATACCATCTGATTTGATAGACTAGTGGGGTTCTGCATGGTTCCTCTTCATTTCAAATGCGCTTGTGGTTACTGACCAGAGATCTGAATTGCACAATAAGAAAACAACAAGCCATTTGTGAACAGTTTGTATCGTGCCACTCTAATTCAGCACAGCACAAGAAGCTCGTGAAATCTAAGGAAAAAACAGGATCGAATTGGTACCTGAGGTGTGGGCGGAGGGTGACGGGAAGGAGACCAATCGGGGTCGCTGGCCCAGAACTCGTCAGGGTCTTCTGTTCTTCTCACCGCAAAAAACCCTCCCTCCCTATGATAAATATAAAGGATGGGAAAGCCGCCACCAGAAAGTTTTTACTCGTACCCTATATCTCTCAACTCCGACTATTAAGCCCATGGTTTTGCTTCCATGTTTTTATCGTTATATCCTCCCCACTGATTTCTAGAAAATGGACAGAACGCGGTCATCAATCTGCAACACCTTTCCAAAGCACAACAGGTAGTGTTGTGGAATAAAACTAAGTTTCTTCCGTAAATGTTCGTGATTATTGACATTTTATGTATTTAATTTGGCATATGGACTCGAAAAGCGTTGAGTTACAAAAAAGCGTTACAGTTGATTTCTAATGATTTTGACGTACAACCATGCAGTTTCTGGGGAAATGAAACTTCTCAAGTTTTCAACGGACAGAAATCGTTCACCATTTGTTGGAATGCTCTCAATTTATCACGTTTTTCTTTTGTACTTTCTATGTACTCTTGGTATATATGTCGCCATTTTATATTTATGAATGTTATTAATGGATGTAGTAAACAATGCCGCTTGTTTTGATCTGATGATTATCGCTCACAACCAAATCGTTGCTACGGAACTGTATAGTAGCCATTTATCATCGTACGAAAACCGTTCGCTAGTCGTTGGAAAGCTCTTAATTTACCAAACCGTATTATGTTAACCACTGCGCAGTGCGTGGCTAACAATCTGAGCTAAAGCGTGATTGTCTGAATAATTGTTTACATACAGGTCTCGGTTAATTTTGTAAATGATTGCAACCACTATTAGAGGGGAAAGAAACTTGGAAGTTAAAATTTGATATGCAGACTCTATGGGACATTAGGAGACGATTAAATTGATGGGCTGTTTCCTGATCAACTGAGTGAGCTAAATTCTCTCCTGTTCACCCTAACCCTAGGAAGTTGCAATTTGATGGGGAGACTCCCTGGACATCAAGAGACGATTGAAATGATGGGCTGAATAGAAAGAGAAATTCTCTCAACGAGAAAAGGGTGCGACGGGGGGGAGTGAAGACATAAAATGTCTAAAGGTATAGTATGCAAGATTTTTAATGTTTACGTTTCTAATGAACACCCACTGAATAATAGTTGAGTGAACAGTAAACGTCGTTGAGTTGATTTAAATCGTATAGCAACGGTAAAATCATTTCCCAGTATTTCTCCTATAACAATGAGCAAGTTGAAGCCATAATAGCGCTAAGATCGTTACCTTCTGCAACTCCTTCCTAATTTCTCCTCTCCCAATGTTCGATCCGATTCTATTTTGTAACTTGCTACCGTATTGATCAAGAACCTTTTTTCCAATCAATATGAGTGAAGGTTTCATTCAGCGAATGAATTTTCTTCACAAAATACAAAACGTGGTTAAATGTGTGACAAAATAATCAAGAATGACGAACAGTGTTGGTTTGATTTGCATTTTTAATCGTCATTCTCAACGTATAAATAAAATAATTATTATATTCAGTAACATGCTATTATCTTCACTATAGTCACATTTATCCTGGGAAATATCGACTATTATATCACCACCACTTCACAGAACCAACTACCACCTCTCCCCTCCCTCACAAACTTTAGTAATAGGTGGTGCATATAGACTGACACACAAACCAGAAAGCAACGCAAACAAAAGGATTAAAAAAAAAAATTCACTTGAAGTACCGAAACTCGTAAACGAGTTCCACTATCTGCTTTACAAGCAGATACCATGTTACATGGATATGTCTTCGATTGGGGATTTCATAACGGTCGTCCTCGAGAGTTGTAAACAAATCCTTTAACTTTGGACTGTAGGCGACGAAATGTAAGATAAATAATTTATTTTATCATTCTTGGAGGCACAAAAAGCATACTATAAATTAAAGTTATTTCTCCAATACAGACGCAATGAGTTGTTGTTAACATCGACTGTTGTCAGAGGATGAAAATGTTTCCTATGGAGTGGAGTACATGATGCTATTGCTTTACGTTATGAATATTGTAACCGATTTATTAAAATTGTTTATAGTTCAATCAACTTAGTTTAGGAATGTAGCCAGGTACGTAGGGAGGGGGAAATTGTTAGTTTGAGATGTGAACATTTATCACATAAATCAAGTGCTTTCCAACGAGTGGCGAACCATTTTTGTGCGATGAAAACTGCGGAAGTTCCATTCCCCTAGCAACGGCTGAGTTGTACGTGAAAAGCACTGAAATTGTGACATCAATTTTGCGTGACGGAAATTTTTGTCCGACCAGATCAAAGACATATCCATGTCAAAAGAAAAATTGAATTAGTTTAGTTTGAAGTGAAATGATTCTTTTTATCAGTGAAGTGAAAATAAAACTTTCCCTACTTTACTTTACTCATCAACAAAATCAGTAGGAATTATGTGTATTGTTAGAATAGTACTAGTATGTATTGTACATCGTTCAAAAGATTTTGAAGTTTGAGGTGACCTCATTTTTACCTGTCGTAGGATAATTCTACGTTGTTATAATAGCCTTTGGGAGAGAAATCCTTTTCAATGTCTAGGGCAGACAACTCATTTTATAAAGTCGAGAGCAGAATGTTCCATTTTTAAGAGCTTGGGGAGTGCTTAGTTGAAAGGCCTATTCACCGGCTCTCTGAGGGGGAAGTTTACACTAAAGGTGTCTTCCAGGCCTCCGGAGAAACATGTTGAGAAGCTCTTCTACCTCGACGATGACTAGACCGGTCATTCAAGTTGCAATAAATATTTGCTCTCAGTCTCGCAATAACAATATCAGTCTGAACGGTATCCATCTTAACTCTCATCTTTGGGAACACTAATTCTTTCTATGACACTAATTTTAGAAAATTTATAAACTAAAACAAGTTGGGTGGGCAGTATAGCTTCCTCACGTAACATCCGTGGCTCCACATAACCTTAATTGGGTTGTCCTTCTACGCAAATTTTGGGATGATATGTACTGACAATTTTATGTAGAAAGATTATTTCTGTTCTAGAACCAAAAATTTCAACCATGTATCATGTTTTCTCCTCGATATTGATTCGAAATTCTATGAAAACATCAGAAATTAACAAGCGGTTGCAATCATGTTCACAATATCAATTATTGAGAATGATCACCTGTGTGTAAACAATTATTTATATAACCATGCTCATAACTCAGTTTGTTGGACACGCACTTCGCCGTAGTTAACATAATATTGTTGGATAAATCGAGAGCTTTCGAACGAATGGTCAACGAATTTTGTGGGATGAAAAACGACGAAGTACCATTTCCCTAGCAACGACTCGGTTGTAGGCGGAAGTCACTGTAATTAGTTTCGTGCGCGGAAAAAAATTGACTCGCAAAATTCGCTAGGACCCCAGGGCTAAAACATGATACATGTTAATTTAACTCAGATAAATTTAAATGAACTCGCCGAAATGTCTGGTTGGTGTAGGCTGAGAGACCAACCCGCACCTTATTCGTTGCGGCATGAGTGCGCCTGGGGGCAGAATCAACGAAGTTTTGCTTCATTCTGTATAATGGATGGGGTAGAACACAAGGTGTTGGGCAAGATGCTCAAATGCTCACATCTATCAAAAATAACAAATGAATGAAAAAGTGAAATGAATGAAAACCAATTAAAATAAAATGGAAATAAATAAATAATACAGTCATGCAGCAGGATCGTATGAGTGCATTTTCGTATATCATCGTACTATATTATTTTACATTGTTTTAAAAATTGAGGATTCTGAGTGAAAATTAATTCTGTACTACTACCAATTTTATGGCAAACAATTCGTTCCAAATAGTGTTTTTTGATTCAAATACAATTTTAGGTTTTTAACTTTGTTTACAGTTTTTGTCCAATTTTTTTGCAAATATTAGGTAATTAAATCAAAGTATATTTTTCAGCATTAATTTGCGCATCAATTGTTTAATGTTCTAGTTCATCGTTAGTAAACTTCTTTTGACTAAAATTCTGTTAAAAATATAAATTTAACATTTTTAAGCCATTTTTAGAGATTTTTTTAGCACAAGTTTTGAAATTTGACCAATTTAATGTGCTCCGAAAATTCTGGCCAACGAACTCGTCCTTTCGTTAGGAAAACGTGGTTGGTTGGCGCCAGAATGCAATTTTTATCTCAATCCTAAGGAGAGTTATCGTCTGGAAGGACACACACACACACACACACACACACACACACACACACACACACACACACACACACACACACACACACACACACATATATATATATATATATATATATATATATTTTTTTTTTTTTCCCTACCAGTATCCCATTATCCCCGATACTGGGTGCTCAACAACCGGACGAACGGTTGATCATGCTCCGCCAATCAACCGGACCGGAGCCACGAAAAAAAGTTGAACAACAACCCGCGAATATATATCTTTGATAACGCGATACGCGAAACGTCGACAAAAACCCTGTGAGTCTATGTTTTCAATATTTAATATATATATATATATATATATATATATATATATATATATATATATATATATATATATATATGAAAAATTTTAAACTTTAGGCTTTGTTTCAGAATGTATCGGAACGGGTTTCATTGAAAAAAATTTTCAAAAATCTTGATTTTAAAATTTTTGGAGTTAGTGCAATCTTCATGTTCGACGAAAATTCACTGAAATCCAAAATCTAAAACAAAAAAGCCCATAGAATAGTTATATTAACCTTCATCCGGGCTCGCTTATTCTTTCATCACAAGTGGGAGCATGATAGTATTCAAGTAATCATTTTCAAGTATTCTTCAGCCTATATCACAACAACCACCTACGGTAGTAATCCATGGAATATATAGAACAAGATATAATATCCATTGAGATTCATAATTTAGTTTGGTACCAGAGCGACAAATTGATATCAATCTTAAAGAATGCAAATCAATATCGTTATTTATTGGGAAGTGTGACTGTCAAATTGATTCAGCGTTGAATGAAAGTTGGTTTACTTGCTATTTGTCTCATTTATACAAAATTCTTTGGATTTTGGAGATAAATAACAATTTGAGCAACTCTGCTTATATTTGATATGAAATGTACCTACTATCTACGATGATTTATTGTTAAGGTGAGTTGCTCACTCAGGTACCTAAACTAGTTATCATAAACCGGGACAACTGACAGAATAAATTAATATAAAAGAAGATGAAGAACCATTCCTGTTGTGCCCAATAAACAAGATACGACCCTCAGACTGGACCAAATCTAGTAGGGAGGGGCTAAATACCCTGGATTTGGAAGGTACCAGTGGGAGACAGGATATAAAAAGGCGGCCATGCAGTCGGAATTCACTTATCACTCTAGCTTTCAAACCAACAAGTCTTCTGTCTCTAACCTCTTTAGTTACTCAACAAGTGAATCAGTATTTTTCTACCCTGAGATACCTTTGATCCGGCTCTGGCATTTACTTCTTCATTTGTTGTTCAGAGTCATTATTCTTTCCCTTGATTTTTTTTTTTTTGGAATATTCAGAAGTACTTTAGATCCCACACGTAGTTAGTTAGATAAAAGTCTGGGTATATAGGTAGTTAGCACTAGGGGCTTGATGTCCTGCGATTAGTTAATTGGAGCTATGGTGTGATAACTAGCTGGTAAAATTTGGTTCTATGGTTTAATGACCGACAATTATATTAGGTAAGCTATGGTTTATTAACTGGCAACTAGAGTGCGGTAATTCATGGACGGCCAATTAGAGTTCTCGTACGGTGAGGACTAAACTATTTTAGATGCTCCACTTTCAATCATACGCCGCAACCTGGTATCAGTTTCATTAATATCGTACACAATCACAACAAAATCTATTTCCTGAACTAAACACTCGACGGTAACGTAATTGGTGTATTGTTGGATAGTAGTACGGTCCTAAATACTTCAAACTAGGTAATTTAATATAGTTTCTACTTGTAAATGCAATAATCCAACTAGCTTATAGGAAATTGAATACTCTTCTGATTTAGGGCTTGACAAAATTATCACGCTAACGGTCGGCAATCACGACCTTCCAAGTTGTGATCATAACATACTTTGTATGTATTTATTATTTAATACAAATGGGATAAAATCTCAATTGAAAAATGAACATTACACGCGTTTATGTAACAGGAAAAAATTGAATAATAAAATAAAGCTAACTACAAAGAGCTGGAAATAAAAAAACATTATTTTCCTAGAGCTTTCTTACTATCAAAATTATAATCAAAACCTAATTTAATAAGCATGATATTAATTTTTCTCCTTTACCCATACTGATGGGTTATTGAATAAATATAATCTGTTCTTGTATTCAGGCCCGAATAAAGTTTTGCTCCGAGTGGAATGGAGAGAGGCGTTCAAGTAATGCTGGAGCATGCAACAGTGCATTCAAATAATTTATTCATCTTCCGTCGATCTGCAACTCGAGAGTATCCCTCATCGATTTGTCGGTAAAACATACAAATGTTCGTTACTCTTTAATGAATGACACGTTTTAAATATTGATGTTGTACCTTTTCAATCTAATCGATATAAAGTATTGAAGGAAATTTAAGCACTATTGAAGTAAATCCTACCCGGGACAGGATAATGTTGTTGAATACAGTTTGGATTTCGGATTATCTAAGGAATACAAGTCACCTCCTTGCTTCTGGGTATGATATCTGCCAGACGATATTCAAGTGTTTGTGTCACAGAATATAGAATACCGCTGATTCACTCGGATGATGGTAAAGGTAAATCCATCAGCATAATTTATATAGATTAACAAGATGAATGGACCAGAAACTGTGGCTGAAATAAAGAAAGTGTGTGATACCCATTTGAGGATTGAACCTGAAATGAGAAGCACCAGCGTTCCGTCTCCCATCATTAGGCTACCTCTTCTTGGTCACGTGTAAGGTGTAGGAGCTTGACATTTGAATTTTGATTCACAAACATCCATCTTTTTACGTTGCTAGTCTTTTCAATTTTTTCTTCTGTACGTTGGCTAGTGATTTTTGAAAAACCAGAAACTCTCATTTTATATATCCTTTACAGAAGGTGATTAGTGGACGAAGTAATGATATTTTTGGAGGCCTAACTTCAGGTGGTTGGTACTCTCAGCTCACTCACTATCAAGCTACATTGCTTAAGAGTTAGCGCCAGCAATTTTCATGGAGAGAAACTGAATTATTAAAAATGCCCTTTTCAACGTAGATATAACTTCATTAACCTGTTCTCACCAATCTGGACGATCTGTAGAAAAGATTTGATTACTAAAATATGGTGGATGATTACTATTCCTTGTAACACACATTTGTATGGATGTTCGTAGTTGTATGAATATCAATAGATCCACAGCGTTCAGTACTGATGGCAGAAACTGATACTAATACCTACGAATTATTTATTAAATAATGATTGAAACATTTAGAGATCCATACATTGGATTGTATTTTACAAATACTTGAAATTGATAAAATTATTGGTCTTAAATAATTCACATACTATTATAATGAACTACACAGCTACGAGTTATATATACCACCCATATCAAATTAGGATAGGTAACCATACCTTACTAAAGCAAATAGATACCAGGTATTTCTTATTAGCCCTCACACTCCTATGTTGCCCAATTCCATTTGGCTTGATTCAGACAGATACAATACAAAAATGGTTATGCAGGAGATTACTATTTCCTAGTCTTACATATACACATTTGAATCGCTGTCCAAAATATTGTGATAGCTTTTATCTGTGCCCACCGTTCTGACCGGAATACCTCCCTATTCGGACGTATACATTTCTACTTCGCAAACGCTGATAGCTGTACCTTAATGATAGTTTTACGAACATTTATATTCAGGGATCAGCTGCGAAGGGCGAGTTTGCGGGGTTCTAATCACTTCCTCGATGCGAAAATTATACGTCTAGGTGGGTATTAAGACATCCGTTCCGGGCGTTTGCCGCCGTTTGAGCAAAACCCCTTCCAAAACCCCCGGTTCCCAAACAACAGAGAGAAATCTCTCGTTGAGATGGATAAATTCGTTGTTGCTGAGGGGAAAACGAGGCTGGGGGAGGGAGGTTGTAAATTACCACGCAGAGAATTTAGTAGTTCCATTTCAATTGTGTTCACTGGAATACGGATTTAGGTCTATATAGTTGAGAATGGGTAGGAGGCAGTCATTGTTCTGCGATGACGAAGTGGGCGCCGAGTTTGTAATTAGATTAGCTTCACTACGTGAACTGGGTTTCACATTCGTTCCTGGTAATTGAGGAGCGTTTTTGGGAATCATTATACCTCAGCATTTTGAGTAAGTAGATTTTTAAATGAAGAACTTAGAAGTTGATGGCAACGTTGTCAATCTTCACGAATGCTTTAAAATGTTGAATTGCTTTCGGTGGTTGGCTCAGCATAAGTAACAAACGATAACGTACAGCGTATGGAACACAGTCATACAGATATAAAGAATCTGAAACTGTAGTGGGTAAGTTATTGTTTGTTACTGATTATGATCTAACCGTTGAAATCGATTTTTACCATTGCAACTCTACTTAACATATTTCGTGGATATAGACAATGTTTTATTCAACTTCAGTTTTCTTCACTTAAATGCTATTCTATAACTTCGTTGCGAATCATTCAGTTCGTACGTTTTATATAACAGTTATACAAATAGATTTAATGGTGTGAATAGATTTAACGGTTGTCCAAATAGATTTAACGATCAGATTTTAGATGGGTTTATTATGAATCCAAAATCTTTTTTTTTTTCCTACTCGACAGGAGTACTTAGTGGTATCACCACTCGGGCCCATGCCCATCAGGACTTTTTCGTTTACTGACAATAATTCTATGCGGGCACTTAATTTCATCCCTACCATTCTCATCAGATGAGTGAGTTCTGTTTCTAACTTTGTTTCTACTCTACTTAAGATTAGAAAATTTATTGACGTGTGCACCTCTGGGGGGGCACCTAAATTCCTTATAAGTTATACCATGAATATGAGCTGGTTACGAGACACTAGAAGTGTAAAATGTTTTTCAACCATTTCAGCGTTACTCTTACTTGCATATAACTCATAAGACTTGAAGTTTCGAAGAAGCTTGAATAAAATTGTTCAATAAAGTTTGAAGTGTTTAATTTTGAACGAACCATAACAACCCCTGAACTGCACAGGCTTGAAGTGAAAAGAAGTGCCCTGAGCATGAATCACTCGACCTACGCATCTCCGCGGGGGCCTCAAGATTTTAAGTCGCAGTCGCAACCTCTTCCCTCTCGGCCCAGTCTGTTAGATATACGGCCTCTCTTAAATCATTATTACGTCCCTGCGGTGTTTCTTCTAAGGGGAGCCAACACTTTGGGGAGATATTCTTTATCCAAGCAACAAATGTTCCTATTAGTTGAAGCGTCCAACCGATTACGGTCGCCGGTCTGCTCCGGATCACTTTTCATCGACGAGATTACAAAACGCAGCCCGTTTTTCACTTTGACGGGAATGAAGCGTATCTACCTACTTTATTTTTAAGAGACTAGGATACACAAGAATCAGTTGAGTATTGATGGGGATTCCGATTACTTCTTACTAGACACAAGTACTTAGTACTACATTAATAAAGCTGTACTTAGTAAAAGTTCTAAGTTGACAAATAGCACTATAAAGGCTCCCTCGATTTAGGGTCAAATAAGCATTATCAATGGGTTCGTGCACTCTATTATTAGATTTATGAACTTGAGTGCTATGCACCATGACAATTTTGAAACCTACGAATACATTCAATGATACCTATAGTGCCCACAGTTGATTCAGAATAGATGTGGTAGGTAAAAGGATTTTTTTTATACGGGAAGAAATTAAAATAAAGGAAGGTATGAGGTTTGTGTTAGCTGCACACGTACTTACTGTTCTGGAATAGTCTGGAGTGATTAAATAGCACAACAGAATAAACTATCAACTAGAAAACTTCTCTAATTATTCTAAAGTTATTTTATTACTTGAAAGTTACGATAGTATGGTCCAAATGCCTTACTCAATTAATCTTCGTAATATATACATACCCCTCTTACGCCTTTAGACAATCGTGATATCAGTACTTTGACCTGGCTGGCTCTGCTAGAAACTGATAACAAAAAGATAATCAGTGGACAATATTAGGCGTCTTGGTAGATTTTGGAATACGCCAATGGAATCTCCTCGTTAGTGCAGCCTTCACATATCTTGGAAGCTCAGTGAATAACCGTGATTGTATTTATGATGTGCTGAAGAATATTTTTTTCCCAGGATCAAACATCTTAGTAGCTGATAGTTCATGAGATCGACGAAGTACGATAATAATAATAATATACAGGATGTGCACAAAACAGGTCTGCCAAACATCAGGAGTCGATTCTACATCTAATTTGCAACAACTTGCAGGATGTCTGGAGCGAGGTGGAATTTCAAAGTCGATGAGATTTTGAAACACGAGGATATAGCTCGATTCATTAAGACTGGGCCACCTCGATCGCACGTGCCAGAGGTTAGGAGCGTCTGGGCGCAGCGCGACTAGCCGAGAAGTTCCGAGAACTCCCGAACCCTTTCGAAGAACCCTCTTTTAACAAGTCGTACTATTCTAAGATCGTCTACAACCACTCCTGGAGAGATTTTACACGCATCAGTTTTTAGCATTGTTCAGTGGTTTGGATGCGAGCTACGCTCGCATCACAAAAATACATAACATCAAGTAGTCAATCCCTTAGTAAAATTTCAGATTAGTTGGGCGTGTAATAGATTATTATCAGGGTGGCGGAAATACGACGCAAAAATCTTTGTTTTGAATGAGTTTATTTATTTATATTTGTACGGTCAAACCCAATTACATTATTAAATTAAGAAACAAAGGAATCAAGATGACGGAAACCAACGAAAAGAAATGAAACTTCAAACACGTGTCCTCCTGCAACGCAGACGGATACGCAAGCCATTTGGCTACAGAGGACCTTCGAAGCATAAACTCAATAACAGTTCTCAGCTGCTGAGTTAGAGATGAAATGACTAGTTGCGGTGTGCCCAAGCACTCCTCCAGAGGTTCCTAGTCCTGTAATAATGTTGCAAGCCAGCACATAAACAAAAAGAAGATGGGGTCACCATCAAAACCTTTGGTTGATGAAACCCTAGGGTATCTTTGAATAATCGGCATGAGGTCAAATGAATCGAATAGAGTTCGGTAGGGACTGGAATTTCGGAATCCAAGGGCCGCTTTGGTCTGTGGCGCTTTAAATTTGTTTAATACGTATTTCTAACCTTAAACTTTATTTTGATTAGTAAATTACTAACTAAATAACACACCATTTACTTTAAAACTCCAAGTTTCCTCTAGGCAACCATAGAAAATGTATCAATAAAGTTTTGAGGAGCAAATCAGATCTGAGCGCTAATAAATTAATCATACCAACACGACGTTTCCACTACACAACGTTCTTTAACGAACTGCGAAAAGGGGTTGTAAAGACAAGAAAAGGGTCGTAAGCACTGGAAAGTCGTCTGGGAACGTTTCTCGTTTTGTCCGCATTTAATAAGGAAGATTGCTATAAGAAAGTAAACACGTATTTTCTTGCGAAACTGGAACAAGTGCGTTAAATGAATTAATGCTGGTGTGGAACTCGGTGGAAGGGGTAGTGAGCAAGATGAGAAGAGGGAAGTTACCTTTTGAATAATTCACGGGAATAAGGTTCTCTCAAGTAGAAATGCTGAGTGAGTTGATGTAAAGATTCCATTAAAACAAAATGAGACTTTTAGCCTACCAAGTAGTAGTGATATAATTCCCTGACAAAACCCTTTGAATAAGTTCAGTTTTCTTCCAGTGCCTATGTTGCAAAAGATTAGTAGCACCGGTGTCTTGCTCAAGGAACAATTTGGAGTCGTGGAAGTTAGAGAAAGCCTTGAGATCAGTTTTAAAATAACATTTGATGGGGGTAGCTCAACTCTCCTAATGTTCATTCAATTTCGATTGTTGCTTTTAGTCATTCCTTATTAAGACCAACAAAAGTCTGAACAATATTTTATAGGGTTCAGATGCCGTTTAAGAAGATGAGTTAATCATGTTGTTAGATATGGTTAGGATTCTGATAAGGCGTAATTAATAATAACTTGAAAGTTCCTTCACTAATGATGATACCATCTGATTACTAGGATATACAATAAACTAATGCAAAGGGAGGTCCTAATCGAAACGTTTGACCTTAGCAATAAAACCCTTTGAACTGTTTAACAAGACAGGCACATGTATAGCAAGTTGATTCCTGGAATGTTTTTTTTCAGTATTGCGTCCTTTCTTGTTTAGTTAAGGCCATGTTAGTTTAACCCCAGCACTGAACGCCCAGTATTGCTAATTTAACTACTCTAACCCACTATGCTAACGATTTTAATGAAATTGGCCAATGTTTTGACACCATAAAACGTCCTTGAACCCTGATTGTGGTTTTAATGTTGCCGCACGCTCAGCAACAAGGAATATAGTTCAGTTTAAACCGAACGTTCAAACTAGACGTCTAATATATGTCCACATTATATTCTTTTAATAAAACGCAACACTAGTCTCTCACCAATATATAATTGCGGAAGAATGATGACAGTTCCGATTTTACCTTGATTGAGTAATAATTGGAGAGATTGGAAATTTCTTTTGCTGCGTTTATAACAATGTACGGCTTGTTCTTAGGTAATCAGATTATCGATATAATTTCCGATCACAGTTCACGCTCTCTTCTTTTCTTTACCTTTTATTTGTAAGATAAGACCAGATGAAGACTGAGGGCCCGGATAATGGGAACATTTTCCATCAATTTTGGTTGGAGTTGGCTGGCACTCATGAAAAGTGACCAAGGAGAGGTCCTCGCTACACATAAAAATAAAGTTCCCCACTCTCATATCTCTCGGAGTATATAGTCTTCTGCATCACATTCAATACCTATTTAATATATATGTTCAATGAATTACTGCGGAATGCCTCAGAATCCTAGACCTCTTTTTTCATGCATTCCCAAGTAGAGAGATGATAGATAATTGAAACGGCAATCACGATAATGGTTCAATTATGCTGTAATTTGACCTACTGATCATGCTTTTGTCGAAAATCGCCCATCCTTGTAATCAAAACCTAGTGGAGTCGAATGAGGATGAAATGGCGTATGTGTACCACGTGTGTGACGGTCAATGTTCGACCAATAGTAAGCGCTACCGCGACCTATCATGGTGTAAAATGCCTCATTCTCGTGCCTTTCAAGCTGTAACTAGGGATATTAATTACTCAGACATTCGTGAAAGAAAATTCTTGATCGCTGCACATAAATAATGCGCTATTAAAGGTGAATGGGAGCTAGCTTACTTCTCAACCGTTATTTTTCTCGAATTTGGCGATGTGAGTCTTGCCAATTAGTATTAAATTGGTTATACGTGTAACACGCATGCTTGATATTTCCATCTTGATATTGCATCTACCATGATTCAGGGAATATCACTCTTCCATAGCTCATCGTCTCCCCCTAGCGTAAGAGTGTAGAGGGCGAAAATCCGTGAGAGCTTCCCAACTAATGATTCATGTGCAACACAATATGGGCGGCTGCTGTAGCTTTCAAAAAATATTTTTGTAGCTAACATAATGTTACGGCACTCTTGCTTGCGCGTATCGTGTGTTTCAAAATTCGCAGAACACGATAAGAGCAGTAAAGAGAATATCCAATGAGAGTCTCGCACGCTACCAACGTTAAAGTATATTTGCTTGAGCTGAGCCAGTAACGGGTCTTAGTCACTTCATGAAACAAAGAGCTCTATCTCTATTATATTGTTACACTATAAAGTTGCTATTACAGCTACTAAGTAAACTAATACCCTGATTAACACTTACAAATAAAAATATTAATTTGTAAAAATTGAAGAAGTTCATAGCGAAACAAAGAGAAAAAAGATGGTGTGAGCCACTAGAAAAATAAAATTTCATAAGCATTGCGATAGATATGGTATTTAACAACAAAAACTGAAGAAAAAACTTCAGCTTGCCGATAAATCAGCCCACCGGGACACATTTCCATGTTTTAACACCCGTCATCATTTTCAATGGTGTTGCTGATTTAGTGGCTGAAGAAATATTTAGCTTTTTTTTTCTAAGTTTTAATCTAGTTTGTGTACGTTGTAATCTAGTTATTTGCTCACGTCCCTTCGTTACCGAGGAAGATTAAAATAAGATCTACCTGGTGCCTGAAGGCTAAAGAGTTATGAGCGTATAATAGGTTTTTAGTTAACAACGGAAAAATGTGCTATTCATAATACCATAGCAAAGAAAATTAGCTCTAGAGCTCATTCTGCTGCTCTAAAGCGCATCAGACCATACGATTCGTTTTTAAATGTACCAAAGGGCCTCCATTCAATATTTTAGCATCGGATGTTGAATAATAAATAAATTCCGTTCTCACACATTTGATCTAGGGGGCATTAGAATTTATAATTATTTCCTAGATGTTCCAAGAGGCCTCCATTTAAAATTTCAGCTTCATAGGTTAAAAAGCAAAGCACTTGAATCCGGATCTCAATCAGCTGATCTAGAGTTTTTTTGACTTTCTGATTCGTTTTTCGATGTACCAAGAGGCCTTCATTCCAAATTTCAGCTTCATGGGTTAAAAATAGCGAATAAATTAGCTCCGGATCTTACTCAGGCAATCTGGGAGCTTTGACTTTATGATTCGAGCGTGATTGTCGAGCGCTTGTTTGGTTATGACTTGATCTCAAACTAGCGGTGGTTGCAACGGTGGGGATCACAAGGTAGGCGCTATTTTTATCTATCTTTTACTCAATAATAAACTCTTGATCGAGAAGGGAAAAATTTCGTAGCAGCCCTTAAGATACGTTGGCTTACGTATCAATGTACATTCTTAGATTCCCAAACTCGAAAACAAAATCCCCCACCCGTCCTTCTAGTGTGCTGTTCACGGTCCTAAACTTTTCTTGAATTCACTGGACCACAATTTGCGAAATTTTGCTTGAAAATTGATCATGGATCGAGAGTTCGCCTGACAATTTTCGCGCTATCATCATCCAATAAGGTAATCTAGATTCATTAATCCCAACTGAGATAATGTGTACCAATATAAAACGCGTCTGATGACGTACTAGGAAAGTAAATACGGAATTTTAAGAATATTATTCTTCGTGAATTCCTTTTCCCAAAAGATTCCAAGAATACTGATAAAACCAAGTACATGAACTGAAAAATATCTTCAAAATCAACAAGGTCTTCTGCAGCTTCTACAGAAAAATCACCAGTGAACACTATCACATTCAAGCTTTATAAAAAATGCCTTCTGTCCTTAAATTGTTTTTTTTTTTCTCTCTTTTTTCATTTATTTATTTATTTTTTAATTTCAACCTTTTTCTTCTTCAGGGAGATTAGTATTCAAAAGTGTAAAATATCTACTTACTAATAGTTTTCTTTTATTTTTGGTTGAAAATCGAATTTAATGTTATGAGTTTTTATGAAAATCAAATTTAAAATTGTTTACGTTTATGTAGTTATGCTTTTTTTTTATAAAGCTTGTTATAATCTGAAATGTCCGAATGAACAAACGTTCATCAATAAATCACATTCATTCATAAATAGGTGTATTGTGAAAGTAGAGTGAAGCCTCGTACTAGATATTAATAGTTTGTATACCTTCTACCACCAGACTTTTATACTCAGAGCATCTCGAGTTACGTCCTCGTACTGCCCAATTTATGTGTCTAATATCGATCTGGAATTCACCGTGTTCCGTCAAGGGGTTACAGAAAGCTCATGCATATTAATATTCTATTCACATTAAATATTTACGTGCGGTGAGAGTATGGAACTGCGAATATGCATGGAAATTGGAAATATGAGTCTGACTCTGAATTCCGACACTTTTTCTCCTTTTTCACGAGCAACGGGATCCGCATATTTTGCTTTCTTCATCATCAACTCTGGTCTTTCTAGAGAATTGGGTAATAATAAAACGATTTTACCCCCATTCTTCATGTTGGATCTCTCTGAAAATCACATCAGAAAGCCAGAAAACTACATATAAAATGTCATGTTCAGTATATTGCTCAAGAATTCCTTCAGAATATGGTGAACATGATTCAAGAGCCGAAAAATAAATATCTGCTGCATTCATTCGTGACTAAAAAGTTGCGAGGGATAGGCGTCATACGCAGTAATACCAAAAGAATTTGATTTGGTTTGCGATTTGGAGTAAGAATGCTTATCGTCTCCAAGTCTTACATATTCTAAATATGCCTAATCGTGTAATTTTAGAATGTAAGAAATTTAATGTAAGAAAAGTTTAACCCCACTGAGCCACGAGACTGATTTCAAGCCCTTATGGACCTTCACAACAGTTTTGGTAAGTAGGTACCTACCAGTTTTGTGTATGTTATCATTGAAAAAAAGAAGGGTTTTCTGCCGAAAAAGTTGTTCAGATGCGTTCTGATTCTCCTGAAACGAAGTATATTTGTGAACAGCTTAGAGTTTCTTTAAAGAATTTTTATTAATTTTTTATTTACTTATTTTCATTATTATTATTATTATTATTTTTTTTTTTAGGTGAAAACAAGTTTTACTCCCAATGCTACACTAAATTACACAACTAAAAAGGTGCCGGTTGTCTCATTCCACTCAAAATTTAACTAACTTCATGCTTTCTGTTAGAAATTTTTTCTGGAGCACTATTTCAGGCTTTAGATAGCAAAATATATTTAAACCCGTGTTTTTTTGTTTGTTTTTTTTTTGCACTTTTTGCACACAAAAAAGTGAAACTTTATTTTAGGTATATTCCTAATCAGCGTGAAATTTCTAATACAAATATATGGACAAGAGATTTTTGTCTAAAATATCCCATTTTCTGACAACTTTTTGCCAACGAGATCTTCTCCGGTACAATTGGACAAAAGTTTATGAGACTTGTGTAAGAAGTCACATTTGGGGTAGGTATAGTTTGTTGTAAAAGCTCGTTAGTAATTTCAATAAACCCTAATGAGTAGAATAGAAGAGCTTGAATACATATAAACAAATAAAACAAATACAAAAAATGGAGAACCCTAAAATTTTGAGAATACGAGTAGTTTTAGCGAATTTGTGTAAAAAATGAAGCAATGGCTCCAAAAATTCTGAAAACAAAATTTTCGAAAATTTTCTTGATTGAAATCCGCTAGGTAATCTTTTCTCTTTTCCACTGCGTCGAAAACGAGGATAATTTGCTATGCAATTCTTAGCCTGAAAAAAAAAAAAAAAAAAAAAAAAAAAAAATTCTTCAAGCCTGGCTGGGATTCGAACCCACAACCTTCGTCTCACGAGAAAAAAAAAAAAAAAATTTCAAGCCTGGCTGGGATTTGAACCCACAACCTTCGTCTCACGAGAAAAAAAAAAAAAAAAAAAAAAAAATCAAGCCTGGCTGGGATTCGAACCTACGACCTCGCGGGTTCGCGTAGCGGGACAAAAAAAATTATTGGGGGTCGGCCTAAGAATTGCATAGCAATTAATATGTATATATATGTCCTTACAGACGATATCTCTCCTAAGAATTGAGATAAACATTCCGTTCTTGCGACAAAAAATCAAGCTCTCCAAACAAAATGACGAGTTTGTTGGCCAGAATTTTTTTAGCACATTAAATCGGTCAAATTAAAAAAAAAAAAAGTGCTGAAAAAAATCACTAAAAATAGGCAGAAATCGTTAAATTTATATATTTTTTAGCAAACTACTGCTCAAATAAAGTTTATTAACTTAAAACAGAACATTAACAAATGTGTGTGCAAGGTTATGCTGCAAATTGTACCTAAATTTCATAAAAATGTGCTAAAAAATCGATAAAAACTCCGAAAAATTTAAATATTCAGAATCTTTTTTTGAAACAGGATATTATTTAGAAGAAATTTTTTGCCATAAAATTGGTACTTAACAATTGATTTTCCCTCAAAGTCCTCAATTTTCAAAACAACGTAGCATAAAACCGTCTATATAGTACGATAATTTACAAAAATTCGCTCATACGATCGTGCTGCATGACTGGAACTTTTCTTGGTTGTGATTGATGATTATTATCCCTGAATCGATTGAAACTACTCGGATAGCTTCAGGTTAAGCCGTTCGCTTTCCCTTAGGGCAAGAACTTTGACAGCAAAGATAATCAACAACTTAGGAGCGAACCATAACTGATAGAACATAGTAAGTCTCTGAGGCTAATTTCTCTCTTAATCGACTAACGGTGATGAAATTTGGAATTTAGCGCTTTTCGAACACGTTGAATGTAATTACAGAGGAAGGAGGTGATCTATCGCTCTCTGCTAAGGGACGTTAGAGGCTAATTCTAGTTCTAATCGACCTACGTGCTTAAATTTGAAATTTCTTTGGAATATCTTGAAAAAAATGTTACTCGGTACGAGTTATGGAGTACCATTCATAATCTGAGGGGCTTCTCATCATTTCTTTCCAATCGAGCTACTGAACTACATTGATTTAATACGATAGAGGATTTTATGTGCTCTAATCATATAGAGTTTCCATCTAATACAGAGTCCATGCTACCCTTCTACATGGTGAGAAGATAACTTTGTCATAGAGGATTTATTTTATCAATATTTTCTAAAAAAGTACTAAACTGTATCGGTGGGGGGGGGGGGGATTTCAGTTGCTGTGAAGATCTAACCTTTTTGCAGGTGCGATTTGTCGAGTATAGTTAGTTCGTGGTTGGTGTTGTATTGGTGTTGTTGTTTCGCTGCATGTGGCATTTTACGTCGATAAAAGTTGAATATGCTCGAAAATCGCTGAGATCTTGAACTGGTGATTTAAAAAGTTTTTTATTGAAATACGATGGAAAACAGAAATTTTTTCTCCTGAACAAAACTTGCGGACTATCGAAATTCTGCGAAAATTATTATCCCAAAATGACATGAAGAAAAGATTACCGTACTAAACTTAGCAATTTGAGAGGGAAAAATTGGGCTTTCTTGTGATTAGTGATTTTGAGACTTCTATTCGACAAACCAGTAGTTTTATGGGCAACCTAAGGGACTTGAGATTCAATTCTAGTTGAAAAATCCAGCTTCTATCTGCTCCGAATTTTCTATGGTAGTTAAGAATCGAAGAGCTCAAGAATAGCTGTTGTGACACAGCAAACTTAGCTTAGTTTTTTTTTTCCTAACATTCCAAATGGTTCACACATATATCTCACATAACAAATGGGACGATGTTCGTGGCCACACTTTTTTTATACGGCTCGACCAATTTTTATGGAATTTTATTTGTTTATTGTTAAGTATAAGAAGAGGTCGTTGGGTATATTTCATAACAATAGCTGTCTCTCTCGTTTTTTAATCGTGATTTTAGCACCTTTCAAATAATTTAACCATTGTTCATATTTCATACGAAATGCAATTATTTATACTGTTGAATAAATGATACGAAGTGGAAGATGAGGATATGAAGGAGGCGCTACGTCTGCCTCATCGAGCTGAACTGGGTCAGCCGATTCACACATGCGCGAGAAAGCTTATCATGGGAACGGGACAAATTACGAGTAATGGGATCAACTTAGCGTTCGTGTTGTTGTGGGACCGATAATAGCAGTGGATACATAACTGCAGCTACCACCAGTATTTACATTAAAAACGGGGACAAACAACTGGTAAGAAAACAAACCACGGATAACGGGACAATTCACTGGATGCCACAATGAACTATTGTAAATGGTGTACCAAGATAAACGTTAAACCACTATAAACTGCGGAGTAAATAATTTTGTACCGATTTAACTCAAGATGCTCAACTTTTGAATGGGATAACGCTGAGTGTGGTACGTATAGGATAATAACAAATGATGAATCAATGGAACCAACTGAATGAGCCCTGTTAACAATATAATTGGAGTAGCGATGCAATCACAATGTGCCACAGCAATGTGTGACAGGGTGCAGCTTGTAAGTTTGTTCCCACTGCGTTAGCTGAGCAGGTTTAGTTCAGAGCAAGTTCAGACAAAGGGCACCTCCATAGCTGTTGAGATGGCAGCGTAAACGCTGGAGGACATATTCGGGGCAGTTAAGTATGGATAAACGAAGATTAATGAAAATGGAGTCACGTTAGCGGTAGATTAGCATAACCTTGTTTTGCCTTCCGACGCCTGACCTTCTGCGGTTCTCAGTAAGGTTATCGGAATTTGAGGAAGGATATGACGGGTTACCTAAAGTTCCAAAGAGCGCATGCGCGGAACGAGCGGCTAATGGTCTTCGAGTGGGGCAGAAATTTTGTGTTCGGTTCGTGTTCCTAGGGCAGCGGAAGCACCGGCTATCCAAGAAACTTCGGAAACGCTTTTTTTTATCACTCCTTCTTCACGGCATAAGCTCAGCTTCAGCTAAAACTGTTCGGTAGGTACGGCAGTGGAAACAAACCTAGTTATGTATATAACAAGGCATTCCATAACAGCTTCAAAAAGACGGAAGGCGATAACCAGAAGAAACCTAATCTGTTTTAACCAGTTATTACATAGTGTGCAACGAAGATTGAAAAAAATGAATGTACCATAACTATAAAGGTAAAGCAAATTTCTTCAATCTCGTCAACACCGACAAAATTGGTTTAAAATGTTTACCATCTACTCAATTGGTTTACTGAGTAGTCTTCATCGATTTTAAGCCGAAAGGTGCCTGATTGTGGAAAATGGCGTATTACTGAACGGATTGAGTGAACTGTTTACCTCTCGGCACTTTACGCTAAAAGCCGCTCTATATGACCTTAACGACGTTTTCAACGTATCCGAATAACGAGGTAACTCCAGGAATCAAAGCCAGGGTCGGATCGATTATCACGGGCTCGCTCCCATTGTGTGGGGGTTGGTTTGATATTGTCTCCTCATCGGATGCTCCATTGAAAGGGGGAACCAATACATTAGCTAAAGGGGTTGTTGTAAGGAGGCTTGTACCTGTACCAGGTACAGGGAGCCTGAGGGTGTTTTCCTGGACAATAACCAATGAACCTCGTGAAGTGGGTGATTATTGTCGGATGAGGACAACGGTCGTTGTTTATGGGGATTAACGGTGTTCGGATGTGGAGTAATGGATTCTGTTTGAAGGAGAAATGTATCTTAGAAGGACTTGGAGGAAGATTATCGGAAGTAACATTATCATTGACAAAATTACCTAAACTAAGATAGATGGAATAATCGTTTCCCCTAAATCCGTTATGGTCAGATGACTCGAATAGAATAGTTTGAAAACTACAGCAATTTTAGGCAACGAGTATAGAACATAGACTTTACTTGTCCACGACCATTGGACATAGGTTCATTTGACCGGATTGGACTCTTGTAGTTGATTATGGAACATTATAAATTGGTGTCCGAAGATGATGGAACAACATACCCACCCTACGTCACAATACATCTTCATCATACACTTCCACCTCTACGTCCCCAACAGCTTCATCTTCTATCACATCGTCGATGAATGGTGATAAAATACAATAGAAGTCGCCCAATTGGGTATGTATCACACATAATATGTGGTTAATATTGACCTCTGCCATATATAATTAGGAAGGGTTCGGAACATAATTTTGGTAATAATCATTCAGAAGCATCGGAACAATTCAAAAAGTCTTAGTTTTGTTCAAAAGTACGATTAATCACTAATTATCTCGAAGATGATTCAAACTGTATTAACGTTGGCCCACGAGCAGTCATGTAATCCGAAGAAATTAAATTCGTTAGGACCATCTCTAGCCCAGCCACACAATCTCGTGATATGGAAATCCTGATACAACCTTCTGCAGTCAAGCATTTTATGTCTGTGCATAAGGTTACAGAAGGTACTACTGCTTCCGAAACTATTAAGTTAAAAAATTAGAAAAAAAGTCCAGTCATGCAGCATGACCCCATGAGCGAATTTTTGAAGAAATCTTCGACATTTCAGTCGCTATTGATCGTGTAGAGAAATTTTAGTTTATGATTTTGATAGACAAACATGGAATGAAATTTTAACCTGATAGCTACCGAGCGATCGCGCGCCCGCCTCCCGCTGCAGCCCAAGACACTGTGGTGCCGTCTCACCCTCCAGCCCAAGCTTTTTCAGCCTTTTCCCGACGATTTCGCGCTGCGTTCACCCCTCTATTTTCGCCAATCCCGTCATACTTCATGATACATTTAGACAAGCAAAGTGTTCACTTAATGTTTTTCTTTGAAATGCAAGTTTTTTTCCCGTTTTTTTTTTCTTTGTGTGGATTAAGTTTCATCATAACTCATAACCAAACAATGTTTCGCTAGTTACATTGTCTTTTTAGTTTATATATTTCTATTTTCAACATCTGAATAAAGTCATTAAGATTACGATTCAGCTTATGAATAAACGGAATGCACTATAGTTGTTTATTGTTTTGCAAAGGAGAATAAGTGTGTTTCCCATCCCTCTTTCTCATTTCTTTCTGATGTTCACTTTCTGATCTTTCTGCGATCTTCCGAGTGAAACTAAAACTAACAAGGCCGATTATGTTGTCAGCGATGTCTCTCGGATACCCAAGTAAACACTATCTAAAAAATAAGTTCATTAGCCTCGCAGATAGATGGCAGACGAGTTCAGATCGCGTGATGGTGCGGCTCGCGCGTAAACACGGCCATGGGACCAGGGGCTGTATCGGAGTTTTGCGCTTAAACACGGGCCTGGGAGGACGGCGACGCTGTTGTTTTGCGCTTAAACACGGCCGTGGGAGCGATCAGGTTAAACAAGCACCTACTACCTACGTTTTAAACAGCATGGTTCTAGGATTGGTTATACAGGGATACTTCCATAAGAGTAGTTCAATCTGAATTTGGACAATGTTTCATGCAAATATTACCGATTTTTACAACTAGCGAACGGCATTATTTCGATTTTTGACTGATTTTTCAACTTTGAAATTTTTGAAAACTTGATACATATTCTTATAGGAAATTTTACGCTGATTCCGAATATACCACATGTTAGTATGCTGAAAAAATTATTTCGCACAACAAATCGCAAAAAACAGGCTATTTTGAAATTTTTGACTACAATTTTGAAAATTTCAACCCGAAGATGTAATCCGATCATGCTGGCCAACGAACTTGAACTTTCGTTTTGTGTCCTTAATATTTTAAAATTTGTTTGAAGTTTCTAGCACAATTCTACGGACAGTTATCGTCTGGAATGACACATACATACATACATACATACATATATACATATATACATATATACATACATATATACATACATACATAAAAAAATGCGTTAAACTTCAGAATATGATTCAGAATAGCCTGAAACGGATTTCTGCATAAAATGTTTTCAAAAATTCACATTCTACAAATTTTAAGGCGAGAGCAATAGCTTAATTTTCTTCAAAAATTCGCTAAAAAAACTAGACCCCATCTTACGGGATTTTGGGATGCTTGATATTTGGCTACCCTAAGGGGGAACAACCGCGCTTCTTCATGCTTCATCAACGCCACTCTGATAATGGAACGTGACATTGCAACTCTGACTTTACCATCGAGTTCAGCGCTAAAAATATTTTAATTGAGATCTCATGTAGCATAAGAAAGAGAAAACGTTTTCCAAGCACCCCACCCCCCTCCATATGCAAAAAACATTTGGATTTATTAAACAATTTTTTCTTTACAACGTAACTTTTTAATAATCATCATCATACCAAGTAACACAACTTATTCGCAATATTTTATTAAACACGAATATTCAGTCAATATATCCGGGTACTGTTCCGTTTAGGAAGCGGGGCTGGGGGAGTTACTGTTATCAGACAATAGCGCGTCTTCAGGAAAGAACATGAAAATCTCTACACTTTCAAAGTTGTTCATTCCATGATCCTATGCAGTAGTTCCCCTTCGTCACTCGCCCCGAAACCTATATCTCCCGTTTTTTGACTCACCATCATTTTATCCTCGTGCTGTACGAATTTGACTTTTTATTAATATTTCCGATCAGTTCGGTTAGCCTGCCAAGTAGCCCTGAAGTCTAACTGTGCGGTATTTCTTGGTTATCGGCGCCTTTTTCTCTGATTTATTGCCCCTGTACCGATCGTATTCGACACCGTGGACGTCTCAGCCTCTTCGACTGAATACGCTGGTGCACCAGTGGAACAGCTTGGCCTACAGACAGCAAGGGACATCGTTGCTTTATCGAGTCATCTCAGTCTCGATTAAGGTACCTTCCTACCTTTCCTTTAACTTACATGTTTTATGTCTGTTGTAATCGCTGATCCATTCCGGTAAATACGCTCCATCAGTACTTGTTTCCCATTTTTCAAGCTTTCCTGTTGTAGCATTCCGCCAGGAATTGATCTGGTGGTCGGTTTTCCTCTACAGTGTTAACTATACATAGAAGTACGCATTTACTTAGATACAGTCCACTAATAATATTTCTTTCTCTTTCGAACAAATCCCCTTTTCGCGTACTTAGTTTATGAAATTCTATTTAACAGGTACTTTCATTCGAATATTGGGGGATGATGCATGTAATGACACCCAAAGGACATTACTGTTACCTAGTATGATTTCGAAATCTTCATTTTTTAATATTTCAGCCCTTGAGTACTATCCCTTAGGGTTGACCAAAGATGATGGCGGTGTTACCATGTGACTGGCACATTTCCGGCATATGCATGATATTTAAGCCAAATTTCATAAATTTTGGTCAAGTAATTTCTGAGAGAAGCTTTAAACGGCGGACTGATAGATTATATAAATATATAAAAATATATATACATATTTTCTCTCTCTCTCTCTCTCTCTCTCTCTCTCTCTCTCTCTCTCTCTCTCTCTCTCTCTCTCTCTCTATCTCTCTCTCTCTCTCTCTCTCTCTCTCTCTCTCTCGATTCTACGCATCTTGGAACGTATACCCACAACTTTTGCATGGGATTTCAAACTAATTGTTTTTCTTGGTGGAATAAATGAATAAATTGTTGAAAATAATAAACCAAAAATGATGGAATGGCTGGAGGTTTGTTTTACTTTTGGGATACCCTGTGAGTGTTATATGATATATAAGATATATATTCGTTTAGTTACATATAATTTTTCTTCTATCTCCTGAATGTTTCCTTTACATCGATAGCCTTGGAAGCGAATCCTTCACGCTGCACGACTGAAACATTTACTTTTTTTCCGGCTGTTCGTCTAACATCGACCCCCTTGAGTAACATCTGTCCTGGTCGGGAACTCCGCAGAAAGCACGAGCGAGCGGGGACACTAATTATTTGGGTGGAGGCCCGAAGCGGTTACGCGAGTGTTGTACATCAGGGGACCGCATCCATTCGTCTGCCAGCTAACACACTTGTCTTCCAGGAGCCAATCTTGAACTCCACCCCCAACCCTCCGCACACAACTCGTTTTTTCCCTAAAGCGAGCAGTACCTGCCACGCCCTGAAATAATTGAGCTGACGAACGCACGTGGTTCCTCCGCGACTCGTACCCGGATCGACCTCCTTCGAGGGGGATACATTTTTTTTTGTTCCGCTTCCTTGAAGGATCCTTCCCGATTTTTCACTAAGTCCCCCTCACAACGGCTGCTGGCCTCATTGACAACTCAGAAATTTGTTAAGTGTCGCTTCCAAGGAAACCAAGTGCCCTGTAAACATAGATCCTTTAAAATAAAAACTGAAGTACCTACGAGCGAAAACGGGTTTCGATGTACATCCAAACATTGACGAATATTCTTCATTCGAGAAACGAAAATTCATTCAACACTAATAGAAATCATGAAAACCAAAACATTAATATTTCAAAAGAATGAACAACACAGATGGAGAGTGGCATTGATCAAATCTAACTAAACCTGATGTGGAATGTCAAACTGTGTAGGTTGTCAGTGTCGCACATTTATAGGTTGTCGAGGAGAGATAGAATGTCGACTCAACTTGAGCCGAACTCAACAATGCACTCTTGGGATAAGTGTTTGACAGTAGTTGAGTGCTGCTGTAAATAATTTAGACAGACTGAATTATTGTTTGCGTTGGTTTAGAGGATTATTGAGTGTACTGACGCTCATCTAACAAACCATCTTCAGCGAACATTGAGAACCTACTCTCGATAGCTCGAGCAGCATGAATACTGTGCTGATGCTTTCAAACGTTAGTGCAGCACCTAAAGAGGATAAATGAGTGTACTGACGCTCATCTAACAAACCGTCTTCAGCGAACGTTGAGAACCTACTCTCGATAGCTTGAGCAGCATGAAGACTGTGCTGATGCTTTCAAACGTTAATACAGTTTCTAAAGAGGATTATTGAGTGTACTGGCGCTCATCAAACAAACTGTCTTCAGCAAACGTTGAGAAGGGGAATGACTCTAAAATCTGTTAGCGGTAGGTGACGAATAAGGTTTGCTTTAGCCTTCCTAAATGCAACAAGTGGTATTTGGGAATAATGGAAGAAATAGAGATCATGCGATGACCTACTTAGTTTACAAGGTGAATCAAGAGCTTGATTGTGGACAGGCGGACAAAAATTAACAGAATATAAGAATTTAAAAAAAAAAAAAAAAAAAAAAAAAAAAAAGAAAGCGAAGGATAACTCCTTGAAACACAAACAACAGGTGAGCTAAAAAAAAAAAAAAAAAAAAAAAAAAAAAAAAAAAAAAAAAAAAAAAAAAAAAACGCATGCCAAGTTGGGTGTGGGACATAGCTTCCTCGTTCACCCATCATGAGTGTGTAGATCATTGAAAAGTTTTAAATGATCTCGAAAAGTTCCATAGCGGAAAACAGTGAATCAAGAGATAGCTTGAAATGTGATAATTTCTCAATTGAGAAATGAAAAAATGATATTCAATGCAATCTTCAAGCGCAGAGTGAACTGATTATTTGAAAACAATGAAATAAGTACGGGACCATCTACAACCTAAACTGAAAATGTCATCAAAATCGGATGAAAACAATTGAAGCTAAGGTCATTACAAGTATTTCACATTGGCGCATGCGCAGTAGCTACTAATGATACAATCATGTTGAAATTGATACGAGGTCATCAAGTCATCTTCTTTCAACTATCATCAAAATTTAGGCTAAATTGATCGAATAGAGTGTAAAAAAATGGAGCATAATGGATTTTACGTTTGCGCATGTGCAGAATGAATTATTGATTTGGCAACAATGAAACTGATAGGGGATAATCTACAACCTAACCCGCGCATTCTCTGACAATTTCATTGAAATTGGATGAAAACAGTGGAAATTAAGGTTGTTACTAGGATTTCACATAGGCGCATGCGCAATAGTTATTAATGATACAATCATGTTGAAAGTGTGAGATAATCAAATCGTCATTCTCCAACTATCATCCAAATTTGAGCAGAGATCGGACGACTAGGGCGTGAGAAAATAATGCTTGGTAGAATTTATGTTTGCGCATGCGCAGAGTAAGGTATTCAGTCAAGAACGATGGAACTAATAGGGAATCGTCTACTCTCTAGTCCACACATCCCCTGAAAATTTCATCTAAATCGGATGAAAATTGTAGACAATAAGCTTGTTACAAGGATTCGCGGACACACGACAGCCACACACACACACACACACACACACACACACACACACACACACATTTATTTATTTATTTATTATTTTTTTTTTTATTTATTTTTTTTTTTTTTAAAGAAACCTCCCCTCAAAGACGGAGGGGGCACGCCATTAAATTGAAAAATAAACAAATAAAATAAAAAAGTGGGGAGGACGCCCAGGTTTACCCGACGCCGGCTCTAGGGATAAGGGAAGTTGTAGGACGAGGAGGAAGAATGGGATGAAAGGATGTGCCCCTATAAAATGACCACCAGTTCAAGTAAGAACCCCTCAGGAAGCTGACAACCTGGACATCCAGGATTATGGCAGACCCATCGGGCTTGATCGCGACGATATCTGGCTTCTTGCCCCGGTCACTCGGCATGTGGTATAGTCTCTCCCTTTCGACATCCCAACCGCTAGATGACAAAGCACCTGCTATCTGCTTGGCAACCGCATCGTGACGTAAAATGCGGCCACCCTGAGTACGAGGACACTGCTGCACCACATGATATAGATTCTCATTTTTACCCCGACAGGCACGGCAAAGGGTGTCTACTGTCCCGCGACTACTCCTCGAACACCTCACCGAGGTGGCTAACGTAGCCACCCGGACGGCGTGAAAATGGCGATAGTCGCGGGCCCCAATGCCCTCTGAAGCCCATTCCACCCACTGAGTAGAAATGGGGGATTCAGAGCACTGTCGGAGTTCTTTACCATCTACTGATTCATGCAGTGCAGCAGCGAACTCAGCAGAAGAGCTGGGTTTGGGAGTAGTTGGTGTTGCTCCGTCGCACCACAACAACTGCTGCTTGACAAAGTCAAGGTCAGCAGCAGTGCGGACGACTTCCCAGCTCGAGCCCCTAAGGGCAAGCAGGCGCTGGCGGCGTAATGATGGGATGCTGGCAGAAAGAGAGACAATACCGAGCCCACCGGCCTTGACCGGTGCGTGGATGTAAGCACTTGGGACACCAGGTGGAAAGCCTAGCCAAGAGCGCACAGCAGAGCGAACTTCACGATCTAACTCAAGCAGCCTCCCCGCAGTAAGCCTGCCAAAGACTAACCCATAGGTTAGCTTTGGCAGTAAGTACGTGCGAAGGAGGCGCAGCTTCTGCTGTGGCTTCAATGGAGCTTTAGTGACACGAGCTAATGCTCCACTAAGGTCCACACGGCTTGCGGCAATGGTTGCAACACCCATGAAGTCGACTCCAAGGTACCGCCAGACCTCCAGCACGGATCGGGCAGGGATGGAAGTTTGTCCTAAGACAAAACACTCCTCATCCACCACCTTCACCTTATGCTGGCGACCGGACGGGACCAAGGAGACCGACCCACATTTAGCTGGGTTTACCACCAAACCACACCTGGCTAGCTGCTCAGCAAATGCGTTGAGGGAGATCTGCAAGCCCTCACGGGTTTCTGCGAGTAGGATGACATCATCAGCAAAAGCCAATGCACCTACTCGCACCCCAGGGGCGAGATCAAACCCTATTTCAGCTGGCAGCTTACCCAAGGCCGTATCCACGACCAGGTTAAAGAGGAGTGGCGACAGAGGATCCCCCTGGCGTACCCCGCGCCCAATAACAACATCCCCTGACATCTCACCTCGTGCCTCGAAGACCGTCACGCCTTCGTGGTACAGGCAGGCAACATAATCAATCAAACGAGCAGGTGCCCCGACACCACGAAGACAATCGATCAGGGCAGAGTGGCTAACTGTGACAAAGGCCTTAGCGACGTCCAGAGCGGCAAGACGGAGCTGCCGTTTCTTGATATGGGCCAGCGAAATGATAGTTTGGAGAATTGTTAGATTCTCCGCTGTGCCATCCGCTGGCCAAAATGCTCTCTGGACGTCACCTATGACACCAGCCACTTGGAAGCGAGATGCCAGAATCTTTTGAAAGTGGCGGAAAACTACCGATGATATTGAAATCGGACGGTAGCCTCCAGGCCCACTTCCCCCTTTCTTAGGGATGAAAATGGTTCGGGCACGGGTCAACGCTTTCGGGGGCCTTCCCGATAGAAGTAACAGGTTGAGGATGAGCAGCCTGACATTTTTTGGAGCTTTATTCCAGCGTCGGGCGGAAACACCATCGGGTCCAGCAGAAGTGGAGTTTTTGACACGGCACTTATGTGCCTCGTCATAAAGCACCGGTGTGCACATGATGCTGCGCAAGGAATCCCTGGTGGAAGCTGGGGGTACCACTGGCTCACCAGGGTTGTGGCTGGGAGCACTCATAAGTGGCTCCCAGTAATCCACAAACTCCTGGAGAGGGGGCATGACTTGTTCATCCCCAGCTCCCTCCAGTACCTCCGCAGCTGCACGAGCCGGATGCTTCCTCCACAATCTCTGGACACGCTGGTATTCCCGCCTTCTCGCTTGCTTAGCTGCTCTGCGACCTCCAGGAGGCACCACATTAGGAGGAACTCCTCCCTGGTGCCTCGCCATGGCCGCTTCCTCAACCTGCGGGACAATCCTCTGCACATAGGCCGCGACCTCGTCCTCCAAGCTATTTGGCCCCTCAACAGCCCGCCACGCCAGACCCTGCAGGTAAGCACTCTCATAACCAACAATGTTGCCTACCTGCTCCCCGAGCCTCAATACTTCAGTCTTCAAGTCTTCAAGAAGACCAGAGGTCCCGGGGGAGGATTGCTGAATGGCGGGCTGTTGTCCCACGCCTGTCGGAGATGCGGGAGAGGCCCCACGGCTATTTGCCAGGATTGCATCCTGGACAAGCTGCTTGTAGTGGGGCCTCAGGCGAAGAGATTAAATGGCAGAAAGCGTGCGCATGGGAAAACGTGCTTGCAAGAAAACATTTATGTTTCGTACCCCATTACGCACAGCCTCTGCCTCCTCTGCTGCCATTCGCCGCAAATCCTCAGAAGCATACCTGGGCCGCTCTCGCTCTATATCTATTGCAGCGTTGGCCTGTACAGGATGCTTCTGCCAGACGTGGGCACTGAGGCCACGCTTGGTGCTGAAGGCTCTCTCACAGTGGGCACACTGGTGGACATTTACAGGGGTCGTGGAAGAGGATGAGGGATAGGAAGACGAGGATGAAGAAGAGGGAGAGGATGGCCGACGCCCCTGCCTGGGGCGCCCCCGAGCGCCTCCCCTAGAACCCCGCGAGCCAATGGGCCCGGGGGGGTTATGAGGCTCGGCTGTATTTGCTTCCATAACGGGGAGACGTAAAGAAAGGGTCAGGAGACCCGTTGACACGAGCCTCCCCCCTAATCGCCATTGGGTCATTCTGCCACCATACAGTAAACTGGAGGGTGCCCGGGTTGCACGACGGGGACGTATGACCTTGACTTGGATAGAGATTTGAAGGAGCTCCGAAGAGATAAAAACACCAACAGTTACCCTACCCCAGCAACCCACACACACACACACACACACACACACACACCACACACACAGAGACGGTTCCACAATTGTAAAAAATGGTTTAAAACGTGAAATGCGTGCAGAAGTATTGATTTTGGAGACCGAACATTTTTTATTTTTCCCAAAAGTGAAAACAATACTTCCGCTACCTTTAGGTAAACGCAGAAGCAAAAAAACAATAAATGAAATAATAAAGAGAATTAAATTCTATTAAAGATAATTTACAGCCAACTAGGTATTTTGAAGAAAGGCTTTAACTTGAAAAATAGTCATTCCAAATCATTCCTCGGATTATTTCACACCTAATTAATTAACCCAATCTATACGTTGAAATTAAATCTAGGTCTCATTCGATCTAGTGAAACGCGTTCTAAATGTTTTATAAAGATGAATAATTTATTGTGGATTTGAAATAATCAAAATAGTAATGTGACTAGCGTCTTTTAGCGAATAACACATTGATACTATCAATAATTTTTTTTACAGAAATGCTGCGAATTGCTACACAATTGTTTATTGTCGTGGCCAATCATTACTTCAGGTTGAGAAGATTTCTCAATTAAAATACGAGGGCCGAACGTGCTCCGCAAGCCGCCTGAATGTGGCTTTTGAGTCGACTGCGACGATCACGTGAACGGCTCATGCTCACAAATAGGCAGTTTCGCTTTTCTGCTCAAGCTTCACCGAATCCAGACTGTTCATTTCTCTATACCCACCCACCTAAATTACCTATCCTAACCTCTTCATTGATCAATGGGACCTCGGTACCAGGTCAGAGTGCAGTGCTCAATGGAAATTCGCATTCTGGGTCACCCTCCACTACTCTCTTTGACCATTGAGACGGTACTACCGGACTGAACCATCGGCTAATTACGCGATTTCACGTTCCGAGGTACTTTCCCTTCTCCTTCGTGCTTTATTACTAAAATGACTTTAAAATTATTACTATAGTATCTACTAAATTATCATTATTACAAAAATATTGTAATTATAAAATATTACTTAATTTTTAATACTAAAATTACTTTATTATTACAAAAGTACCTATTACTTTTGATAGTCATGTACTGAATGTGGAAGAACAATCTATGCATTGTGGAAGGTTAACGGGATCAGAAAACTAATAACCTTTGTGTAATAATCATAACCGTGTTTCATAAGTAGCCAACATGTTGGTACTCCCGAGTTCCGAAAATGTGGAACGACAGTCCAATCCGAAATAATTACCTCGAATATAATTGTATTCCTTTTTCGTCTAATTTTGATATGAAATAATATTATTTTTCTCCGTGATAATGGATAAAAAGAGTGAACCTTCAGATTCCAACTTTCGTCCACTCCTTCCAGAAGAAAAAATCCGTTGAGATGAGGGCGCAAAAAAAGTTGTAAATCTTGTTAAACAGTTAGCCATCTTTTCAGGAGGACCGTAAAACGTGGTTAGGATAAAGAGAGAGAAAAGAAACAGAAGAAAAGAGACGCAAAGAAATTGTCCGTTTTACTGCCCCCCTCCTCCTCCCACCATCCTCGCCATTCATTTACCATCTCGACTCTTCCGGAGGTTCAGAGAGAAATCCACCCCCACCACCACCGCCGGCTAGCAGACCAAGGATGGCATATTAATGAGAACTGGAGCTAAAAGAAACGGCCTGACGTTAACAAGTGTCAATTGAACCGTCGAGAGACAATATTCCAAAGCGTAACAAGCGTAACAAAACAGCCCGCTCCTAAGGCTTTCTTTTGTGCTTCATGAATCCGATTCTTTCGTACAATATCATTTGTGAAGCGATAGGCCCTATCCAGATTGTAACGTATGCTAGTTAATAGAGAGTTTTTGTTCTTCCCGCAATTTTCTACCCGTGTACGTGGAAAGACTGAAATACCAACTGCGCATGCGCGAATCTTCACGTGAACGTGTAGAATTACGCGTGTACGGGAAAAAGGCCTATCAACACGTGCACGGGAAAATGCATTCGTTGGAATTTCGGCCTACGGGTAGTCATCATAGCCTGACGCAAAGGTAACAACAGTTGCCGGTAACCACAGTGTGACCAAGGTAACCGCAGTTACGCAGTTACCAGCAAAGGTAACCACAGTGTGGTTGCCAACAACACGTTGGTTGGTCAACAAATCGAGAGGTTATAGTGAAGTGCTCCGCTACAAAATTTAGCCATTTAAGGTACCTAAGCAATAAATGTATTTATATTTTATGTATTTATAAATAATTATAAAGCAATTAATTATTTAAATAAGAATAGGTTGTACGAAAAGAATACGAAACAGCTTCTGAAATACTTATAGAGACGTTGACGTGACGTTAGCGTTTGGTTTTTCACGTATACGTGTAGAAATACGCGTAAAAATCACGTGAAGAGCTAGCATCTCTAGCTGCTTGCTCTAGACGCTGCTCTACGCGTCAACGGGAGAAAATCTTACGGGAAGAACAAAAACTCTCTAATATCCTAGATCTTAGCGCATATAAATGCAGTCTCTGCTGTTATATTTAGATCATGTATAGTTAGAATTTATTTAATAATTATAGACCAATGATCTATGTAGAAGGGCTATCTATCATAGAAATAACAATCCGTTAAATAATACTTTTTTTCGTCCTACTTGCCAGACTTTTTTCCTTTTTTTCGGCAAACTTCACTGCGAAAACTCTATATGGTTGGGGGCAGAAGGTACAAATATTAACGAGCTTGGAACTTGTTGGGCGTTTCCATATATCAACTCGGTTCTTGATTACACTTTTTCATCGTGTATGGGACAATGTTAACGATTCAGTGCGCTCGTATTTCGGCTACCCAACCAATCGTTAACTAGTTACTATCCATTTGTTATTATCATTTTAAGAAAGTCTCCTGGTGAAATCATCGTCAAGGGTTTCCTTACAGATATTACCAATTTATTGGAGAAAGTATGGCGTTTTCAATTACCCTTGGTAGCGCTGCAATCGCTTCAATAATGGCTGCAATGAGCAGGATAGATTTGAACTATCGCAAACGTTATTGAAAGGAAACGTATACATTCATCATATCTGTTGTATTGACTTGAACGAAATGAATTGAACTGAACGTATATATTGAGTGGACTGAATGAAATTATTCTCCCATAATACGACGTTTGTGTGGAGTTGGATCATCTGAACTAATTAGATCCTATATGGTCGTGAACCAAACGTGGCAGGATCATCTTTTGACCGAAGCCTCCTACCTAATAGGCGGTTATTACACCGTAGCTATAATAGCTATACTTGCTAGACATTGAGTACAGTATTGCCGGAACTTAATCCCGTAGCTCTAATTGTCCGAAGCTTAGACCTTACCAGTTACCCATAGCCAGACTTCACCCCCGTAGCTTTTACTACCTAGGCATGAGATTCAGATAATCAAAGTGGAAAACTAAAGAAACAAACTCAATGAGGAGGGTGTCGGATCAAAAATAACGCAGCATGGAAATCATAAAAGAAAACTTGGTTATGAGGTTCCGAGAAGGATGGCTTGAGAAGGAAAGTTGATGGTAGTAAATAGCAAGACCGGAATGAGTTCTTTGCCGATGAGCAGAGGTATTCAGGTTCTTCCCTTTCCATTATTATCGCTCCTCTCTCCTCGATGAATTTCGTTTAAAAAAATAATAAACTTCTCGTGATTTTCAGAAATTCTTATTCTTCAAGATCGTCCGATTTTACGTTTCAGATGGTATTTATCAGAAAAAACACTATCATTTTTAGAATTATAACGCTGATTTCGAAAATATTGTCAAAAAATAGAATTGTATGAGATGATGACACTAAAGTACTATTGGTCCAACCGCGATGGAATATGTAAGAGATTATTTTGGAGCTAATCCATTAATTTCATCAAAACCTTACAAAAGCTTAGTGACAAGGACTTTCCTAGCCCTAGGAACGCACGCTTACTGAGCTCCTGTGGATAGTCAACTGTATACTTACCAGTTACCTTTACGTGCATTTTACTGCACGTAATTACTGTTTCAATTTCTGATAAAAACCAATACCTATATATTTAAAAGTAATTATGAAAATTCTGAGTACTTTTTTGTTATGTATCTGCCTGGCTCAACAAATTAGTTCTCATTTTTAGTCTTCGTATTACCACACATAGACAGATATCAGACAGACACGGAACCAAATCTGGTCTGCTTGCTCTAAAACGCAAAAGCAAGTGGAAATTTTGATGTTGGAGAGCAGCAATTTAATTTTTTGGATGTTTTGGTCGGACCACGAGGCTTTCCTACCTTCAGTAGAGAGGAATCTCTCTCTCTCTCTCTCTCTCTCTCTCTCTCTCTCTCTCTCTCTCTCTCTCTCTCTCTCTCTCTCTCTCTCTCTATATATATATATATATATATATATATATATATATATATATATATATATATATATATATATAGGGCCAGAGACCCACACTACGCCTACACTAAATGTTTCCTCAAATATCAACAAAATTGTATGGTTAATCCCTTCGGAAAAGTTGTTATTATTACGAGCAACTACCCACCTTTGATTCCTGCCCTTATTCAATTATAGGAGACCTAGAAGGAATTACAAAATGAAAAGTAAATATGTTAAGTTTAATTTTCTCAGAATGTGTTCCCGATTTCACCTACCAGCAGTTCCTAAAACCGCCTGGTAGGCGGAATCGGGAACAGTACACAAAGTTTGGGTAAAAAGATGCAAATTTTGATGAAATATACCCAAAATGGACGATTCTTGTGTTATTCGCCAGAACGAAAGTCCAAGAATACACGGTATGAATTTCTTATTGCTTGTTTGCAATGTTTTGATTATATTAAATCTAATTAATTGAATGTTTCCGGAATCGTGTTCAAATTCCGAATCGAAATTGCCTGATAAATTATAATAGCTTGCGTACGAGTTGCAACCCCGGGACTCATTTTCATGTAACGGTTACCACATTCGCCTTCATGGCAAGTCAGCCTGGTTGAAATTTTAATTTTACCGGGAGAATATGAGAGAGTTAAGCTCACTCAGTGATCAGAAAAGAACTCATCATTTCAATCGTCTCTTAATGCCTCAGAGAGTCGTCCTGTCAAATTTGAACTTCGTAGGGTGAACAGGAGATAATGGTGAATGATTTTTGTACAATTAATTCTAACGATCAACAATAACAACAACTATTGGTAATTGTACTTTGCCATTAGTTGTGATAAAGTACAATTTATTACATCTTGAGAAACCTATCGAATCAGCTGAGTAGGATCTGTAGTGTTTTATGCTCCTATTCAGCTTAAGCTGCTGAACTTTTGAACGGAACCTATCTGGGTGTGGTGAATTATAAGTACAACAAGAAAACACTCTAATCAGCAAAGTGAACTATGTTGTTTTGTTCCTTTTTAACTTGAGATGCTCAAATTTGTAACGGGGCTTCTTTAGTCGTTGTGAAGTGCAATTTATTACAACTTGAGAAACCACTCCAATCAGCTGAGTAAGATATGTTGCCCGTTATGCTCCTATTCAGCTTAAGCTGCTGAACATTTGAACGGGACCTCTCTGCGTGTGGTAAAACTTAATTACAACTAGGAATCACTCTAATCAGCAAAGTGAACTTTGATGTTTTGTTCCTATCTAACTTTAGATGCTTAATTTTGTAACGGGGCTTCTCTGGTTGTGGTAGAGTACAATTTATTAGGACAAACCAATCCAATCAGCTGAGTGAGATATCCAGCCCCTTATGTTCCTATTCAGCTTAAGCTACTGAAATTTTGAACGAGACCTCTCTGGGCGTGGAAAAACATAATTACTAATAGGAATCACTCTAATCAGCAAAGTGAACTAAGTTGTTTTATGTCTTTCGGTGGTAGAAGAGCCCTTAATGCGTCAGGAGCAGGACCTTTTCATGTTGTCAGTTAAGAGAGGTGGAATGGGATGGTCAGATCCAACAAAGACAGCAAACCGGTCTTATGAAACCTCTCTAGCTGGTTCCAAATGTGTAATAGACTCACTAAAAAATGGGGTACCTTTGAGCCTAATAGCACATACAAACGAGCAGAGAATAACAAAAAAAGAGGCAGTTTTGAGAAAAACACAAGACGAAACAGAAGAATTGGAAAGAATCAAGAGAGAATTCCCTGTTGATCGTCAAAGGGCAATTAATCGTGCAGTAGAAGCGTCAGCACAAAGTTCGTCGGGATGGTTGTCAGCACTACCATTGGAAAGACACAACTTTGATTTGTCAGCCAGTGAGTTCAGAGATGCGATAACAGTACGGTACAAACGAAACCCACTGAATATGCCAGAATCCTGTGACGGATGTGGTGCAAGCACGTTCAATGTTGAGCACGCTCTAACATGCAAAACAGGAGGTCTAATATCCAGACGCCATAACGAAGTACGTGATGTATTGGGCGAACTCATGTTTGAAGCCTGGGGAAATGTTGTTAAAGAACCCGTCATAGTGGAAGCGTCCAGTACCTCAGCAGGGCTCAGGGGCGATCTGGCGTGCAGAGGTGTATGGGAAAGGCAGAGAGAAGCCATCTTTGATATTCGTGTCACTGACACTGATGCGCCCTCTCATATTTCCCGTCCAGTCTCAGCGATTCTGAAGTCTGCAGAGGAAGAAAAGAAAAGGAAATATAATGACGCGTGTATTCAAAGACGATCCTCCTTCACCCCAATGGTTTGCACGACAGACGCGATATTTGCTCCTCAAATGGCGAACTGTATTAAGGTAATGGCAGAACGGTTGGCAGACAGATGGTCTAAACCGCAAAGCCATGTTACCGGGTGGTTACGAGCGCGGGTTTCCTTTGCCATTTTGCGAGCAACGTCTATGTGCATTAGAGGAACTAGAAAGAAGTGGAGAAATGCAGAGGACCTGATAGGCTTTCGTGATGGAGCAGCAATAACAATGGGTTTGGGACCTTCATCTCGTACATAAAAAAAAAAAAAGGAAGAAACGAACACAACCGAATAAGCCTAGCAGGGGAAACAAGAGAGAGAGAGAAAAAAAAACCAACCGATCACCACCCAGTGCCTAAGCGAATGAAAGAGAAGAGTCTCGAGTACCTAACAAATTCGAATTCCGATCTAATTCGAATAAATAAGTTTTTGTTTTATGTCTATCTAACTTGAGATGCTTAATTTTGGATCGGGGCTTCTTTAGTTGTGGTGAATTACAATTTACTACAACTTGAGGCATCACTCCAATCAGCTGAATGATATCTGTAGCCTTTTTGTTCCTATTCCACCACCTAGCACTAAAAAGCACTCTAATCAGTAATCAGCAAAGTGAAGTACCTATGTTGTTTTGTTCTTATCTAACTTGAAATGCTTACATTTGGAACAGTGCTGGCCATATGTGTGTTCGTGGATCAGGTATTTACCATGGTGAGATTTTATCGTTGCAGTTCTATTTTACAATAATTTTAGAAATTAGTTTGATACAGATGTGTTCAGCTATATTGAAGCTAAATAAGTATTAGTTAGAGTAATGGTAGGTATATGATTGCTAGGTGGTTCTTATGGTTTTTCTAGGGGGATCTAGGGATGTTAAATTAGGTAGAAGGTATAATTTTCTTGACGGGGGAACATACTGTTCTCCCAGGTGCCTAATCATCTCGCTGCTAGTTAATACATTTATCTATGTTTTCAATATAAATGTATATTTTCGATTATCTTACGTTTAATTGTTGACGGTTCATGTCCTAATGTCTAAATATTATTAAAATTAGTTTTATGTTTTTTATTATTACAATGGTGATCAATAGCAGTCTATAGTTAATTATTATTTATATTACAACTACATGTGGCCAACCATACGTTGTCTTAAATTTTATTTAGATTCACCAATATAAACCAAATTACAGACACAATAAAGGATCGGCTGTAATTGGAATGTACCTACTATCAAATTCTGCATATGTTTCAAAAAAATTCGTCAACTTCAAGGAAGGGAATTTGAATAATTAATATGTTTTACAGTGTATGAGATTATTTATGATTTTCATCGGACCTGTCTAGGAGTACTCAAATTTCAAGTTCGTAGGGTGGCCAGGAGAGAATTTAGCTCAGTCAGCTGACCAGGAAAGAACGCATCATATCAATGGTCTCTTATTGTCAAAAATATATCATTTCTTTAGTTAAACTTTTTCTGTAGGTTTAGTCCTTTTCCATCCTTTTCCATTTTGGTTTAAACCTTTTCCATTTAGGTTTAGTCCTTATTTAGGTTTAGACCTTTTCCATTTAGATTTAAACCTTCCATAGACCTTTTCCACTTAGATTTAAACCTTTTCCATTTGGATTTAAACCTTTTCCATTTGGATTTAAACCCAGGAAATTATCGTGGAGTTAGAGGTAAAAGTACCCAAGTCACAAATTCAACACGTGGGAAAATCAAATGCAGAATATTATGATTATTTAACTGTTGTTATTATTGGTGATCAATATCATCAAACTATGTATCCAACCTAAGAAAATAATCATATTTACCAAACTAACTTTTGACATTTTAATTTGATTTTTGCACAATATGGATTTACCTCTTCGATACTTTTACCTCTAACCCGACGTTATTATGCCACAACTTGAAAATTAAATCATGCAAGTGTTTTTTTATGCACAGAAATTTAGCTGATTCATCATCAGGAAGGAGCCCATCATTTCGATCGTCTATTAATGTCCCAAAAAGTGTCCCTATAGCATTTCGATTTCCTAGGATGAACAGGGCAGAATTTAGCTCACTCAGCTGATCAGGAAAGAATCCTGAATTTCAATCAACCCTTGATCACTCATTGAGTCTCCCTATCAAATTTCAACTTCCTAGTATCAACACGATAATTTAGCTCACTCAGCTTATCAGGAAACAGCTCATCATTTAAATCATCTCTTAGTGACCCAGAGTGTTTCCCTATACAATTTCAACTTCCTAGGGTGAACTGGAATGAATTTAGCTCACTCAGTTTGCTGTTCGTGAACTAAACAATGTGACGCGAAAAAAGTGTGACAGCCTTGAAACCGTAGGTTCAGTCATAAAACATAATATATTCGTGTTAATTTTTAACCAAGCGAGTATATAGGAAATCTTGACGTACTCCCCGGAGAACGCTAAACTAGCCTTATATACATGTTAAGATATATATGTATTATTGCTGTCTATATTATAAGTGCATGTATACATATATAAAATCACGGTTCACGATTCACGATCAGGATTACTTTACAGTGGCAGCTGTTGAGTACTGGACATTGACTCCAAACCAGGAATTGTATTCACGTTATTCCAGTTCGTTGAACGCCCTTAAGTACCATTTTATGCACTAATTAAATTTCTAGTATCCCAAATATATAGAAAGTTTTCAGTTTGAGTATCGAACCCACAGGTATATTAGATCAAGTATTGTGGAGGTAAAACTGTGTTGTACCAGTGATAATTATACATGAGGTATTTCCCCTGAGCGAGTGGGTTGAGCTTGATATATTCTGCCAACCTGTAATATTCGAGGTGGCGGGAAAGCACAAAAGAGGAATCGACAACGGAGTGTAAAAACATCGACGTCAATTGAACTAGCTCAGGGTGGTAAATTATTAATTTCCCTTTGGGCACCGGCACAGAGACTAAATGGGTTAATTCCGGTGGCAGTCACAATTTTCGGGTCGGCTTTCATGTCGCGAGTGGCATTTCCCATTCCCGCCGAATACTGTCAACAATCCCATTGTTGCCCGACGGTCGATTCGGCTGTTTTCAAAACAACGGTGACCGTCGAACAAAAGGGACCCCGAAAGAACCGGTTATATTTGAGAAACGACGCAAGTCATCAAGGACCAACTTTCAACCCTGAAATGCGGCTCAAACTTTGCTCCTAAAACAACTTTAATCTTCAGCCTCCTCCCAGCCGAGATCCGTAGATTACTTGTCCTCAATACTTCTTGATCAATCTCGCGATTTCAGAGCCGTAACGGGGGGCTGTCAAGTAATTAATCACTTGGAACAAGAGCTGCTAGGAGTGACTAGAAACTTTGGCAGAGCTTTACTTACAGAAGCACGACCGTGATTTAGGCAAAGCTGATATAGATTTGATATAAATTAGACTCTCCGCTCCCCCTCACCCACAAACCCCTCAACACGCACCAACGCAAATTATAAAAAAAAGAAGATATTTCCGACAATATATGCTATATATATATATATATATATATATATATATATATATATATATATATATATATATATATATATATATATATATATCCTTTTTACACAGGAGTAGTGGGGAATTTGTGAACACGTTCCCTCTTCTCTACGTTACTTACCGTAAGTAGGACCTGCGCGTCTATTTTTCCTCGGTTGTGCTTCTCATATGTTCATTGGTGTCCCTCAGATACCTGTGATGGATAAGAGTAGTTTTCCCTTCTCGATTCTCCAAAACGCTGCAGCTGGGGATATTCCTGAGGTGTATTCAACATTCAGAATATCTTCTAGGAGCAGCAGGTTAATCGCCTCTCCCTTTGAAGGAGGAATTAATACAATTTCCATCACCTCTCATTGCCACATGTTAGAAGAGCTCGGTTTTGAACCACACCCCCACCCCTCAATTACTGAATGTCCGGGCCCCTCTACCCCCCCCCCCCCCCCTTCCACCTTTTCATTGGAAAAATGGGCAATACACCCAAAACTTTTACCCTTAAAACTTTAATCAGATACCCTATCGTTCCCTGCTTTTTGAAAGCCCCAGGAGTGTGATAAATAAAAGTAGTTTCTCCTTCTCGATTCTCGTAAACGCTGCAGCTGGGGATATTCCTGGGGTTTATTCAACCTTCAGGATATCCTCTGGGAGAAGCAGGTTAACGTCTCTCCCTTTGAAATTTATTTGAAACTTATACAATTTCCGACACCTCTCATTGTCACGTGTTAGAAGAGCTCGGTTTCAAACCAAACCACCGCCCACACCCGCCCCTCAATTATTGAATGTCCTGGCACCTCTACCCCCCCTCCTCCACCCACCTTTCCATTGGCAATATAACCAAAAAGTTTACCCTTAAAAATGCCGGCCTCAGTGGTGGGGGTTGGCCGGCGAAGACTGTAGGGGGTGTCCCCCCTAGTTACCTATATTCCAGCGGTTTGTGTGGAGGGTATTATCTAATACAAGAATAATGAACCTATATGTAATAAATTGTAGCGTTTTTCAATTATTGAAGTATCGTAGCTCGACCCTGGTTGAATCGTGTGCTGTAAATTATTCCACGTTAATTCTAACCACTACATTTTGATGGGATGTTCCGAAAGAAACGTGTCACCCATAACAAATTGAACCCTTAATAACCCCTTGTTATGCAAATACCTTCGTTGATCAATTAGGACTTTTTAATTGTCAATTTATCTTCACTCTTTTTTCGATTATGTTCGTAGTTGATTCCAGGCGCCTCGGTCTTATTATTTCAATTACAAGGGTTGTAATATCATATTAATATTTCCTTCAGAAATGTTCCCATTACTTTAAATCTCCAAAAATAGTAAACTTATACACAAAGTCTCCAATGAGGGCTAACTATTACTTGAAGACCTCAAAGGAAGCAAACTTTTACAAGTCCTCAAAGATGGCAACCCTTAGGTCCCAAATGTGAGCGAAACCTTTCCATGACTCTTGTTGTTAGAATGATCAGGATTTATCGACCTATGATGTGACAAAATAAAACTGATTGCTCATGTTAACAATAGACAACTTCAGAGTTTTCTTGGACTAGAGGTAGTGACAGTTTTGAAAGCTTCACCAAGTCAAGGTTTTAACATTATGTTCTAATCCCTAGTGTGAGTTATTTATGTTTTGGCTTTACCTTCTGTATATTAGGTAGATTGCATTTCCTGTTACTAACTCGGAAATGGATCATAGGCATGATGATATTCTATTATGTCAATTAATAGTATTTATATAGTCTGCACATTATGGAACTTGAGGATTGAACCATGAAGAACATCCGCGACTTCGTAGATCAAGTCTCCCTGGATGATTGATCGTATTTTGTTTTTCTTCACCACTCTCTCACCGTCTCTAAAAATACTGTTCTACTGCTACCGGTCTACCTTCAAGTTCAAGTGCTCAAGTTCCAGTCTGAAGACTCACGCTTACTATTTGATTATTCAAGCCTACTACTCTCTGTATTGTTCGAGTAACAAGTTTATCTTCATACACAGCCATCAAAAGCAAGGTATACTTTTACTTATTACTAAAGTTAACATTCCTGTTGGTACATGGATATACCTCGAACTACACACTCTAACCCGGATACTATCGACATCCGGGTAGACGGCTAGCGTGATTTTATATTTTACCACTCAAAGAAACAATAAGGTAATTCCTAATAGCGCGACTAAGATTCACTAAATGTAAGAATTGTCCCATTGCTCCGAATTTATTATTCGAAAGAGGTTCGAATAACATAAAATTCAAGTCAGCTTGTTTAAGTATTAATTTTTAGGACTTGGAAGGTTAAAATAGAGTTTTATCTTTTTGATTATCAATAATTCATCATTTTCCTCGAGAATGCTTCTGAAGATAACTCCGTTTCTCGCCACCTGATCCTCCCCTTTGGAACCCGTCTTAAAGGGAAACTTCACTCCCGCCCCCTTTTTTGAGTGCAAAATTAGCGTCGACCATAAAAACATTATGAAACGGTTGTCATTTAATATTGAATAACGGGCGAAGGGAGGTTTAATCTTGAGAGAAGCTAGAAAGTGGTAAAGAAGAGACGGGCTAATTTTTTTTTTTTTTTTTTTCCGGAGGTTCAGCGGCTCCGTCAAGAACCCAAAGCTGAAGCGGAACGGACGGTTTTTGTTGAGCGCTCTCGGTGGGTGGCTGAGGGTCGGTGGGTGGGACAGTGCGGAGTGGGACAGTGCGAAGCGGGACAGTGCGGAGGTCAACGGAATTTAATTTGTCCCTATGTCGGGGAGAGGCGTAAACCTTTGAGTCTCGAGAGCCCAGGTCTTCTGTTTAGGAACGTCGTGCTCCTTCATAAAAATCACGCGAAAAGAACGTCGAACTTGACGAATTCCTGCTATTATGAAGCCACTTTACACTACAATTAACAATTACTCTACAATAATCAGTCCCTACTCTATAATATCAGTTCTATTGGTATACTGTGAAGTCGAAGACCAGACGACAAATAGACGAAATTAAAGAAAACGTTCAACTATTTTTTTAAATAGAATTTAAGCCGCATCTCAACCGTAAGGGTCATTAGCGGCAATCAAAAAAGACACTGCAACCGGCACGATTCTAAGGGGAGCCATGCTGACCGTCCGTCACTAAACGGATTGCCAGCACGGATTCCACTGGCAGATTGGAGGTGAAAAAAAAAAAAAAATAAATAAAAAATAATAATAATAACCTGCAAAACTAGGCATCACTGCACTCTGCCTCAAGGGATACAGCGTTTACCGCTTTGTAACCCCTACAGCCGATAAAAAATACCCCATAATAAAAACTAAACTACGACTAGATGATCCTTTCAAATACATAAATATTATCGATAAATATTTAATAATAAATACTAAACATCTAGGTAAAATAAAGGTATGACTAGATGTACATAAATAAATAAATATATCACATATCAGAATATCACAGTTGGTTGTAAAGCTCAGTGGCTTTCAGGTACACCAACAGGGAATGGACCTTGTCTGGTCCTGACAGAACATCCAACCACTGAGGGGGTGAATGCTGGACTCTGAGGTCCATGAGGGCTGGGCAATAAGTGGCGGATAGACAAATCACCCCCACATCTCCCACACACAATATCACGAGCTACTGGATCTAGCAGGTGTCTGACTAAGACGGGTATGGCTAGTAATTGAAAAAGCTGATACATTTATTTCAATAAAGACATATAAAAAGACGGGTATGGCTAGTGGCTACCCGATTGACCACTATTCGGTCCCTCCTTGGAAGGTGGGCAACGAAAGGATCAACCGGGCAAAGGTCCTGAAGTACTCCACGCAGACCAGTGACCTCGCCTTGCCATTGCTCGAGCCAGATGGAATTGGCTTTGTGCTGCTATTATTCAAACTTATGTTACGAGGTCGAAATGTAACAATTACCTACGATCGTACATACAGTATTCTTCTTATAGTGACTATTATGAACATTAGACTACGAACATATACTAAGAACACAACTAAGAACTTAATGTACCGATTATACAAAAAATAATGCTGGCCCAATTAAGCATGAGTAATAAAACACGGGTATCTCCATATTTAAGCTCAGAACTCTCTTTAAAAGTCGAACAAAATGTCCCCTGTACTTTATGCAACATCAGGGCGCAGGTGTGTGATGTGGCTTGTGAGTGGCCTCAGTAAGCGGTGTATAAAGGATGTTAACACTTTTGGTAACTACTAACCTAATAAGGCACAATTCTATAACTAATTTTTAACAAAAACTGCCTCTTCGACATTTTTTTAGAGAAATTTTTTCGTGTTATCAACGATTTAAGATTTTTTTCGTGGTTTCAACTTTATATGACGAAATTGGCTATAAATCCCTCCCTTATTGAGTAAATACAAATTTAAGGACACCGTTAGAAAGAACGTTAAATTTCCTTTTTGATAAAATACCCAACGTGTGAAAATATGTGGATTTAGTAGTCACGAATTCACACCAAATTGAAAAAAATTGTTGAAACTTGAAAATCTTGTACTTTTTAAATTTTTTTGTACTTTAAACTTAAACGTTGTACATTTTTAAACTTCTTGTACTTTTCTTGTACTTTTTGATCCCCTGAATTCCCGCGCACTTAACGGGAAATACATGGCCTGGAAAATCTGACGTTTCCAACGTTATAATTAATTTTTATTTTACATTGCAAATTAAAAGAGAAAATTATGTTTGTATGCTGAAAAAATGTTTTTTTCTATGAAATTGAGGATTTTCGTGATAAATGACCCTCTAAAAAAATTCAAGTTAGGGGCCGGCTCCTACGTATTTTTTCACGCTAAATTGAATGGCAACACTTGCAGATCTCCCCAACTCCGTTATGACAGTGTTTTACATTTCAACTAGTACTTTTACACTCAAAAACACGTCAAATTGAGCATAAAAATGAACTGAAAAATTAGCAAGTTTAAGTGTAAAACTCAGAGTAAAAAAAAAGAATAAATTAATAAAATAACCACGAAATGTGACGAGAATAGTTAACATATCAAGATTTATCGCGATTACCCCCTCCATTCACCCTCTTCCACCATGAAATTCATAACTCCTGACATATTTTCCGAAACTAGATCTAATTCATAACTGAACAAAAAAGAATTCCGAAAACCGTACAAAAATAGTTAAAACATCATGATTTATCAGTATTATTCCCTCTATTCAACTCTTCCCATCATGAAGTTTGAAACACCTAACATGTGATCCAAAAATATATCAAATTCTCGAAGAAAGTAAATAAGAATCACGAAAATCGGTCAAGATTTGTAGCATTGACAGCGCTTGAAAGAATCGGTAATTACCCCCTCCACCACCCATTTTTTTCATGCTTGAGTTGTCCCCTACCCCCCTGGATAAATTTCAATAGGTCGTCCCTCTTAAATGAGAAACCTTGAATGTGTCACCTCCTTTCTGAGGGACGACCTAAAAAAAGCTCTCATCAATGTCCCACGAAAAACTATCAGCGAAAACTTTTTTAAAGGTTTGTAACGTAACGAAAAACGTGGATTAGGTTCGAAAAGGGGATCGCGCTCTGTGTAAGGAGAATCGAGACAAATGGGAAGTTTAGAATGGGTTGAATGGTGAGGGCGGGGGGAGGGGGTAAAGAATGAGAGACCGGACCTGCTTCCCCAGACTTTTACGGCTCCCTGGAGTTAGGCCGTGGGATTCTCGCAAATCAAGGTCCCGGAAAATTAGTTCGTTTAATCACGAGTGACTGATTATGCACCCGGATCGAAGGAGAGTGGAAACGAAGATCCAGTTTGATAGTATGAGCGAATTTTCGTAAATTATTGTACCTACTATATTATATGAAACTGTTTTGAAAATTGAGGACTTTGAGTGAAAATAAATTGTTAACAACCAATTTTATGGGGGAAAAACTCCGTTCTAAATGATAATCTGCTATCCAAAAAGACATTTTGGATTTTCAACTGTTTTGAAGTTTTGTCGATTTTTTAGCAAATTTTAATGAAATTTAAGTACATCTTTCAGCATAATTTTTATAATAGATTCTTTTATGTTCTAATTTGTAGGTAATAAACTTTATTTGAGCAATATTGTGCTAAGAATATATAAATTTAACGTTTTTTAGCCTTTTATTGTGATTTTTTCTGCACTTTTTTGGAATTTTACCAATTTAATGTACTCAAAGAATGCTAGCCAAATAGACTCGTATTTTTGTTTGAAAAGCTTGATTTTTAAATTTTTGGCGCAAGAACGGAATTTTAGTCTCAATTCTAAGGAGACTTATCGTCTGAAAGGACACACACACGCGCGCACACACACACACTCAAACACACACACACTTTTATTTTTAACTCCCCTCAAAGACGGAAGGGGCACACCGAAGAAACTAAATTAAAAAGTGGGGAGGACGCCCAGACACCCTACTCCGGCCCTAGGGATTAGGGAAGTTGAGGAAGATGGTGGAGGGAGAGAGGGATGAAAGGAAGTGCCCCTATACAATGACCACCAATTAAGGTAAGAGCCCCGAAGGACGCGGGTGGAGATACCACGGAGCACTCCTGCCGAGATGCCCAACTCGAGAAACTCCGTGACACTTCACACCCCGCGCCATGACACGTTCGCGGCCATGACCTTGATGTTATTAGGCGCCACTCCTTTTAGCTCAGATATCGCTTGCCGCAGGTCGTTCCTATCATATTTACTTATTTTAGCCCTCCAGGTCTGCTCCATGTCCACGCAGCCACTGACAACCTGGAAATCCAGGATTATGACAGACCCATCGGGCTTGATGGCAACGATATCTGGCTTCTTGTCCCAGTAGCTCGGCATATGGTACAGTCTCTCTCTCCCCACATCCCAGCCGCTGGATGACAAAGCACCTGCTATCTGCTTGGCAACAGCATCATGACGCAGAATGCTGTCACCATGAGTTCGTGGACACTGCTGCACCACATGATACAGGTTCTAATTTTTTCCTCGACAGGCACGGCCGAGAGTTGTTGTATAATGTTGGAAGCGGAATTATGAGTTAAAGCCGCTGGTCGCGCTAACATCGCTTTAGTCTTTGTCGCTTCCTGCGTGGAGCACCAACTCTCATAGTATTTACAGTTGTCGCCTTCGAACCTCCCCTTCCCTTCGCTCCCACTACTCCCTTGCGCCTCCCCTGACGATGATTCATTAATCAAGTTATATCATTCCGTTAGTGAGTTTTTCGTAATAAAGATAATATTAAAAAGTGCAACTCTTGTTCTTACTTTACTGCTCCTGAACAACCATAAAATATGGTGTCAGAAGTTTGAGAGTTTAGTGATTATTAATATTAATAAATATTTGGCTGGTTTCGCGAGCAGGTAAAGTGAGTACCTAATATTAATAACGTAGAGAATAAAACGTGGTTACTTTCTCTTTGTTCGCCATCTTTAATGAAACGTCCTCAAACTAACAATGAGCGACGCCAGACCTCCTCAGCATTTCAATTTCGATGCTTCAGACTTGAAAAAGGAATGGACAGAATGGCTTCAAGCTTTCGGATTTTATCTTATTGCTGCTAAGAAGAAATCCGAGAAGGACGATGTAAAAATTGCCACCCTCCTCAAATAACTGGGATCTCGCGGAATAGAAATTTATAATTCCCTGCGAGCAGATGCTCTAATTAAAGCCGAATCACAGTCATGCGCATATGAAACTCAAATAACGACAGTTTTAACAAAATATGAAGAAGTTATCGAAGCGTTTACCAATCACTTCTCGCCCAGAAGAAATGTATTACACGAGCGATTCAAATTCAATCGGCTCACACTAAAACCAGGGCAACCATTAATGGAGTTTATCACTCTACTAAAAACCGCTGCAGCAACGTGCGATTACGCAGAAAGAAATAACATGGTCCGTGACCGAATCATCTCCCAGATCTCCGACGAAGACCTCCTCAATCGTCTCTTGGACAAAGGATCCGACCTAACACTGGACGAGACCATCGACATTTGTAAGCTGCATGAAGCCCGTAAAACCGAAATCCAGGACATCGCTGGTGGGACTAATGAAAAGCAAGTAGACTTCGTTAAAAAAGGTACTAAACAATCTCATAACAGTAATAAAGATGCTCTAAAACAAAAATTCAATAGAGAAAATACGTCTACCAAAACTTACGATTGTTTAAAATGTGGGTCCAGGCAAGAACCAAGAAACTGTCCGGCGTATGGAAAGCAATGTTCCGTATGCGGCAAATATAACCATTTTAAATTTGGTTGTTTTGTTAACAAGAACAAATATAATGATAACAAGAGACCTAATAACAACTATAAATATAATAACAATAAAAAATCAACTAATTCTTTGGAAATTGAAGATATCATTGATTATAAAGATAAATACCATATAGATTACATTCAGGTTGTAAATGAAATTGGAGATGAAGATGACGAGATTGAATGGTCAATAATAAGTGCTATGAATAACAATAAAATTGGGTTTAAAACAGATTCAGGTAGCCATGTAAACATTTTACATCTGAGAATATTCAATGTAATAAATAAAAATAAAGATCACGAGATAAGAAAATCCAGGGTCCGACTAACGGCATACAATAACAATAAGCTACCAGTAACTGGAGTAATAAATTTAGTATTGAGCATGAATAAAAAAATGGCAGAAGTAAAATTTCTGATTGTAGACACTCCCGACAAGCCGATTTTAGGTTTAAGAGCGTGTGTAAATTTTAAGTTAATCAAAATAATATGTGCAGTAGATGAGTTTGCACTAGATTCTAAGGAAGATGTATTAAAGGAATATGATAAAGCCTTTAAAGGATTAGGAACTTTTCCAGGTAAACCATATGAATTAAAGATAAAAGATAATGCTCAACCAGTGGCGCACGCACCTAGACGTGTAGCCAAACATTTAATGGAGAAATTAAAACTAAAACTCAATGAATTAGTAGAAGTAGGAGTTATATCTCCGGTTGTAGGTCCAAGCGAATGGTTAAATCCATTGGTGATTGTAGAAAAACCTAACGGGTCATTGAGGCTTTGTCTCGATCCGAAACAACTGAATGAGCAATTACTTAATGATAAATTTCAAATCCTAACTCAGGATGAAATTCTAAGCGATTTGAATGGTAAAAAATATTTCAGTACTTTGGATTTGAAAGATGGTTTTTATCAGATACCAATTAGTCAGAAATCATCAGAATTTACCACTTTTGGAACCCCTTATGGAAGGTATAAATTTTGAAGATTACCGTTTGGAATAAAAACATCAGCAGAAATTTTTCAAAAGAAGAATTGTGAGCTTTTTGGACACATTAAAGGAGTTAGTGTTTATTTAGATGGCCTAACAATAGCTGCAACTACAGTGGAAGAACATGATCGCATATTAAGAAAAGTACTAGAGATCGCAATAAAAAATGGTATAATTTTCAACCCAAGTAAATTCAATTTCCGCAATGAGCGCATTAGGATCTTAGGTCACATAATTTCTAGTGAAGGACTAGAAATTGATCCGAGCAGGTTAACAGCTATCACTAAAATGCCTGAACCAGAAGACAAAAAAGCTTTAATGCGTTTTCTCGGAATTATAAAATATGTTGGTAAATTCATACCAAATTTGACTCAATTGACGGCTCCTCTAAGACAACTTACTAGGAATGATGTGAAATGGTGCTGGTCAGAAGAACATTCTAACGTAATAAAGAAACTTAAACAAATTTTGTCAACGCGTCCTGTTCTAGCTTATTATGATGAAAACGAACCATTAATAATTCAAAGTGATGCAAGCAAAATGGGGATAGGTTGTGCCCTAATTCAAAAAGGTAAGCCAATTGCATTCGCCTCCCGATCATTGACTAATACCGAACAAAAGTATGCAATGATCGAGAAGGAAATGTTGGGTATTTGTCACGCAGTTGAATATTTTCACTATTATACATATGGTCGCAAAATCATAATACAAACAGATCACAAACCCCTGATAAGCATTGTAAAAAGAAACATGGATAAAGTGCCCAGCCGTTTGCAACGAATGCTCCTTAAGTTAACTAAATATAACTATGAATTAACTTACCTTCCCGGTAGCGAAATGCTGCTCGCTGACGCTTTGTCAAGAGCAACAGTTGGTCCTGTCCCTAATGATGACGAAGAATTACAATTCGTTATCCATTCTCTAATTAATCATGTAATGTCAAAAAAAAAAAAAAACTATTTGCTAAAGAAACCGAAAATGATCCTGTTTTAAGCCAAGTAATTAATTTCTTAGGTAATAAATGGCCACACAAACCACCGAAGCAGTTCGATAAATATTATCAAATTAGAAATGAATTAATTTACGAAGAAGGTTTGTTGTTATTCGGTGACAGAATAATTGTACCTTCTAGTTTACGGAAAGAAATTCTAACTGTTCTACATGAAGGACATATGGGAATCAATAAAACTATTAAGAAGGCTAGAAAAGTATTTTATTGGCCAGGAATTAGTAAAGATGTAGAGAATGTCGTCAATAACTGTCGCGTATGTCTGCTTAACAGACCACAAAATCCTCAGGAACCTATGATACCATCCTCAATTCCCGATTTACCGTGGTCGAAATTGGCAATGGATATATTAGAATATGAAAACTTATTTCTGTTCTAGAACCAAAAATTTCAACCATGTATCATGTTTTCTCCTCGATTCCAAGCGGTTGCAATCATGTTCACAATATCAATTATTGAGAATGATTACCTGTGTGTAAACAATTATTTATATAACCATGCTCATAACTCAGTTTGTTGGACACGCACTTCGCAGTAGTTAACATAATATTGTTGGATAAATGGAGAGCTTTCGAACGAATGGTCAACGAATTTTGTGGGATGAAAAACGACGAAGTACCATTTCCCTAGCAACGACTCGGTTGTAGGCGGAAATCACTGTAACACTATATGTTTCGTGCGCGGAAAAAAAAATTGACTCGCAAAATTTGCTAGGACCCCAGGGCTACATGATACATGTTAATAAATATTACCTAGTCACGATAGATTTCTACTCAAAATGGATTGAGATGCATAAAATCAAATCTAAATCAATCTCTGATGTGAAAAAAGTATGTTTAGTTATGTTTAGCACTCATGGATTTCCATCGGAAATTATTTCAGACAATAATCCATTTGGAAGTCATGAATTCAGAGAATTTTTAGCTGAATATTCAGTCAAATTAATAACTAGCAGCCCGCATTACCCTAAAGGACATGCGCTGGCTGAATGTGCAGTCAAAATATGCAAATCGTTATTGAAAAAAGCGGAACTTTCTGGTCAAGACCCCTATCTACTCCTATTTCATTATCGGAACACAGAAACACGATCCACAGGATATTGTCCAAGTCAATTAATGTTCAGTAGGAAACTAAGGGACAAAATGACAATAAGAGAAAAAGATCTGATTCCTAATGTTCCCGATAGCTTTCAAGTTGAAAATCAAATTAAGAAAAGTCAAGAATCACAAAAGCTAACCTACGATAGGAAAAGCAAAAAATTAGAAAATATAGGTGATAAGGATGAAGTCCTGTGCCGTCATAATAAAAGATGGAGAAAAGGTGAAATTAATAGAAAAGCCGATACTCCTAGATCGTTTTGGGTTAGAGGTGATAACGGTAATTATCGCAGAAATCGTAGGGATCTCATCAAAATTCCTAAGCAAAGTATGAAATCCGAACAAACAAATAATATACCTAATGTACAACAAAAAGGTAATAACTACAACCTGAGAAATAGAGAGAATATTAGAAAACCAGAAAGGTATAGGATAGAATAATGATGTTTAGATTTGCATGTAAAATTTTTATTACCATACACCACTTACTCGATATATTACGTGTTAATAATGTATTCAACTGATTCATCCATAGAGAGAGGTGGGACATCGCATAGTTCATACTTTTTTGTAGTGTGAATTCATACTAACTATCAAGTACATCTAAAACTTTCATATTCGATTTTTTTTTCCCTGATTTTTATGAAGGAGAATATTTCTGGACAGAAAACCTGAGATCTCGAGAGGAATCCTTGTCGCTCAAGGCTGACGCCTCGCCCTGATGTACAGATTAAATTCCTTTGAGCCCCACAATATCCCACTTGCCGCTCTGCGTCGCTTGAAGGGTCAAGTTATTTGAGGTGGATTACTTAGTTTTATTATTGAAAAACATAAACAGGAAAAAAACCACATAAGACGCTTATTGCATTGAAAAACACAACTTCCAGTGCTCCAGCATTTGCTAAACGATCAAAAATACTGTAAAATGTCGCGAAAATATGGGTAATACGTGGGAGAAATGCTTAAAAAACGTAATAACATGGAATACCGTGCTCAAAACGTAGAATACTTTAAACTGTCTGAATAAAACGTAAACCCTCGGTACTAGAAATTCCATTAGTCATGTCTATTTTATTTACCAATTAGGTACTTTGCAACGTCAAAGAATTAAAAGCAAAGGATTGAATCGCATTGTTCAATCCTTAGGAGTAGTCCAGGAGTCCAGACTATCAGGAATTTGTCAAGCTCAACGTTCTTTTCGCCAGATTTTCATTAAGGAGGACGACTTTCCTAAACAGGAGGGCTTTCGAGTCTAATCCCCGTCCTCTCATAGGTTGAAGTCCTGACATAGGGACAAATCAGCATCTCCTTCCTTCGATATTAGAAGGGCCAATTTTGTCTTTTAGATAACCTGGGTGCAGCATTGAAAAACATGAACCAAAATAAATCAACAAATTGGTCGCTTATAAAAAAATCAGTCATGCAGCATGATCGTATGATCGAATTTTTGTAAATTATCTTAACATATTACGTTACATTGTTTTGAAAATTAAGGACTTTGAGGAAAAATAAACAACTGTTAATGGGGGGGTGCGGGGTTAGGGACGTCCCTGTTTTTACGTTTTCTCCATCAAACAATAATATGATTCTTTAAACAGATACACATCGAATTGATAGGATACATCCGCCTATCTTTTTCTGAATACAAGTTTAAAGCAGTGAAAATTGCACTCTTATTTTTCGTAAAACAAGTTTTTTGTACATTTTAATTTACCTCATAGGGACCTTTAATCACCAATGCTCCACGGTTGAAGTGATTCGATATTAATTGAGATTGGCTAGTTGAGCACTATAACTTCTTTCTAAGTAAAAAATTATCATTTACGCACCTTTCAGAAGAATCCGTCGTCACTTGCAAGTCGAGTACCGGGAGCGAGCGCTTTCGATGTAAAGACATCTTCATCAGGTCGTCAAAACTATTCAACAGTACAGTAATACTTTACAGTAAAATAGAGTACTGTTTCGACGGCATGATGATGATGTATTTGCATAGAAATCGCTTACTCCCGGTACTCATCTTGCTGGTGACGACGAATTTCTCCGAAAGGTACGTAAATGATAATGTTACTTCTAATAATAGCGGAAATATCCCTTTAAGTTCTTTCTATATACGTATTCTTGGACATTCAAACTTATTAGCTACCAAAAGCATATCATACAGATATGATCAGGCAGTTTTTGGGGGGATCAAAGAAAAATAATGTTGGCGCGTGATTATCCGTAGTTCATGGGAGTTACCTAATAAAGATCCTAATCATTTTCTCGCCTCATTACTACATTTGGCGAGCGTTGTTCCGCCATATCCGGACTGTTTGCCAGGGATTATCCCGGGCGGTTTTTTCTCAGATGTAATCCAACGATAATCGTCACGGAACGCGTAGGGTGAGTTTATTTTCCTTCTTCTTTTTAACGAAAACTCATGCGCAATGAGATGGGTGTAAGATAGAAGGCGGTGTTACGAGAAGCATAACTCTGATGACGATAAGAACTTGGGGAACAAGTGTTTCAGGGTTCTGCAACACAATTTAACCCCAGTGGGCTATACTGTCAAAACAGAGGTCCATAGACCACCGAAATGTGTTGAGTGACGATATCGCTTCGCAGTGGGGGGGCTCGGCGCTCGCGTGACATGAAGCAACAGAAACAAAGCCTCTAAGAAACTTTTTTTGTCGGCATAAATAGCTTGGAAAAATGATAAGTCCCAGCACACGACAATAGCTCCATATATCTTGCATTATTTCAAACTTCCAAGACCATTTCTGATAAGTTCTTTGGCCTTTTGATGAAGGTTACAATCCTTTTTTCCAAATTTCTTTATTAGAAACATAATATAACAATGGCTGCAGTCCAGTTGCTGCCGGATTAGTGAAAGGCGACTTCAAAAAGTATCCGTTGCAACCCCCTGGCTGAGAGAGTTTTGTGGAGAGTCAAACCGACCGCTGTGGCCTCTCTATTCTTTGCCTCGAGGCATATAACTGCGGGATGTGTGTTATCGCTGCTAGCCTCGATCGTACTCGTATCATTATTCGAGCTGTGAGCAGTCCAAATGCAGTTTACCCGAAATGAAAAACCAAAATCTCTTATTTTGTATGAAGAGTACAAATTACCTACCTGCTACCACTGCCGAACTATTTGCTGAACCGGCCACTGTGCAGGCTTCCTCGCTCGGTAAACTACCTGACGAGTCTAAACCCTGACTTGGACTTCTTCTCCAGCCCGTTCTCTTCATTCAGATCGGCGATATGCGCATCCCATCCCTAATTAAAATTAATTCAATGGATTTTCCCCCTCAGTCGTCACACCACTCAGTACTTTCAGTGCCTCAAATGGAACAGTTGTTTTTTCTTTATTTTTTTCTTCAGAAGTTTCATTTCTTTTCGTTGGTTTACGTCAAATTGATTCCTTTGTTTTTTTTTTTTTAATGTAATAATGTAATTGGGTTCGCCTGTACAAATATAAATAAATAAATAAATTTCAGTTCCAAATTTGTAAAGTTGGTCAGTTTCAGGTTTTTGCTAAACTGATTTCAATTTAATTCTTCTATTCATCCTATTTGTTTTTATATTATTTATAAGGAATTACTGCCGACGATCACATTCTCATGAATGATAAAAATGTTAGTTTAGTTATATGACGATCACATATTTACATGTGTGAGAAAACTTGCAAATTTTCTAGAAACTGGTCTGCCAACCTCCTCTTGGTGTCTCCTGCGAAATGCTGATAGGCTAAATTTCGTTTCAGGGGTCGGTTAGATTATCTCCGCAACACACGCCTAGTGGTTGTGAGCCAGGGGGCCGCTACTGATAGGTACTTTTCATTTTAGAGCGGAGACCACAATTGATATCTTTCGTGGGGATTGGGCCGCAACTGGCTAACACCGATAAGAACTGAGCTTAACCCATAAAGTTAAATTACTTTAGTCCAATTATTAAACAGTGTAAGATTCCATAGCCTTATGGCAACTAGGTCACTAGGTCGAGAGGCTTTGTTCTGTCAAGACGTAGGATGACATTGCTGTTGTCTACTATATCAAGGTCTTAGGTACCCCCCAGAGGTGCAATGGGGCCTAAATCCTCGAGAGGGAGAGGAGAGTTCAGTATCTCGTGATAGAGATACCACTCCTACTAATAGCATTAATGTGCTATGTTCGTAGTAGATTAGTTTTCCAGTTCTTGGATCACCCATCCAACGACAAACGCAGCCTTTCGAAAACATGAGAAGAGGCTTGCGACGCCCGTTGGGTAACAACGTAGCGACGGCAGCGCTTTTTCTGGGATTCTGACGAGAACTCTGTCACAACTAAACGTAAAACATTTGAGTTCATGTGGTCACGAAGCCGCTGCTCGTGGTTAGTCGCAAAGTTTTCAATAATTTCACTGACTTTTTCCATCTTGAGATCCCGAAGGATGTCGTAATTTCGTATATGCCCTATACGAAATGGATAGTCCTACGTAAATACGTAATAATTTGCAGCGTTTTTTTTTTCTTTTTTTTTTTCTCGATGTAACGGATACTTCGGCGAGCTTTTATCTCTCTCTTTTCTTACAAGATATTTGTACGAACATGTAAATATTTATGTGGCAAATAATTAAAACAAAGAAGCCGTGTTCGTGAATGGGATCGTAAAGTCTTGAGGACCTGACCAGGTGAAATTTGTTGGAGCTATGTATTTGCCCTTAGTTAGAACTAATAACTTCTATACGTATATGGAAAACATATAAAGAAAGCCCACCTGAACCCTCCAAATTTCTGATTCGAGCCTACGGCAGAAACAACACTGTCGAAGATTAGGAACAATTGTCAAGAATCCCGCACTTATCCAATCCAAAAAATAATTTACTTTGTCGTATTTATTCTCTCACTGGCTCTGAGAAAGTGTGAAAAATTAGCAGAATGATTTGATCAAAAGCTGATTTCATATCGAGAGATTTAGCGAGGAAGCCACCTTAGGTGTCCAACTACTGAGCCTATTACCCTATACACGCACAAATGCAGGTCGAGTTAATAAGAGACTCAAATTGTTCTTCAAAATTACGACATACAGTAGACGAAAATGTTATCTCCATCCGCAGTGTATGTTTGCGCTTTGAAATCGCTGATCTTAGTTTTCAAACAGATGTTTCTCTATGAGCCACAAAACCGTTGACCCGATAGCTACGTCGTCCCAAAAAAAAAAAAAAAATAAATAAATAAAAACGTCGCTATGTGCGCTGACTTAATAGACTCAACTGAAGGAGAAAAAAACCTCGAAAAAAAACCCCGAAAAGAAATAAAACGAAAAAGGGAAAAAGTGTGGAAAATAAAACGGTTCTCGTGGATTCGCTGCGAGGTAAGGACGGGTGCCTTAAGAGTTAGGGAAAGCAAGTATACTAGTGGTAGTAGGTACATACTCCCTCAGTCAGCATGTCCTTGGTTGAAGGGGTAGCGAATAGGGGTGCCCGATGGGGGGGAAGAGCGGCAAGGGTTTCGTATCCTTCCAATATATCAACGTCAACGCGAAGGAAAAGGAATCTATAAGAAGCCGAGGTAGAAGAAAATGTCTTCTCTCTATTCCTTCTCCCCACCCTTCCAGGCATCTGTTGTGTTTTTTTTTTTTTTTTTTTTTTTTTCGAGAAAGAAAAAACTACGCTTGTATTACTATAAACGAGTATAAACGAGTGTAAACTATTGTTGTAGGTAAGTAGAATAAACCTCAATTAGTTGAATTCTGTGTTACTGTTGAGAGATGCTATTCGATTCAAATAACTTGTTGACCACCACTTACCAGAAGCCTCACTCAGAATCCTCCAACTCATGATTCCAAATAAGTATGCGAAGCTTAACGGCAGAAAAATGAACAATAGTAAACGGAATCATTAGCAGCAGAGAAGGGCATTCTCATAATCTTGGATACGAATATATTCACAGAAAACCTATTCTGTGAATACAAGTACGAACGTGTGAACGCGTACTCACAAGATAGGTTTCTGCGAATATATTACTATTCGTATTCACGATTAAGAATATACTCATCTCTGATAAGCAGCTCGTCAGATCAACTATGCAAGTGTTTCTTTGTCAATTTACTTTTGATGAATCCTAAAATGTAAAATAAATATTCAAGGCCCTTCTCCCAGGTTCTCGAATGGGTAAGTGTAAAAATTCAGTATTCGACAATAAGAGCAGTGTCACTCCGATTGCAAGGAACAAGGAGATGAGTGAAGAGTCTCGGCGTCGAGGATGGAGCAGCGGCTATCCTACTAACACAAAAAAGAGTGTTCCCTGTATCGTGTCATGGAAAATGAATATCCCTGAACTGTTGATAGTTTATCATCATTATTATTGATATTGTTTATAAATAAATAGAGTTATATATTGCAAAAATAAAATGAATAAATACGTCTGCAATGTATTCGGAAATAAGTCTAATGGTGTCAATAAATGATTTTGCTTTCATAATTTCTCCAAAAGTGGAAAACGAAATGTTTGAATAACTAATAAGTTTGTTTAACTTAACTCCTCTCCTCTGGAGGAAGTAAATAATAACTCCTCATGGTTTCCTAGAATGTTTTGTGGAAATATATACATGATTTGATTAGAAAGTTTATTCACCAATATTACTGACAGATGTTGGTATAGTGTAAAATATTCTTAATTTTGTAAGAAATTGTAAATTTACATTTTATAGTTCAAGGACCTGAAACATTTGTAATCAGTATTGATTTATCAACTCAAAAAACCGACAGAGATGCAAGCATGAAAGTGCAGATCAAATAATAGTAGAGCCTCTTTCCGATCGACAATGAAGTAGTTAGCAATCCTTAGACGTTTAACACCAACTGCACTCTCCTAAGATAAGTAATTTTCTTTCAATGATTTTTCAAAGTTTCGTGCACCGGTGACCGCAAACTGGGCAGGGGAGTCTTGCCCATGCGGGAAAGGTGCTTTAACGTCACCGTATTTCCTACGAATGTCCTTTTGACGTAAGATATCCATCGTAATTTATACGGGGATACCATTCATCGCTCAATTGTATGTTTTACTGAGGTATACCCTTCTATACTTCATTTACCTGAGATTCTTGAGGTGGCCTACCCCTCACAACTGGATTTTAACGTCTAATCGACAAAATGAAATGAAAGTTGGACAATAATTGCCACATTCGATAAGAAAAAGGAAGAATTAGATAAACTAGTAAAAGGAGTAGCACAGGGAATCAGAATATTGACAAGAAATACGGGACCACATTATGCTTAACTGCACGACCAACCGGTCGTGCGCAATGGTATATCTGGACGCCGTTTTGGTTTATTCCAATAATATTCCAATAATGAACCTTTGTAGTCGACGGTGAAACTTTGTTGGTTTATTATTTTCAATAATGAACCGTTGTAATCGACCATGAGAAAAAAATTTAACCCCCTCAAAATTTTTTGGTTTAAATTTCAAGATGAGTAAAATCGAAAAATCAAATAAAAAATCTGTCCGCCATGCGCCGTACGCGGTCCCGAGCTTTTCTCCTTCTACTTGATGGGAAGATGACTTAGTCATAGGTCATTTTGTTCCTCAACTTTACTATAAAGCGTAAACTTATAGGGTCCTGGTGCTGTAATGCAGTGAACCCATTTGCGAAGCCCCTAGTTTCGATAATGAATACACTAGGTATAAACTGAGTGTAATAATTACGGCCCAGTGTTCTGCGTGGAAGGGCGATCTAATACAGCAATAATAAACCTTAGTGTGATAATTTGCAGTATTTTTTTTTTTTTTTTTTCCTTTTGGTTTATTAAAAAAAATTCAAGATGCATTAGATCCAAAAATCGAATTAAAAAAAAAAAAAAAAAAAAAAATAAAAAAAAAAAAAAAAAAAAAACCGTCCATCCGCCGTACGCCGTTCGAAGCTTAAAAATTATTGGACCAAACTTTAAGAAATTAGGCTTAAAAACCATCCATCAGCTGGGTATGTGCCAGTAACATCGCGCACCGCGTTCGATCAACACTAAAGGATAGAACATAACGGCTGAAATATTCAAAAATCGAGATATTGAAATCTTTCTATGTAACAGTAATGATTTTTTGAGTTTCATTTATAGGTATCCGCTCAAAGAATCGAACGAAACCACCCCGGTCGCTATGCGTTTAATCCTTTGCTTTCCCTAGGGCATCGACAAGAAAAATGGACAACACGGGAGTGAATCGTAATCAGTAAAAAATATCAAAACTCTGACAAATATTACACTAAGGTTTATTATGTCTGGTTTTGATAGCCTTTCTACGCAGATCATTGGTATGTAATTATTATTAAGCGCCCTATGTATAGTAAATTATCAAAACTTGGCGCATTGTGCCTCCCAAAAGGGTTCAAATGTCAGAAAAAAAGACAAACAAATTATAGTAAAACGGCAGGTTGAAAAGTAATGAAACAAGCTTCATAGGGCCCATCAGCTATTCAGTGATCCTCCGAACCTCGTAATTGTTTTTGAGGTGTCCCGAACGAACTATTAAATTTCAGCAACGATGATACAAATAATTGTTTATTTAAGCAACGTTTGACATACCACGATCACTTGATACTGGATTGAGATCCGTACTACGAATTGACAAATGAAAAAATGATGAGATGGTACAGAAAATAGAACCATCATCAAGCAGCTGAAATGCTATGGGTCATCTAGAGAACCACCACCGAGACACCCTGCTGGTTGCATAAACAGTCCTAGGACTCGTAAGATGTGATGTAACGGAGAAAGGCAAAGATTTAGAGATGGATAAACAACGAAAATGGGTAAAACTGGAGAGCCTAATTCGTTATCAAAGGGGTTGGGGATGAAATAAGGTCCATCCTCATTAAAAACCAACTCACCACGACAAAAGAGAGCCTGGCACGCTCTGAGGAGCTGGAAGAAGCAGTAGGAAGAACAGAGGAGTTCAATGTGAAATAGGACATGGCAACCGCTTCAGATGAGTAACGATGCTACTGCTGAGGGGGACTGGACCACTTCACAGCACTATGGCCACACCTTACCCGATAAAAGGCCACTGGCCGAAGAGAGACATGGAGGACCAACCTAGAATGGGCTTACACGGAAACCAACCCATCAACCAATCCCCCGATTCCAGCGTAAGTTTTGAGCCCGGATGACTCACTTCTCATTAGAATACCAATCCTCAAAATGCCATATTTTGCCTCTACTTTGGCGTCTGAGAATAGCGGAGAATCGTTTAATATAAATGTGACCCTAAAGCCCCGTTTGAACGACCTGTTTCCGACCTCCCTTTCCCGTTCCTAGTCCCGACCTCGCCACCGTTCGCAACTGTCGTCGCCTGAGCGTTGTATTTACACGACCTGTTCTTTGGCGCCCGACTTACTGTTTAGTTCACTGCGTATAACGTTGCTGCTGAGTTCAACAATATTTTTTGGTGGTTTTAAATATATTAAAAGTTAATAAATTTGTTTGATAATTTAAAAAGAAAGTTCGCTTGGTATTTTACATCTTTATTAAAATATTGATCTTGGGAAGTGTCTCCACTACAGTTTTTTATTTATTTGTAAACCTTCATCATATCCGTCAATACGACTTGTTCCGTTTGTTCAGAGGATTCCCCCACTCAAAACAAACAAAAATAAACAAACAAGTTGCGAACCAAGGGCTGGTTATGTTTGGAGGGATTCAAAAGTTGGACAGATTGTCGGCCTGGTGGTGCATTACACGTCCCGTTCAAAACGGAAAACGACGGAGCCCAGCTTATACCCGCCTTTCCAACCTAAATCGGTCGCAATTCTCTCTCGACCGCCCTTCCTGGTCTCCCTTCCAAAGCGTGAACTGAGGCTCAGATTTCCACCATAGGATTTCATAGTCGATGGCGATCAGGCTCGATTTAGTGTCCCTAAATCAGATCATGTAATTCCCGTTAAAGATGAAGTCTGAGACGAATTATTGTGTTGACAGTTTGGCTTCCAATACGCAGTAGTGAGGATTGGTCAGGTGCAGTTGAGAGGGACAAAATGGTCCGCTAAGAGGACGATGAGGTATGGCATTGATTACCATGGAGCTCATCACAGCCTGGTTTCCCTATATAATGACGTGGGGTTAATGTTTTCTCCACACTTGCGTAAGAGCATATATCGCTATATATATAAGCATTTGTGCTAGCTTTCGGCTCCAGGATAACATTTATATTCCTAGATGCCAAGCCAATATTCAAAATGTAGCCAATTCCATTATTGCATAGTTTGAAAATCATGATTTTTAAGTGAAATACAAATCAAGTAATTTATTATGTAATGAATTATTTATCTATGGACCCAGATCCGTATGTTAATTGAATCAGAAAATAAAAATGCTTCGATAGTTGATAATAAAAATCCTCAAAAATGGATTTAGTCATGGTCTGCTCATCCGATCAAGCTGAAAAAGGAACAGTAAATTATTCGAAGGAGATCCAATCTGAATTAAATCTCCGGACGTCTGAGTAGTGAGATACGGGTTATAGGTTTGGAAATAATCATCGGTCGTGAAAATAGAAAAAAAACCTGGTAACTACAGAACGATTTCAATCATTATGGAAAGCGATCGTGCTCAGAGGCTTAAGCAAAGGCCGGCTAGCAGTATCGACGGCTTTTAAGGCATGTAAAGGAGGCAATAAAGTTTGTATTGGTTGTGGGAAACGGCGTGGAAAAAATACCGGGCATACCCTTTTAATAGAGGCAATGCCACCGACAGATATCAAACCCGCATTGTGATCCTGGGGCGTTCCTCTAGGGCCGATCGTTATATCGATTTTCCAGTCGAATTTAGTAGAGTTTTAGACGTCTGTTCCACACTTCAATTCACCCCCAATCCCATCTTTAAGGCAGAAGAAGGGGGAAATATTTTGAAATCTCACCAGCATTTCATAACTTCCCGTTTTTACCGTTATGAAACGTTTCTTTCACTGAAAATTATAAAGCTGAACATTCACACACAACACTAAACACTAATGTTATACTAACTTTAAATTCCACATGTGAAATCTTCTCTGATTTCACCCTTGAAATTCATCGTCTTACAACGTGGGATGATTCTGACCCACCACTTTCAAAACATTCCTGAAATTTTATTTTTAACAAAGAATGTGTTTTAGCCTTGGCTTCTCCAACCGAAAACGAAACGAAAATGTGTTGCAACAATTTCCGATGATTTCCGCTTACAACCGAGTCGTTGCTGGGGAAATAGTACTTCGTCATTTTTCATCCAAAAAATTCGTTGACCATTCGTTCGAAAGCGTTCGATTTATGGTATGTGATTTATAACCATATCATGTTAACTAGTTACTGTAAAGTGCGTGCCCAAAGAGTTATGAGCATGGTTATTTGAATAATAATTATTCATACAACAACATACCTATTCTCCTATTATTCAAACAAATACATACCTTGATGGAATAAAAAAAGGTCATTGTAAGTAAACATCAGTTCGAGAATCAGAACATTGTCACATCTCAAAATCCAAAATTAAAAAGAAATAATCAGTATATATAATGTAACTAATAAGGAAAAATGTAACAATTTACATATATCCAACAACACATTAAAAAACAACGATAACAATAGGAACAACAGTGATATAAAACCATGGAACAAGAGTGCTGTTGTTGCAAACCTCTTGAACCATTGCACATAACATGGAACTACAACAAGGAAGATGAAATGGCATGGCTATGACGTGTTCATCTTCCTTGTTATGTGTGGATCATTGTTGTAGTTTCATATTATGTGCAATGGTTCAAGAGGTTTGCAACAACAACAACACTCTTGTTCCATGCTTTTATATCACTGCTGTTATCATTGTTTTTTTAATGTCTTGTTGGATATATGTAAATTTTTACCTGTTTTTCTTATTAGTTACACGTATATTGATTATTTCTTTTTAATTTCGATTATTGAGATGTGACAATGTTCTGATTCTCGAACTTATGTTCACGTACAATGACCTTCTTTATTCAATCAAGGTATGGTTTTGTTTTTTCATGTTTTAGTATTTTGATTTACTCTGGGTTTTTGATTTAACAATTTTATGATAGGGTTCCTACTGTTATAGGTTTTACCTGAAGATGGGCCAGGTTGAAGTCGTGTTTCTACCCCTTGGCTGAATCCTGACTAAATAACCAAAACACAATGAATATGCAGTCGACTAATTCCACAACAACAAGTATTTGGTCGTGAAAATAAAATTTTCGTTTAATACCTGCACTATTCAAAGAAAAACATTGATGTATTTAGAGTGAGGAATAACATTGTGATTCGATCAAAGTTCCCTTTGAAATTTTTCTGAAATGAAACGTTGTTGTGTGTTAAAAAAAAAAAAAAAGTCAATGTACCTCGGTCACTGAAGTCTCAGGTTATGATATATCAAATTAACAATATAAATCAGTTAAAAATGATATGATATAAACTTTGGTATTTAGGTAAGTGTTTGACTGAGAACGAGTTGAAATATCAAATTGACGACGTTTGTTGTCACTGTCTTGACAAATTAGTTGTCTTGCAATGAGTAACAGCGAAGCGCTTTCATTAAATAGTAATAATCAGACGGTTTTCGTTTTTCAGGGAAAAATTAGATTCATTTCTGATTCTCACGACCCATCTCAATAATTCACGATGCGATTCTCTCAGCACTTTTTATTCTTTCTTTTCGTTTTTGCGAGGAGAATCTTCTTTTAACAGGTACATGGAACGTGCTTTTTACTTGTCAGCGCCTTCATTTCAGTGTTACTCCTCAATTAAAAGATTCCATTTCTCGTGAAAGCTCATGAAACAGCGTTAAAAGCTTTTCCTGTCGCAAAATCCTTTGAATCAGATTCGGTCGATCTCCATTGCGTCTTTTAAGGCGGTGAAGAGAAGCGATAGGCGGGGACCGGGAGATGTCGTCCGGGAACCGACCGATCAATCTTAATGAATCCTGTCAGTGGTCTGAGGAAAAAGGAAGAAAGAAAATGAGGAGGAAGTAGAAGAGGTGGAAGGAAAAGAAGTGGAAGAGGGGGACGCAGAGGGAAAAAAGACCCCCGCAATAAATCAGATGGAACTGCCTGGGGTTGGGGCCTCCATCCGCCGAAGCGGTTTCCTTCGTGACGCGAGGCGTTGGTGAGAGAAATGGAATTTCCGTATAAACTAAGCGAAATGAATCGTTTGAAACAGACAAGTCGGACGATAATAAGGCTCACTTCTTAGTAGTCACTCAGTTCCTATCACTCTTCAATGACACCAGATATTGATCATTTAGATGTAGATCATTTTGTAAATTATGCTGATAGATAAGCGTGATCAGCTGAGGGAACTCTCATCCACCGATGATGAGTAACGGAAGTTTACTGAAGAGTAACGTTGTATAGGTGTTGTATTGGTTAGCAAACTAGTCCATTAATTTTCAAATAACAAAAAATGGATAAAAATTAGTTTTTAGGTCTACATTTTGAAAAAAAGTAAGAATATTATTCCTATTGGTATAGAGAATTATCTTCCTAGAATCATTTTACGGCGTGAAATTATGAGTTAATTTTGAAATTACCATGCTTTTCAATATTCCGAAACAAAACGTACATAATTCACTTGTCAGTAAAGTATCCTGGTTGTTTCAATGGAATTATTAGCTACCTATTTAATCAGAGAAAATTAGAACTAATATCCATTGGAAGGGTGGAGGGGGGAAAGAAACAATATTGACAGCTATTCCCAGGAACAAGAACTTAAAACTCAGTTCCACCAGTTCCAGTTTTTTTATTTTTTATCGTTAGAAAATATTCGAAGCTAGTCGCAAGAAATTTCAATGAGATTAGGTCAAGAACGGGTTGCAGAAAGAATAAATATAACTTCATGATACTATTTTCAATCTTTTTGAGAAATTCTCTTTTGAAGTTGAGGAAAGTGTCAAAACTTCGGAAATATCGTTGGTCTTCATACTGGTCCTCAACAGGGACTAATCCTTTATATTAAAAATATTTGATAATCTTGATTGAATAGTAAAACTTTGCTCATATTCGTAGAAAATGAATGTTTGAATGTTCACCCTGATTCACGGTTCTTACCCGATGGAACTTAAACGAACTGAACTTAAGGTGGTTTACACTACCATTGAATCTGAGGCCAAAAGACCTGTGAACAGACCTTGAAATTTGCTCCTCAGGTATGCAAACGCAACTTGCTGGGGCTAGAAACATATTTAATCATCTGGTGATATATTATTGCCGTCATTTAAAGAAAATGAATTTCTGATCTGTCGATGTTTTTCACATGCACTGCGCGACGGTCTGAAACTGCAGGACTGAAATATTTGTGTGCGGATTGCCCCGAAATTGGTGTGCCCCGAACACCTTTAAGCGGATTTCATTAGGAGAAAAGTTTATACTGTGTAATGTGTCCGTAAATCCTTATAACAAGCATAATTTCAACAATTTTCAAACTAATTTTAGTGAAATTTTCAAAGAAATTGCGTGTAATAATAAACCAAAAATGCTAAAAATGCAAAATCTCTTTGGTGAATCGGAGAATTTTATTTTCTTAATGTTTGTTTGCCATAAAGTTGTTAGCCATTTCTTTGCACCCGAAGTGGTAACAGTTCCAAATAATTTAACGTATTAATAAATTATTAAATACGATAACAATGTAACTATGATACATACCAATAATGTAATACGATAATTCCCTGGTACGATTCGCATGACTGGAACCTTTTTGCTTTCCAGATTACTTCGCTTCGTGAGGCACTGGCGGGAATAGCTGTCATGATTAAGGCAGGGGCGGCCATAAAATACCGCTTCTAGAAGAAATTAGCATCTACTTCAGAAATTTGGAGATTTTACGTTCACAGCTCAAGTCTCTGAGAAGCCTGTACAAAAACAAGCGGAAAGCGGCGGAGGTCAAACCGGACAATAGCTCCAGGGCAACCTGGCAAGTGATCCAACGAAACGTGACCCATTCTTTATTTATTATGCCAGATCTTCCTGATGGAGAGATGACACCAGAGGCCTTCAACTTGCATTTCGTCAGCCAACCTACTCATCTGTTATGAGTTCTCTCCCCCAGCAGAGGGTTCTAGCATCTCATTTCTCCTCTGCCACTGCCAGACGACGGTACTCTTTCATCCTCAGTCCATGTTCGGTTGAGGAATTATACATAGTCATATTAATTCTCAAAAATCAAACTCCATGAACTTTTGCGGATCAATTCACCAGATCTTGGTGCACTGTGCCCACCATATTAGTGAACCCCTGGCCTACCTGATCAATGGCTGTTTTGCAACGGAAAGTTCCCACAGTCGCTTAAATATACAGAGGCTGTACCCATTCACAAGAAGGGACCTGAGGACAGTTATGGTAACTTCCGCATTGTTGCTCTTATTCCACTGCTAGCGAAGGTTATTGAGAAGGTTGTGCTTTCAAGACTATTGTCATTCATGGAGGAAAATAACAACCTAGTCCCAAACCATTTTGGATTTCAGAAGGGGAAATGTACAACATTAGCAGCAACTGAGTTGACCCGTGGGTGCCTGGGAGGGTTGGAGGAGAACCAGAAGGTGGGGGCATTTCTGATGGCTTTTGATACCCTTTCGCATTCAGTAATGTAGCAGAAATCGGAGTACTATGGCTTCAATTGGCTGGCCTTGCGGTTCTTTGACTCGTACTTGTCAGGGTGGCACCAATGCGTTTCTATCAGTGGGCAGTGTTCAGATTTCTGCAGTTTGAACTGTGCTGATGTGAGACAGGGTTCGATCCTTGGGACTGTCCTGTTCCTTATTTATATCAACGACCTTTCTTTTGTTCTACTCACCTTGAGTGGTTACGCGTTTTTCATTTCTGTTGATTCAGCTTTGATAATGAAAGCTGTGAACGAAATTCTCCTCACGTCAGGATCTGAGGCTGTCATGGGCAAGTGCAAGACTGGTGCGTTAGCAACCGGCTGACCCTACACAGAGAGAAGACTCAAGAAATTATCTTTGATTTGTCTCGGAACAGTTCCAGCACCGTCAATTATCTTGATTTTAACATTGATGGATGTATGATGTGGTCTACTCACTGTGAAAGGCTCCATTTGCTTTCATCTGTGCTTTGCATGCTTTGTAGAGCTTCAGCGTGTGTACCGCAGAGGGTTATGCGTGTGCTGTTCTTTGGATGTTTCCAAAGTCGAGAGTCATACGGTGTTCTTCTTTCGGGTAATTCATCAGCGGCTGTTAGGATCTTCCTAGACCGAAAGAAAGCCATCAGGATCTTATCTGGAGTAGATAGTATGACATCATGTAGGTCTATTTTGAAAAACTTGGAGTTCTCACTATTTACAGCTTTTTCATACTGGAGGTTCTTGTTTACTCCTCCAATATTTTGTCCAGTTTTCCCACGGGTTCAGCTAAGTATGGGTACGAGGCCAGAGGCAAGATGGATCTAAAGGCAGACCATCTAACAGCTTCCCAGCGGTTACGCAATGTTTATGGGGTCGAAGCCGTTCAACTACTTGCCCTCTTCCATCAAGATGCTCAACAGGAAGTCCTTCCGAGCGTTCCTGAAGACGACCTTATTGGACAACCCTTTTTATTCCGTTAATGAGTTTATTGATATTGTTTCTTGTTTATTTTAAATTTGTTTTTTCTCTTGACATATACTTATTATTAGTACATAATTTCTATGATCCTGACTGTGACTTGTGTAAGGGCCTCAAATCCAAATCACCAATAAAGGTTATTATTATTAGTATTATTAAATCAACCACAAATTGACCAAGAGGGCTCAGTAAAGTATGAGAGCAAGAAACAACCATTCATGCAATTAGATGTGGGTAGAAGCAAGAGGCAGCCGTATTATGGTCACAAACGCACTCTTCTCTATTCACTTTTTTCGCAAGTCAACGGTAAAGCACTAAAATTCGCTCCATCCAAGCAAATTCCAATTAAATTTGTTGATCCAATTTTAATTGAATATGCAGAGAGAGTTGAATTGTTTTATGAACATGAAGTGATATCCACGGTGATTAACAACGAAATGGACTATAATGTTTGCTCATCTTAAAATCATTCCGAGTTGGATCCATGTACGTAATTCAACTACCTAATAATCAGGTTATGATTATTTCATTTACTAAAAACTGTGTAATCCAACAGATTCATGATTCAATTAGCAGTTATGATTGCACTGTGAGCACAACCATACCTAGTGTTGATACATAATTTTCCTCCAGGATTCCTTGACTAACAGTCTGATTAGCAACTTGTACATTTTAACTTTCGCCATTTCATGCAAACAACACAGCATTTTTTGTCAAACGAGCAGCCTTTTAAAAATGGCTGTATTCTTACTTATATAATACTTGTTTCCAATAATTATCATGAAAATGTGTTGTTTTTTTTATAACTCAAATTCTTTGAAAAAAAAGGAGATTAAAAAAAGTCAATAATATAGACTGAGATGGGGTAGGTAGGTATTCAAAATCTTCTTGACTCCGTGAGAAATCGAACCCCAGCCTCCTTTACGTAAGTCCACCGAAATTAGGTACAGAAGCGTTACATGAAGGAAGCGTTGTGTTGAATTTTCATGGATTATTTATTATTTGTTCAATTAAAAGATGTGAGCGAGAACTCTCAAAAAAATTGCCATATGATGGGCAACCGAACAGTATAAAGGATCTTCAAATTAGTTTGCACGATGACGTCACGGCCCCCGCCGGAAGAAACCACTGCTGACGGTCAGAAGCCCTAGTTTTACGAATGAAAAGCGACAAATGCGCCAGTGCTTGTGGGATGGAAGCGCCCTTGCTTATAGCAAACACCCAGATCACCAAACTATACACACTATTCTGATATATTTGTCCTCATACTTGATCTTCTTCTTAATTTATTTGTCAACGTAAACTACCATCATTACCACCTATTGGGAGAAAAAAACGCCATTTTATTCATATTGTTTGTTTATGTATGTATGTGTTTCAAGACTTTTCAAAAAGGCCTTTTTGTCCTTTAATTCGATTTTTTATCACAGAAAGAAAACAATAGATATTTTAAAATTTTGAATTTAATTCTCTCTCCGGGAGTTCCTGGAGGAACGTTAGAGATTAGTGAAAACCAATCTGAGGACACAAAGCCCTTTTTGTCATGAAATAATTTGAACTGTTCAGATAAAGGAACATTGTACTTATGTGTATCCTCGTTAAAACGTTTTAACTCGAGAATTGCTGGACAAAATTGACGGGATGGGTTGGAAACCAGCTCAGCTCATGATAAGCTAGTCATTCCAAATACAGTGGTTGCAAAAATTGTGATTAGTACCTAATCAACAGCGTGAGCTGATGTCGTGGTTCAAAGAATCCATTTTCTTTTGCTGTTCATCCTTTGAAGCTGAAATTCGGAACGGAGCCTTTGTGAGCCAAGTAGGATATGTTTTAAGACTTTCCGAACCACCCCGATCAGCTGAGTGAGCTGACGCTAATATTTCTGCTATTCTTCTTAGAAACTGAAATTTGAAACTGTACCATTGTGAGACAGGTAGAATAGGATTGTAACTTACCAAACCACTCCAATTAGCTTAGTGAGCTCTTTTTTTTAGAATTTAAACCGCATCTCAACCGGAAGGGTCATTAGCGGCAATCAAAAAGGGGGGTGTGCAACGGGCACGATTCTAAGGGGAGCCGTCCTGACCGTCCGTCACTAAACGGATTGCCATCACCGACTCCACTGGCAAATCGGAGGTGGGAGAAATAATAATGACCGCTCTGTAACCACTTCAGCGGATAAAAATACCCTTTAATAAAAAAAAACTAAACAACGACTAGATGATCCTTACAAATACATAAATATTATCGATAAATATATGATAATCAATACTATACATCATAGTTAAGTAAAGGTATGACTATAGTGAGCTCTTTACGCTCATTTTTACGCTATTTACCCTATGAATCTGAAATCCGATAGCTTGGAATATGGATTTTTGATTGGAGCCTCTGTAAGACAAGTAAAATATGATGTTCACTTGTTGAACCACGACAATATGCGTTTTAGCTTTGAACGTTAAATTTCTATGAAATTTATACTACGACGCTGGAGTTTGGAACGGTACCTCGGTGAAACATTTGGAAAAGGAATTTAACTTGCTAAACCACAACAATCAGCTGAATGAGCTCGTAACGGTGATTTCTATGCTATTTATCATACGTAGCTGGAATTTGGAATGGAGCCTTTGTGGGGCGGGTAAACAATGAGTTTCACTTGCCGAACCATGCGAATCAGCTGAGTGAAAACATTGCTCCGTTCAAGAGTCGGACGGCCCCCCGGAATTCCTATTTCGTCATTTCTTGTAAAATACTAATCTACTTAAAATAAAATGCGCCTAACATATATACTACTTTATATATATAACGGGCTAACCTGTTCATCTCTTCATCAGATCTTCACTTTCCAATACTGAACTTGATATTTAGCAGAAATGATATAGTGGATAATTATCATGGCTTTCAGCCAACAAGTCTGTGGTTTAGATGTCCAAACTTTATTGATCGAAAGAACGCTCCTTGAACTTTGATGTGAGACAAGCAGACTAGTGGGCGGGGGAAGAAAATTATTAGTTGAAAGCAGCGATGAAGGTAGAAAATGATGGAACATGCCGAGGAGGCACGATGTTCCGTGATGGAAGAGGCCAACAGGGCCTCATTGAGTTTTCTATTATTAGAAAAGATGAAATCCCGCGTGTATGCTAACCATGAGAAAACTCAAACTAGGCCAAAAACTTAGCATCGCTGGCGTCAGCGAGTGACGTCTCACGCAAATCGGCGCACCAACACCTTGTGACGGCTTAGGGCGGTTTCGCCCCTACGGGAACCCCTGGAATAATTTAATTCAGCCTCGTTAGCACGAACTCAGCGACGGCTAGTTTAACAAACATGTGAAACCTTCGCAATTCCTTGAGTTTGAAAATATTTTGAGGTGATTCACTTTTTATCAGCGCACTAACCTTTAATTATTCCCCTATTATTTTCCCACGGTCATGCGCAGATGCGAATTACGTAGTTAAACCTTCCGTTAGTGGCGTTAATTCAGGCATACATGTTGCCCAAGGTCAAGTGCTTGTCAAGCGCTACCCAAGTTTGAGTGGGGGGTGCTCCCCTTTTCTACTCTCCTCTAGCAACGTGGAGTTCCTTAATTTTTCTTGACCCACAATTTTGGGAATCCGAACCAAGAAAACGGTTAATTTTATTTCTTACATACTTACCTGCAATCTTTTGTGTTTTTCGTTCTATCTTTTTTTAAACGTTATTTTTTCACTTGAAGCAAACCCCAATGGTTCGTCACACTTTCAGTACATTTTAGTCGTCATTTAACTTCTTATATTTGCTCCTGGTTCCTAAAAAAAAATCGCGATCTGACGTATTCTTGAGGGCTCGAACAGTAATCAGGATTTTTTGGACGATGTTAGTGAAACTAATGAGGTTCATGATGTTGAAGTTCGATAGGTGGATTCCGTGCCGGAATTCAGGTGTTACTCAAGCAGTAGCAATGAAAAGGATTTGCTTTTTTCGAGGCAACCCAAATGAACAACAAGAAGATTGTGAACGTCTCAGGTGTATATATGCACTGATGTTATACTTATGCAAATTTTTGCGGAAACGAGTTAAAAGCTTGTCTACTTCAAGGATATATATATATTACATCTTTTTTTTTTTTTTTTTTTGAAATGTGAGTACCTATGTACCTACCTTCTTAAATTCAGCCAGCTGTCAAAAGTTTGGAAGCTGTGATATAATATGTCGTAGCTAGGCCCTATTCAACCTTGGGAACTGATGAACATACTCTGGAAATATTTTTAGATACATGTTATTTGTAAAATTATTTAATTTTTTTCCCATACAAAACTTTTTACTGACGATAGCATGCGTTGTTTACACAACCCTGACGGTTAGAAAAGGGTTGTCACTGTCGTTATGCGTCGAAAAAAAGTGTAGTGTATGTTAGACATGCATGCCACCAATCTTGTTAAAATAACGGTCAGCTTTCAATCAGAATTAAACGTTAGTTGGAGGTCTTTATTAGGAGATTACTTGACTCTCATTCCTAACTATTGCTCCGTGTTTGAGCATAATTGTTGTTCTTAGTTATAGCCTACTTGTTTCACCTGCTCCTCATTATAATCGTTTGTGCTATGTACGTAACCGCATAAGAGCGAACCTACAACCAAGTTTAATTAACCGTCTACCTACTCCTGATTTTTTTTCCACGTTGATGATAACTCGTTTCCATAAACAATCGTCCTTAAAACTGTATACGTAAGTGAGTTATTTTCAATGATTAATTGTTGTTGATCACGAAAAAAAAGCTCCCTCTCCAATGTATATGTGAATATTTCAATCTGCGTTGACTCCGAAAACATAACTAATAAAAATTGAAAGCAAAATGTAGTTAAATAAAACCGGAAAAAGAAAGATAAAAATATATCATTCCAATCCCGTCTTTGTTATTTCATTTTCAAATTTCTCAAACTACTAAATGAGTGTATATGAAACTGGCATAAAACAATCACTACTTAATATTTATGGGGTTTTGTTAGTTCTGAAATCTCTTCCAATCAACCCTCTGCACCAAAAAATCAAGAAAATGTAATCTTTATTTTTCACGTTGATTTTTTATCGTTTTTATTTCCAAGATTTTAAAAGTCATGACTACGTAAAGCAAGACTCGCGTCTCACAGAGTTTTATTGCAGACAATTAAAGAACTTTAATGCCAACCCGCTGAATATCCTTGCTCCACTTAGGGCATTTTATGCACAAATACACCTTGTGTTATATAAGGTGGCTTCGTACCTTGTCATTTATGCCCAGCACCTTAAAAAAAAATTAAATTCAAATATCAGTAATCAAGTTTCAACTTGCACCTAATTATTTGTTCAACTATGCACCCCCAATTCAAACAATAAAGAAATGTAGTCAAGATAATCTTAGTTACGTTGAAAGTATTCGCGGGCTAGGTTTCTGCAGGCATATAAATTTGCATCAATAAAACTTCTCGGTTCTACCCACTAAAACCTTTTTGGTATCGTTGAATTTGGGATTTGACGTTTGACGCATGTCCTGTGTTTCCTTAATTGCAAAGTTGTTTACTCCTGTGATTTGGGAAAGCTGAGTTTATCGATAAGGAATGAGTCCAGAGGATTGCAACATAGCATGAAAAACATCCCTGGAACTTTCGCGTCAATTCGCTCATGGAAATTTGTGCATCCGATTGGAAATTCTGGGCTGACAAACGAACAAACTAATTTTCTCTTTTATAACATGAATAGGGATAACCACCTTCAAAAGGAGTACATATTCTTGTTCTATGTTATTAATTATTATACTATAGACACAATCAACCTTTTCTATATAAACGTGTTTGTGACCAATTGCATAATATTACGGAATTATAACCCATCGACTGTTTCTCGAGTAACGTAGGTACGTAGCTAGTGGAAAATCGTATGACCGCAACCTAGGTACTTTGGAGTTTTATTTTTGCACCAACGTAAATAACACTCTTGGGCAGTTAGGTCCTGTTTAGAGCATGTTCCATTATTTAAAGAAAAGCGCCTAAAGGTGAAAGAGTGCTGTAAAATTCGTTTTCACCTCCATTTCAAATGTTAGCTGCATAGGTTAAGTTGCAAAGAAATTAGCTGAGGGGATCACGAGACAACGGAAACTTGCATATTATGTATACGTAATTGATACGTGTGTCGTTACGAGTCATTTTTTCGTGATGTTGTTATCTGTGATTGTAAGATGACAGGTTTCAGCGAGAGGGTCTTCGTAAAAACGTATTCTACATTGAAAAGAGGTAGGCAACAAAAATATTATTTATTCCTACTTTTAAGTTGTTTAGGTAGGTTGTATTAGGATAAGAGAAATATCTTCGATAGGTGTTGAGTACAATGTTGGCTAACGAGTGCCTTCAATTACGAGTGCCAAGATTATTTGTCAGTATTGAGCGGAGAAGCAGTATCATTTTGGCTTTTTGAAAGGAACCACAGCCTACTTCGTTGACAGGAAGGAAGTCGTTCCAAATCGTGACTGCGTTTCTCTAACGCATCGTTAACTTTGCATCGTTAAAACGGCCATCCGTGTTTGCATTACTTCTAGTGGCGAGGGAGAAGTGTCAACTAACGTGTTGGAGGAACATGCCGCTAACCTCATCACGAATTCGTTTTACGGGCGTTGTGACTCATTTCACGTGGTCTTTGGTCTCCCGCCACCATGTCGTGTGCCGTTGGAAACCAACGAGTGAGCGTGTTAACGGATGTATACGTGTGCCAGGACACTGTCGTTCAAATGTGAAAGTGATGTATAATGGATGCGAGATATGTACGTACCTGCATAAATACTGAAAACAGATGATTGAGAGCCTGGTATAATGTACGTATACCCTTCACTATCAACAGACAGATCGATACAGATGCTCATGATATATTTTCAGTAGTCAAAATCGCTCAGAAGAGTTAATACCTATTACGAACGCTTATTTTAGGTAACGCAGCCAGTTTAGGACTCCGGGAACATTAAGAATACGGGACCCCAGTACCAATGTGTTATTAGCTTAACGGCGTATTTATGCCAACAGCTAATCGTTGACAAGCATTTATCTTTGTCCCCAATCTATCACCCCCTCGCCCGGCAGAACTGCAAGGCTAATGATAGGTTGGCCAGGAGTAGACCTAGAGGTCTAAGGACATGGGCTAAATTGTGCATAAAATATCAGATATCGAAGATCAGCTGAAATAACTTTAAACCCTACGTATGGCCACTAAATCCCTACGTATCATCCTTACATTCATTTCAATGCATCATGTACCTAGTAAATCTCCTCCTCCGTTTCGTGCAGTAACTCCGCCCATTTTGAACAACATTCTAAGAAACAGTCAGTCCCAAGTCTCATCACCCTATGTTCATTTTGTGTTTGATTATAAATCTATGAAAACACATCGGGATGGCGTAGATAAGAAACCAAAGGATGAAAAGTACCAATAGTAACGGATCACGGATCATATATAGATAGATAGGACGGTACGTCCGTTCCTGTGATGCCGCAGTGGGAGGGAAACGTTTGTCGTACCACCAGGGTCTGGAATGAAATATGTTTTCATCTTCTTGGATTACGGCGGCGCCATCGGATTGATTGATTTGTCTCCCTTGAGACGACCGGAAGGTCTCGCCCGCAGAAAGGTCCCATCTCCCTAGATCTTGATTAATGGGGTGACACTCCTTTGAGGGTGTCCCGCGACATTGAGGAAGCGGGTCTCGCTCTTTAAACTTGACAGCATAATTTGCCGTGAAAAATGGAAAGTAAACACCTCGCCATCTGAGTGGGAGCCTCATAGTTTACCGTACCCACACAACTTGTTACCTACCGCTCCACTGCCGCCAATGTCACAATTTCACAAATCCTGGAGAACTCTAAAATATCAAGTTAGTAACTTTTCGTAAGAGTTTGATCTACTTCGTAAGGACGCTGTCCCCTAAGCTCGCTGAAATTGCTCAATTAGGCGCATAGCTTGATTATGTGACTCGGAACAGGATCTAAACACTGTTTCCAGTGCAAGTGCTATGTTTCTTGTTGTGGAGTTCTCAAGAGTTTACGAAACGAAATAGTAAACTTAAAAATTCCAAGAACTTAAATGTTGTGGTACATCCACAGACAACATTTTTGTATGAAGGGAGATTTATTTTCCATGGAATATTCACAACCAACAGAATATTCCTACAGTAAGTATATATATAGATCTTTCCATGATTTTTGAAAGGACACTAATTCTGACGTCATCGCAACTGCTCTGAAGATCCGATTAGACATACACCACTCATTTTCGTAATTACTTGCTGAGAAGTTTTATTGGATAAATCAATCATTGGTGAATGCTCTGACAACATGCTACTCGATTACTTTTGTTCTCCATAGAACATGTTTCAGCTCTGAATTCTCAACAAAACCGCTTGCGTACAGTCCACAAAACAGTGAAGACATTTTCTGCCTCCATGGAAATGCCTCAGGAATAAAACTTGTCGCCGCTTTCAGTGCACCTTCAAATCTTACAATATTTTGTGCTTCAAATAAAGAGGATAGTAATCCAATAGCCTAATAGCTAACTTTGCCCCAGAAAACATCAAACTGTGTTTGGACATCACACCAGTACTTCTCAGCTGATACATCAGGATACTTCCTGGAGGATATAATTTGCAGCATACGATATGGTGATGTTTCAGATAAATCAAGTGCATTTCCACGGACTGGTGAATCATTATTGTTCAATGAAAAAATGGCACAGATCCCCCCTGCAGCAATTTGGTTGTAAGCGAGAATCATCAGAAAATTTCATCACCCATAAAAAGTGTCGCTCCTTAAAAGTAACGCTTTCCGCAGTTGTGTGCCTAAGTAAAGACATGATAATGTCAAAAGGACTCAGCGTCTACTAAAAACGCTAAACTTATGTAGGCAGTAACAATATTACATTATACATAGCACAGTGATGGTCGATAGTGAGTTGCTATGATTTATGTATTATTCGAATAACAAAGGTTGTCATACCTTCAGTACCTATACCCTGTATTTTGTATTAATCGTAGTTATAAGAGAACTTGATGTGAAACAACTATTTTGTGCCTTAGGTACTTTTGAAACACAGTATTTTCACACTTAGAAGTAGCAAGTAGTTTCAGAGATGCCAAGACAGAAGAAACGAGTATTTACTTCAAATAGGCCAGTGAGTCTAAATCTAAAAATGTATATCTGAGTATAATAATTTACATCATTTTGGTAACAGAAAAGTAGCCAATAATCAAAAATAAATCGTAAAATGGGAGGTAACCCCTAACAAAAACAAGATTCGTTCAACACTGGAGAGCAACGCCATCCTCCACCCCCAAAGACTTTCAAAATACCCATTTGGATTTTCAGATTCCAGTTCAAGATTAGAGGGGATCGGCTAGGGTTTCATTTCTTCGTGTTTTACTCCGAATGAAAACGGTGGGTTTTCACTCTGACGCTGGTCATTCAGAATTGGTTTTTCTGGTTTTTCGCCAAAAACCAATCACACCATTTTAAAAAGCCAGTCACACAATCACAGGGAGTAGTCAATTAAGCATAGCACCATGACATATTGATATATATCTAACATATATATCTTTTTCCACAGATGTGCAGTGAAAATATAACACAAAAAAAAATGGTTTTAGGATAGCTAACACAACTATTTATATTTTGGCGTTGTCCTTTGTCAAAATGAAGAGTAGAGTGATATATACATGTGTGTTTAATAAATTTAACATGAATTTTTAAATAATACGATAAATGAGTTTTTCAACCCATCTTCATTTTGCGCAGAGTTATCTTGGATGGTATGTTCTACTCACCATTATGAACAGAGATAACATTGGAATATACGTGTGATTGCAACAGTTGAATGGCGTCAACAACTATGAAACGCAAAAGGTAGATAGGGAGATAACTACGGTGGTCGCTTAATTATGCCTACATATTATTACAAAACCACCCCCTTTGGTGCCCGCTACAATTTTGAGGCTAACGGGTTTTCTGAAGCTGGGCGTGACACCCCGAACCTCCGTGCCGCAAACAGTAGCGACATCCAAATTTGTAAGGAGCGAAACTCCAATTCACTCAGTCATGAGCGGGAGCAAAACACCAAGTAAATTTTAAAAAAAAATCATGTTGGACCCTCTCGATGGACTCAACATGAGCAGCATAGATTAGGTATCAAACTACAGACGCAACCTCGAGGTGGCTTCCATCCCGGAAACACGGTGAAAATGCTCAAATCCCATTTTCTTAAAGGCTCTGGAGACAAGGTTGTGAATATGGTTTGAATGAGAAAAATTTGTCTCAATTCAATTTCCCACGTCCATAACTCTTTCAACTCGTTTGAGGGCAACACCTTCTATAGAGTGTTCTACAGAGTGTCGGAACACCTTACATAGTACTACTACTACCGTAGCAGTAGCGTCAAATCTCAAATAAAAAAAATCTCAAAATTCAATTATGAAGATCATTGGGATTCGAAAGAAGTTTCATGATTGTTTTAGAGGTGCATGGATGCACTCTCCCACCCCCCTCTTCAACGGCTCTCTCTTTTTTTCTTCATTTCTTTCTCTCACACACGATCAGTAGTAGGTAAAATACGATTAGGTCATAAAATGGCGTAACAAGCTTCTAGGGGAAAAGAAACCGACACTTCATCAACGCTATATCGAAGGTTTAAATTAAGTGTTGGTACAATATAACCATCTTACTCTAAGCAATGCTTTGAGAAGCTTTTCCAAGATTTTCCGGCTGGAAGAAATAAGAAATAAATGGAACATGAGGCGGAATATCTTATTAGTAGGTATTTAATTATCCACATTGTTTACAAGTAAGGCTAATAATAACACTATCTTGAATTCTTTAGAAAAATTTTAATGAGAGAGAAATACCGTGATACTCGCGTTTCCATGTATCTAGCTTTGATCAAGTAGTTCGAAGAATAATAAAGTAGGGTCAGGCGTGGCAAGTGCGTATCCGTTTTTCATAAATCTGACTTTGTGATGCTACCATCTCCCTCACACTACGAGTTAAATAATGACTACGGTTTTATTATATTTCCCGGACATTTCTACACCGAAAAACGCGTGAATATATTGTATTGAAGTAAGTAATTAATTAAGGATAAGGAAAATCCTAGAAGCATTCAAACAACCCACTTGCCCCCTGTTGAGGGGCAACTGCGTACGCATAGTGGGGCAAGAGCGTTTTCAACTTTTTACCCGAAAGATATAATGAACCAAAGTATGTTGATTTTAGGTATAATTAAAAATGAATTTTAAATGAAAAATATATTATTTTTAGCAGATCAATATGAACTCCTGATTGATAAAATGGTCTGATTCGCTGTCGCATGGGGAATCAGGCTTGTGGGAGAGAATTTCAAGACTCCAGAATTTTGGAGATTAAAATAGAACTGAGGTATAGGGGAAGCGTGTGGTTGTGCGTGGGGGATGAGAAAGAGGTTTGGTTTAGTAACTGAGCTTCAAGATCTCGATTTTCTTATTTTTCTTGGTCATTTCATGTGATTTTTAATGAAACTTACTAGCCCCATATTTGAGAACGCACTTGCCCGACCGCCAAAAAAAGAGGGGCAAGAGTGTTTTAATAATTTACTACCGAGATTTTTTAGCCTTGAAGTTATCAAGAGCGCAGTTCATGCAGAGACAAAACGACGTCAGATAAACAGTGGAATGAAGAGGAAAGGAAGGGTTTTAGACGAGAAAATCATTGACAACTGTACCTCACTCAGATTCACACTCTGATATTGGACGAATGCTTCCAGGAATGTGCTTCCAATTACGCTTATTTGTTCACTGAGGAGGTTAACATTTTTATCAGGTGATCATAAACTCCTGTTCTATCATTTGATAAGAAAATAATTAAAATAGAGTGGTCTCATAGCGAAATAAAACGAAGAGACGCTCTTACCCCGAAAACGCACTTGTCCCGCCTGACCCTATTTATATATATACTGTGGTTGCACCCAGTGCTTAAAGTGTTTGTCTGCGTTCTGTTTGAAGCACCTTCACAAACTTATGAGCTTCATCATGCGAAACTGGCTTTCGAAAAGTCGTTCTTAGAAACGCAGCAGAATACCGTAACGTAAACAGCGGGCTTACCCACTCATAAGTGTTGCGCACCGTGGAAATGAATTAGACTACAATGGGTCCCTTTTTCTTCTCCCAGTCACGCTATTGGTTTGAAAAAAACCATCTCATGATTGAAAACCGCGTTTCGTTTAATATTAGTTATCAAGCTTACCAGAGTTCACAGCTTTTAGCAGATCTTTTGGAAAATGAAATCTGCTATGATTCCTAAATTTTCACGCTTTTCCATTTATAATATATATGTTTATATCTTTGTGTTAAATGCCAGATGATAACTATCCTAAGGATCGAGATGAAAATGCATTCTTTCGCCTAAAAATCAAGCAATCCATAAGAAAGGATGATTCCATGAGACAGCACTTTTTGAGCACATCAATTTAATCCGAATTCAAAAAATGTGCTAAAAATCACTAAGGATGGGAAAAACAGCAAAATCTAGTTGAATTTGTAGTTTTAACTAAATTTTGCTACAGTCGACGTCGACTCGAAAAACGTACAAAATTTTCATTGATATAGGTATGCTATGAGTATAAGAATTGCACACAACAATTTAAAAAATTGCTCCAAAAGGGCGCCATTCCGCTCTAAATGTTCAAAAACTGTGAAATACTGAGTTTTTGAAGAAATTCAATTGCCACATGTAATACTTGATTTAGGGGTACTTTTTTGTGCTGAACCACGTAATGATGTTTATTTATTGATATTTGATACATTAACTTGGGAAAACACGGAAAAAACTACATTCAGTACGCTTCGAGCTGTGTGGAAATGAGTGAAGAAAAGTGCAATTCTGGTCGATTTTTTAATGTTTTCCCAAGTAGTCGTTACAAATACCAATAAAAGAACATCATTACGTGGTTCAGCAAAAAAAAAGTATTAAATTACGTGTAATACATGATTTTAGGGTCGAGGCACTTGAACATCTTCAAAAACAATATTTCACAATTGTTGGCCACGCACTTCGCATTAGTTAAGATAGTATGGTCGGATAAATCGAGAGCTTTCGAACGAATGGTCAACGAATTTTGTGGGATGAAAAACGACGAAGTATCATATCCCTAGCAACGACTCGGTTGAAAGCGGAAATCATCACAATTATTGGCGCTACTTTCATCTCACTTTTCGGCGGGGGATCCATCGCTAAAACATGATTTCATGTTTAAAAAAAAAAAAAAAAAAAAACGTTCCCGCCTCAGGCTGTATTATTGCATGTGATTTGTTTCATTGGTTTCTCTGCCTCATGTTTCTCTGATCATGTGATGTTTGTGTCTGCCTACAGGTTATGACGGACTCAGATAAAATTTATATTGTGTTATCGTTCACTTTAAAAGGTTCACTGGCAGCACTCCAACTAAATGTACGCATGATCCCCCAAGCCACTCAAGTGAAATATTTACGACTCATTCTGGACAGGAGACTAACATGGAAACAGCATGTCAACCGCACTACAACAGAGCTAAAACGCAGACTCCATATGTTGTGGCCCATGCTGAACCGGAGATCCAAACTGAGTTTGATTATCAAGCGATTACTTTACCTAACACTCATCAAACCAGTTTGGATGTATGGATGTGAGATTCGGGGATCAGCTTGTTTGACTTCACTGAACAAAATACAAGTCCTCCAAAACAAAATTCTAAGAATAATCACAAATTCTCCAAATTTCGTAATAAACGATGTTCCCCATTCCGACCTCCTATTAGAAACCATTCAAGAAACAATCCGATAATTATACACCACCCTCCAAAACAGAACTGACGGACACGCCAACCCAGAGGCATATCAAGACCAACGACATACCGGAAGTGGCTAAAAAGAAAATGCTTAAGGGACAGCCTTTCGTTGGAGTAGAAGAGCACTGGGACCAACTGGCCTCGAGGCTGCCTTCCCTAATGAATCACCCCCTCCCCTCACCACCACTATGTCCCTAGGACCGACGTGGGAATTTAAATAAATAAATAAAATTATGTTATCATTATAACCCAACAAAAATAGCCCCATCTTTCACGAATTTCGTGTAAATGAAGATCATTCGACCTTCTGCGGTGTTTTTCAATAGGTTCTTGTACAAAGTTCATAGTACATGCGTTTCAAAGGAATAGCAAGAGCGGTAGCTCAAAAACTAACGTTTTCGTCTACATTTTCGTTCACTACAATCGGAAAGCACAATTTCACGCCTTGAAATTTGAATGGGTCCAAATTGGAACTCCAACAAACATCCAAGACCAATCCGAGCAAAAACCTTCGACAGTTACTGGGGTCTTGGCGGTCTAACCGGAATGAATTCATTTCATCTTTCTTCTTCATATTTTTTATTATTTCTCCAAGAATACAGCATCCGTTGGCAATTTTGATGGTACCATCATGTTCTACGGGTCCAGGAACGTCACTTTTTTGGTGGAATATGAACTGCTCTCGATCAAATTTTAATGTGGCAGCCAAAGCGCTCGACCAAAAAACGCATTAAAATGGGGTCCCACCTATACAAGTAATGCAGTGCGCCAGTGTAGAACATCTCATCCCAATGACCTCATCTATGTGATACCTGATCAACGTCCACTCCCTCCTCTCGAACGGTGTTTGAAAAGGGAACACCATGGTGATTATACAAATGGTTGCAACTAAACAGCTACACTCGACATCTATTAGTTGCGATCCACTAATTTCATATCAGTCTCATTGTTCCTTTTCACATTGTTTCCTATATCCCAAAAATGTAACTGTACCAGGATAATACATCGGTTTTATCACAAGGTTCTACTGACATGTGAATCAAATGCCATATGCTATTGTATATATTGTAAGTTTACTCAATGATAGCACGATATTGTTTCTCAATAAAAGTCAACAAAAAATAGCTCAATAGTAGTTTTTGGAAAATTATCTAGGTACCTTGCTGCATACATGTGGCTGAATTTTTAATTAAATCATCTGTGTTGATTAGTCAGAAAATCGCGAACACCTCGGGTTACCCTATACGTAATTGCTTTATCAGGAATGATTGTTACGAAAACCTTCGCTCCTTACATATGAAAACCAGGCCTACATATGAAAACTTGTCCACCATACTTTCCAATAAAAAATAGATGTAAATATCGAGAATTCTTTAGGTTACACATCTACGAGATATGATTGACAATGCGATAAATTTGAATGAATGAATAATCCCAACATAAAGCCATTAATACCCACCATCTGAATCGTAGCCCACCTACCACTTTTTGAATGATCAAACTTAAATCTTGGTTATCGTATTCTCAGATATTTTTAGTAGGACGAAAAATTCTAAAATATTATAAGTGGTGTATTACTGTATACATTAAAAATATAAATAATTGAGATAAGTAAGATAAAAATAGGCTAATCAATTAATGAAAATCGGTTTCAGGATGTCAATGTATATTTTCCCTTTGGAAGGAAACCTGAAGTGAAAGGAGGGAAATTAGCCAACCCAGTTTGTTTTACCGAGGAACCATGGTGAGTTCGAGTATAATTCCAACATGTGTACCTACGGGGGGTGTGTTTTTATTTGTTATTGTATTTTATATCTAGTGTTGTAAACGTTACAAAATTCACCTCTCAGATAAACCCAACCTTTTGGATCCAGGAAATTCAACGTAGCACTCGAAAATGGCAGAGAATAGAAACTGCCAATTACAAAATCGCATTAAGTAACTAATGGGCTGATATATCCTCCAATACAATTGATTATTTACTCTTCATACACCTAAATAAGTATTCGATGGTGATTTAAATAGACACAGAGAAAACAATGTCGGAAAATCAATAATAATATCTTGACATATGTTCAGTGAATTATTTTGATACAAGCAAGAAATATTTTTTGAGGAAATAGCAGAATTCAGAATGATGGGAAATGCTATTACATACCAAAGCCTAAGGAATGGAAGAAACTGAAATATCGACAAACTTGAGAAAAATATAGAGTGATTATGTATGTCTCTAATTGGGGGAAAAACTGGGTTCGCATCTCGATCATCCCTATATGGTTAAACCGAAGAGTAGAAATACTCATACTAAACATCTGAGACGACGGAAACTTCCGAAATAAAGGGGTAGTTTTTTCATTATATTTAAATAGAAAAAAAAGCCAATGGATTGCATGATACGGGGATCCCCACTTTCAAACCGATGTATATCTATCATTAACCTACCAAAAAATGAATTTGACGGCTGTTTCGGAAGCCTTCAAATCTCATATTTCCTACGGATTCATGATAAATTAACTTTCTCTTTTGCGTACTTGAAAATTGGCAAATCTTTTTTTCAAGTACTAGTTGAGAACCATTTTAGTATAAAGAAATCATCAAGTTATTTTAAAAATTTTGTATCACCCGAATACAATTTCCTGGAGACATATACCTAAAGGGCAACAATTATTATTATAGTGTTGTAATATTAAATATTATTATTAGATACTAGGTACCTACAGCCTACAAAAGGTTATAAAAGTATGCGTTCCAAGACAACTTGTTCGGGTACATAGTTCAACCCTCTTGTACAACGGACCTCAACTTTTAACATGAATATGTTTTTTTAAACACATCTACCAACTTACAGCAGTCCCGCATTACTTCTCTTTCAACTGTGCCATAAAACATACCCTATTCATGGATCATAAATGTTCCTCCTTGAAGAGGAGGAAATTATAATTTGTTTGTGATAAACATTGGATTTAAAGTTATCAGCTTAGTTTTCCTATCACCTTGCATGGCGTTTACAGTGGATGGCCTCATATGGAATTCAAATCAACGAGGCTCGATGGCGGCAAAGGGGCATTCGCAGAAGTTCAGAAAGAGGAGCAGTTCGACCAGTACTCGCCTGCAGAGAAGTCCGTCGACCCGGACTGGCTCATCTACCAGTACGTGTCGCTTATGAACAGCCTCGAGAGGTCCAAAATCGGGATGTGTTGCGACCGGATCTACTTCGACTCGGTCCGCCACGTCAAGAAATCCATTGTCCCCCGTCGACCAAACTGCCCCAAGTGAGTAGTAGAGAAGTCATAGAGTTACTAAAGAGGGCTGGCGTGTAAAAGCACCTATAGAACTAGGCCGTCGATTTGAGTCTAGCAGTAGCAACATCTTACATTCCAAGGAGGTAAAACATCCACCGTAAACAAACTGTGGATATACACTATGTGACAACTGATAGGGGAATGATTACCTATTGAGTTGGTCAATGTACCTATGCCGGTAATTTATTTGAAATTATATTATTTAAATATTAAATTACTACCAGTACCATAATATATAACGTAGGTATACATACACATAATATTATTGGAAATTTTCATCTAATTACAAACTTTACAAATGGATCTTTGTCCAATAAGGTTTATTCCCATTACCATCTTCCTAGATGGGATTATTAATGAATGGTTCCTCCAGTATCATTGTTTTTCTATTAAAGATCAGAGAGAGCCAGCGCCACCAAGTATGTAACTAAAAAGGGCACCACTATTCGAGTGTTAACAAACCTCATATGTGCGTACTCAGGTTATCCTTTATTATTTCTTCAAAGCTTTTTTATAATCTTTCGTTAAACTCAAAAGGTATCAAAGCCAGCCAACCATGAGTGATACTACAGTGAGTGAGTTAAATTCATAAACTATTCAAGTAAACTGTATGCATTTTTGAAAAATCAACTTCTTATCATGACGGGATCGAAAACCGCAAACTGAAAAGCGGGGTATATGTGGTGCAGTAGGTGGAAAGTGTTGAGCTAGGTTGCGGCGAATGACCTCACTCTGGGCTGACCGTGTACACGGGTCGATACTACTAAGGAAAACACTCGTTTGAAAAGGTTACGGCAGAATTATTCAAAATACCGTCTGCTCTCCCACCCAGCACCTTCCTGTTTCCTCTAAGGATTGTTAGGAGATCGTCAGTGTTACAATGCGCTATTTTCTCAACAGATAAATGGAAGAAGAATAATATACAAAGCTATTCGGATACTTTAGCTCATGCGGTAAGGCTGAACTCTTTGCATCTGTGACAATATGCATACTTGTAGCATCTACATATTAATAGTAGAAAACTGATAGTAAAATTTCTGTTGCGTACAGCTACTGTCTATCATTCACATTTCTTAAAGTTGATCATGGAGCTTATAATGCTGTCTTATCAAGAGTGGGAACCAAAGGGCGCTTACACATTTATCCGGGATTAGATGAGCCCTGATGAATTAGATGAGCTTAATAGGTAGTTCTCTACCCATATGGGTTTTCGTAGATGGATCTAATTTGGCCCTTGGAAAACAATAATATATGTAACGTTCATAAAATAACAATTTCGACTGGTAGACCGTGAGTGTAAAGCAGGTACAGTAGTGGGCCTAGTACACTGCCTTGTGGCTCTCCAGCATGAATCTTCAAAGGCTTCGAGAAAGCGTCGTCTTACAAACTAAATCACTCGCGACGAAGTTGTGGAAACCCGTTTGAAAAAGGAAGTTAGTGAAAAACGTTGTCTGTTCCCACAAAAAATAAAGAGTTACGATGTTAAATCGATTTCGACGGTTAGTTCATCATCAGTAACAAACAAAATACAATAATTGATTGTTTGTTAATGATGATGACTTAACTCTTTATTTTTCGTGGAAATAGACAACGTTTTTCACTAACTTCCTTTTTCAAACGATCTTTTTCAACATTATCAATTTCAATTTAGACGGCTTATTTCGTATAATGTTTCAATCCAACTGGAATTTACTTATCTTAATACCTAACATAATTTACTGTACTTAAAAACTATTACTTACATAAAATTTAAAGACAGTAACCATTGATCACAATATTCCCTGAAGACGTATTTATTTACTACAGTGTAGGAGCGCGGAACCCCGTGGAAAAGGTAACTGCTCCACTTTCTAACTCCCCTGAAGGGAGAAACAACTTCATCCTCTACAGGGTGCGCCATAGCATAGGAGCCAGCTCAGCCTGTAGAGGGGAACTTCTATACTGTGAGTGGGAGCGCTTAGTTTACTTCGAAAGAAAGCAGCTTCACCACCGTACGTGGAGCAAAGTACTGCCATAAGAGGGAAAATAGCCACTCTGTACCGCGAAGGAGCTACTGCTTTCTCCTGATGTGGAAAACAGCCACATCACTCTACAGATTCGTGTACTTCCTTGAAGTATTTCCTCAACTGGGAATAGGCCTCACTTTTGTGTGGGACTGATAATTTTCTTTGAAGAAAGGGAACAGCTTTGCCACAATTTCAATAGACACTTGAAGTTTTTGAAATTTAAGGTAAACACAGGTGATTGGAAGACAGAGGAAGATGTAAGAGGTTGGTTGGATCTGCTGTTGGGCTTGTCTGGAGCTATGCTTATATCTACAGGAATATTATGTACCCCTTCTTCTTTGGTGACTGCGGAACTCCCAGTAATTAACCTTGTGGCTTCTCTATTTTTATTTTGAATTCATTGACTAACACAGATTCGTGTTATTCGGTTCGGATATGAATTGTTAAAGCTGTCGACAAATACCTGATAGTTACTTAGTAACAGTTCGTAAATAATTCATAGAATAGTGTACCTATCTTTATCACTCGGAATAAATGCTCTTTTTATTGAGTTCCGAGAGAATTTTGCACTTTTTCAGGGGAAATTTTGCCCTTGACTACAGATTTCAAGCTGTAAATCACTGAGCTGTTTGGTCGTAACAAATATGACAAATGAGCCTATGGTGCCTACTTTGGTGATGAAGTAGGTGGCTATGGAGTACTTACTTATGCGGAGGACATAACTACAATGTTGCAACTCTCTCCCAAAGCCTCTGGTCAGTCACCTTCTAAATATTCATTTCGGGATATTGAAATATGAAGGTTGAAAACGCCATTGTCTCGAATAACTTTTTTCCATTGAGGGTATTCTGGTAACTACCCAGTAATATTTTTCCGTCTGAGTAGGAAGGTTCAGGTCGTACGGTGTTGGTAGGGTTAGCCACGGGAGATCCGGCATTCCGAAACTATTTCGTGCACCGCAACCGCCGATCGTCCTACTCGATGCGTCGTAACTTCCGTTGCGGCGACGTTTATTACCTCCGGTTTCTCTCAGGGAGCGTCGCGCGTGCTTCTCCCACCCTAAACACCCACACACGTCTCTTGGCCTAAAAAAGTCTGCAAATTACGACGCGGTTTTCATTCTCACCTTAGATTAATCGAATTTACTGATCACCAGCATTCCTTGAGATATTCTCCCATTTGGATGAGTCATTCATGATTGAACTAGTCACTTGAACCACATGAAGCTACTCTTTACTACACTGACAGTTGATTTATAAGGACCTTTTATGGGATTTGCGTCAGAAACGAATGACGCTTGCAGTTTTGAACATAATTTCACTTAAGTTCATTATTAATTCCTCAGAAAAGTTTAAAATAAGAATGGTGTTTTTCTGTTTTTTAATAATAGACATAATTTAAATGAATCGAATGAGTCCATTCAGATTGCTGTAAGTTCATCCGTTTGCTATCCCTGAAGGGTAGAATTTTGCAGGAAAAAATGTAAACGTAAACATTTTTGTTAATTATTTACTTTCATGGTTACAGAACCAATACGTTCATACCTTCCCACTGGAACTATTCACTTTAATCTACTGCTACAGAGAGTTGGTATCGTCATAACTCATTCCCGAGCCAGAAACATGGCCTGTTATAGGTATTTTGGATGTCAGATATAAAGATGGATGGAAGGGTGGGGCGCACAAAGCACCAACTAACACACGTTCATAGTCATTAATATCTGCTGCACATGCACTAATAACATATGTCAATTCAACGGTTTTCGTTCAATTAGAAAAAAAAATACTTAGGTAGGCATTAGTTATTATATCTATTGATTCTATCACTCAATCAATCATAGTGATCTTACAATCACTATCATATGATTGTTCTCACTTAGTATGCGCAGAGTGAATTATTGATTTGTGAGTAATGAAAATGATAGGGGAGACCATGTGCAGGCTAATACTCAGATTCTTTAATAGTTTCATCGAATTTCAATGTAAAATTTCGATGTTAGGCGTGTTGTAAGGAATAGTGGTATCATGAACATACACACTAACGAAAAAAAAGACAGACAGACAGAAACCAAAGTAGTTCAGAATGGACTAGACTGTAAAATGTAAGTGACATTTTTGATATTGGAGACGAAAATTGTTTCATTCTTCCGCTACCAATAAGTAGACTCGGAAATTAAAAGAAAATCTAAGTACGTCTAGCCAAAGTGGTATTATCTAGTTTAAATAATTTATGGAAATAATTGCCTATATGTTTGTCAAATATTCACGGTCATGTTATTTGTGTTTTATGATTAGTAAGTATATTTTTATACAAACGTTCAAAATATGTCCACCCATTTACGCTAGTGTTTTACAATCAAGATTTTACAAAGAAAAAAAAAAGTTCTTGCAATTGAGTTTTTCAATCTATCTACCAGAAAGTATTCGTAATTTGGTATTATTAGTAATATTTGTAATACTTAATAGTATATCAGTATTTGTAAGTGAATTATAAATAGCCGTAAGTTTTACTTGTATTATTTTTGTACTATTTTTCATCCCCCTGTTTTATGTTTTATAAGTAGAATTAATGCCTGTTCTAAATAATAAGTTCATGAATTAATTCAACTTACTAGTAAAAAAAGTAAGACTTTTTCACCAGTATTCAGAAAAAAGTGTAACTTCCTAGATGAAATATTCAATTATTCTGTGGAAAGCCCTATACTTTCGTAATTTATAAATAGCTCTTCTATGATAGGAAGTGTTATCAACTCTATATTGCTGAAGTTATCATGAAAAATAAAACTTACTTCAAAATGTATATCAAGGGTCCCTTGAACCTCCCATTATCCGTCACGTAATGTTTATAATAAGTATAGTCAATTATAGAAGATTGAGTAATTTACGCTTATATTCTATTACGTTTTTCTATGATCGGATTTTTCTTTTTTCAGGTTAGTGCCACCTAATGAGCTGAACATTTTTGGAGCAGAGGCAGTTAAGCCTCCCGATGCGAGAAAGTGAGTAACTTAATGATGTAGCATATTGTAAACAACTCTTGTAAGACCAAAAAGAAATAATGGAATAGAAAACTAGAGTAGCATTATTTTTTTATTGTTGATCTAATAAATTTATGTCAATTTACGCTTCAGGATCTGGTCCCGAAAATAAACGAATTCTCGAATATCTGAACATGATAAGATAAACTTGAAAATTTAGCATTGCTATCTCATAATGGTTGAGTTGAGAAACGTTTCTTAGATTGATATAAAAGCAATGTAGACTACTCCATTGATATAAGACAACGAGATGTCCTATGTTTTTTAGATTATGAAGAAGAATTTAGGAAGTGAATCGATTAATAGGTAATTTGTGAGATTGCTATTGCAATTAAGAATCACAAGTGTGTGATACAATTGATGTGAAACATGATAACTTAGAATGATGAACATACCAAAAATAAGAAATTATAGTTCAGAATTGAAATGTTTGATAATTTTACCATGCAGGAGCGAATACTATAGCTGAAATATCTATTCTCTCACATGGTACTCATTGTGATAATAGGATGCAATATACGGATTTACTAGTTCTATCAATACTTTCTCCTCGTGCATACATACATACTAGTAATATTGATGCGATATGGATTTGAAGATGTATACGATTCAAATGTTCTCTTTAATCATTTTCAGAAGGCGCCCTCCTTCCCCCTCAATTTTCTTCAAAAAACCAAGAAACCCATTTGACTTGTGTGTGGAGGACGTATTTCCAAAACGCAAGTCCTTCGTCATCGCTCCCAACAGACACACGCGGCGTGTAGCGAAGCCACCTCTACTAGCAGAGTTTTTTAACAGCACGAACGGATGTGTTCCTACACGCAGAGTGAAGACCTACAGCTGTTATTGACGCGACTTGAAAATAATAAAATAGGTTAAATTGGCTTGATCATAACGAAATGCACTAACCTTAGGTGAAAATTGTAGGAGCGTTGTTTTTAGTGAAAATTAAGTTATTGGAATGGATGTAAAAGTTTAAGAAGTAAGCAAAATTTACTAGAATTGTCTCCATGGCAACCCTTCTCTAGGCATTCCAAAACTATTCCTGAAGTTAGCATTTTTTCATGTATTCACACTCCTCTCACGCTTTGTCCCTCATGGCCGGCAATGTTAGTGAGCGATGCGGCACGGGAACGACAAAACAAGTTGATGTGAAATGTAGTATTGGAAACGTCAGCGCTGATGATACATTTATCTAAAATTGGAAACACCCTTATTCCGGTAAATAGTCATAGTCGATGCTAAATAATATTTTTATCCCTCTTGAAAACCCTAATTTGGGTCACTTAGACATTTTTTTGTAATCCTCCGATGATTAAAGCCAAAGGATCTTTCACGTTTGCACTTCCCGAATCGGAACATCCACCGTAATACAAAGTTTTAGTAAAGAAAACACAAAAAAGTTAAAAATCAGAAAGGTAACCTTTTCACAAAAAGAAAACAATATCGAGAGATTTACGATCCCGCTGAACTTGAGGGATCAGGCTAGTTTGGAAATCTAACTATCTACACTTATTCTTTACCTATTAAACTACTACTTTTCTATCCCTCACCAAACATCGGAGCATACTTTCTTTAAACCCTGATTCATGTGCTACATTGCCCCATTCCCACTCAGAAAGTAGGTAGGAGGACTCTCCGAGTCTACATATAGGTAGCGGAAATATTGCTTGCACTTGCGGGGGATAAAACATTTTTTGTCTCCAAAATCGAAATTTACCCCTACATTTCAAGATCATCCTGAAACACTTTCGCTGCGTATCTGCTTGTCTGTCGAGCATCCACAAAACCTTGCAACAAGCTTAATTTTTACAGATGTCGTCCGATTTTCATGAAATTCTAGAGGATGGGAGGATAGGAATGAAGACAGTATCCTATCAGTTTCATTGTTCTCGAATCAATACTCCACTCTGCGCATGTGCAAACGTTAAGTCCATCGAGAATCATTTTCTCACGCTCAAGTTGTCCGATATCGCTCAAATTTAGTAGAGAGTTAAGGAAATACGATTAGATCATCTCATATCATTTTCAACATTATTGTGTGCAGCAGCTGCCGAGAGCTGTTACGAGATTAATTTCTATAGTTGTCATCTGCATTGATACAATTTTCAGGAAAAGTATGGATCAGGATGTAAATGGCCCTCTATAAATTTCATTGTTCTCAGATGATTACTTCACGCATGCACATCAAGCATAATTTTCTCGTTTCTTGGATGCTCGATTTTGGCGAATTTCGCTACATATTGATTTATTATTTCCCGCTGTAAAATGTTTCATGATCTTTTAAAACATTTAAATGATCTATAAATACGTGATTAGATACGAAGTGCTACACCCAACTTGGCAGGCGTTTATATTTTTTGGAATCCATATTATTTAAGGCTCAGGACTTTTTCACTTACCATTGAATACAGCCATTATACCTAATGTCCAATTCAAGAAATATAAAGAAGCGCATGATTTGTGAGCCCGCCGCATGGTGAAAATCGAACTTGCCTGAAAATCAAACCAACCAGGCGATACAACATTGTAATTGGTAGACTTTAATTCAATATTCTGGACTCTAGTTCATTTTCTACATCATTCTGAAAGCCGACACGCAAATACAAAGAACATTTCGCTAATATTGGATAAAATTATTCGCAGATTCAGAAACTGCTGTAGGCAACAGGATAACTCAGTTAACCAATTTGATACCACACGGGCTGACTAAAAATTCCAATCCGATCCACCTTCCTGATACAGGATACGCCATGGCAAGCAATAAGGGTGTAGCATAACATTCATTCTACAGACGCCGCTCTTGCGAAGATTATTAAACCGAGTTAAGCTAACCGAAGCAAGTCTCTGGGAACAGCTACCCCATCATCTTCCCCTTTTCCTTTCCTCCTCTTGTGTAGTGTACGGATCTCCAGAGCTAGCGCGCCTGATAACTAACTACACCCCACTCTTCAAACCTCTCGCCTAATGGCCACTTTGCATGGCATTAACCAAACTGGAAGATGAGATTCTCCCTTCATCTTTGGACCGTTTAAAGTGAATATCTAGCTCAAGAGTTTTCCCTTCTTTCCTCACCATGATATTACTGCTACAACCAAAATAAAAAGACGGCCTACCTGACTATTCATAGTCAACTTTTTTCCCTCCTCCCACCTGTTGCGTATGTTTTTATTTTTTAGAGAAGTGAGGTGAGAGTAAGAATGGTTTATAGGTAAGAAAACCAGTCTAAGGTTTTATAAAACAGCGATTCCCGTGTTTTTACTTTTATTTTTTATATTCTTTAGTGTTAAATCTAGGAGAAAATGAGCAACTTACTTCATTATTCATCAAATTACTCATTAGTTACCTGCAGTCTCTAAAAGTTGGAGGTAAGAATCCTTTTAGGCCTGTAATAACGAATTCCTGAAATGTCTTGAGTTATATTCTTTCATTATATATGTATTCATAGAACTATGTATGCATGAATGTAATTTTCAGTTGCTGGGATTTTTTCTTGGGAGCTTTTTCATTTTACCATTTTAAAGTACCTACCGAATTATTTGTACTATAACTTGTCTGGTACTAAATACTTAAGCCTTCTCCGTGAAATCTTGCGCTCAATCAAGCACGTGCCCCTACAAAGACGCGACACCAAAAAGTCTAATAAGACAGAGTATAAAGAGTTATCTATTTCTATCAAATTCGTTGGTGACGTTCAAAGCGGTGCCCTCGTTTGATGCTGTTATTTGATATCAACATTTCAACTCAGCAAAATACAAGTTTAATGAACACTCGAGTTCTCCATAGAGTCATTTGCTGATAGAAATGCTTTCGAGACTTCAGCGAGCACTCTAGTCACATGAGAGCGATAAACAAGAATATTTCGAAAGATGTGGAATTCAACCAAGGATATTCATGAATGTTTACTTCGCCTTCTCATCCACGACCACCTTTTCGGAAAACGAAACGATTTGGAAATTGAATAACACTTAGTAGGGTCTTTCCCAATACATACGAGTCCTACAATAAGCAGGCGGAGAAAAACAGACCCGAGCCTTTTTTTAGCAGCTTTATCTCAACGATGAGCAGGAAAGACTTTTAGGAAAGTGAAAAGCTTGTATACCAATTTATTGGTCAGAAGTCAATGTGTAAAATGTTGATTCATTCCAGATAATCTAAACTTCAGAAGGATCAGCAAACCTCTATGAATTGAAGAGGGCATAAATATCGATTAGTTGTCACAGGCGTTGCTTAGTAAATTAATTGTGTAAGGGTGTACTACTTCAATGAGTAGCAGCAATCAGTGGTATTCCAGTGTTGGAGAATGGGCTTCACCTACTCAATTTACCTTTTTCTAAATTTAAAATAAATTGACCAATCCTCCAACCTTGCAATACCACTCGTTGCTACTATTCATTAAAGGAGGGCACCCTCACACACTCAATTTACCAAGCAACACCTATGACAACCTAACATTAAATCTCTGATGTGGGCAACTAATGGCGAGAGCGCTTAGCTCAAAATAAACAATACAACTAAGATAAGCCTAATATCTTAACCTCAACCACTCTAGATCTTGTCCAGAAAGAATGGTCAACCCCCATGCTAACATAAAAATTGGATAGGTAGCTTAATGTTATTTAGAGAATTTTCGTACCCGATGAATTGAAAATAATGAAGTTGTTCACTAACGTTGGTTTTATTGGGTCATTGTTGGAAGAAATAGAGGAATCGGTTCTTTTTCTTTTATCAAATCAGTGGTCCAAAGATGCTCATAAAAGCTGCGTTCAGTTGGCAAATGGATTTTTTTAATTACCTTGAAGAGTTACTGACCCATTCCCTAATGATCTAACACACGGAGAGTTGTCACGTTCGTGTTTCTGATGTGTTACACAATGAATTCCTATCACAAAACTTCCTACGATCAATCAGATAAGCTGTAACTAAAAATATTCAGCCTAAAATTGACTCACTCCAGTCGATATTACTGTTCTCACAATTCTCGGATAACGATAAAAGACACCTAGGGCTTTAAAACCTCCCACTATAATTATTCTCTGTATTTCTACCATAGTGCCCGAGATCTGAGAATGTGCACAACACCTCGCCATGAGGAAGGCAAAGAGGACTAACCAGATTTGCCAACGTGATGGTACCACATTACCTTCTGATCAGCCTCATTGTATGCTTGACGCCCGGTTTGCTAATATCGAAGTGATGCGAGAGACCTGCGCTCGGCTTCGGAAGTTCCGGTTTTATTTCAATTGTTTCTAGAAACGCGTATTTTGAATTTTTTGATACGGCCTTTTAACTGACGTATCGCCATGGTACCTTCCTTGTGTTGTTAAATTTGGATTTATTTTTTTCGGAATTTCCGTTTTTAGCGAATTTTCAAAGAAAAAATGAGTTATTCAGATGGCTTCCAAAATTTAAATGAGGGGGGGTTCTACAAATCCATTTCATACATGAAAGAACACAATCCTAGATTCTAACGTCGTACGTATTTATATACTAAAATATTTATTTACATAGTTATAGGGTGTATTTCCAGACGATGACTCCCTTAAAATACGGGGTAAAAATTTCGTTTCTACGCAGAAACATCCATTTAGGCATAATACAGGTCGAGCTCGTTTGCCTGCCCGATCGCTCCAGAATTTTGGGTGCACATTTACAATATAGGGGCCCAAGAAATGCTGAAAAAGTATGTTTTTTGACCTTAGGGAATTTGACTATTGGAGGTGTCACAATCGAAGTATTTTTCAGCGCTGAGTCGATTGCGATGACTCCCAGATCTCACTCAGAGTTTTCAAGCTGTGCTGTGTGTTTTAAAATTTTCTTAGCGATTTCGTCACACTACTGTTTTCTCAGATTCATTTATGTATTTTTTATTCCGTCAAAATGGAATTTTCTGAAAATTCGGAGTTACAAACTCCTAATCCTTTCCAAACCCTATAATAGGATTGGTGCCCTTGACTCCCGGCCCGAGAGGGAACAGGGAAATAATGCCGATACTAAAACCCCTCCACTTTGCCATAGTGTGTCGCCACAGTCAAGAGGGGGCTCGGCAATGGGTGGAGCCAATTTTCGGCCGTGCACATTCTGAGATCTCAGGCACTGTAACCTTCTGTAATCCCAAGGCTTTAGAGACAGTCTCAAGAATCTAAAGCTTAACCGTTGACAGGAATGACCCACATTTAATTTATTCCTGTAAGAGGGGTATAATCCACCGCAGAACCTAAAGTTCATTCTGTGCATAATGATGAGACAATGATGTTGCGGAAGAATCGGAATAGCATAGCTATTTTTCAGCTGTTCTTTTCATTTTCCAAAATTTGTTTCTGCCAGAAGTTGATCAATGTTTGTTTATTATTTAGCCCTTTATTTGGAGAATTTCATTTCTTTTTTGACTTATATAACAATTTTGGTTCAGTCTTTTAGTAACCAAGGTGTTTTCTGGAGTGTAAAAACATTAAATAAGTTCTCAATTTTAATGGTATATACAAACAATGTTTGGTCTGGTCCTTAGATGGCCTCTAAAACTTGTATTCCCATCAGAATAACAGGATCGTGTGCGCAGGAGCAAAGTATTATCTCATGAATAAAATCCGTGTCTCAACTATGTCAATGGGGGTTTCAGCGGTTATACGAGTTGAATGTTAGATAATATTGCCTATCACTTTCAATTCATTTGGATTGAGGATAGTTCCCGTGAAAATAAATTCTAAAATCTATGCCACGCACGTAATGTATGTATTGGATAGCTTACGTATACAATACCCGGTTTCACAAAAACGCTGCAAATTATTACACAATGGTTCATTACTTCTGTGTTAGATAGCCCTTCTACGCAGATCATTGGTCTATAATTTTTAAACCCCGTATAATATATAATATATGATCAGAACATGGCGAATTTTGCCTCCGAGAAGGGTTCAAACCTTGACAGTTCCAAGACCCCACCATTTTACGCTTCACAGTAAAAATGTTTTAAAGAAACGGGAAAACGATGCTTAAAGAAATTTCTGTTAGCGCAGGCGCAGAATGGAGTACTGATTTGAGAAAATGAAATTGGTAGGGAACAATCTACAGCTTAACCCCCAAATAAGGACGGCGGACGACGGATTTCTTTAAATTCCATTTTTGGATTCCACGCATCTTGAAACGTAAATTTCGTTTAAAATCTTGAAACGGGTTAATTTTAATTTTTATTTTTTTCTTGGTTGATTACAAATCTTCATCATTGAAACTAATAGAATCAAAATCACAAAAACTGATCAGGTTAAGTTGGTTCTTAGTGAGTCATTTAGGAATAGAGATAAATTTAATCACTGTCCATCACAAATGTGAAATTATTCAAATACGCATAGCATCCGATTTCCATCGAATCCCACTTAACCTATGAGTTCACCAATCGGCAGACTATGGTGCTAGGTTTTATATTCATCTAATCACGCTGAAATTGGTAAGTTACAGTGAGATATTATTTAATGTTTAAATCAACGGTAGCGAATTTTACATGCACGATTTAAAAATCCTGCTAACCTCACAACGCTTTGTATAATCCTGCTGAATATTATTGGTACTTTGTATTGTTTTCTAACAAAAATCGAACCCTGCAAAGAATGCAAAAAAGTTATTAAGCCAGACGTACTTGAGAGATACATTAATTTTAACCTCACGGTATGGTAACATTAATTCGTGGTAGATCTATAAGAAATAATCCATTAGTAGTACAGCAATCAGCAGAGCATTGGACAATATCACGATTAACGACAAATATATATTTTATTTTTCAGAAAACATGGAAGTAACCATTTCTCGATTAATTGATTAATTGACGAATTAATTGATTTGGTGAAAAACTTGCAAATAATGAAAAGATCACAAAACTATTTAACAATAGTTGCACCCTGTCATACTTTGCTGTGGCACGTTCAGGTTGCATCGCTAATTGAATCGCACAGAGATTAGTCAGTTGATACAGTGGTTTACCTTTTTCTAGTACCATAGCCGGAGGAACCCAGTTCAAAAATTCAGCATCTTGAGTTGAATCGGAAAAAAATCAACTATAAATCTTCTACTGCTGTTTATTGAGATTCGCCGTATATCGTGGTAACAAGTGACTTTTCCAGTTACACGTGGTGACTTTTCCAGTTACCACGTGGACACTCTTACCACTAGTTAGTCCCATCTTCAGGAACCATTCATATGTAACTACTCATGTGATGTTTCTACTGCTGTACTGCTGTTGTTAGATAGATAGATATATAGATAAATGATTTATTGACTTTATAATATATAGGAAATTAAACACACCATTATTTATATTAGTGTTGTCAACTTCTTGTCGGCAATGGGCAAGCCCGTGCTGCCGACAAGAGTCGGAACTCAGCTCAAAAGTAGTACAACAAAGGACGATTCCTCAAAATACTGTAAAAAGAAAAAGAGAGAAAAAAAAAGTTTCTATAAAAACTAAAGTAGGTACATAATTGGAATGCAACGTGGAACCAGGTTATTTTGTTACATAGGTACTAGCCATAATATTTTCTGAGGGGATGTAACCAACTGAAATCAACCAAGAGTATACAAGCTTTTTGTATCCATCTCGGTTACTATTGAAAGGTGATTTCAGAACTCTAGGTAAAGATTTGTGCACTACGTGTATTAAATAGCGAGGGTTTTTTGTAAACAGAGTTGTTTTTGTACGAGGGTTTGAAACATTACCCTCCAAGCGAAATCTTGTTGGGTATGCGTGTCCTGTTTCAGCAGTCATTATTTCAGGATGTTTATAATAATATAGTAACAGGTTTTTAACGAACAACTGCCTAATTGAGAAGTTTTTGCTTAAATTTAATACTTCCGCCGAACTGAATGTTTTGCGCTTTTTTAAGCATAACTTCAATATACATTTCTGTAGTGTAGCCAGAGGTTTCAATGATGTTTGATATGTGCCACCCCATACGATAATTCCGTGTGGAATTATGGATTGCACTAGACTTGCATATACCATTTTTATGTCTGTGGGGGATAACATCGAACGTAGATTTTAAAATATATGTACCTATGAATTTCTTTAATTTTTCCACTAAATACGATACATGGCCCTTCCATGAAAGTTATCATCAACGATGACCTCAGGTACTTATGCTGGTTGTTGTCGATCCTGCGTCTGGTGCAAGACATCTGAGACGGATTAAGAGGATGAAGCCTGAGCCTGTCAAAAGGTCCTTAGGCCCGATTCACACATGAGGTGACAAGCGGACCCGCGGTGCAGGCGAGGCGAGAGGTACTCCGCTTTGACGCCCCACATCTCTTGAGTCAGTTTGGAGGAGCCCGCTTTTTGGGCTCGCCTTCGAGAATAATCGCGCAAACTGATCCAGATTTTAATGAAAACTTTGTGAATTCTATTGTATGCCATAAAAACATACACGTGACATCATTTAAAAGTTCTGGAACCTTTCTGAAAACATTTTTTGCTCTATCATGACGTGAAATATCCCATTTCTGTTTTTTTCCGGTCATGAAGGGTAGAAAAACTTTTCAAAAGTATTTAAGTTCATTAACAACACAAGACCGAGAAAATCCTAATCACTATCGTCGTCAGTGGACATTTTAGGACTATGCACTTCAACAATTGCCTATAATATTCGCCGTTCCAATGCCACACCTCTACCTCTTCTTCACCTCTTATGTGTGAATTGGACTTGGTGTGACAACGCGCCTGCACGTCGCTTCCGCTTTCACCTCTTATGTGTGAATCGGGCCTAAAGAGGTCCCACTTGAGCGTAGATAGATGGAGGGGTGTTTACTGAGACGGTAGTCTCGAGATTCAAGCTACTGTGCCTGTCTCTGACCACGAAGGTTCGTGCTAATCAGCATTATCGTTGCAACAGGAATCATGGAGAGATGTAGGGAAAGTGATGAGTCAACGAGGCGCGGTGCTAAAAGCCGTGGACGGTTTTAAATATTCATTCAGATCACCGTTGTTAGCCAACAATGTTCGGCAATGTAAGTATACAAAAACTCATGTGCGGCATCGTGAAGTTCGACAAGAATGGTGATATAGTTGAACGAACGGATCATTATGACGAGAAAGATGACAACTTATGGCTTTTCCATCAGCAAGTCAACAACTCGGTCAAACGGAAAGCGGTGGAACACAATTTGCGTCAACAGAAGTGCAGTGCGAAATATTTTTTACAGCTTTTCCAGTTTGTGGAAATGGCCACTATATTCCACTTGCATTTTTTTAAATGTTGGACAAAAAACAAACAAGCTACGTCAAACTTTTGTGAGTCATTCCACGCAAAGTTCAAAAAATTCTTAATAGCACTCATCTCAATATTCATATTTTTGTCGAACATTTGTTGAAAACCCAATTAGCTGCGGTGATCTCCATGAACAATGTCATTATACCGGTATGCCCGCGAAAACAAGTTCTCGAAAAGTGGTATGCGATCGATGCTTGTATTCGAGTTTACATTACGGGTATAATACAGCGGGCAGAATATGTTAAGAAAGTTGCCGCCCTCAACAAGTCAGCAATCTTCTGATTCCGAAACTACCATATGACGACGAACCATCATTCCGACATAATTTAGGAATAGATAGGAATAGGGGGGATTAGGGTAGGAGTTCCTCTTAACATACCGCCCTTCGTCTCAGTTAACTCAAAAATTGTCCGGAACCCCCTACGTCAATGCGTTTGCAAAGTTCGTCCCATTACTCGTCGTCTCTATCGTTCCGGTGATTCTTATCATTACCAGTGGTTTTTCGCGTTATCGGTTATTTCTCCCGTTACCAACAACTTATCCAATTTGGTCGTTGGTTTGTTTTGGTTTCTCCGGTTTGGTCGTTTGGTCCAGTTTGGTGGTTTGTCCGGTCATTCTAAAACCTGCTGTTATAATTACATTATCGTACCTACAAAGTTGCAGTACGCAACTTTATACCTACTTATAATATATAGATCTAAATTTCAATAAATATTCACAATTCGCTTTAGACATTTACGTCGCAGGTGGTCGTTTGATTTCACACGATTGCAAAGTTGAAGAGGGGGGAACTGGTTTTTTCGGAAGAAATAAATGGGGGAGAATGAAAAAAAGTAGCCTGAAACCACCTACATGACTTGCTGATAATTTGCCAAAATCCATTTTGAAAATGTTGCAGCCATTCTCAACATAAGGAGAGACCAAGGGATTTGGGATTCTGTATATATGAGTATTTAAGGTTTTTATACGATCAAGTTCTGATCAGTTATTTGGAATTGGAAAGAGAGAACTATTGATTACTGTAACGAACAATAGGCCAAATGTGTCGACCTTACGACAAGTCTCCACTGTCGTACATTATCGCTAACTTTACAACACTAGGTACCTATTCTGTGCAAGGTGAATGGGTTGTCAGCTCTTTTCACGCTCTCGAGAAATTTAAATAGCTTTTCCATTATTTGCTTTTGGAACTGGCATTGTCCTCGAGAGAAAGTAGAAGGAAAAAAAGTGATCTGATTTCCACTTGTGACTTATCACTGAAGTGAAGCGGAAAAGACCCAACTGGGGGTGGGTGAGTCTAGATGGCGCTTTGAGCGTCTAGAGGTTAAAAGGGGGAAAGGGTGGAAGGCGGGGAAAGAGATTTTATCTATGTAAACTCCATTACCTCCGGCACGGCTCCGCCTTACCACCGCCACAGGCGAAACTCAGGATAATCCTGTTCGTCCAAAGAAAAGCCTCAGATCCTCCCACGAGCTCACTACTATAAAATATTAGCGGGGAATGGATGTGAGAGTGAGGTTGGAAAAAGGTTGTTTACATCTTGGGAGGTTTTCACTTCCGCTTACTGAGAGGACGATTAAAAAATAACATTTTTGAGGAAGCAAGAAGAAGCGGTAGGTTAGACAGCGGAATCAATTTTTTACTGAATCGATTAAGCGATCAGCGAAAGTAGCACGATTCCGTTGTTGAGAACACCTGGACCATCTCAAAACGAGACGAGCCGGAGGAATGAAAAATTATGGAGTGGATATCGAAGACGCTGCTAATTATTACACGGTGTTTTATTGATGAAAGAGGTGAGCCTCTACTTTGAGTCGGAATTCGCCAGCGTGGGTGTGTGTGTGCGTGTGTGTGTGAATGTGTTCCACACAACAGGCTGCAGTTTTAGTGGTATCAACCTAAAATTTGGTAGGTAGATCTAGTTAGCCATCCGGAATTAGCTGTACAGTTTTCAGAGACGATCCGACTACAGGAACGGTTAAAATCGAGTTCGGTGTCGTTTCAATAGTTTTCGAATACAGGAAATACCATGGTACGACGACGATCATGAAAGGACAAAGGATAAAGGACACAGGATATTTTACAAATTATATATCATCAAGGCAGCGGACACGGTATCTGCGCTTCGTATTTGAGTCGTAGTCAAACTAAAATCTCTCCACAGTGCCCATTCTGCAGCAACGTTGAAGAAACATTGAGCCATATAGCAATAGAGTGTCTACTCTTTGACAACCACCGGAAAGCATTAATGAACAAAGCTATCGAAAAGTTGCGAGGACGGGATTTCATTGGAACTAAAATTTACATACCTCGGTACCCTTTTGGAGGACTCCGTCGTCATTAGTAAGTCGAGTACAGGGGGCGAGTGCATTTGATTTAAGGACATCATCATCAGGCCACAGTTGAAGGAAACATTTTGTTTCGATGTCCTGATGATGATGACTTTACGTCGGAAGCGCTCGCTCCCTGTGTTCAACTTGTTAGTGACAAAGTACTCCTCCGAAATGTATGTAGATGATAATTTTACTCCTACTACTAGCGGAAATAACCCGTCAGATTTAATACCAGAATTTCATTTGGAAAAATGTTACACAGCGATCCTGTGTACTGGCGTTTGTTACGGTAAGAGAAAGGTGACAGCCATGCAGCATGATCCTATGAGCAAATGTTCGCAGATTATTGTACCACAATATGAGATCGTGCATAGGGAAAAGGGAGCTTAACTTGCCAAGGCCTTTTTTTTCTTTTCTTTTCAGGGGAACGAAAAAACGAATATTGGGAGAAAAAATGACTTCTTTTTTTTAATTTTTTTGGGTCCCAAAACTATCTCTCTTTCCCCTATAATCGTCACAACTGGAATTTTCTACATTTTTGTATATTTATAATCGGGCGAACAACTAAAAAGTGGTCGGATATGAGAAAATCCTTATGGAAATTTCTTCAGGCAAGTTAAGCTCCTTTTTGTTGCTAATGATTTCCAACAACTTCAATCACCATACAATTGGCACACGGCTAAATCCTTGAATAAAATTAAATAAAAGATAACGACGACGAAGAAGAAAAATGAAGGTAGGTAGGTACGTAATTCAGTTCGGATTATATTACAACTTTTATTAGTTACTTATACCGCCATCCTAGAGTGTGACACCTTACTCTCCTGTTACATTGATAATTTCCAGGCAATATCATTGCTATAACCCTCTGACCGGAACATCATTTTGTACCCTGTTACACGGAACATCAGTCATAATGACCACTATTTCGGAAAAGACGATTTATTATTAGTTGTTTTCTTTTTCTGGAAATTTTAATCATTGTCAATCAATGTTTCCTCTTCAGTAACTTTTTGGGGTATTAATTTAGGACTAAACTAGAGCGTCAAAACGAATCTATGTTTTAAAAAAGAAAAACAATAGACTTATAAAACTTGAACTGTCTTATTATCTACTATAAAACTTGAACAATAAATATTATTGTCTCATGAACAAAAAGTCACTTCATTCGAAAAAAAGAACCTTTCTTACAAAAGTCGGCATCTTTCTAGTTACCTACGTGAGTATTAGTTACAGTCTTGCATTTCGTTTGGTAAGGCTCTAATAAGATATCTGAGAACAAAACATCAAGAAAAAAAAAAAAAAAAAAAAAAAAAAAAAAAAAAAAAACAGTAAAACAATGAAATCACTTAGGTAGGTTGATAAGAAAAACCACTTATAAAAAAACAAAAGTCATCTCAATAAAAAAAATAAGAGTCATGATCATCCTCAGGTCTTGGGGTAACTTAGGTATTAGCAATCTCTGCTGAACGAAATTATGAATCAACCCGAATGCGACTTCTCTAGTAAAGTCAAAACTCTTCATAACTTTGTTGTCTTTGAATAGTACATGTAAAATATGCGCATTTGAACTTCCCATAGCAATCAAGGTATAAAATATTGCCAGTGGCCATCTCCTTGTTTTGCAGTTTGCACTGTAGTTGCGGCACTTCATATCGAGGCAATCAACGCCACCTTTTGTGGCATTATAGAAACCTATTATTTCTGGTGTATTTGCTCTGATATCTGTAAATTGTGTATGATACATGGATGACAAGAGTACAACGGCTTGGTTCTTCCAGGAACATAGGAAACCGTAGAAACTAGAAGATACTTCTCTTTCTTTTCTTGGTTGAAATTCTGGAGGAATCTGTGGTTCATTTTTCTTCATAGTTCCGACAACGGTCAACCCATTTGCCAATTCCAGGGACGTGAACCACTTGTCACAGGTTATGTTTCTGTTGTGGTTCCGTCATTATGACCGATATGAAAATCGTGGTGCAGTCGGAACACCCGTCATTTTGACCTGTATCTGAATTATGTTCCAGATGGAATATCAGTCATAATGACCCACTAGGTTTCAGACAAAAATTACTCACCACTGAATTACGATTGACAGCACCCCACCGAAGCTACCTGCGTGGACGAAGTTAATCAGCTGAAGCTGTCACAGAAGGCCAGCTCGCTGGTAACGACACTAGCGCCCTGAGCGGTGATTAAGTAAACCATATCTGTCAAAACGACGGATGTTCCGGTCAGAGGGATTACCTAATACTATCACAAAAATAATAATGTCATTTAATGATATCATTAATAATTAATATATCTTTTTATTGAAATGTGTACTACCTATTGATTTATGTTGTTACTCTTACAACTAAATTATCTGTACAGTAGTTGATGTTTCTATGACTGTCATTGCTTTTCAGAATCGTCTTCAGCTATGTAATATTGATATTTAAAAATTTCATCTAACTTGTGAAGTGTTCGGTTGCACATTGCATAACGTGTACTTGATAAATAAATTTAATACCAGTATTTTTTACGCATGGCATATCCATATGAGTGACAGGTAGACTTGGCATGCGTCAATGATGTGAATGATGAGATCGCCACGAACCCCACAGCATATGAAATGAAATGAATTTATTTCCACAAAAGAAAAATTAATAAATACATATTTATAATGCAACTCATTGTTGATAATAATACGGAAATATAATCCCCCAATAAGAGCATGTTGCACGCGGTAGGGGGATATGGCCCGCCCCTTTCGCTCGATAGGGCCTCCCTTCACCGTATTCTGTTTATAAATAAATCCTGCCGGGCTGTGATTTTCGGTCTTCAGCGCGAGATGTCCGAATGCCCTCTGTTGACCTAATTTCTCATCAACAGAAACAGGATGTTGATCCCGTTTGAGACACCATTGGGGATATTACGTGGAACACAGGCCGGTTAACCGTGCGTAGAAACGCCCAATGGAACTCAGCGTTTCGGAATGAGATGAACGCCCACGTACAAAGAGAGTAGAAATGGGTGTTCGGTGGCAGACAGATCCGTTATTTATTCAGCTGACCAAAGAGCTCAATTACGACACAGCTGATTGAATTGAAGGAGGGAAAGATTTGTAACCCGCTACGGAAAGCTCTGTAACAGTTATCGCATTTCGTCAAGTCTTTTCAATTTCAAGGAAATGTGCATCCTAGTTGATCAAACTTGAACAACGATAACTGGACTCAATTTCGTACAGAGGCTGTAAACTCTTTTAACTTGACTAATAAAAATAACAAAAATTTAAAAAATCGTAAAAAACGCTGCAAAATATTACATAGAGTTTTATTATTTCTGTATTAGATTGCCCCTTTTTAAGCAAATCATTGGTAATATTAGACTGAACACCGTAAATATTATATCATTATATTATCATCATACATACTTCGCGCCTCTCAAATGAGTTCAAAACTTGACAGCTCCAGGACCCCACAAATTTATCCTTTTTCAATCAATTTCTAAAATTTCAGTAAAAATATCGAAATAAATGTAGGTCAAAAAAGGAAGAAATGAGCCCCTCAGCTGATCAGTACGGCTCCGTACCTCATAATTGTTTTTTTTTTCTTTTTTTTCCTAGGTGTCCCATGAGAGCTCTATCTTAATTTCAGCACTATAAGTTGATTAGGAAAGATATCAGACTCGGAGTTTATCCCGATACATTTGTAATTGTACGCTAAACGTCCCAAATGGGCTCCATTTCTGGTTTCAGCATCATAGGTTAATTAAAAAACATATGCCTGTGGTTCAGAGGTATATATGCTAATGGAGCTGTCTTAATTGCTGCATTGTTAGTTCCTACCTACAGATTGTTGGTAATTGGTATGTAGGTAGGTTTGTTTCATTTTAGGATTTGTACTTAGTCTTTTTTTTAGTTATTTATTTGTGTATTTATTTCATTTCATTTTATTTTTTTTTCTATACTGGCATTGGGTGGGCCTGTGCCTTTGTGGCTTTTGAATGATCTTGACTGGGGGTCTGATAATTTTGGGGGAATGCTTTTAATGGCTGCTGCGTGTGCTTCGTATGGGGCTGTTTTGTGTTCTACCTGCTTCGCATGGCTCTGGCTTATTGACTCTGCTGGGCGGAGTGCTGTTTTAACCTCATTAAAGAAGTAAAATAAATAAATAAATATAAGAAACTACTCGTATTTAATTTGGTTGAAAATAGTTTTGTGTGAACCGTTTTTGTTTGATTGTTATATTATTATGTATTTTTCGTTTCATTTCTTTATTTATTGATTTATTTATTTTTTTATTTATTGATATCATTTCCTATTCTTATCTTCGTTTTTATTCGTCACTTTTCGTGTTTTTTTCCTACTCTTGGCATCTGTGAATTAATATGAAGGCTACCGCCGTTAAACCTGATTGTTGGTTTTTTAAGGTCTAGTAAAGTCATTTTAATTTCTTTGAATATGGGGATTTCAGCAAGTACCTCCACTACCTACTGAATCTTCCGTAGTTTCATACTCCTTTTTTTTCATAAGAAATCGAAAAAAGATATCAAGGAACAATCTATCCATGATCTATTGCTTCTCCCTTTAGTGGAGAAATTTTTTCAAAAGTTTTGCATGCACAATTTTATTAGATTTCACGATTCTACACATCACATTCTAGACACTTCTTATGGATACCGTTTTCCCCGACTAATTATCTACATCATGAACCGCCTTTGTGCAAAATGCTTCAAATTGTAAACCAAGCTTATGAATTGTGCCCAATCTTGACATTTTTTATACCACTCAACTGCATTAGCTAGGAAAATGATTTCAAACATAGTAGATCAATGGCCTATTTAGAAGTCAATTTATATCTCAGCCTTAAAATCAATTTTCCTTTATATCATTTCATACAATATTGTCTATTTTCTCACCTTCGCGTGGATGCTTACATAACTAAATTTTTTTATCCTCATGCTTTTGAATTGTATACCCCTTGCATTAGGCTTGCCCGTTGTGTATATAAATAAATACTGAAGGATTGGCTTATGAAAAAATCTGTAATTGGAGAAGTTTTTCCTTTGTTAGTGAATTTCGGATTTTATCCCAATAAATTGAAGATACCTTTGGCAGGAAAAACTTACGCCAACATGATTGTGATTTTGTCTTCTTAGATATTCCAGTCATATGATCGAACAGTTTTCAAATTAGTTTGTTCTGGCAACTCACCTATGTATGTGCTCATTCATCCGATCCATTTTGAGACATGCTATCACGGAACTGAGGAATTTGAATCTACCGATCAAGATCATCCAACTTTCCTTGTAAATCCCGTAAACATCCAGCTAAGCGAAGAGATTTTCCGATTGCCCTGCACCAATATTTAAACAGATTCGCCCCCGATATTGAACGGAATGATAAGTTATTAACGGAATCGGTGGTCTGAGATAGAAGCGGTCTTGGAGTTAAGATATATCTCCACAAACTAGGTGTATTGGGCGGATTAAACTGAAAAGCGCCAGAGGCGAATGAGAAGACGAGTTGGGGGGGGGGGGGGGGGCTCCAACTGGGAAGCGGCAACTTGTCTCAACTTCCACAAGTTTTGGAAGGAGAACTCTCGGGATATGGATGGTTCAAGATACACGTGGTTTTATAGTATCCATGTTAGCCATCTACTTCCCTATTTCGAACCCCATATCATAATAATAATATTTTTTCCCCGATAGGAACTATGGTTGTCAGGTTTTTTTGGTCACTGCAAGTGGTTATATTTTGTAAAAAAAATCTTTATGAAGTACAGTACAGTAAACCGGTGCTCGACACTTCATCACTTGCTACCCTGCTAGTCCAATTAAGAATTGGGATATTTCATCACCTGTGGCAGGTTGAAAATGGGGAAATTTCATCACCGGCACGAAAACGTTCGATAACATCCGTTTTCTGGTCTCAGTTCTCAGTTCCCTGGTTCCACTCACTGAATTCCCTCTTCCCACTTTCTCATTTTCCCCCTAGGAAAAATATGTAATAAAAGAATAAAACCATTGGAGGATGAAAAATTTGCTTGTCGTCAAATTTACTTAACGAAAACACCGCTCTACTAAAATTGTATGCTGATCTTGGTCAAGGTTCAGCGTCAGAGATCTTCACCACTTCTCCTACCTATCGCACTGTCATTTGTCACAAGGGCCTTAAAGCCGCTTTTATGTGCCATGGAACATCGCCACAAAACGTGATTTGATACATAAACTTCATGTTTATTATAACGAAAACCCGTGTGCCACACTACGCGTTCTCTTCGGCTAGGTATTAGGTACTACTCAATACCCGCGACCTTGAGGTGGAAACCATAACTGGTGACTTGTTCAAGAGACGATGGGTGATGAGATGACTTCCTTACTGGCGTGACGATATTTTCCTTTGCCCCCGAGCTCTACGAACAATAGCTAGGTGATAAGATGTCCTGTGCTATAGTAAACACTTAATTATCCACTGGCTTCATAGCTTGGAACATGTTTTAGCAACAATCTAACTTCCCAAAAACGTTAAAAATGTAGCGTCACACTGGGATAAAACGAAGGCGGCATAGTATCTTGGTACAAAAATACATCTTGAGACACAAAATAAAGCGTTTTTGACAATTTCATGTCTTTGCTTTGCACAAGAACTCAAAAATCGTCACGAAATGGAACATCACAACAACCTGTAATGCGACCGATAAAAAAGCGTGCTTGGACGCGAAGGAATAATTTTCAACAGCGTAGTTTGAGCCGGAATTGACTGATTTCGTCGCCTGGTTAGATGAGAACTGAATTAGAGCAGGTAAACTGCGAGAACGATGAGACTAATGGACCTTATCCAATATTTATATGATCACTTCCGTGATGGGGGAATTACTTTTTCAGGGTAGCCATGCTACATACAGTTCAGGTCTGTTTATTGGTGAAACTACAATGTCTATAAGTCGGGAAAGTCAATGGTTATATCACAAAGTGCCGTCACAAGACTGGAATAATGAGAGGTTGTTTGAAATTATGCACTCAAAATAAAAACTAGTAGTTTGCCGCAATCTGATACACAAGCAAACCCCCCATGTCAAATGAGTTGTGTGAGTCGAACGTTGAGTTGGTCGGTGTTGGCTTAGTTCTGCTAAGTTGGCTGAGTCTCTATCTGCAATCTGCTACCTTATATACCACATTCCACTCTACGTGTCTCTTGTTGATTGAGACGGTCTTCGGATTCACCCCCTCAACGTTATCAAGCTAACCTCTATCCTTTCTGTTTGTCAAGCATAACGACTAGATTAGCTCATCATACTAGTCGAAGACTGATTCCAATTGAATGGACTATCTAGAGATATTGATTGAGAAGATCTACTCTTGAGCTTGGCTAAACATGCGGTGCCTATTCTCACCACGGAAACGCAGAAACTCTCACAATCATCTCAAAGGTTATTTCGATAATACGTGGGTACCTAATATCGTATCACTGCCGTACCGCTTATCAAAACGAACAATAAGGAAAACAACGATTTCAGAAATTATTATTGATATATTTTTTTTTTTTTTTTTTTTTTATAGCACCAAATAATAACGTATTCACAATATCATTTTTAAAATACAGATATAAATATCCAAACTAAGATAAGTCACTGAGTTTGGCTTATTATGACAAATGCTTCACTTCACTACTTCACTAGTAGGCAAGATCGAATGGTTTGTTACGCTTAAGTTAATTTGTGATTATCACCTGCGCCAAAGAGACGGACAGCTTCCTCGTTGACGTAATATCTAAGCCGATGGAGGTGACCCACACCTTTCGCTTTGCACCTCTCTTACTGTATGTACTGTCTACAACTGAAGTACGTGATGCATACGTTCATTTCGAAAGAACCATGATGCCTTGACAATATGTCGTGATACACAATTCTGGAACCGTTAGATGATGACATGGTTTGATTGAACCGTACAACCCCACAGCTGGGCTCCATAAGTCCAGGCAGGTTTAAGGACCTCGTTATACAATGAAAGCTTGTTCTGGATCGAGAGCTTTGACCGCCACCCCATTAAACAATACATTTTTCTGAATTTGAGTAGGAGTTCTTCCTTATTTTTCTTAATATGGGTTCTCCACCTCAGCGTGGTATCGAGCGTCATACGTATTCAGCTTCGTTAGCATGAGGAATAACATTGCCCTTGAGAAAAACCGGTACATCGCCAATCTTTTGTTAGTGAAGTCGACGTGTACCGACTTAGTTTCGTTTATTCTGATTCTCCATTTTGCTTTCCATTGTCGTATGCAGGAAAGGGTACTTGTCAATGTACTCAATGTTATTATCTCCGACTGCCAGGACCACCGTAGCGTCCGCCAAAGTGGATGAGGTGTTGTTTCAATTCCTGAGACATCATTAGTATAGAAGACGTACTGGATTGGGCCACGTACGCTCCCTTTTGGGACATCTAAGACTTTTTTTTTTTTTACACGGTAATTTCTCCCGAGAGAAAATGAGTTGCATGCTAGTTAGATATATGCCACCCATATAAATAGCTTCGTTCATTACAAACATTCACTAATTCACTAAAGCAAGTATAATTATTATTTACTGTAATAAGGGATTTCGTATTGTAATTGACAAAACCATCGGCTACAATTATACGTCTCAGCTGGAAATAGATTTGTGGTTATGTCATGCGTTAAATGTACGTATTATAAGTAGATTTTTGCAGTGACTCACCGATTTTGGCTCTGGCAAGGGTAACCAACAGTAAGGCAAACAGGAAGATCAGGCGCAACATTTCCAAGCTGAAACAAAAAAGTTTATTATCATGGGCTGTAGAGACAAAAATACGCTTTTGGATTATTATTTTCAATAATGAACATTTGTAATCGACCAATAGAAATATAATTTTTAACCCCCACCCTCCCCCCGCCTGAAAATTTTTCGGTTTACGTTTCATGAGGCGTAGAAGCCAAAAATCAAATTAAAAAAAAAAAGAGAGAGAGAGAATCCGTCCGTCCCCCGTCTGCGGTTTTTCCCCAAAATTAATAGGCTTCATGAAGCATTTGAGGTCTAGATGGTCCTAGAGGCACGGCATCAATTTGTGTTAACCCTAAAGGGTAACATCAAAGGGCTAAACATTAAAAAATCGAAATCTCAAAAACTTTCAAGATAACAGTAATGATTTTTTGCTCGTAAATGAAATATGATCCCAAAGATTCGATTAAAACCATCCGCAACGCTGTAAGTTGAACGGTTCGTTCACACTAGGGGGTCGAACATCGAAAAACACCATCGAAATTCTAAGCACGATTTTTAATGCACTACTAGCGAATCTATTGATTAGCCGATCAAGCTCTAAATTCCATCAACAATCGGTAGATAATGGTACTTGAATACATAAAAATTTCCTTGTAAATATCAGCTGATATAATGCCTATATTGAAATTATCAGGTGAAGTACTTAGTTAAATTTATTCCAACGTTGCGAAATAGAGCCCGTGGTATTTACCAACTATAGTACGTGCGGATGTACCTTCTAATGAAGTACTGCTACCTAAATGCTAAATTTCATCTCTTAAATTGCTCCCAAGTCTACCATTAGGTAGAGAGATGGAAAAGTTGTTGTCTCGACTAAAATCAAACGGTTGCTGTTTTTTTATAGTGGTACTGTTTTGACTCACATTTTACGTTTTAGACTTTTTAAGCAACGTTAGTAACACCCCTTTTCCTCTCAAATCTTGAAAACATGTCGGTTTTCATTGAATTTCTGACAATGAGCTAGTCGGTGATTGAATTTTTGAAGGAAAATATGAGCTCTTTGGATGCTTCAAAATTTGATTTTAGGGAGCTTTATCTTGACTTGAACTTCAATTTTAGGGAAATGTAAGGCTCCGATAGATTTAATTCGGAAACGGAAAGACGTTCCCAAGCGGAATATTATTGATTTCCAACAAAAAATTGTGATTTACTTGCTGTACCTACTTCAATTACAATTACGAGTTACACTTGTAATTGTACAATCGCAAGTACAAGTACAAGTTATTGTCATTGAGACATGGCTGCCAAGGATACAAGTGCTTGTACTTTTAATTACATGTACTTGTACTTTTAATTACAAGTACTTGTACTAGTACTCGTACGGCTTGAAGTCGAAACAGGTGAAGTAATTGTACTTGTACTCGGCAAGTACTTTCAAAGTACTTGAAGCTGTTGAATCACTAATTCCATTTTGCGCCTTTCACTGACGCCTCTGAAGTGGAAAAATCTAACGAACACTCGCGTCGGAGTTGTTGAAACCATTCCGAAACCGATGTTGGTGAAAAAACATTGGCTATTTCCACGGAAAATGGAGAGTTACAATGTTAAATCGATTTTGACGGATAGGCCATCATCAGTTATTTATCATTAGTTATTTTTCAAATAACTAATTAGTTACAGCATTAATTACCTAGTTAGTTAATAACATAATTAGTTATTTATCATTCATCAGTTATTTACCATCATGAGTTATTGTTTGTTACTGAAGATGGCCTAACTGTGGAAATCGATTTAACATTGCAACCCTTCACTTTTCTTGGAAATAGACATAATTTTTTCACTAACTTTCATTTTGGAAAATGTGAGTTCTAACGATAGTAATTTACAGAAGTACTTAAGCACTAGAGTACTTATTTACGTTCAATTCTGTCATTGATCAGCTGAGTGAGCTCCAAAGCCATTTTGTCTACTATTTAACGCAGGAGCTGAAATGAGAAAAAGAGAAACGTCATGATCAGTTGAGTGGTAATTTTACCGCGCCCACCCACCAATATTCTCAAAGGAAAATGCTGAAGACGACTTAGACATCATCGATCTGCTGAGTGAGCTCCAAAGCCATTTTTTCTACTATTGGACGCAGGAAGCTGAAATTTAAGAGAGAGGTTCAAAGGAGAATGCTGGAGACGACTGAGACGTCATCGCTTAGCTGAGTGAGCTCTGAAGCCATTTTGTATTCAACGCAGGAATCGTCTATTTCACGCGGATCTCCTTACAAGAAAATGGACTATCATGAGCACTGATCAACTCGTTTTAAACTCTTATTCGGTATGTCATACACTTCTTGTCACAGTTACCAAATATGGTTCACATTCTCAAATTGAAACTCAAAATCATTAGTTATAAGAACTGTCCACTTTCCTTACGGGCCTTTTATTCTTGAAGATGCAATAGCACAACAAAGCTGCGAATCGTTTCATGATCAGTTGAGTGGTAATTTTACCGGGCCCACCCACCAATATTCGTCCTAGTGGAATCCCCGCTTGACATTCAAATAGTCGCTTAATTATAGAGTGGCGTAACAGGAAAATGGGAGGAAGAGAAGAATTACTCATTAGGCAAATGCAGCTGTTGAGGGCGGGAGTTGCACACCACTTAAAATTTGTCCAGAAGGTGAGCTTCAAATTTCCTCCACAAGAGCAAGTGCAGACCAAGAAGCAGTGATTTTCACGAATTTCCCGGCGAATATAGGCGAATGACTATTTGACCAATTTGACCCGTCACCGCGTTGATGACGATATGGGAGACCATCCAGCCAACCCCACGGTGCGGCGTCTCTTGGGTTACGCTGAAGGGCTGATTTGTCGCAATTCACCGCAATTTTCGAGGGAATCCTATAATCCGCTTAGTCGTAATTCGTAAGCGTACGTAAGTACCTTGATCGCAATCCACCCGCTAAACCGCAAACCGGGGGATCGGTCGCAATGTACCGACAACGACTAGAGCAGCTTTGCAGAAAACGGTGATGGTGACCTGGTTTGAAAGAGAGCAAACTATACTCGCCCGTCTTTCGTGAGTCGTATCTCCAATTAATGCTTGTAACTGACAGGATACGACTCTGAAATTTCTATCGATTCTTCGTTATTGTAGTTTCTAATATGATTTTAACCGTTTGACTTTCCATGCATTTTAACTAGCATGGAACATGCTTCTTCTGGATTGAGCTGACTGCCCGAAAACTTTACGCGAGATGGGTGACGCGGAAGTTTCACAAAAAATTTCTTACAATTTTCACGTGCAACCAAGCCGTTGCTGGGGAAATGAAACTGATTTGGTTTTGATTGGACAAAAATCGTTCTCCATTCGTTGGAAAGCTCTCAATTTATCACGCATTCCTTTCGTACTTGTTCTTCCATTTATGTCGTAGTTCTATCTTTATTTATGTTATAAACGTATGTAGTAAACAATGCCGCTTGTTTGAGGTAGTAATCTTTATTATGGTTGTGCCGCTTGGTGGCAGGCTAATTAGGGCCGGTTTCACAAACACTCCTTAACCATGGCTGAAGTAGATCACTGTTTTACGGAAACAGAGTTTTGAACGTTGATTTATAACAGAGGGGTTTCACAAACGGGTTTACAAACGTAATCAATGGTTTCACTGTTATCAGTAAACATCGATTCACAGCGTTTCTGTGAAACGTCGATTTAAAGTTTAAACGTTGATTTAAACAAAATCAAGGAGGCATTTGGGGGTGATAACGAGATAATAGAGAGGGCACAGCTGTTACTAACCTGAAATCTTCAATGCTCCTATCTTTTTAAATCCATTATGATAGCATAATGTTTTACAAACTCGTAGGGGTAGTCCTTTACTGCCCCATCATTTCGAAACTAGTTCATCGATGATAATGTATGCGTTTCTTCAACGATTCTGGAAAACGAAAATTTCGAACCACTGGAAATTCTCCATTTTGGAGAAATGAAGGTCTTCCATGGAAGAATGAAGGTCTCCATTGGAAATTCGGGAGTCGGTCTCCTAACAAGAAGTGGTTGGTATCCGATAGATTTTATAACTGTAACTGTACCCACTACAGATGCCCAGATTCCAAAGTTATTTCGACCCAAAGAGAACAGGAAACAGGGTATAATTGTATCGTAATATATTATAGTCAAGTTGCATAACTAGGTATTTTTATGATTGTACCTCCCATCACTTCAATAACAACCGCCAATGACACCATTTAGGCACATTGTGTCATTTCAAATTTTGATGAGCCGTTGTCTATTTTATAACACTATTTTACAACTATATTTGTTCATTCCATGTATGCACCAATATCCCTACCCGTGACTTGTGTATTCAAAGCTATCATCAATTCGTTCAAGGACTAACAAAACAGTAGGTAGTTTTTGAAAGTCGATACCTCCTCAGAAAATAAATTTTATTGAGATTGAAATCCGCCGTACTGTCTAATCCAATGAGGACGGTGAATTGTAAAGTCTTCATATCATCCTCGTCAAATTCGTCCTCAAAAACCAATGATCTAATCAATCTTCTGTGGCTCATTTTCGTGTATGTAGGAAAACATAGGAAATACCTAGGAAAATGAAGAAAATTAGATGGGAAAACGTAGCAAAAAAGTATTGCAGTCGTGAAAACAATGATGGCGAAAATAACTACCTACGTAGTAAATCGTTGATTTGAATGTCAATCACGCGAATTCGGCTGGATAGTTTTCATCGTTCTAATAAAAGTTATTACAAAGCTGACTACATCGCAGAGAGGCTTAACTCAGTGGATTAACTCTATACCAGCCAGAGATATTAGCTGGATGGAATTTAAAACAAAACGCAATCTAAATAACGAACCTATGGTATGGGCTCACGCCACTGCCACGTAAAAATATCCTTGATAAAATATGGAAAATGGAGGAAGAATTCAAATAGGCTAGAGATATATTTGCCCTTCTGCCGCCAGAGCGCCACCGGTCACTGCGGGAGGTTGTAGTTGACGTTATGAGTGGCTCGTGCCACATTAAAACCCTTCTCCATATAATCCGCTCTCTCCAACTCCGTCCCAGTCCTTTCCCAGTAATTCTTTCCGACGAGGGCTGTTAGGTATCTATATATTTTTCTTATTTGCTTTTACCATGCAGAGTGTCCGTGACATAGTTTAAAAGAAATAAGAAGGTAGAATCACATCGAAAATGAAGCGGAAAGTCACCAACCACACCTTCCTAACTCAATTCGTTGCCAAGATGTGTTCTGATTCCTCACTACCGAAAGTAAGGAAGCTTTGTGTTCGTGAAAGGAGTCGCACAAAATGTAGTCATCTAAAATCCAAATTTCAACTTTTTTTTTCGTTTCAGAGCTTGCTGATCAATGTTCGTTCCATGTCTGTCTGTCTGTCTGAATGTGGTAAATCATTGTCAAGATCAAAACAATATCAAGTTTCAGTTAGATTGTGATGTGATTTTCAGGGATTGTGCGGGCTACTTCCTATACAGTCTCCTATAATTTTCAAAGCTCTCAGATCAACATTCGTTGATTTATCATCGGTGCGATTCCGTAAAAATTTGGTAGGCAGTTGGGGATATGCTTCAGAAAAACGCGCTATAAATTTAATTGTGATTGGTGGAGAGACAACTATTGCGCATGCTCGAAACTAATATCGATTGACACAGGCGAACTGATGTTCTAAAGGACCGATTCTGATTAAATTTTCAGGGATTTTGAGAGTTAGTTCCTAGACGGTCCACTATTAATTAATTTCATTGCCGTTGGAAAAATGGTAGTCTGTGTGCATGCACGAACGTTAATTTAATACAGCGTCGTTTTCGAACCATCTGCTGGTCGCATGCGCGAAAATAATGTTGATTGACACAGGCAAAACACCGTGTCTAATGACACGATTATGATGACATTTTCAAGGAATAAGCGGGCGAGCTTCAGGACAGTCACCTTTAAAATTCATTGCAGTTGGATACATGGTAGTCTGTGCGCAAGCGCAAACGATAATTTCTTATAACGTTTATTTCTCATCATATATTGGTCCGATTTCGTTCGAACTCGGGGAGTGGATAGGTATGCATTTCAGAAAAATTCCCTATGAATATAATTGCGATTGATGGAGTAATAACTACAGCGCATGCGCAAAACTAAAATTGATCGAAACAGACAAAACTTCAAGTTTTTTCTCGTGAAAACCAAGTTTTTTTCAACATAAAAACCCACTTTCTTTTAAATAAATTTCTCTTTATTTTGACTACATTTTCGGAATGGGCGGTAAATTTTCAGTAAGAACAAATAATGGTTTTCATATTTATTTAGAATCATTCAGACTCGTCTATTTAGAAACAATCGTTGATTCTTTTAGAAATTCCGAAATTTAAAAAATATTTAACATTTAGCTCCCGTCCCTAAAAATAAGTGTCAGTGACCATAATCTTTCACAATAACTGCTTCACATATCTGTTCAACGAATTAGTTAATTCGAATCTTAATTTGCTAAAAGGGGGAGGTAATTAGGCTATAATTTCAAACATTTTTTATTTATCTTTTTTTCAAGGAATCGAGTTTTTTTTTTTTTTTTTTTTTTTTTTTGAAAAATGACCCTTTAGTTAGGATTTTCCAAGAGGCTTGGTAAAAGCTAGAATTATTTCGGTTAGAGAGCGTGTTTCGAACTTTTACCAACCGATTGTGGTAAATCTTAACATTTCCCAGCGTTAGGCGGTAAAAGCTGAAATAAAGGTGAACGGTACTAACTTTTTAAACTTCTAAACTTTATTTTCACGTAGTAAAATCAAGTAAAATGATACCAAGGAACTTACAATAAGTTACTTCTTGCAACAAGGTAGAGAATTATGGCACTTCGAGTTGCACTTCATATGCCTTGTAGAGGCATTTTTTAGTGGAAAACTTTTTGAAACAATTACATTTCTAGAAACCCTGGCCGCCGACCAATGATTGTTCCCGAACAGCAATACGAAGGCTTATTTCTTCATCCTCTGCATACAAGCCTCTGCATGCAAGCCTCTGTAGGTACTACATTTACCAACGAGTCGTGGGAAATCCGCACATTTGCCAAGAGAGATTGGTAAAAGTCCGAAATGCCTCAGTCACACAAGGTTTTTTGGGCATTTACCAAATTGGTCAGTCAATCCTAAGATTAACCAACTGTCAAGCGGTAAATGCCCGTTTTTCATATAATTTCGGGCTTTCACCAACAATATTGGGAAATGCTAGGATTTTCTGGTAAATTCTAACATTTACCGCACTTCGGGCTTTTACAGTAACATATATAAAGAAAACCTTCGATCCTCCCGGTTCTGAATTTTTCCTTAATAATTTCCAAGTGTTTTTGCCTTATTACTTTTCTACAAGAACAGTTTATTTTTCCCTTATATGTCTATTTTTATTTCCCTACTTACTTATTTTCCTTTGTGTCAAGTTTATTAGGCAATATTTCTCTGGAAATTCCTTCAGTGGTAGCAAAACTCTGCTTAGGCATTGGGTACTGAATTCTTCATAATGGGTCCACCATTGTCACACATTGGATAAAAAACGGCATCTTCCGACATTGTAATATAATTTTCTCCTTCTTTTGGCAAAGTAACATTGAAATTGACTATATAGTCTTGGAATGAATATCACACGAATCAGTTTTTGTGAAATCTGACGGACACCCTCTATATTGTAAATGAACAAACGAATCGACCGGCTCGTTGCAGCCGAAAAAAAGAAGAAATTGCCGACTAAAATATTCGAGAATGATTTCTCGCGGTTGCAGGTATGATTCTGAATTGAACTTCTCATACATACATAGTTTAAAACCATCCCAGGAAACTTCTCGTCCATTCGCACCCATCCGCATGGAGACCTGAGCAGAATTTTTCAAGTTTTTGAATCATAAACCAAGGCACATAACACACACACACACACACACACACACACACACACACACACACACACACACACACACACACACACACACACATATATATATATATATATATATATATATATATATATATATATAAAGGATAGAACAAAAATAATAATAGGTGTTAGCACTTCTTCAAATTTTGTGTTTCCCTTGTTTATCACAAGTAGTAGTCACAAAAGTAGTCACTTTTCAAATTGCGTCAGAAAGGAATGACGGTAGAAGAATATTTGTTATTGAATCACTAAGAGGGATTTCGTAATTTCGAATGATGTGACAGCAATAAGGAGTGACTCTGACAACAAACGCGTTATGCAAGATAATTGTTTCAGAAAATACCGCTGACATTACGTAGTAGGTATTGACATTTCTGGGACTGTCACTTATTATTCGTTCAATTCTATTTAGGTGTTTTCGTCATCTCACCACAGCATGAAGGGAATCTTCGTTAAACGAGATGTTGAAAATTGTTCTCGCCACAAAAATAAGAAAGTGGACGTGGAAAGTGGACTTTCTGAACATTTTCGTTCAAGGAACTTTATTCGATCCTGAAGCGGTGAAAACCCATGTGATGCACTCAGTGAGCTGCTCCCGTCCCTCTAAGAAAGAATTAAATTTCTAGACAGGTAACTTGATTCAAAAATGATCAAATAGGTAGTGACTGAGCTAGGGAGCTGATTTCTATGTTTAAGGATTATTTTTTAAGGGTTCAAGAATGATGGTTAGGACTTTTTAATTAGCATTTCTTAATTCTCTAGCTTTCAGAAACTGTTGGTTTCCTTCGTCAGGAGATTGTTTCCCCGTAGCGCAACCCGGGCATCGCCTGGTTTAACAGAGAACGACAGAAAGATCCACTGGCGATCCGATTAATGATAAATTGATAACTAAACTTTAAGACTAGGTACTATTAAATACCAAAATGCTCGAAAAATAATGTAGGTTTCAAGGAAGTGAATATGATATTAAAAAAAGCTGCAATTAATTACATAAAGGGTAATTATTTCTGTATGAGATAATAGCTTCAACGCGAATCACTAGTAAATAGGTAACTAGGGGGGCGCCCCCTGCAGGCTTCGCCTGCCAATCCCCGAAATTGCGCCCTGATGGGTCGCCTATTTCTACCTGACAGGTCGAATTTTTTACGCCGTATTTTACGGAAGTTATCGTCTGTTAATACACCATATATATATATATATATATATATATATATATATACGACCGTAAAATTTTGTATTGAGATTTGATGTTTCAAACGGATTTTTAGGGGGGGTCCCCGACCCTTCAAACGTACTTTTAAAATTTCTAAACCGAATAAAAACCTAATTTTTTTCCGAAAATTCGCTAAAACTACAGATTTTTGTTGTGAAAACCGACACGGTAGAGTATGCCAGCGTCGAGGGTACCCGGTCATTGCAACATTCCCATAATGCATACAGATGTTCAATAACGTACAACTGTAGTAGATAAGGTGTGCCTGTTGGGTTATCAACATACGTTCTGATCACTTGCGCAGTTCCAACATAATATACTCACACATAAATATCAGATATGAATCATTATTCTGTTGTTTTCAGTGTTTAACTCCATCCAATTAAGGGCCTCATGTACAAAAATTTCACCTACCTTGTGCTCGTATCCAAGGCCTGAAATGGTAATAATAAATTTCAACGTCGAATAGCACTTTGGTCGCTGGACATTTATCGGCAAGTGAAGGGGGAACTGGAGCGTGGGGGCATTGGAAACTGATGGAATTTTTGATGAAGCAGTAAATGCAAGTGGGCGGGAGGAAGTGGTGTTTTCATGGCCAGTGCGAGTAGAAAAAAGTCTCATTTCGTTAGACCGTTCGGATCGGACAAATCGTTTATTGGCTTGTTTTACTCCGGTGGTGTATCCATGCATACAGTAACGGTTCCATGAACTTAATTTTTACTTACACGCGAAAATGGTATTCGATAAATGCGCGTTTTGGCGGTGGGGAAACTAACTTTTTGAGGATGACAGTTATGCAGAATAAACGTTTGGTTTTATAAACTATATGCGTGGGAAATGTAATAAAAATGCCGCATCTGCACTTCATTCAACTGTCACAGAAATGCTCCAGTCGAGCAGCATGATCGTATTAGGAATGAAATGAAATAAAATGAAATGAAATGAAATGAAATGAAATGAAATGAAATGAAATGAAATGAAATGAAATGAAATGAAATGAAATGAAATGAAAAAATGGTTTATTCCTTTCAATTACATAGGCGGGCAACAAACCAATAAATACATCAAGGAATTATCCCACACATAGAGAATAACTCCGAGCTGTGTGGGGGAGTGTACTCGTACTGGGTGTAGAGGATATTCGTAAATTATCGTACTATCGTATATGTTCCATTATAATGTTCAAATTCAGCTTGAACAAATATATTAACGTTTGTATTTAAATAATAGTAATAATATTCAGAATAATGTCTTCATATCGAGAACATAGAAGATTCTAATTTTATTTTAGTTTACAAATATAACAAATATGTAGCTTAGTGATGTGAATAACAATCTTCATAATAATATTTGGAGTCATGCTACATCCATTGTTTTCAGATTCGATCTTTTTGAGTTCAAAGGAATTTTTTATCACCAATATGATGGTAGGAAACAAGTTCTAAATAATACTTTGCAATTCAAAAAAATATTTTGGATTTTTTGCTTTTTTGCAGCTTTTCTAGATTTTTTAATAAATATGGATTCAATTTGAATAAAATCTTCAGAATAACTTTTTAATGTTCTTCTTCATCCTTGATATACTTATTGTGGCTAAATTTCTGCTTAAAAATGTAAATTTAAAGATTTTTAGCGACTTAAGTGATTTTGGAGGACACTTTCCGAAGTTTTACCAATTTAATGAGCTCAAAAAGTGCTGTCCAACAAACTCATTCTTCCATTTGGAAACTTTTTTTTTTTATGTGGTAAGAATGGAATTGGTCGGATCTAAGACAAGAAGATACAAAAAACTTGTTGGTTGCCCATTGCAAATCTTTAGGACATACTATGGACTTCGAAAATTTGAAAATTTTAGGAAGAGAATCTAATTTGCAAAAAAGAGTATTTCTAGAAATGGTTAAGATAAAAAATTCAAATTCCGAAAAGAAACTATAAGCTTGAGCAAAATTTACTTGTTTTTGAATGAGGGACTCTAAATTTATAATTACCGTCACCAGCGAACTAGGTAAAACACACGGAAAAACATTGTTACCTACATAATCGTAAACAATTTTAAATTTGATTTTCATAAACTCATAACTTTAAATTCGATGTTTATCACAAAAATGAAACTGTAAGTAGATATTTTACAATTTCGAATTTACGCCTCCCTGAAGAAACGTCGGAGTTTAATAAAAATAATCAATTTAAGGATAGAAAGGCCTTTTTTGTAAAGTCTTGTTATAGATATACAGACACAAACGTAGGTACTGCAAATTAATGAGGCAGAATATAACATTTACCTACGATTCATACCAAGTCCTTCATCTATGGGTAACAACAATTATAACAAACTCGACTTTATGAAGTAACAAAATAAAATAAATAAATAAATATTAAAAAAAAAAAGAAAAAAAGTCTGCCAAGTTGGATGTGTGTGTCTGTGTATTGTTGGATGTGTTGGTGGTGTATTAGCTTCGTCGTTTACATAACATGAATGTACAGATCATGAAAAGTTTTAAATAATCTTGTAAAATTCCAAAGCGGAAGAGATTAAATCAAGAAGTAGCGTGAAATGTCATAATCGGTCGATTAGGAAATGAAAAAATTATACTCAATCTAATTTTACGTTAGTGCATGTGCAGAATGAAGTATTGATTTGGCAAAAATGAAACTAATAGGGGACCATCTACATCCTAACCCGCGCATTCTCTTATGATTTCATTGAAATCGGATGAAAACAGTGGAAATTGACGACGTTACAAGGATTTCACATAGGCACATGTGCAGTAGCTATTGATCATACAATCATGTTGAAGTTGCTGTGGGATGATCAGATCGTCATCCCCCAACTACCATCCGAATTTGAGCGGGGTCGGACGACTTGGACGTGAGAAAATGATGCTTGGTAGAATTTACGTTTGCGCATGCACAGTGTGAGATATTGAGAGAAGAACAATGAAACTGATAGGGGACCATCTTCCCTCTAGCTCGCACATCCTCTGAAAATGTCATCTAAATCGGATGAAAATTGTGGAAAATAAGCTTGTTACAACGATTTTCTGACACACAACACACACACACAGACACGGAACCAAAGTGAGACCGAAAATTTGTTTTCTCTGAAAGTGAAAACAATGATTCTGCTACCTTTAAGTAGACTAGGAAGCAAAAAAAACTGGATTTGTGTCAGTTGTTACAACCAGTGGAGTTCTTCAACGACGATGGTGGTTCTAAGGAGTACAATATATATATGACAATTCTCAAGACTGCAGCGAAAAATCATAAATGAGAACACCCTCTCCCACAAAAATAATCAAATTAATAACGATTTATAACTGCTGTTTCAGATAGATTTACCCGCCTCGCCATCACCATCCAAGTGAATATTAAACTGATCCAAGGGTGTCCTCGGGATTTGGTAATGTAAGAAGGAGACGATAAGGTATGAAACGATGAAAATAGAAAGAACGCGATATTTGCGATTCAGACAAGACTCCGCCCACAATGGGGATCCAATATTGGTTCAGGATATTCCGTCTGTCTCATTCTTCCGTTAACGGGAAAGTGAAATGAAACCGCCACCTTCGAGGGTAGAAGAAAGTGAGACGTGAATTGGTTAGACTGCCGCCCGGAATACGTGAATTGAATGAGGCGGCCGGCGGGCGCGTCCTTTGGGTTCGAGATGAGAGGGCGGAAACTCGTTGTATTTTCAATATTTACGAAACTGTTTCGTGCTCAAAAGTGAAGGGTAAAAGGACCGCCAGGATAATTGTATTTCTGCCCTCGGCCTTTTGATATCATTTCGAGACCCTTTTGGGTCGTAATGGTGAACATCTAGACCAACGTCTTGCTCCGGACAAGGGTGACGGCAGTAAAGAGGCTGGAATAATTTTGTGTTTAGAAAAATGAATGTATTTGAATCCAATCTTCATGGAATGGATATGACATCCTCATAAATGATATATTGATGTCAAGGCTTTGACATCAATATAGTACAAGACTATATTCTTGGATCTTGGCAATAATCTATGTTAACTTTGAGGATGAAAAATAAGGCGCAAATCCGTTTGTTCAAAAAAATTCTGTGTTAAAAACACGTAAACGAGTTCCACTATCCACTTTAAAAGCAGATACCATGTTACATGGATATGTCTTTGATTGGGGATTTCAAAACGGTTGTCCTCGAGTTGTCCTCGACTGTTGTCAAGAGGATGAAAATGTTTCCTATGGAGTGGAGTAAATGATGCTATTGCTTTACGTTAAGAATATTGTAACCGGCTTATTAAAATTGTTTATAGTCCAATCAACTTAGTTTTGGAATGTAGCCAGGTACGTAAGGAGGGGGAAATTGATAGCTTGAGATGTGAACATCAAGCGCTTTCCAACGAGTGGCGAACGATTTTTGTGCGATGAAAACTGCGGAAGTCCCGTTCCCCTAGCAACGGCTGGGTCGTACGTGAAAAACACTAAAATTGTGACACAAATTTTGAGTGAAGAAAATTTTTCGTTGACCCCCCAGAGCAAAGACATATCCATGTCAAAACTATATTCTCGTAGCACAAGAAACAGAAAATTCAAACGCGTCAATACATTAAACAGGTAACTTCACAACAGTAATTAAACAACTGAAACTGGAGTAGGAATTTAACTATCAATGGGTGTGAAGCATGATGAACGAACAATCTAGTAGAAGGCTTCAGTTTACATCGTCCAATGCTTTCCAACCTGCATGATTGTGTATTAATGTATTCGGAGAAAAACTTTCAAAATAAGTCAATTATAAAATCACTCTTACTGCACCATCTAGACTATGATGATGAGACTTCATTTATGATCGTACTTATGCTCTTAAAAAGAAGAATAGTGTATGATGAACGTTTCATCATAACCGGTGGAGTATAATCCTGTAACACAGTAGAGAAAACCCACTATTCGGTTTAGAATCGCGTCTCAAGAATCCTTCCCATGGATTTCGCTTGTTGGGGTAGAAATGGACATAAACTAATTTCATTGATTTAGAATCAAGGATAGCTCCTGCAGTTGTGCAAATTAAAATCAATACATTTCCAGGGACAGTGTAATTAGGGATTTTGTAATGTATTTCATTGTTAATAACGACGATGCTACTTTGACGTCTGCTCAAAGCCTGACCTGGGGATCGGGGATACCCCTAGTTTAATAGGAATGGCAGATCATCCCAAGAGAATCACTTGACCACAGAGCGGAAAAAGCTGTGACGGAGAAATAGAGTAGAATAGACATAGTGAGATGTCAAATCAAATTAATCGAGAATTTCTTCCCGAAATCGGCGTCAGAACGCCCCAATTTGTGAATTCGGTTGATTTCAGGAGACCTTCCGCGTGCAACATTGTGCCTTCTATACTGAAATAATTAATAAAGGTTCCGATACCATTTTAGTATTAGACATTTAAAATGTTCATCTTCCCAACTACTCTCCCTTAAAACTAAACCAACGTGCAAGTATCCCCCACCTACATTTGAAGATGATGAATTAAGGAGACGAGCGTGTTGATAATGCATTGCAATTTCCACGCCCTGCGCGGGACCCTTTATTAACGCAGCTCTTTCAACCCTTTAATTAGTGGGCAGTGAAATGTGGTTCGCCAGGGAATGGTTCGAGAGCACAACCCACTCTTGTATTCGGGAATGAGTTTTTCAACGCAACTTTTGTCATATATTGCAATACACGAATGCGTGCAAAAATGAACGTGAATATTATAATGAGAGTACTCTTAATGAGAATTACTTGGCAAATAAGAAAACACGTATCGTCTTCTGAAAGTCGTTTAAATTTTTCCAACCTTTTGATGGTTCATGCCAAAACACCTTTTACATTCACATTTGCACTTCTCCAAGAAAAATTTTCATTTTTTTAACTTCAAATTTCTTCATTATAAACATAATATAAAACTGAGCTTAGACCTTCAATTTTATTTACTTTAGTCAATTTTGGAACAGTGTTAGAGTTCAAGCCCAATGGCAGCTACTCTAAAAAATCACTTTCACACAACACTTCGAGAGACCATGTTCAGTCAAAACGTCGGATGACATTGATGATGTCTAGAAGACGTAGACGACTGCTAGGATCATGTGATCATGGAGCCGCTGGTTGTGTTTAGTAGCAAAGTGTTCAATAATGTCATTGACTCTTTTCTTCATATCGTATTACCAAAGAGCGTTGATACCTACTACGTTGCACCTTGTTCTGAAATAGTCGTATGGTCTTGCTATTGGTCTTCTTCAAACAGCCCCAGAGCTGGATGCCAGAAGTCCACACAGGCCTCTAAATTTGCTTGAATATATAAGAGAAATTTGTTGTGTGAGGATAGTTTGGAATGCCTGCTGACCAATGCAATGTTTTAGGACGTCCCTCTGAAGCTCTCTAATAGGCAGGATTTGTTAACAAAAGGAACGCCTATTGGAATTGATCCAGGTTGGTGGGGTACAACCCAAGCATGAGAAAAAAAAAATCATAAAAATCCGTTTCATACCATTCTAAGATCGAACCGGCGAAAAAACCATTCGTGTATGGCTGTGTGTGTTTGTGCGTGCGTGTTTGTGTGTGTGCCTAACAAATTTTATCGATGCAGCCCTGGCCACAACTCTCAACCGATTTTTCAGATTCACCCTTTTTCGATCATAGGTTCAGCCTAGTTGTGCAACAAACCCCGGAAATATTGAATTCTATGATTGGAGTGGGGAATTTAAGGCCTAAAAAACGTGGTTTTTTCGACAAATTTCGTCGACGCTGCACAGGCTACAGTTCTCAACCGATTCTCATGATTTTCATTTAGCTCGATTCCAATTTAAGTCTAGTAGAGCAACAAACTTTGAAAATTTTAGATTTGCTGTCGTTGTAGGGGTTGGAGGGGATAATTACCAATTCTCTCAAGCTTTTCCCAAACTACAAATCTCGACTGATTTTTGTGTTTCTTATTTTGTTCCATTACTAATTTAAAATAGTTTTGGAACGTATGTCAGGGGTTTCAAATTTCATCATGGGAGTGGGTGACTAGGGGGGGGGGGGGGGGAATAATTCTGATAATCATGATGTTTCAACATTAATCGTCCAATTTTCGTGATTATTTTTTCGTTCAATTATGAGTTCGGTCTAGTTTTGGATCGTATACCAGAAGTTTCGAATTTCAGGAAGGAGGTAAATTGGGGAGTGGGGGGGGGGGGTAGTTATAAATCATGATGTTTTAACTAAACTTGTCTGATTTTTGTGAATCTGTTTTTGTTCAACTACGAATTCGGTCTAGTTTCGGAAGGTTTCTAGTTTCAAATTTCATGTCAGAAGTTTTATTATGGAAATTTACTGTCGGTGGAGAGAGTTAATGGAGGAAGGGTAATTTTGAGAAATCATGATATTAGTTTTAGTCTAACGCTCACCAAAATTATATACAATCTATTCATTGGAACGTCCCTGTAATGCAAGCAACACTTACCAATACGTTTGAACTTAAGATTCAATCGATCTCTTTTTAGCGCATCTTCTTTTAAAAAAGGAAAATTGAGCTATTGCGTTCACTTTGTCCATCGATGTTTGTATGTATGTCCTCTTAAATCGTCTTAAATAGGCTACCTACCACTTCCCAACGTCCTATTTTGATGAAACTTGGTATGCATGTAATCTGTAACATGGCAAGGATAAATGTGTATCAGGCTGCTGACGTATGATCAGCTTAATGTGCTCAAAAGCCATTTTGTCTTCTATTTGATGCAGGAAGCTGAATTTTGTAGGGAGGCTCAAGGGAGATTGATGAAGACAACTGAGAGGTCAGTGATCAGCTGAGTGATTTCCAAAGCCATCTTGTCTTCTATTAACCCAGAATGCGTCTATTTCACGCGAATCTACTCACAAGACAATGCGATATCACGTGAATCACTTCGTGAGCACTGACTTGCTTGTTTATGTATGCATTTTTGACCACACATTGTACTTTCGGATTATGAGGTGGCTGATATGAGTGAATTTGGGTAATTGGGAGGAAAGATTGGTAGGTAATTGAAATATTTCGAGGGTTGCTAGTGAATCTCGGTAGAAGTTGAATTGGAAACAATAGCTTTATATCGATCGTGGTCAGCCAGAAGAGCTACTAGTGCCGAAATAGCAAATATTGGTGAAATCATATGCAACGTTATGAATGTTAAGAAACGATCGCGTAGCTGAAAGAAATACCTACCATATTGTGTCATATAGTAATAATATTTCACGAAATTTGGAATGTTTGAAAGGAAACTTCATGTAAATTTCGTTACGCAATTGGTTATTTATGCATAGAGATATGTTCCTAGGTATTATTTCATTTTGGGGACTCTAAATAGGATACTTGAATCATGTGATCATGTGAACATGGAAATATCAATATTGATGGCGGGACTTAACTGATATGCAAACTTAGTAGTTTTGAATTTACCTTCACTAAGTGTTGACCAAAAGTTTTTACAATGTTCACATAACTGCGATAGTTTTACAAAGAAACTTCATATCAGATGAAAATGAACAGTATCTTAAATATACCAATTTCCATTCGCTCTATCCCTTCACCTAATAGCTGAAATTAATGTATATTATGATATCCAAGCTATAATTCTTCTGTATAATCACCATTTTCACTGTAATACGATGTCGATTGTATTTTCCAATATAAAACGGTTCTCATTCTCTGAAGGAAAATCAACTTTTAATATTTCTCCCGACCCAATGTGCCAATCAAATATTCATAAAGGAGAGACACTGGATCAGAAATTGATTCACAGCGCAGTCGACCATTTGATGAATAATAAGAAGTCGGTTAAAAAGGGGGCTAAAGGTTGACCGATCGGAATATTATTATGATCGTATTTGAAAAAGAGCGATTTCGAAGGTAAGGTCTGATTTTATTATTTCTCCGTGAAATGGGGAAGATAATTATTTGTGGATTCGCGAATAATGATTATAGTGATGGTCTGATATATACATATGTAGTTTTAGGTCGCCTCTATAAGGCTTCGAACACAAGACAAACGCCCTATTGGATTTAATCCTGGTTGTCGTGGGAAAGCCCGATTCTAAGAGAAAGAATAACCGCATTCGAATTTGATTCAGACCATTTTAAAAAGGGAAGGTTGAATGAATGAGTAATGCAACTGCACTTATCTTTCTCAGGTGAGTCTACTGATACGACTGGGGTCTTAAGAAACGCTACGTGCATATATATATGCGAGGCCTTGCTCAGTTGTAGGTTTTAACCAAATAGAGGCAGCTTCACAGCCTGGCCATCTCCAGTTACGGTAGTGCGCCTTCATATTTGACTGGCCAATGAGTGACAGATAAGGGATGGAAATAGCCCGTTTGAGTAGTAAGCATGGAGCCAGAATCTCAGAATCTATTCACTAGTCGTTGGAGTTTAGAATTTAGTCTAACCGCTGCCCAAAAGGGAGAATAAGCAGAAGCTAGATAATGACCCATCCACGCTCACAATAGAAATGACGGAGGAGAGAAAAGAAGTACGGTATTACGGATGATGTGTTGTCGGATGCCTACTGATATGATCCCTGATAAACCTCTCAAATATTTTAAGACTGCTAAAGGTATGGTTTATAACATCAATGATTTCTGCTATACTAGGCGGGTCAACAGCTATAGCCACATTATCCTGAATCCTGAAACGGAATACAGGCTGAGCGGGCTTTGGGGTTTGGCGGATCAGCACCTCCTCGAATTGTTCCCTCCATCTGGTCAACAGGTCAGTCTTTAGGTTTAACAGATAGCCGTCCTTTCCCTTGACTGGTTTGCTTTTCCAGAACCCCCTCTTTACCAACACTCAGGTGGCATCGCAGAGCTCCTTGGAGTCCTACGAGTTCCAATTTTAGCCAATCGTAGCCTACCTTGCTAGGCTACGAGTTCCAAATTTCTGCCAGTTCATCTATCCAGGTTCTATTATATCTTCTTAGGCTCTTCTTCACCTTTCTATCAGCGCCAATGTAGGCTTTCTAGGCTTGAACATTCTGCTGGCGAGTCCAACTTTCATTCACTTTCTGCGTCAAATCCTTTTGCTTTTTGATTTCTTCCCACGTCTGGTCAGATGTCCAGTCCTTCTTTCGGGGGTTTACAAGCCCAAGTTGCTCTTCACTGACTGTCGTGAATATACCCTTGATCCCACCCCAAATTTCGTCTATATCTTTATCCAGCAGAGCAGGGACCTGCGGAACTTCCTGCTGATCGCTAGGTGGTCTATTTGGTTCTCTGTCACGTGGTCGGGGAAACCCAGGACACCTTGTGACATTACTTGTGTGGGAAAATAGTGCCACAGATTACCAAATCATGCTCAGCCCAAAAGCTAGAAAACCTCTCTCCATTCTCGTTGATTTTGACAACTGCTTGCCTCCCCATAACATGATCCATTCCTTCATTATCCTCTCCCACCTCACCTTGGCATTCATGTCTCCTATAACTATGGAGATTTCAAGTTTGGGTATACAATTGACTGTCGCATTTAGGCATTGGTAAAACCTCTCCTTCTTTTCGTTGTCAGCTGCAGTGAACTATGGACACATTTCTTATCTTGGTCCTTAACCGTGCAGTCATCAGTCGCTCAGATACTGGGTTCCATTCCGTCAGGCTGTTGTTCTTGGCTTTATTACTTAAAAGGAGGCCGACGATATTGAGAACGGATATGCCTAGAAGACAGGATAAAGTGAACACGAACATGAGTGTGAATGATGACACGTGTTATTAGCCATAATTTGGATATAGTGAAAGCTCTCACATACTATGATGATCGAACCAGTTGTAATAACAATAGTTAAAGTTAGTTTTCGACGAATCGGGTTTATTACTTTTTTTATACATAACAACAGGTTAGTGAAGCGTAGGCAGATACTTCATTTTATTTCATTAAATTTCTCTCAGTGGGCGCTTTCATCTGGTTCATCTTTCAAAAATCGATATTTCAATCGATGTATTCGCAAATGTCGAAACCATGAATATTCAGCTTCTGACGTCCCAGTTTTTACTTTTTTTCCATATGTTCTCAAATCTACGCAACTGGTGGCTCTGTTGAGAATTTTATTGAGTTTCTTTACTCGTATATTTTACTTGGTCGTTATTCTACGCTATATGACACAAAAATTCCCTCTTTTTGCACCCGCCCTTCAGAGAGTTGATGTTTTCGTATAGGTACCTAATATCTCGCAGGCGAGCGATTATTCTTGTATAATGTCTGTAAAATGAACCCCCACGGGTGGAAATACTCTTTCATCCCCCAAGGGCCATCAATTTTTTTTCCCCATCCGAGATTGAATGAGAATTTAAATCTCGAATAAAGCTCGGTTCATTGTGACGCTCTTCTCAAAAGGCGTCTAAGCGACAAGGGAAGACGAAAGTCATTGTCGCGCTGGAAGGTGGCGGTTGGCGGGGCGCGGCGCTCAATCTATAGCCACTCCATGAATAATTATGTGGGAGGCGGTCCTCCAGGGTCGCAAGGTATTCAAGGCCCCCCGCCTCTCAGATGGGTAAATAACATCAAATTCGGAACCCATTGTTGGTCCGTCCAAGGCCTGGAACGCTTTGTGAGGTTTTGCCGTAGACGGGGTGATGGGTAGGGGGATGACGACGGGCGGTGAGCCGCTGGCTCTCCACTCCTGTAAACACCGCCTTCACTTCAGCTTTGTCTACCCGGTCTCTGATACTCGAAAGCGGCTTTGGGGTTTTCCCAGCGTGATTGCTCTTTGTAAGGACGGAGCGGACGTTTATCGGGACGTCAGTCAGAAGGTCTCCGATCGATTACAGATCTTGTTAAAAACAATGCCTGAGTAACTCACCACAAATACCATGGCCGCATCTTAGATGATTAATCAACCTGGAAATCTCTCATTGATTATTTATGTATGATAAGCTTTAGAAATATGTATGCTATATGTATTCTATAATCCAGAGTTTTAGAGGCACGAAACTGACAACGCATCAGCAAACGCAACCGTACCTATTCCTTCAGCGGAAACGTGGCGCCCCGTCGTAACGCTATGACGTATTTCACAACGGGACGCATCGCAGCCTGGCAATGCGTTTACCCATACCGCTCCAATAGCATACGGTATCGCTATGTAACCTTCATTTCTCGTAACCTCACATCAGCAAAGCAGGAACAAGTTATAGCTGTTTCATTTATATATTTTATTTATTTGTTCATTTATTTGTTTTTTTATTATTTTTTTTTTTTTTTTTTTTTTTTTTTTTTTTTTTTTTTTTTTTTTTTTTTTTTTTTTTTAACCAGAAGAGCAATTTGCCGCAACCATCAAGTGTTTTTGCTGTTCGAAGTTGTGTGACTTGGAGAGCTACCTAACGCTGAATTGGAGGTTACTTGTGCAAGGGGACCGGATGCGTTTAACATGACGCCCATGGCAACGCCAATTTGCCGACTTTACGGCGACAAAGTATCCCGTAAGAATTAGGGGATACGTAATAACGATATGTCTTTTCTTATTTGCCACTGAAACTCTCTATTATCCCTTTAAAAATACGTTCCGCGTACTAACGATGACAAGTAACAAACTGCATGATATCCAATTTGGGCCAGGCCAATAGTCGGTCGCCGTACTGTTCCCTATTACAGTGCATTCGTTGGGTATCTCACTCTTTTTTTACTGCGTGTGAGAGTGATACGCTTCTTCAAACGACTTCATCAGACTTCAAAAAGTCAGTAAAATAGAATACGAGAATGAATCCGCAGTACTAGGAGACGGCGATCCATCAAAATTGGCTTGCCCAAATCTGATGATATCATGCATTTTGTGGCAAGGTATCATTTGTACGCGAAGCGTCCTTTTGGGGGAGTATCACATATTTTTGTTGGTGCTGGTGGAAAATTTTGGAATGTACAAATGAACAGACCGGGATGAAGTCAGTCATTTCATTCGACTTTTGTTATCCCAAAGAAGCTTCCTGTCCAATTAAAACTTCCTAGGATGAACCTTGATATGTCCTTCGATCATAATAAGTAACCATCACCCGAATTTTCAGGATGTCCCTCTGAAGCTACGTTTCTTCAATATAGGGACGACCTATTGGAATTGATCCAAGGGGGTAGGAGACAACCCAAGCATGAGAAAAGAAAACCCCTCATACAAACCCGTTTCAAACCATTCTAAGACCAAATACGTGAAAAAACCATAGGTGTAAATCTGTGTATGTGTGTGTGCGCGCGCGTGTGGGTGTGTGTGTGTGTGTCCGTGTAACAGATTTTGTCGACGCTGCCCAGGCCACAATTCTCAACCGATATTGTAATACTCATTTTTTCCGATCTCAATTTTATTCTAGTTCTGCAACCAACCTCGGAAATTTCCGCTTCGCTGTTGTGGTAGTGGGCGAAGGGGTTAATTAACGATTTTTCAAGCGCTGTACAAGCTACAACATCGATTTTCGTGATCGTTTTTTCGTTCAATTATGAATTCATCTAGTTTTGGAAAACATGTCAGGAGTTTCAATTCTGAAATTCATATTTCCGTAACTGTTTTTATTGAGTCCAGTTATCCAACCTTGGAAGTTTCAATTTTACTGTAGGTTTAAGGGGTTAAATGGGTGAAGAGGAGTGGGGTGTATTTCCGAAAAATCGTGATGCATTTCTTTCTTTCTCATTTTAATTCTCACCAAAATTTAGTACAAACCATTCATAGGGACGTTCTGTAATGCATGCATTACTTACCAATATGTTTAAATTCTAATTTGTTCTGCATCAAATCGGCAAATGTTCCATTATAGAAAAAACGAAATTTTATCCGCCCGAACTAATTAGGTATGTTTACTTTTTGGCATCATCAGTGCGAAGTCCTTAACAGGAAACTGGAAACATGGATTTGTATATGAGAGTAGAAAATTCATGAATGACGGGTTGCGCTGTAAAAGATATATTGAAAATCTCCCCGACCTTCGGCTTTTACGTTCGGTCATAAACCCACATCATAGTCTCTTTGCTTCTAACGTTATGTTATAGCTCCGACCTTCACATTAAATTCAAACTTACGGGGACGCCAAAGTTTTCTCTTGCCGGAATATTGAATTACATAGTAGAATTTGCGGCAGACCGAATTTATCGCTTCACATTTTGTTCCATCACCGTGTACATACTTCACTTAGGATGATAAGCCAAGACCGATTCACCATAAAAATGAAGCGAATTATTACATAAAGGTTTTGTTATTTTCCTGAGCAACCTCCCGCTCGATCAGGTAAGACGGTAATCGTAGAAGATGGTATACTTACTGGTGGATTGAGCAAGTGATTATAAACACTATAACAATTAGCACTAGTAGAACCGGGGACTTGGTTACTCTTGCAGTTCAAAGATGGCATCATTTATTCAATTCAGCACCCTCAAAAACACTAAAGGATCCAATTATTCAGCATGACCGGTTCAGCAAATTTTCTGAAATTATATATGTTATAGAGGTTCCTTAAGGATTTTATACTTTTACCGAATTTTCGTAGAAAATTAAGCAATTGAAATGCCTCAAATCATTTTAAAATCGAAATTTATTCAAACGTTTCCTCATTGAGATCCGTTTTGAGGCATTCTGAAACAGATCCTTGATTTCATTACTTTTTCATATATATATGAGTGTGCGTGTGTGTGTGTGTCATCATTCCAGACGATAACTCTCCTTTGGCTTGAGATACAAAGTCCGTTCTTGCGCCAAAAAAATCAAGCATTCCTAACGACAGGATATATTTAGCAGCACTATTTGAGCAAATTAAATTGGTTAAATTTGCTTGAAATTAAGACATTTGCTGAAAAAATGTTTAAAAATGGCTTGAAAAGGATAAAATTGGTTAAATTTTTATCTTTTAGCAGAATATTGTTCAAATAAAGTTATTAACTTTAAAACAAAACAATAAAAAATTTAGCTACCTACAAAATTATTTTGAAAAATATACTTCAATTTCATTAAAATTTGTTAAAAATAGGTAAAAACTGCAAAAAAATCTAAAAATCAAAAACCTATGGCTGATCATTATTTAGAATTCGTTTGTTGCGAAAGAATGAATAGCTAACGATTTCCTTGCACTCAAAAGCCCTAATTTCAAAACAATTCAACGTTATGCAATAAGATAATTTATGAAAATTCGCTCATACAATTATGCTGCATGACTGGAACTTTTTTGCATTTTTTATCGATTTTCCTGACCATAATATGAAATGTTAGTAAAATTTTCAGCATAATTTTGTGCAGTTTTTTATTTCAAAGTAGTTTCATAGTTCACCGTTAATAAATTTCTTTTGACTGAATTTCTGTTTTTTCATACATTTTATTTATTTTTAGCATGTTTTCTGAATTGTGAGCTACTTAAAAAATTTCTAGCTAACGAACTTATCCTTTAATTTTGAAAGCATTCGGTAAATATCGCTGCTGTTTCTGCTTGTTTCCCTTATTCCCACCCTACTAAATTTATTGTACACTGTCACTGGCTTACAATAATTTGTATTCAGCGCCAACTAAATATATCTGTTGAACTGATGTAATATACCTTTGTAAAAACACATTACCTATTCACGATTCGTTGAATTCGTTCGCTGATGAGTCTTTGCCGATGCTGATTAGTGCTCCATTAGCAGGAAATCGATAATGAGGTAAACATTCTGTTTCATCTTGTCTGATTAGAATGATAATTAACTTTTTTTTTTCTTTTAATTTGAATACGAAACAACTTTTTTCTCCTGCTCAGTTCTGAATTTAAATATACATCGAGAAAAAAAATCAGTCATTTCCTCCTCAGTGTTTTACTTCTCTATGCCTCACCGGAAGAGTTAAACAGCAGATAACATTCAACTTTTGAAATGTTGCGCAATGCACCTCAAAACGGTCGAGTTTTTGAGGTGCGCGTTTTTACGAAATAAATGTAATTAATATTAATGCATATATAAAATACGTAGTTACTAATACAGGAACTGTAGTACTCGTGAAATAATTCATCTCGATCAGCTGATCAGGATGAAGCTCGTAATTCAATTCGTCCCTTGTTGGCTCTGAGAGGCCTTGTATCAAATTTCAATTTCCTGGAGTGAACAGGAGGGAATCAAACTAAAGCGGCTGATTAAGATAAAGCCCGTAATTCCAGTTGTCTATTGACGTCTCAGTGCAGTGGTTTGGTCCACTAAGAGTCACAACAACTTAATACACGTAACGAAGCCTGTACCTAGGAGCGTTAAGGGGAGGGAAATAGGCCCATTAAAATGTGGAGTCACGTGTACTAAATTCATAGCTTTCCAACGCGTGAAAACCGATTTTTGTGGAATGTGAATCATGAAGTAATACCTATTCTTCCGCGCGGTAGCAGTTAATACCCCAAAACTATCTTGGGAGTCAACAATTTCGTCTGTGGTAGGTAGCAGTGCTGATGCATCTCAATGCGTATTCATTCTTCATTTTTAAATTAAAATAGTTTAGATTCCAAGAATTTTACAACATCCGCACTCTCCTACGATGAGTGGTTTTCTTTCTATAATTTTTCAAAGTTTGCTGCACTGGTTACGTCACACGAGAGGAGTGATTTGACGTATCCAGTGCGCGAAATTTTGAAAAATTATGGAAAGAAATACTCATAGTAGGAGCTTGAGATATATGTCAAAATTGTTAGGATGGAATCTTCTTCCATTTAGAAAAAGTTAAAGCACCTTTTCACACCCATGCTCAATGGGCATTGCTGTACAATCGCGTGGTGCGCTAAAAAGTCATGGCCAAATTTCTCGCAATGTTATGAGGGATACCATATTTAGGGTTTTTATTTTATATATTGAGATAAGTCGCTCTTGCATGACTCGTGAAAAATTCTGTGTTTGACATGAGTAATATCTTTTTAGTTGGTCACACTGAAATATAGAGAAAAGTAAATTGTTTTATAATTATACTCAAATATTTATATCATAAATTTCATTATTTGAGAGCAGTTCAAAGTACTCGTTGATATAACTAAGTAGATTTTTTCGGACGTGTTAGCCCCAAATTCACTCGTATCTGTATGCAAATTACAACTGTAATCTGTAACTGTAATACTTTCCTGACATATAACAGTCCCAATACAGAATGACAAATTGTGCGTTGAACGAAAACTCTGGTTCGAAATGCTCCGGTCATGGCTTATTCAGGATGCTTTCCACCCCCCCCCCCCCTCCCCCTCTCAACTGAACCTCTCTCGTCGTCAGCGTTTGAGAGCCATTGACAACATGACATACAGCCACCGCGAGCATTAAAAACGATTTTCGCTCATCGGAGAGAGCGGAAGGGATATCGAGGCCGTGGGTGGCTGAGCTATAGAAGCGAGCACGCTATTGTTGAGGCCACTTGGAAACCATTAATCCATATACGTGTGTAGCAAGTCAAGTCGGCTCCGTCCCTCAGGCGCGTTGCGGTTCGGATCGGACAAAGAAAACTGTTTGGACGCCGGTGTTTGAAAGCTCCACATTTATCTTCATCTTACCTGACGTGTGAGACAACAAAGCAATGCAACACGATGAAGGTGTGATGTAACTATACCTGCTCCGCAAGAATAGGTAATTTGACTTTATTTTTTGGAGGGAGAATGTAATTTAATAGAATTGCAAACAAATGTACAGTTAGAATACAGTTTATAAACTTGATATGCTGCGAATTATTACAAAAAGGTAATCATAGGTAGGTATTTCTGTATTAGATTGGTAGCCCTTCCTAAAGAACACTTTTTATAAATAATAAATGTAGTGCACAATCACAATATAAGTATAGTCGTTTCTCTGGGATGATTATCTAACGAATATTACTACTCTTATCTTTAACGTTTTCGAGATTTCATCTTTTTAATATTTCAGCCAATACTGCATATTGGATTCGGCGAGGTAACAGAGAAGGATTATCAAGGTTTACTCGTCCGTGACATAAAGATTGTTGTGACTAGTTAAGGGTTCCTTTTGTTCGTTTTTTGATATTTTCCTACACAGTTTTTGAATTTCGACTTATCTCGATATTGGTTAGAAGAGGAATCAAATTCCTCAGCTTTTTTTCCTCCATTTTTGTTATTTGGTCTTTGTATGGACCAAACCTGCGTCGTTTTTAAATACACTCCCAAATCATGTTAGTTCTCATACATCTCTATTAATAAGAATGAAACTCCGTCTGTTTGTCTGTTTGTCTGTCGTGTCTATGCACGGCCAAACGGCTGAGTGGGGGGGATCTACGAGTGGGGGGATCTTCTTGGGATTTTCCAAAAGTGGGAGCGAGCGAATTTAAAATTGTTTAATCCCACCCGAACCATGGGCCGTAGGGCGGGAGGGGGGTCGAAGTTCCGGTTAATGTGCGCTTTTTGGACTTCCCCGCTTCCCCTACCCCTCTAAACGGCCGTTGACAATTCCGGAAAAATACGGGTTTCGTAGGTTTTCCTACGAGGAAGACGACGGCGCGATCGGCTCGCGAAAAAAGTATCGGGAAATGCGTCAAAAAAATGCGTTTTCTCGAAATGTCCGCCGAAAAACTTGGTTTTTTCCCATTAAAATATACCCCATAAAGGTACGTTTTTCGGAACGGTTTTCGCGGGCGAAATACAGCTTTGATCCCGCCGAATCTGAATCCGAAGTCGGATATCGAAAAAAGTGACGGAAAGTAGGTCAAATTGCGAGCGGAATTGCGAGGGAAGCGTTTAACATCAGAAATTAATCGACCACGGGCCGCCGTTACACAACGTTGCTTACCTGAAAGGGACGCGATGACCCCCAGGGGACTCACTACGCACTTGACTCATTTCAACGGAATTTCATACGGGTATTTCCCAACACCTAAGCAGCAATACCTTGCGAGCGAAGCGAGCAACATTCCCTAATAAACTTTTCGTGGGTCCACGTAGTTTTATAAGATTTAATTTGTTTGTAAGAATTTCCAACAGAAAAAAACGTCTGCCAAGTTGGGTGGGCAGTATAACTTCCTCAAGCGAGCGAAGCGAGCAGCATCCCCTACAGAAGTTAAACCTACCCTTAGGGACCTACCGTTTGCGAGCGAAGCGAGCATCATTCCCTACATGCCATACTTTGCGAGCGAAGCGAGCAACATTTCCTACATGCCACAATTTGCGAGCGAAGCGAGCAACATTCCCTACATGCCAGAGTTTGCGAGCGAAGCGAGCAACATCCCCAAATAAACTTTTTTGTGGTTCCACGTAGTTTTATAAGATTTATTTTGTTTGTAAGAATTTCCAACAGAAAAAAACGTCTGCCAAGTTGGGTAGGCAGTATAACTTCCTCAAGCGAGCGAAGCGAGCATCATCTCCTAATAAACTTTTCGTGGTTCCACGTAGTTTTATAAGATTTAATTTGTTTGTAAGAATTTCCAACAGAAAAAAACGTCTGCCACGTTGGGTGGGCAGTATAACTTCCTCAAGCGAGCGAAGCGAGCAGCATCCCCTACAGAAGTTAAACCTACCCTTAGAGATCTACCGTTTGCGAGCGAAGCGAGCAACATTCCCTACATGCCACATTTTGCGAGCGAAGCGAGCAATTTAATGGGGGGTCCGGGGGGCTTGCCCCCCGGCTGGACGTGGAGGCGAGCGTAGCGAGCCAGAGCGGCTAGTTATTTAGAAGAATGAAACTCCGTCTGTTTGTCTGTCTGTTTGTTTGTCTGTCGTGTCTATGCACGGCCAAACGGCTGAGTGGGCCGGATCTACGAGTGGGGGGATCTTCTTGGGATTTTCCAAAAGTGGGAGCGAGCGAATTTAAAATTGTTTAATCCCACCCGAACCATGGGCCGTAGGAAGGGAGGGGGGTCGAAGTAAGAATTAATGTGCGCTTTTTGGACTTCCCCGCTTCCCCTACCCCTCTAAACGGCCGTTGACAATTCCGGAAAAATACGGGTTTCGTAGGTTTTTGAACGAGGAAGACGACGGCGCGATCGGATCGCGAAAAAAGTATCGGGAAATGCGTTAAAAAAATGCGAGAGTACGGACCCGTTTTCTCGAAAAGTCCGCCGAAAAACTTGGTTTTTTCCGATTAAAATATACCCCATAAAGGTACGTTTTTCGGAACGGTTTTCGCGGGCGAAATACAGCTTTAGGTCCGCCGAATCTGAATCCGAAATCGGATATCGAAAAAAGTGACGTTAAGTCGGTCAAATCGCGAGCGGAAGCGAGAAGAAGCGTTTAACATCAGAAATTAATTTTGCCGTGTTCGCAAGAAGGCTCTACGAAGTCAGGGGTTCGATGAGGCGGGGCTTGCACCTGACGGGAACGGGTTGCGAGCAGGTACACGCACTTACGTCTTGAAGGGTATACAGGTATACCTTGCGAGCGAAGCGAGAGCCATGTCAACAGAATAAATTCGGTTTTTTTTTCCTACAAATATACAGCAATACCTTGCGAGCGAAGCGAGCAACATCCCCGAATAAACTTTTTGTGGTTCCACGTAGTTTCATAAGATTTAATTTGTTTGTAAGAATTTCCAACAGAAAAAAACCCCTGCCAAGTTGGGTGGGCAGTATAACTTCCTCAAGCGAGCGAAGCGAGCAGCATCCCTTACAGAAGTTAAACCTACCCTTAGGGACCTATCGTTTGCGAGCGAAGCGAGCAATATTCCCTACATGCCACACTTTGCGAGCGAAGCGAGCAATTGAATGGGGGGTCCGGGGGGCTTGCCCCCCGGCTGGACGTGGAGGCGAGCGTAGCGAGCCGGAGCGGCTAGTTATACAATGATTATGGATTACGTCGAGGAGGATCTATCAATCCTTTGAATCAATACACAAACCGAACACACGTTCACGGGGCTATTAGTCAAGCAAAACACAAATGATACAAAAAGAAGGAAAACCCATTGAGCTCACCGCTCTGATGTAGGAAATCTCTTCTCAATGTCATAGAAGTTCAGACTTCTATCAACTGTAGTTTAACTGGGGTTTTCAATGATCCGAGTTCAGCCGGAAACTGGTTCCTAGGAAATCAGTTCAACTTGGTGGAACTTGAACAAATTCAAACTGAGATCAATCCATCGTTTACATTGAACTTGGATCCTGATAAATCGAGTTCACGGTTGGTTTTTGTGGATGCGGCCCTAAGTCTCCCAATGGTAACATTTATGCACTGAAGAAAACGTAATATATCTATTTCCACGTCTAACTCATTCACGAATGTGTACCAAGATTCAAAATGTGTACCAACACATTTTCATTCTAACTCATTTCCGAATAGACAGGGTTGTTACTCATATGGGTTGTTGTAAAATCAACATTACACTCACAATAGCATCATAGCGTGTAGTTGCTGCTTTTATAGGTGCAATAGAATCTACTGAATGGAGGGCAGGCGGACACAATTGATGAGAATTATGCACGACGCTAGCCCGTGTTTGTGCCCGGCATCAATGCAAGGAGGGGCGCGATATCTCGGGTGCTTGACGGGTCATTCATGGATTATGCCGCCGCGAGCCGACTCGGCAATAAGCAACACCCAGCTGAGCCTGACGTATTGCAGCCCTGCTTCAAATGAACCCGCTTTCCGACGCTGACTCATCGAATCTGACTTCCTCCCCGTTATTGTTCTCATTAACGGCAGCTGCTCTGTGTGACCGAAATTGACCTTCGGGCTGTTCAGGAACTTCCGAGACTTAAACGGACTTTTGGAGTAAACATAAATTTGGAATTTCAACAGATCACAAGCAAACTCCAGTTCACCAAACTGCCCTCCGATTAGTTATCAAGGTTTTTGAAATGACCATCTTAAAAAAGGGGATAGTGGAATTTTTCGTGGACGTAACAAATTGATGAGTGGTAGATGAACGAAATTCTGGCTGATTCCGAATACACACCATGTTTCTATGGTCCGCCATCAATCCACTATAAAAGTTTATTCTAGACGAAAACCTCCAAAAACACGGTTCAGAAGACATAATATATCTACAAGTACTTCTACTGCATCGCTAAAAGAAGGAAAAAAAAAAACTAAATTCACATAAATAAATGAACGTAAAATAAATAACGTCTTATAAGCTGTTAGGAGTTGGTGTAAAAGAGTTGGAGAGAGACGGACAGATGGAGTAAAATTAGCGCACGGGATGGAAGAGGAATCATTGCGATGGATTTACACATTGAAACGTATACATATTGCTTACTGCAGTACAGTTGCAAGCTGGTAGGACAGAGCCCGCGGTGCTTAAGACAGATAAGCTTATCACAACTAAAAAGTTATTAAAGCTTTCACATGCATCAAAACTGAAACTCCACAATAAGGTATACCTAGTTCGGAATTAATGTTATTATCTGAAATTTAAAAAATCAAAATGTTGTTGAAACGGATATGAGAAGTTCATCAATATTTATGACATCTATCCTTATATCAAGGAATATTCAACTATGTTTTTAACGTTGTTTACTTCATGATCAATATAATATTAGGTAATCTTCAACTCAAAAACCAGTCTGAGGTGTCTGAGTGACTCCACCGAGTATTGTTCGATAATTTTTTTTCCTTGGTGTTAAGGAGGAATAAATCAGTCACCACAAGTTTTACACTTATTCTTGAGATTCCTAAAATAACATTTCAGCATTCACTCCATTTATATACCGGTGGACACAAACATTATAATATGCCAGAAACTACATAAATAGTGGGGGCTCTGAGTAGGTATTGTAAGTAAATTTTTTCGCCTGGTATTGGGTATTGGGAAAGTTGAACATGAATACTCTCTGTCTAACTCTCTATTCCATAAATACGTAATTCAATGAGCCTTGACTATACAGATGTTATATAAGAATCTCTACTATTTGGTGATACTGTTTCAACCTTATAGACAATTTTCAAACATTTCCACTTTTGGACACCTGTTGCTTCCTCGCTACCGAAGCTAGGAATGTTTTGTGATCGTTCAAAATGCCGAACAAATGTTTCTCCTCCAAAATAAAAATTTCCACTTGCTTTTCGCATTTTGGAGCTTGCAATTTCGGTTCCCTGTTTTTTTTTTTTTTTTGTCTCTGATGTACTTTTGTGTGTCTGCTTTTCATGCCCAAAACTACACCATTTTTCGAGTAATTATGAAGTTACCGCGAGTTATTTTCTACATGATTCCCTACATAACTTTCCTTTCCACCTGATCAATATATTAGTCTGTACGCATGCACACACGTTATTTATTAATAACGTCTGTTCCTCATTCAATAATAGACTGAACGAAAGGCAGCCGGCGAATGATTATTCTTCCTTTATCAATCAAATATCAGAAATTTGTGATCAATGTTTCCCAGAAATCGGGCTACTAATACCTAACTCAAAATCGGCCATTTGGTGGAATGCGGAGTGTCATAGGGCCTTTGAAAATCGTTCTGAAGCATACAGAATATACAGCAATGAAATGGCGTCGGGAGAATATTTTGCAGCATATGTTCAAGCGGATGAACTATTCAAAAAAACGGTTCTGAAGAGTAAGAAGGATTCTTGGAAGGAATTTTGCTCAAACATTAACAGACTTACACCCCTTCGGGACATATGGAAACAAATTAAAAAATTGAAAAACAGACGTGTTAGTAATATGCAGCCTATTGAAAGCGGGGATTGGTCAGAGGAATTATTTGACAAATATGTCCCACCGTTCTTAGAAGAGGACATACTCGGATATTTAGGGACTGGACCAGCCAATAGAGAATCTACATTGGACTCACCTTTCAGCTATAACGAATTAATCACAGCTATAAAAACAGGCGTTAACACATCTCCAGGAAAGGACCATATCGTATACCCAATTATACACAACTTAAATGAGTTATATAAAGAAAAACTTCTAGACTTATATAATTATATATGGGACAGTGGGGACATTCCAGAGCAGTGGAAGGAATGTATTTTGATCCCTTTATTGAAGCCTGGTAAAATACAAAATAATAGTGAGTCGTATCGTTTGATATCATTATGCTCTTGTATTTTAAAAACGTTTGAGAGGATGATAAAAAATAGATTGGAGTGGTGGGTTGAACGCAATAATAAATTACCATTATCTCAACTTGGATTTAGAAAAAACAAGTCTACAATGGACGGAATATGAATCTTGGTGAGTAGTGTACATAGATCGCTATCATCAGGCTCAATAACTCTCGCTATGTTTTTAGACGTAGCATCTGCATACGATAATGTGAACCTTAATATACTGGCCAACTCTATGAGAACGATGGGTATTTCCACACGTTTCATAAATACTATTATAGATATGTCGAGAGGGCGGAAAGTGTATTTGAGAATAGGAAATCAGGACGTAGGACCACGATACTGTTATAAAGGATTAGCTCAAGGAGGAATATTGTCACCCCTATTATATTCCATTTATGTTTCGGATATCGAAACAATAGTTCCAGAGGGTATCACCATGATCCAATTTGCGGATGATATCTGTATTTTCACCGAGTGTCACAACATTGATGCTGGGCTAGACCTCATCGAAAGCTTTGTGAGAGGTTTGATAGAATGGTGTGATCGCAAAGGCCTTCGTATATCGTACACAAAATCTGTGTTGGTTCCTTATACCAAAAAAAGAAGATTGGGTTTAAATGCGGATATCGTTCTGGCAGGCAAGAGCTTTAAAGTTGAAAGCAAATTCAAGTTCCTAGGCGTGTATTTGGATAAAACGCTGACATGGAAAGCCCACATTTCATTTATAGCAAGCAAATGTCAAAAGTACTTGAATATCCTGAAAATAATCGTCAATAACAACTGGGGAGCGGACCCAGTCACGGGTCATTCTATCGCTCAACGATTAGAGCTATTATGGATTATGGCTCCATGTTTTTCGGACAAGCCGCTACTACAAACCTTAAAATTCTCTCCACTCTTCAAAATCGGTGTGTTAGATTGTGCATAGGTTACCTGTCATCAACTCCAATCGATGTGTTGTTGGCCGAGACTGGTGAAATGCCTCTCGCACTAAGGAGACAGTATCTAGCAGACAAATACATCGTACGCCAGAAAATGTTAGATAGTGAATCCTTTCAAGCAATCAAGGAGTTGACTCACCACGTGACTTTCAATGCTCGATGGATTGGTAAAGTCTTACCGCCTTTGGCGGTGAGCTTTACTCAATTTTTAATTCGTCATTGTGCCAACCTATGGACTGACCAAAACGGACCTATGTACACTATGGAATATCCGATTCTATTCACCAGAATAACGTACCACAAATTCATACCTCAGGATGGCCGTTTAGCGGTGAACGAAAACTTCATGGAATTTATTGATCGCAGATGGAATCGTGACAAATGTAGACTGATTTTCACAGACGGATCGAAGACCGGTGGGTTAGTAGGAGCAGCATTCATTGATGTGCAAACGAACGAAGTGAAATATTCAAAACTTTTGGAACAGACCAGCAGTTACTCAGCTGAGCTTATTGGTATAATTCAAGCCCTGAAACATATCAGTGCGTCACCCTACCAGCCGGATCAACATATTATAATATGCACTGATTCACACAGTTCACTTCAAGCAATTTCCTCACAACACCTAACGAAATTTAAAAACCATTTAGTAGCGGAAGTAGTTAACCTTGTACACCACTGTAAAATATCTGGAATGAACTTGCATTTCGTGTGGGTCCGATCCCACATAGGACTCCAGTATAATGAACGGGCAGATATGGCGGCGAAACAAGCGGCAACCACCGGCAATATTGTACAATATGGATTGATAAAGGAGGAACTATACGCTATTTCTAAGAAGGAAAATCAACGCGCATGGCAGGAAGTGTTCGCCCGAGGCTCTAAGGGTCAGTTTTTTAAAAATATAAATCCTAGGATTGAATCAGTGCCTTGGTTTAGGGTAATTAGTAAAGACAAGAGATTCACAAGAATATTATGTAGACTCAGGGCGAACCACGCCATATGCCCAGCCTATCTATACAAAATCCATAAACGAGAGGATCCTGCGTGTGAATGTGGGGAACCAAATGGTGATGCGGAACATGTGATAATGAACTGTAGTACATACCGTCAAAATAGGGAAGACATGTTTAATAATATAAAATTTCTCATAAATAATCCATTTAATTACACTTCGCTATTACAGACTAAGAAATTGGAAATATGGGAAGAAATTTATTCATTTATAAACAGAAGTAACATAATTATGTAAACATATAAATTGTAAAATTGATTTATTATATAAGTTATTGAGAACATCTATGTAACTATGTGATATTAAGAAGTGGAGAATTATTTTGTAAATAATACTATGGCTGTATGTAAATAAAAACAATGCCAAAAAAAAAAAAAAAAAAATCTGTTCCTCATCATCTATTGGTTTGATGTTGTTCAAATTCGATGAATAGTCGGCAATTTGTTCCAGAATGATGCCCTATGGATTTCACCGCTGTTGGTTTAGTAGTGACACATGCACAAAACACCAAGCTGGTTTTGACACAGGCAACTACCAGACTAATGGAAAGATTTTGATGGAATTTTCAGGGTTTATGCGGCTCTAGAAAATTTATAAATTCCATTGCCATCGAATGGATGGTAGCGTGTTCACATACACCAACGGGAATTTCCTGAAACAGCGGCCTACCATTGGTACGATTTTGCTAAAATTTGGAGGCTACATATCCGAGCTGAGTGAACTAAACATCGCTCATGCGCAAACCTGAAATTGGTTGTAACGGACTTCAAGACGAAAACAGACGTTGATGAAATAGTTAATTATTGTGCAGGTTGACCCCTTGTAGTCGGTTCCTTTTATGTACCAGAGATGGTGAACGCCGATCGATTTATGATCGAGTATGCGCGTGCGCAAATACGAACCGTAGCCCAACTTCACAAATCAGCATTGAAACATCGAACATTGAAACGAAAATCCAATTTCGGGAATGGACCCCCAAGGTCTTGACGACACGTCTAGGAGCCACAGATCTAATAGATGTCAACATTTAATAATACTGTGCCATTTTGCGTTCAATCATTCTGACTCGTACTTGGGATTTAGCTAAGGCTGTACGTTCATATTAAAATAAGTGAAGAGCTATACTGTCCATCCAGCTTGTCAATTTTTGACTCATTAAGCAAAATATTAAGGATGGCTCTTGGAGTTACTGCTGAACTATACGAAAAACGAATCATCCCCCTTTCCGCATCACTACGCCAAACTGTAAAATTTCTGAAAATGGTGAATATTCCTTAAACTGAAGGATATGAATATTTATTCTTCTGGGGGTTGAAATTTACTCGTGATTTTCATAGAAATTTATTACTACCCTCAAATACCTACAGTCAGGAATATCCTTAATTTCAGTATAATGACATGACTGCTCTGCACATAGGTGCATGTACCAGGCATGCTCCACAAGAAATGCGATCACATTGGCCGAAACCAACACGAGATGATGACAACCGTTTTCCAGGGAGATGAATTGAAGGGTGCGGGGTAATGTTTATCTCGTTTGGCACGGGTGGGGGTCAAAAGAGAACTAAAACTTGATTCTCACGGAGTAACCACAGATCCTCTTTATGAGATACGGTCGGCCAACAACAGGAGATATTGAAACAAGGATGTAGGGTGACGAATAGTCCGCCTCAGGCGAGAAGCTTCGGTCCCACGCCACATTCCCTCTTCCCCACAATCCCCTTTACACTGAGAAATTCGACGCGGAAAACCGCCTTCTCCCCTAAGTTTCCAACCCTTTTCAAGGATACAACGAAAATCACAATTCCTAATCTTGTTCGAGGTGGGTCCATTCATCACGCCAGACATTTATAGGGCCTCTTCCCAGCTCGGGATGTCTTTCAGAAAGGAAAGCGGTGCGGTATTCAATTATTGCTGTGGGAATTATTTATCGAGGAGAAGGAATCTGATCTATACCCCGAAACCTCCCCTACCAGAACATCCCCTCTCACTCCCACTTACTTTCCTCGCTCTGCCTCTCTCACTTTCCGAGCTTAATATACGAATTGGTTTGCTCCATTATTCGATAAGAAGCTCTCCCTTTCCTTACTTCCGCCTTCCCCCGTCTTCCCGGTTTCCGGGTTTTCCTAAGAGCCTAGGTGCCATAAATTAAACCCAAGACCGTTCCACTTAAATCACGAATTTTACAAGGGAATTTCAATATTCACCAGCAATATCCCTCTCTTCTAGATGCTCCCAACAAAATACAGGTTTCTTGAATCACGATTCGCTATCATGTTATGGATACCGTAGTGTTACACACTTGATTTAGATAAAAATGAGTGATAGGTAAGTAAGTACCTACCAATTTTACACGAGAATCAGTTCAGACTGTTTTTATCAACAGGTAGTTTCTTCAGGCTCTGATGAAATGCAGTGAGCTCTTCCATATTCAGTATGCCAGTAGGACTGTCCCGCATTACCAAGCCTTCAAAAAACAAACTAGCCATCGCTTTTATCGTTTCATCTGATTCTTTACCCAACCACTTCTACCAGTTCCTCTCAGCCATACTTGATGAAATTTTAAACTTGGGCTAAATTTGATCCGAAGAAACGCTAATTGAGATTTTGGAGCCGTTACTACCAAGCCGCTAATGTGCAATAGCAATCTTATCTACTTTCCCTATAGTCTAATTATGATGAAATTTGGAACGTCGGTTCCAAGCAGCTACGACCAAATGGTGGGGGTTTTTAAGACTGAGGACAAATATAAAACAGCAATCCCATTCAACCAGTACTTTCCAACCATGTACTCCTAGACCAACAAAAATGTGTCGCAGCCCACCAAAAAGACGCTTTGCGTACGAAAGAAGCCATAAAACATGACATCATCCAACATGGGCAAACTCTTAAATTGCATTGCCGTTTTCTGGTACAGTGCTTACATTATCACAATCTTTTGGACTGCGTGTGGGAGTGAGACGCTTCTTCAAGTGTTCAGATTTCAGGGAAGTCCTTCACTGCCACACGCAGTAAAAGCGAGTGAGGGAATGAATGAAAGCACTGTGCAGGGAGACGGCGATCCGACTTTTGGGTTGGCATAAATTGGATGATTTCATTCACTGTGTGGCTTGGAATCTTTTGTGCGCAGAGCGTTATTTTGGTGGGATTATCTAGATTTCCTCAGGAACTCCAACGAAGATTCAAAGTGTAGTTACATAAATAATTATTTTAAGAGTGGATAGGCTTGATGGATTAATAAACGCTCTTTTACTCTTACTCCACTCCATAGGAAACATTTTCATGCTCTTGACAACAGTCGACTGTTAACAACAACTCATTGTAGTGGCTTCTATTCACAGTTATTAGAGAGTTCCTGGTTACCACGTTTTTAGTTTACACGGTGCCCGTGAGCCATGATCAGCTGATCTGGAAACAACTGACAGCTGACGAATTAGTAGAAGTGGACGACGTGAGTAGGAGACCGCTTGATTGGCAACGCAAGATCGAGTTTTAGTACGTCCTCGTTACCACGTCTTCGACATTTCGCCCGTAATGTATAAACCCGTGGAAGGTTTCAGTGATAAGCGTATTCAGTTCATATTTTTCATATTAAAATTTATACTGAATTAATATATTAAATTTATTATTTAAAATATAAATTAAACAGGTATATAATTATATTAAAATATACTCAATTTATTTATATACATCCTATTTTCACTCGAAGCAGTCCATTTATCGAGTGCCAAAAAACGACTAGTCAACAAATCGAAGGTTTGCCGAAAAACGGATAAAATAATTCCATTCAAATCATGTCTACCTTTTTCATGAAACAAACATTAAACTTTCAAGATACGAACATGTATTATTTTAGTGAGTTTCTACACAAAATGCATATAATCTGTATTCTGATACCGACCTTTATATCTACATACACCAATATTCCTACTAACATAGTTGAGCTAGAACTTACTCGAGCGATCGCCAAGACAAGTCGGACGGATGTGTCTTCAAGGTAAACCTGGAACACGTCGAGCTCGTCTTTGCTCAATCAACTAGCGTGATATATAAGCTTACGAAGTCTGAAACTTCACGCTGATTTTTATTGCACAAATAAAACGGCGGAAGGACGGACAACGGACTGATTCGATTTTTGAAATCCATGTATCTTAAAACGCAACCAAAAAATTTTGGGAGAGAGATTAAAAAAAATTGCTTATCCGATAACAAAGGTTCACTTTTGCAAAGAACACTACGAATCGAAAACAGAACAATAAACCACATGATAATAAATTATGGAATGTGAGATCTGGATGATGGAAAACAGAGTCGGAGAAATAGAAGATGTCGGAATCTCGGAATCAGCTTCAGGTTACAAAATTGATAAGAGACGAAGTGTGAAGACATACGAAACACCGTAGTAACAGCCAGCGTTGTTAGCAAAATTTTGGTTCTCCCTAGATTCACGTACACCGTATTAAGACACCGTGGTAACCAGGAACTCTCTATTTTCAACATTTCTATAAGTAAACCGTTGTTTTGTTGGAATTAGTCGGGATGCGGCTCAGGAATTTGTTTAAAGTTAAAGGATTTGCTTACAACTCTCGAGGACAACCGTTATGAAATCCCCAATAAAAAACATATCCATGTAACATAGTATCTGCTTGTAAAGCAGATAGTGGAACTCGTTTACGAGTTTTTTTCTATTGTATACTGGGAAACTTGAGTAATCCCTAAAGCTTTGTTATATGGATGAACGGTGTCATAATCCGAGTGATTGTTGTGGTTACATTTATTGTTTCTCTACAGTATGTAATTATATTTATGGAGATGATGGGATATGAAACTGGACATGAAATTTAATAACATGGAAAATCAAACCGATATCATCAAATGGCGCTCCTAAGAAAAATATAATGAGACGATTCCCCGAGTAATATTGTATCGAGATATATTGAATAAAATTTAATTAAAGGAAAGAAGACACCACTAGGGTCAGAGTAACTGGAGATTGCTATAGGTAAATTACATAAATCACCTGAGCAATGAATAAAAGTAATTTGCTATACGCACAATAAATCCAAGTCTTACGGATTGGTTGAGAGATGATGCTGAACTGAGGTCTGATAGCTCGGCCTTCTATTTAACCATTAAGAATGAAGATTTTAAGATCGATCTGCTAACGAATGAAAATTTGTGACCTCTAAGAATCCGAATTTCTACTAGTTGTGATCGAGTTTTTAAAACTAAGTTACCCTAATGTTTGCATCCAAAAATCATTGCATTACCTCATTTAATTATGGTAAAATTTTTGTGGCATTTTAGAGATTAAATTATTATTACCTTACATGACTATTATTGATCTCCATTGTAATATGTCCAGTAGTAAATAGTATCAGCGTAGAGATAAATGTATTGATCTCGATACAACCATCGCTTTGCCTCATGCCACCCGATTCCGTAGACATTCTCATGAATTGTGCAAGTAGACCGTTTAGCATGAAAATCATCACAAAACACTCTAAAGAATGATTTTATTTGGGTGTATTGTGTTATTTTCACGGCCTTACAATACGGAAATAACTTGAAACACCACTTTGTAGCTAATATAGGCGTTTTTAGAATGATTCGAGGGGCTTATGGAATGCTCCTCTCCAGGGGAATTAGGTTTGTCTGTCCACTGATCCACCGCTAATCTTTGTAACGAGAGAAACTCGACGAACATAAGTAACACTGTGGATTCGATCAGATTTTATTTTATTCTAAGAGCAGTAGATGGACTTGAATGTTGATGCTGCCTACAGTGGGTCAGAAACCGATCTTAGGTGGACAAGATTATTTTATGAGCTATTCTGATATGAAATTCTGCGCTGATTCCTAATATACTCCATGTCCCTATACTTAAAATTGCATTAAAGTGGTTTTCATCGAAAAACAGTTAAAAACACGTTTTTAACATGTTTTGCTAAGTAGTTGTATATAAGACTGACAAAAACATAGTTTGCTTCATTGTAAATTGGTAGAATATTAAATTCCATGTTAATTGATCACCTTTTTTACATAATTTTTCGAAAAATAAGGTAAATACGGAATTTTCAAGTTTCTATCAACAGAAAAGTAACGATTTTTTCCAATTTGAACGGCAAAACTTAAATAATCAAATTTCTTGTAGAATGAAAATTAAAGGTAATTTAATTCTGCACCAATTGAACGCCAACAACAAAAAATGCATAGAAAAAAGAGGAAGTTATTGTGTTTCAAACTCTGGTCTTGCACCGTTTTATCAATTCCACCTTACAGAAGAAAAAAAAAAAACGTAACCTAGCGCAACTGTGTAATTTGCTTATAGATGTGTTTAATAGACTTGATGGTCCACAGAAAAATCAAAATTGTTTTTCCCGAATCATACATGTAATACATCTCTCATAAAAACGGCGCACAGTGGACCAGAAACCGATTCTAAGTGGAAAAATTATTCATTCTTATAGAAAATTTGGCGCTGATTCCTAATATATCTCATTTTCTCATACCTAAAATACTTCTTCGGCCCATAAAATCGATTTTTGACAATTTTTCTCACTTTTTGACCTATAGAACTGACCTAATATTATTCCGTTCCAGAGAAAAGTAGTATAGGGAGAAATTCTGCATTGAAAGAGACCATCGCCAGCTCTCTGACCCTTTTCCCAGATTTTTGGAGATTTTTTAAAGTTATTGCAACCTACCACTCATTACCCACTATCGTGGAAATCCCCAACAAGTGAGTGGTGGGTTAAAATAACTTTGAGAAATTTTCAAAAATCTAGGAATAGGGTTAGAGAGCTGGAGTTGGTCCCGTTCGATGCAGAATTCTTTCTTACACAACTTTTCTCTCGTACAACAAAAAATGTAGATCAGTTCTAAAGGTTAAAAAGTGAGAAAAATTGTCGAAAATCGATTTCTTGGTTCCAAGAAGCTATTTTAGGTTTAGGGACATGAGGCATATTCGGAATCAGCGCCAAATTTACTATAAGATTAGCTCATAATATAATTTTTTCCAAATAGAATCGGTTTCTGGCCCACTGTAGCTCAACTTACGTAATGTTTTCCAGAGTCATAATTTCAGAATTTTGAATTCAATTAAGACAAACTTTCAGAAATTTGAGTTCGGATTCATCCCAGAATATCAAACTAACTTTTATAACTCTTTGGTTAATTACGAAAGTGATAATTATGACTGCTAGGAACTCTGATTTCTGCAGAAGACTTTTCTATCATAGGGAATACTAAGACCTGGTGCTATTATAATCGGGTTCTCTATACAAGTTACTTAATGAAATTTGGGTCTTGGCTTCTACACATAAACTTGGAAGGCAGTGACTGGCTCCCCAATGATTTTTAGTTTTCGAAACTTCCGCTACAGTGGCGTTTCAGTTTTTATTAATCTATGTCCGCTGCTAAAATACAGATTAGTGGGACAAATATATCAGAATTATTTGTGTAGTTTAGTGGTCTGGATGCTCGCAAGCTCGCATCTCAAAAATACGTAACATCAAGTAGTCAATCAATTAGTGAAAATTCAGATTAGTTGGACATGCAGGTCAGAATGACGTTTTAGAAGTATATTTCGGGAGTCATACGAGCTAAAAAAATGACCATGCATCAGGACACGAACCCACAAACTTCGTCTAACGAGACCGTTATCATTACGCTACGCTACAACTATCGTTTCATGAAACAATCACAGTACTTCACTACTCAGTAGGAAATACACCGACTGAAGCGCCACAATAGTTTTGAAAACTAAAAATCGTTGAGAGCTAGTGACTACCAACTTGGAAATCTTCACGAAACAAAAAATAATTAGATAACCGATGAACAAAGCGTGCATGGTCGCTGAGGAATGCTGTTTACAGTTTCGTACAGCTTCTTATGTTTCTTTGCTACGATTTCTTCAATCATTCTGACGATGTATAGCAGTTAATTAAATGGAAACGAGGGTTTCAACGTCCACTAATGTTTTGCCATGATGGTGGTGATAATAAATTTACATTCTTGAACGACATTAGCGGACTTAAACGCAACCATTTGTTCTGAGTAAATCTAATGATTCCTTAGCAATAGAGGACTAGTACAGACAAAGGGATGGCCACACGTGAATGCACGGTTACCCTCCTGAGCAGGGTATCCATTGTGTAGAACCACTAACTCACGCTACTTTGTCGTAAACGTATGTACTCGGATGTAATACCGTAATGAAGTATGAGCTCAATTAGGAAATAACAAATCAAAATTGTTAAATATTTTTGTTTTGGGGACTGTAGAAGTGACGGCCGGAAGGCACTAGATTTTCGATCAACATTCATTTAATATCCTACGCAGTTCCCTGTCGCATTATGGCCCCTGTAGTATTGTTTAGATCAATGTTTCTTCTCGAATTCACCAAAATTTTAAAATTTTAGCCGAAAGGCATGAGATCAGATTATGACTAGGATCATGATCAGGTAGGTACATTGTATCTTACCTGAGGATGTATCCTCGTCTCTTTCCAACTCCGTTACAGTGCTGTTACAATGTGCAATTGTATAATGACGCCGTCGAAGGCAGTGTGCATGGGGACACTCGGAAATGTTTCCCATTCGGTAACTGGATTAAAATCAAGATCCGAGGTCGAAAAAGTAGCTGAAGCAACTTTGATGTCAACCGATCGGAGCTTGGCAGTTTTCAGTTGCTGCCAGTTGCCGTCGTTAATACACTGGTGAATTCTAACTTCAATTAATCTCGACAGGTCGAATTTCGACTTATTCCCCGGTTTTACACCTCTGCATCAAAACAAATAAATCAAACTGTCGGAGATGTTGTCATCAGTCGGCTCAATGGATAGAGCTGTGTTACATTGTTTTGAAATTTAAGTACTTTGAATGACAAGACATTTTTGACTACCAGTTCACTGGAAAAAATGAAAAGAAGTTTATATAAATAATATTCTGGACTTCACACAAGATTTTAAATTTTTAGATTTATGACAAGAAGGTGATGAAAATTCGGTAGTTCCCCTTTCAAAGGGGAGGTACGATTAACCTGCTACACCCAGAGAATTGTTTGATGGCTGAATAACCTCAGGAATATGCTAAGAGCTGTAGTATTTTCATGATTCGTGAAGGAGGTACTACTCGTATACATCACAGATTTATTTGCAGTTTTTATCGATTTTTCAACCAATATTATTATTATTATTATTTATTTTTATTATATAATTTGGTGTTCTAGTTCATAGATTCAAACATCTTTTGTCTAAAATTCTGTTAAAAATATGAATTTAACCATCCCAATCCATTCTTATCCGTTTTAGTGAATTTTTAAGAACATGAAATTTTATCTCAATCCTAAGGAGATTTATCATTTGGAATGACGCATATATATATACGAAATCGCTAAACTCTAGGATTATTTTCAGAACGCCCCAAAACAAATTCCAATAAACAAATTTTTCGCAAATTATTTTGATAATAACATTTTTGAAGCCATTGAAATAGCTTTATTTCCCTCAAAGATTTGCTAAATGAATAGCATACATAAACAGGAAACTGAACTAAACTAGACAGGCGGTGCGCAAGCTTGGGTAAAAGTGGTCCTACAATATTTAAGCACTGACGGTATATCCTGGTGAGATTTCATGTTTGCGACTGAGACAATGCTAAATCCCCAAGACCAATATCTTCTAAATTATCCGAATCCATTGAGGAAGAAATTTACCTACTCTCGTTCCTCGTCGAATGGTCTCAACCATCCACCTCATATTTCATTGATTATAATAGTTTTACCGATCCCATTTTAACTGACAGATTTGAATAATCTAACAGAGGAAGGTCTGAATAATCTATTCAAATATCAGAAGAGCAAAATAATGTGAAAACGCTTCTAAATGATGTCGAGAAGAAGAATGCGCTGTTGATAGATTTGAACTTGCGCTAAGAGTGGTCCTCCAACATGGATAACCTTGCTCCGGTAACCTCAAGTGGAAGGCTTCATTTTCGCGCTTTGAAAACCCTCTACCATGTCAAAGGCTCCAAGTCAATTACTTACGTAAAGTTAGTTTCAGAAAAAGGTGTTTATCGAAAATGATGCTCTCTGAACTGTGACTTCTGCTTGAAAATAAACCGTAAGAGCGTTGATTTCGAGACGTGTGAAGCATTCAGAGTCTTTGGAGCTGAAAAACTCCTGTACTCCAACTGGGTTGGAGATAAAGGTTTTTTGAAAATCCTGCGTTCAACTATTCAGCTGGCCGTTACGACACTACGACGATGACAAGAGATAAACGCCCGGGAATGACGAGAACGTTAAAAGTGCGTTTGTGCGTAGAAGGGAACCGTGAGCGGTGGATTTCCCTCATTTCCCATTGAGAGGGAAAATGAGAAGAGTCGCTTTTGCCTTTAATTGCGCCCCCAAACTGATTCATTTCCTCCGTCTTCCTTCCGAACTAATCAATCCCGACACAGGTTTAATTTCATTACTCGGGTCAGGTCCAAAAGCCGCTCAACTGGAATCGGATACGGGTATAATTAGTATTTCCCTTGTGGGCCTTTCGCCAATTCTACGTTTTCAACGCCCTGAAGAATATAACGGTTGGGTTTCGAGAGGAAATCTCGGAATACCTCAGTGATTAACTTGGATCAATAGGATTTATCCTGAACTCACTCCTGCCTAATGATTCACTGACGTTCCTCCAACGCCGGTACATTTGATTTAATTAGTCTCAACGCATCGTCACAATGACATACATTTATCAGCTTTCAACTCGTTCAGCTAATTCCTCTCCCCTTCCTCAGCACCTCTCAACAATACAAGTTACTAGAAATCGGATGATAAGTATTCCTTCAAATTATCAATATCAGTATTCAGAAACTAAGCTCTTTTGTTGAATCATTTAGATTAATTTTAGTAGGCACACTATTGAAATAAGTAGTTGTTCCATACGTTTTGGGGCATTTGGAATTATCCCTTAAATTTCGACTACATATCTTGTATTATCCAGCTCATAGGTGCAAGTGCAATAATTGCGTGTAGCTACAGTGAAAATTGAGTAAAACGTCATGAACCGCTTAATTAAATCTCATTCCTTTATCGATATATATTTTTTCAACATTCTAGGCATGGAACAAGGGTTTGCCATGACCATCCTCAAAATAACTTTCGAAATATATCGACGTGAAATGTTGAGAAAAAGTTATAATAGTCTAGTTTGGGAAGCGCTTTATAACAGAAAACGTTCTTGCTTCTTCGATTGGTCCTATACATAGCCGAACTCCGCCAAAATTAATCTTGTTAACATTTAATCGAGTTTAATTGCGAAGAGGTTATGAATTAATGGAAATTACCACTCACCGTCTTTCATCAGAGCCCTTCCCAAGTTTATACTCTTCCTGTGATGGTTCAAGTTTGATCGCCAGAAATCCGGCAAATTATCCTCAGTAATCTCAGGTAGTGGATAAATTGTAGAATACATTAATATGAAATAGCGTAAACACATAGATACCCGGACACCGTTTAACAGCCAAGCACATCAGATAACTAGAAAATCATGTATAATAGATAATGATAGCACACTATAATACCCTGATGAATAGAATGCCCTTATAGGGTTTCTACGATATTGATTCATTTACGATAAGTTTACTTTTGTCATTGAGATTAGGAAATATTGTGATTTTTATTATTTTTAGTTATTAGAATAGGAGAGAGACTTAAGATCAGCTGAGCTGGTGGTTACAGTGACGACTTGACTATCCTGGCACTTGAAACAATCCAACTTTCGTTCGGACAGTCATTCTTCTTTATTCCAAACTTGGTTTGAAGGTGTATTGGGTTGGTAAAATACAGAACTCAGCCGTTTTTAAATAGTAATAGCTCGAACGCAATTTTTTTTACAATCAAAGTTCAATCTCATCAAAGAATATGGAGTTTTCATGAAAATAACCATATGAACACCATCACACCAGCTCCATCCAACATGTAAGTTACTGCAATTTCCAAAAATGCTTGAAGCTCTACTACTTCCAAAAACATTCTGATGACAATCAAATCTCACAAAACCGTTCAAATTGTGTAGTACTGAACTTTGCGATTCTGAATCAATGTGGTCTAGAAATATAAGGATGAACGTGAAACACGTTAAACTATGCATTCGTATCTACAAAGTTATAGGAATCCAAGTGAATTTCATGTTGTAAGCCCATGTCCCCATAAAAACAGCCTAGTTGGTAAAATAGCTCTAGATATATATTACAAATAAATAGATAAAGCTGTTTCTGTGTGTTCACTAACATCCTGCCGTTTAGAACGGCAACTAAGATATCTAGTACGCTTTTGATACCTAGCATTGAAATTAGGATTGGCAACGGTTAACTCATGTAGCAGCAGTTCGGGTAACTAAACAGTTTAGCGAGTAACAGTACTACGACCAACATTCTGCTGGGTATCACAAACTATTCGAAAAATTTTGGGAAAAATGAAAAAGGAAATACAGTTGGAAATGAGATGGAGGTTCACGTAATTGACAATCCAAGTATTTCTGAAAGTATCCATATTGTTGTATGCAACACTGAATGATCATTGCTGTTGATTTAGATCATTTCATATTTCCATGCTCTTGATAACGATGAATTGATGTACCTATCTGTACCTATCTATTGATCTACTTTAAATCAGGTGGACAGGAAGAAAGGAAGTTGAAGAGTTTGGAGTAGAGTAAGTAGCCTTTAGATGGATGGTGTGCGACTGAAAGCAGATTTGGACGTGAGAAAACGAACCGGAGCGTTTGAAATACTACTGCTTCAATAGTATTTAATTATATAAAAGGGCTGACAGCTGTGTTCAACAGATTACACCAAATCGTTTTGATTCTTAAAAAAGTGGTTTGAGAACTTGAGGTGAGAAACTAGATCAGCTCTTTCCGTGCACTCTCAATATACCATGGTCGGTATATTAAATTGAGTTTGGCCAATGAGGAATAGCCGTATGTTTGTTTTATATTGCTTCCGAGTCTACCTATAGGTAGCGAAAGCATTGTTTTCACTTTCAGGAGAAAAAAAAAATTGTTGGTCTCCAAAATCAAAATTTCCACTCGCATTTTACGTTTTATACCATTCTGAACGACTTTGGTTCCGTAACTATCTGTCTGCCTGTGTGTGTGTGAGTGTGTGTCTCGTGTGTCCGCAAATCCTTGTAATAACCTTATTTTCCACAGTTTTCAGCCGATTTGTATGAAATGTTCAGGGATCATGCGGAGGTAGACCGTTTTTGTTAAGATATGGAACAAAAATTATGATCTTAATGTACAGTGTAACATATTGTATACACTCTAAAAGAGTACTGACCGACTACGTACTGAAAAAAATGAAGCTGTTGCAATGGCTCCAAAAATTTTTAAAATCAAAGTTTTCAAAAATTTTCTCAATTGATATCCGGTTTGAGACATTCTGAAACAAATCCTAGAATTTAATTATATATAGGTATATACATATATATATATATATATATATAATTAAATTCTCTTATTTTTATTTTTTTTTTTAAATTTCTATATTCATGCGTCATTCAAGACGATAACTCTCCTTAGGACTGAGATAAACATTCCGCTCTAGCGCCAAGCAATCAAGCTTTCTAAACGAAAGAAAGAGTTCGTTGGCTAGCATTTTTTGAGAAAATTGAATCGGTCAAATTTCATGAAATCACTAAAAATGGCTGAAAACAGCTAAAAATCTTTAAATTTATATGTTTTAGAACAATTTTAGTCAACAAAAGTTTGTTGAGGATGAAAAAGAACATTTAAAAATGAATGCAGAAGATTATGTTACAAAATGTTCTCTAATTTAATTAGTATTAGCCAAAAAATAGACGAAGACTGCAATAAAAGTTAAAAATCCAAAATATATTTTGAATTCCCGCAAATTATTAAGAAAAAGTTGTTTTGCCATAAAATTTGTGGTTCAATCCCTTTTTTCTTACAGTCTTGAATTTCCAAAACAATTTAACATAGTATCGTGCTATAATTTACGAAAATTCACTCATATGACTATGCTGCATAACTCAATCTTTTTGGTAATATATGGGCTGAAAAATACGCAGATACGAGGAGGCGGTAGATTACCGTCATGCGCCCTCTTTTAAAGTTGATAAAAATGAAGGTTTACCTACTGACCAGGACTATAGTTTGATGCTCAGAGATTGGGCAGGGTCTGATAGACACCAATGAGTTTTGTTGGAAATTTTCGTTGCTAGAAAAACTTGAAAGAAAGGTAATAAATTCATTGATTTTAGAACAGTTGTAGAATTTGTGTACGTTTCACAATTGCAATACAAATTCACAGTTCCGTTTTTTAGCGAATTTTTGAAGAAAATTAAGCTATTGCTCTCGCCTCAAAATTTGTAGAATGTGAAATTTTGAAAAAAAATTATGCAGAAATCCGTTTCAGGCTATTCTGAATCATATTCTGAAGTTTAACGCATTTTTTTATGTATGTATATATGTATGTATGTATATATGTATGTATATATGTATGTATGTATATATGTATGTATGTGTCATTCCAGACGATAACTGTCCGTAGAATTGTGCTAGAAACTTCAAACAAATTTTAAAATGTTAAGGTCACAAAAAGAAAGTTCAAGTTCGTTGGCCAGCATGATCGGATTACATCTTCGGGTTGAAATTTTCAAAAATGTAGTCAAAAATTTCAAAATAGCCTGTTTTTTGCGATTTGTCGTGCGAAATAATTTTTTCAGCATACTAACATGTAGTATATTCGGAATCAGCGTAAAATTTCCTATAAGAATATGTATCAAGTTTTCAAAAATTTCAAAGTTGAAAAATCAGTCAAAAATCGAAATAATGCCGTTCGCTGGTTGTAAAAATCGGTAATGTTCTTCAAAAATTCGCTCATGGGGTCATGCTGCATGACTGGACTTTTTTTCAATAATTTGCCATTTTTGACAGCCTGCTACGTTGAGTCAAGTAGGTACAAGAAACAGCATTGCACATAAGAATTCAGTAACAAAATTACAGTAGTGCTGCTTTACCAACATATTATAATCAATTGCTACGTACTAATAATCAATTAGAATGAATGTAATAGAACGTTTTGGTAAAGTAAACTGACTCACCACAATAGGTAGAAGTTTGAATGGTTTGACAGCCCATATCATAAATCAAATTATATTTCTTCAGGTTATAAGTTTTTGCTTTTTTAATAAAATTAAAAAAAAAAAAGCCTCTGAACAGAAGAAAAACTACTTTATTCAGCAACAAAGTGATCTGCCCTTATAATTGAAATTAGTAATTGAATTTACTAAAATACAAAGCAATTTCAACTCGAAATAGCGATTCAATTGATATAGCAACTCTGAAAATTATAACTACCAGGCAATTTAAACTCGAATTGCAAATGCACTCATAATACAAACTCGGGCCGTCTTAGGTCATTTAGTAAATACAAGACTAAAATATGTAAAGAATATTTGTATACATTAAAATGGTGGAGCTAACTTGTTTTCCATCAAACGAGGTTACGTAAACTGTATAGGAAAAAGTATTCAATGTTGCACAGCTGATTCGATGTCGTACTGAGGAAGTATAGTGAATCCAAGGAATACACTCACCAAAATCTGAATTTGACGTTTAATATACACGGGCATCCATGTGATTGAAGCTTGCGGATGACGTGGATTGACGTAGGTTCAAGATGATAACAACGTCTTGCTGTTATGGCATGGATTAAGCACTGAGTCTGTCAATGTCAGACTAATAACAGTCGGAATGGACTCCACCAGATGAAAAACAGTGAGTTAAACAAATCCATTAAAAGAAAATTCAAAACATCATTCATTACCCACTTCCCTCCCTCCGTTATTTATGGTAATTGTATAGTTTTATATTACAAATAAGATGTAAGTTTCTAACGTAGAGGCAAAAGCTCTGCGACAACGGTAAACCTAAAGCAAAGAATAAAAAGTTGTGAACTCGGGTTTATGACCTCTCCAAATTATTATACAAATATATATTAAAAGATGTGAAAGTATAAAATAAGAATGAAGAAAAAAAGAATGGATGACGAAGAAATTATGAAAAAATGAACCCTTCAAACTTAGGGGAGTTGGAACCGTCTTGAAGATAACTGGAATGAAGATTTTCATTTCGGGGGAACCTTTTCATAACTTTTCAGAATTCCTCTCTCTTGGGATCTCTCAAATTATTTATCGAGAGGGAAAAAAGGACCGTCGGAAGGATCCGTCGAGCGACTTGTTGCATATCTAATTGATGTAAATTCTCCAATCAACGACTGACAAATCATTGATAGCCTTTCAAAGTAGTATTTCAAACAGCTGCTCGACCCGATAGTATCCAACGCAAATTAATTAATCAACCATAAACATCGCGTTTAGTATAGGTGTTTTTTCCAACCTGTGTCTGTTTATTTGTTTGATTTCAATATTTATTTGTTTGCATACTATAAAATCATTATGAAGTTTTCCGTGTTTTGCGAGCGTTTTCGGGGAATACTGTGCCCCCTTCCTCATGCTCTATAATTTATTAATAACCAGTATGAATGAACACGGCATGTTCAGGGATCACCTCAAAAGTTTATCTCTTGTATTTACCATCCGGCTTGGCAGGATGAGGTGCAGCAGATTTTTTGGCAGAAAAGTGCTGGTTTTAAGATTGCGTGAAGCTATCCAACTAAGATTGGTAGGTTTTTACCACCATTGAAAGACAGCCTAGGCTGCTTAAAGTCCAGGTATAGAGTGTACAGTAATGGATGAACTACTTATCCAAAGATTTATTTTTTGCTGAGCATGCAGTGGTTGGAGAGTAGATTGGCGGGCCATAGAGGAGATATAAAGGCTGAGAGTGAGAAAGTTGGTTTGGCAAAGCATATTAAGCGTTCAGGCCATGAAGTAGATTGGTGATCAGCTAATACTTTGAGAAGAGAATATAATAGATTTAAAAAAAGTATCGTAGAAAACATCCATGTACTAAGAAATGAGGGATGCGGGAGATAAGGGACCTTAATGATATGTATGCTTCTTGGTTTGTGGAGAGGAGAGGATGAAGCATGAATGATAGTTGTCTGGTTGGGGGATGGTTCATTCGGTGTTTATGTTGATGAGGTGTATGGGCAGGCGACGGATGGGGTATTGAATCCATGTTACCTACATGATTCTTACAGATCAAGCACATGTTAACCTATTCGCGTGTGGCTCCCGAATAAGACTGCCTCTAAAATGAGTTTGTATTGCTGAATTGGTTTTATAAAATATTTGTTCATGCTAAAGGCTTTTCATCCTTGTTGTCCAGTTTGTGTATTAATTGTTCATTGAAAATTGCATGAATTTCCCAGATTGTTTGCTCTTTGCGCATATATCGCATGGTGAGAACATTAGTGATGTAATCCCAAAACCTATGAGATCAATAGTGACGGAAGTCGAGATACGTCACTATTGAGATTGTTGTGTGATCCGATTGTCAAAAGGTGTTTAAAGGTTCTGCTCAAGTTTTAAAACTGTAGTTCCATTATTTAAAGCTAGAGAGCAGTAAACGTCACTACTGTCTGGAGGAAGGGGGTGTCACCTGATGAAGCTATAGTTCAAGTCATTAAAGAGATAAGGTAATATACAAAATAGTAAGTAGTGTATTTCGTCGGTTGTGCATTGCACGACATTTGCCATAAGTGAAGGATTCCAAGATAATATTGACTGAAGCACTGGTTAAGCCTATAATGCTCTACAACTTAACAATTTCAGGGTCTGGCGTTTTTGCCTTATCAATGTTTAAAGTCAGTAGTGCCCTACTTCTATAGGTTTTTTCATAGGTACATCGCATGTTCCGTCGTAATGTAGTGGACTGAAATGTTTTTCTATTTTTAATTTTCGACATAAATAGGTAAAAACGCTGTTCATCGTTACAAATTTTTTTTTTTTTTTTAAATTGAAAACACCATCTGAAGCGCAACCTAACAATATCCTCACATGTCTCGTCAATTGGGACTCAATTTAACTTCTGAGACTGAGTATTTGTCTACCTAGTTTAAATTGTACCCAAAACTTAGGTAATAGATGCCTCGGTACTTTAATTTTACCAATTCAAAATAATGTGCTATTAATAATTATAGAGTTTTGCTCATAGGTAACAAATTTTCCAATGTAAACAGAATTCATCATTTTAGTTGTGAACCATAATTTAGAGATTCTCAATGAGTGCTTAAATTTTATTTAGATTTCTGTGGTACCTATACATTTTAATCTACCTACTTATTAAGCTTAAAGCACTGTGATTGATAACTGTGAAAAAAGTCGTTCGATAGAACATAGCTATTTACCTTCTATGTTGAAAACTCAGTGGTGATTTGTTGTGATGGTGAACGTATAACTAGGTACTATTCCAAATTTCACCAAGTTCATTTTGGGACTTTCAGACCAGCTTTTCTTACATTGTTGAATTGAAAATTGTTTGAACTCACTCTGTAAGTCTTTTTTCAACCCCACTTACGTCACTAACATCCTTATTAATGGTTTAAAGAAGTGAAAATGTTGAGCAATAACGACGTAAATCGTTAAAAATAGTAAAAAAACACGATTATCCAGAATAGTAAATTATTGTTGAAAAATATGGAATAAACAGAGGTGGAAGGAAGATAAATGATTCATTTATACCGTATATTTTGGTTGTAATCGCCTTTTGAAATTACACCAAATTTTTTAAAGCCATTTTCTCAAAACGCGAATTTTTGAGTTACGTCACTAATGATCTCGCAGGGGTATCGACATCCGTCACTAATGTTCTCACCATGCTATATATTGCTGGGCGGATTGAAGGGGGTCATCCCCAGCTAGTTCACAATATCGCTACTAATATTGTCCTGTAAATATCGTACCCAGGCCGCATTCTCACACCCATGCTCCAATTAAAATTTAAAACCCAATATTTCGTTTAAAAGTAGATTTTGAGACCTGATTTTTATTAAAATCTTGTACACAGTCACCTTAGAGTACTTGCTACTACTGAATTTGTTTCAGATTTTTTTGTTGCACTTTCATTTTTGGAAAACCAGCAGGCTCAGAATTGGCGTTTTTCTTAGTATAACCCACGTACGTATAAATGATACTGGCATGCATGGCTCATATATTTCAGAGATAATAATTAATGTCATGAACTAAAATTCTTAAACTTATGCATTCCAACTAACACCATGTTTCTTGCAAGTACACAATACCGCTACTAATGTTATCCTGCGGAACATGATCGATCGAGATAAGAGTACTTTGTGATTCTTTATCAGGACCCCTAGATTTCCGCAACGGGGGTCAATGAAAGCCCGAAGAGAAGTCCATACCTACGCATTTATTATCTTCTTAGTAGCTGTAATTAACACGCAATCCTCCCTTCATGATTAAAGTGAGAGGAAGGGGGGCATAACACTCACGCCAATCCTTTAATATTCTCAACGGTCGCGTGCCATCCCGAAATGATACTTCCAGTAACACTGCTACCGTCCGCCGATCCAGAAATTGGTGTCATTACTCCACTCAAGTGCGCAATCCTCCTAATATTGCATGATGATGTGCTTTAAGAGAACAATTACATGAATAAATTTTTGATTCACTTAGTCTGGAAGGCAAATTACCTCGTCTAAGTGGGATCATTAGTGAGAGTAATGTTATAGCGCCAAATCTCGTGAGGAAATAAATCTATAATACGTAATATAGAAATACATCTAAGATACCTATGATTTTTCAAGATAGAAATTATGCCTAACTAATTTTGAATAGGTATTTGTTTTGTGTAAATCTACTTTGAAGCACTAAAAGAAAATTTTTGTATATTAAGATTATCGAATTTCATACGAGAATCTATAATAGTTACTAGACGATGTCTGATGTTGGATTTTATACTACAATGGGAAAGGACATGAAAAAGTTCATCAAATCGACGCAAAATATATATCAGTATCAAATTCTCAATTATGGGACACAAATGCGTTTGAAGAAGTCAACTGTTTTAGAGCATTCCAATTTTTTTCTCATAAAAATCAACAAAAACATCAAGAGCGAACTATTTTAATACTGCGTTTGGTATTTCAATTGCATTTTCAATTGAAGACTCATGCAGATCGATCATCCCTGAAACCATCGATTTGATCAACGGTTAAAAAGCACCGTTCGGTTATTGATAAAACGAACGCAGTGCAGTTCATTCATAAAAATCTTGACTAACTTTTGCGATCCCGGAGCATCTAATTGAAAAGTGGAAGGAAATAGAAAAAAAGGTCCAGTCATGCAGCATGATCGTAAGAGCGAATTTTCATGAATGGTCGTATTACATTTATGTTAAATTCTGTTGAAATTTGAGCACTTTGGGGACAAATAAAAATTTCATTATACATTTCATAGCAAATTAACTTTTTGTCAGTAATATTCCAATGAACAAACGATTTTGTGGATTTTTACAATTTTTTCAAGTGTTCCTATCGATTTTTAGCTTATTTTAATGAAATTTAAGTACATTTTTCAGTACAATTTTGTGCTTAAATTTTTAAATGTCCTAGTTCATGTTCGATTAATTTTTTTCGAGTAGCATTCTGCTAAAAAATAGAAATTTGTTAATTTTTAGTGGTTTTTGCCTTTTTTAGTGATTTTTTAAGTACATTTTTTGAAATTTGACCAATTTAATGTGCTCAAAAAGTGTTGTCCAACGAACTCATCCTTTCTTTTGAAATGCTTGATTTTTTGGCGAAAGAACGAAGTTTTTATCTCGATTCTATCGAGAGTTATCGTCTGGAATGACACAAATATATATATATATATATATATATATATATATATATATATATATATATATATATATATATATATATATATAAAGCGTTAAAATCCAGGAATCATTTCAGAATGCCTCAAAACAGATTTCGATGAAGAAAATTTTTGAAAATTTTTATTTTAAAATTTTTGGAGCCATTGCAATAGCTTCATTTTCTAAAAAAATTCGCTAAAAGGCAAAGAGTGGTGCTTTATAGTGATCAAATAATATACAACTCAACAGGAACTTCGACTTTGTGGACATTCTCACGAAGCAGATCACCATATAAATTGTATGCCGTTGGGTAGAATAATGCTATCTTTGTCAAGCGTGGTAGCTAATCTGTGAATTTTGAAAAATGTTTTTTCTACTAATTTCATTGAAGATCTTGGTTCATTGGATGAAACATTGAAAGTATTACCTGTGTACATCCCCACCAGGTTTTTAGCAAGACTAGTTGGATATCTGAAATTGGAAGATTGGTATTGATCGAGCTGTACCATCTCCCAGTTGCAAACCTGATGCTAACATCCCCCGGAGAAATAACAACAGAAACATTTTCTTTGTTGGTGACTGACATGACCTCAAGGTATTTCATGTTTGCTGGCTAGCCCCATGCAAAGCACCTTAATTAGATTATCGTGGGGCCAAGAGCCCTCACTGCCTCTCCCTCCGACCTCTTTTATCCACTTACTCATTCCCTCCCCACTCGTTCTCCCTTCAGGCGGCCGTAAGCTTGTAACAAAGCTTTTACAAACGAGGTCTTTATAAAGAAAACTAAGGGAGCTTGAAACTTGAGTAGAATTAGTTGTTGACTCGAGAACTCCTAGTTGAGTTCACTCGGGTTCAGGCTTAATACAAAACTTTGTGTCCTCTCTTCAGGTAAATGGATACTTGGCTCATTTATCGGAAGGTTTTCCTGATTCGATTGAGAAGAGAAATGGGCTTGACATTATTTCATCCATTAGAAAATTATGTAAGCATTGTGATAATGATAGAGTAAAGAGGTCGTAATAACGAGATGAAAGAGATGAGAAGAGGAATAATACAAGTGTTTCATAAATTAATTTAAGCAAACCTAACAAAAGGCGTCTGAATACTTTAGAGTAAAGGAGCTACCCTGATAGTGTCAGGCTGTGCAATGATTATACAAACATGATTTGGTAAACAGGAGTAACAATGGGATTTCACGATAATACTATTTTGACATGGTTATGTCTTATCGCTTGGGATGAATAAAATTTTTCTGTCACAAAATAATGTAACGTTACAAAAAATATGACGCAACAACCGAAAAACAAATTGGGGCTATACTACCTAGAAACGAGGTAGGTAGTTATGTTTAACCAGGTAAGAAGATAGTGTGAATAAGGCTCAGTGTCAGTGACAGTTATGAGGCATATCCATTTACCAATTTATCTGCATGCAGTGTGGGTATTGATTTGCGTAGTCGATTATTTTGAGTTAAGAGTCTCTGTGGCTGTGAAAACTGGGCATTCAATTTTAATAGAAAATCAAATAGATAATTTTAGCGGTAACTACAGAACCCACTAAAAGTGTATTTCTTATTACAAACAATACTTTTCATGTTTTGGGAACTGATAATTCCGATTTGATTTACATTCTAATAAAGGGTTTAATTTACCGCTGCCTATCCTTGAAATGCAAGATAGTTGTGAATATATATTTTTTGATTCAATAGAGTGTCTTCCGTTTGAGAAAAGTATCTTGCACTCTAGCTGATTTAAATGACGTGAGAACATTTCAAGTTTTTATAGCGATTTGTATGGCATGTTGGGAAGGTTCTTGTACTTGATTCCGTTTCGAAATTTTCGAAATCTTTGCCCTATGGGAAAATATGAAGCACCATACATCGGATTTTTCACACACCTGTGCCAATGAAGGTCATTGGATATGAATGTCATAATTTACAGGTTTGATTAAGGTACACTCTCGGATTTCAAAGATTGAAACGGTTTTTCATCAAAGAATTTGTGTTTCATTTGAGCTGGTGTAAGCGAATCATGCGGATCCAAACTGGCATAATAGCTAATTTGAACAGAAAGAACAAATAACACAACAAGAACAGAATTCACAAACAGTAACAAGTAGATGACTCATTCGATTAGTAAATGTCAAGATAAACCAGAAAATCAAGATAATTTGGCAGTTCAATGTCTACCTCCATAGCTAACGTGTGTTGGTTTAACATTGTGCCTGAATGAAGACACTTGTCCTAACACGTCAAGTTTGTTTCTATAGAAAAAATGCGAACTCGAATCGATTACATCGATTCGTCATTGAAGAAAAATTAGTCAGGCGAGGGCAAGGTTCGAATTGTTATACGGCGCCGGCGGCAGCGGACGTGGTGATAGCGGAATTTCATCGTCCCCAACAGTTTAGCTTATTCAGAATGTTATCATCGGTAGAAGCTTTCAGTCCATCGATCACAGGGCGATAATTATATTTATTCATTCAGCCTCTCACCATCGCCCAATAACCTAATAGCAGGAGGGGACATAAGTGCTTGCGTCACACGCACTGTAGGCATGTTTATGTATTTAATCGTCGTACCATGAAAAAGGGCTTACCCGAGCTTGATGTACTTTATCAGGCTCGTTCAATTAACGAGTTCCGTGTCTCAGGATGGAATATTCCGCAAGCCATACGCCCCACAATTTATTTAACAACACAAAAGAACAGTGCCTGACGCAAGGAGGAATTCAAATCGTTTTGTTATGTGCTCATAACAGGAAAGTATTGCTTGTATTATTCATTTCTAAAAGGTATTCCATTTCATATTTTGCGACTTTTTATTTAGACTACTAGACCATTGTGTCAGATGCGATTAAAAAAGAAAAAACCGATTTCCCTACCTATGATTATACGTGCTAATAATTGGCAATTCCTCACCATTTCATTGAAATCGCTCTATTTTTTTCGGAAATTCATCTTTAACAAATCATTTCAGATTTGCGCATGTGAAACGGTTACAGCTTTCAATTACAACGAAATTGATATGATGTAATCTCGAGACTTGTAACTCGAGTGGGTAACCCGAAAATTCGATCAATTCGATCCTATGCTCGATATCAACGTTTCGGGGAGATCCTGTTTGTGCACTCATATTAGTAGAACTGATGTGGAATTGTCTAGGATAAAATCACAATCCCTGAAAATGTCATCAAAATCGTCCATTAGTTCCGGAATTTCACTGTGTCAACCAATTCTAGTTTCGTACATGCACACCACAATTATAGTTATTGCTCTACCATTTGAGATAAAATCCATAGGGCATTATCCTAAAAGTGGTACTTAACTACCTCCAGAGCCCTGCTGGGTACCATTTAGAAGCTAACACGCATAATTGTTGGAACAATAAATAGTAAGATATAATAAATTTACTTTTTTACATATGCACAGACTACTATAGATCCGATGACAATGGCATAAATTCGAAGGGAACAGTTTGAAAGCTAAACCACAAAATCTATGAAAATGTAATCATATTCCGACTAAAACCTATAATAGTATAGTTCGGGGCGTAAAAATGAATTAGTGAAAACATTATACGGACAGTTATGGTGCTAAAATATACCAAATTGAGATCACTCTTGGGTTTTGTATAGAAACCTGACTCACTACAACGTCAGATATAATTGTTCGGAACTCCGGGAGCCCGAGTGTGGTTCACCAACCTACGACGGAGTGACAAACTTGCAAGGGATGAACATAAATTTATTTGTTTCTTGATCTGAGTTTCGGGTCTACACGGATCTGTTGGAGGAGTTACAGAAAAAGTATGTCAGGCCGATAACTTACCTAACTTCCCAGCAGCCCTTCTGGGCATTTAGAAAGTTAAAATAAAACGCTCTTATTCCAAGTCATTCCTTGGCGCCAACTTACATGAAGCGGAGACTGGGCTAAGATCTAAATTATGAAAGTTTGTGCATACCCCAGATGCTTTCAACCTAGACGAAGGAACGGAGATGAGATTCTTGTGAAGGGTCGTCGAGACTACGGAGCCCCCTTTACAAGTTAATTCCCGCGGTTTTAAGGGGAAGTGGGAACTTGAATAGAAGGAGCCCTTTAATAACGTGTTCAGTATGAGTCAGGAGGTGGAGACGTAATGAATTATCATTTGAAGCTGCTTTCTTATCCGATGGCGTGGGAGTTCTATGAAATGTTTATTAATGCTTGGCTAACCTACGAATGTAATAATGTAATACTCTTGTTTGGAACTACACTTATTGTACAATTACAAGAAAAAGAGGCTATAGCTGGTTCTGAAGGTTTTTGGCTGTCAGATACACATCACTGTTCATAGCAATGTAAATTAATGATACGAAGTGTTTACAATCGTACACAAACGTTTCTCAAATAGGTGAAGAGCAAATTTTAATAGAAGAAAAGTAATTAATGACAAGGTAAGTTACCAAAGCTTCTAGTTTTCGAGAAAGAACACGGCCGGAGAGTATAGTTATATCCAAGTTGATTAATCTTGAAAACGACGGAAGGCCTTTACAAATAATTAATGTGAATTTCAATTGCTTGTACACTAGAGTGCAATAAAAAGTTCCCATGGAATCCTTAAGCAATCGGATAGCACCACGTGACTCAGCGTCGAAAAATAATGAAATTTAATGTGTCACAATTAGGTACTTCGTACATCCGAATTTCGGCGCAACTGTAGGGTTGCGCAATGTTGAGCGCTCGCTGAACGGGTTGCGCGTGGCCAAAAAAATCGAATGAGGGGTCAAATCTTAATGAAATTGTGTATAGAATCCGAATTTGGAATGAAAAAAGTCCTGTTCCTATTTGAAAAAACAAAGTTGATGTTGGTTGGGCATGGCTGCGCAATTCATCATGTTTTCTCACGTCGTAATGTTGCTCAATTCCAAATGTCAGCTTCCTCCATCTTTTAGGAAAGAAATGCACTCCCGAGCTCACTCAGTTGGTTGGTTGGACTCTTGTTGGTTTCTCACTTTGTGAATCATACACAGCAGACATATAGAGGCTCCATACCAAGTTCCAGCCTCCTAGGCCTATTAGGAGAGAAATGAGCAACGTAGCTCACTCAACTGATCTGGGTGGTTCACCAATTCGACAGAACGCATATAGAGGCTCAATAACAAATTTCAACTTCTTTGGTCTATTAGGAGAGACATGACCCTTCGAGTTCACTCGGCTGATCACGGTGAGAACACAGTCTATCGTGCACTTCAGGCCTATAGATGCTCAATACAACTTCATAAACTGCTGGTTTTGGACTGTATACCATCAAGTTCAATGCAAATAAGTGTGGTTATGTCTGGTGTGATGTAGAAAGATACAAGGAGAGTCTGTTTACCATTATCAATGGTGGATTCAATTGCACAAATATCTCCAATACCGTCATGAGCTGTAGAAATAAGCATCACAGTAACTTCTTCTTTATTAAACTTCAGTAGGTGATAGTCAATAGACTCTGTTCAACGTTTTAGCTTCATAGGACGAATAACGTAGAAATTAGGTGTAACACCTAACACAGCTGATTACGGAGATTCCGCTCTTTGGAAATATATTCCACCTGTCCCAAAGATGCCTGCCCAATTTAAAATTTTAGCTTCATAGGATTAATACCATAGAAATTCCCCTTAAGAGCTCACACAGCAGATATGGTGGTTCCACAGTATGAAATTTTCTTCCACCTGACTCATATAGGCTATGTTTCAAATTTCTGCTTCGTAGATTAAATTAGTAAGAAATTAGGTAGCCTACGAGCTCAATTCTGGTTGTTCCACATGTTGAAGTACGATTCTACCTGTCTCATAGAGACCCTATTTCGAGTTTCAGCTTCAGAGATTACGTTTCATACAAAATTAGCTTCAAGAGCCAATCAGCTGATCATAGTTCTATGCATCATTAAATATCTACTGCTTAGAAGTACGTGCTAATCAATAGTACCTACCTAGTGGTGCCTTCTTTTTGTATTATTAGTCCATTATGTTTACAAAGCATATTAGTTAATAACCTTGCGTTATAAATCAGCATTCCTTGAAAATACTGCGGTTTACAGATCGTGATATATTGTGATAAAGTGAGTGCATTCCAAAAAGTGGACTACGAATTTTCTTCGACGAAAATCAAGTGCGTTATTCGTTAGCAACGCATTGGTTTTATGTGAAAATCAAGAAAACATGACGACTCGCGCATAGTTTAGCTTAATTTTCAAACCCAGCGGTAAAACATGATACCTACATTGAAAATTAAAAAGCGTCCACCAACACTGCAGCTAATAGTGGGGATTTCAAACCAAAATCCCGGGGAATTCAGTCGAAAAATTTCTCGATATTCGGTAGAAAAACTATTATTTTTGCACATATATTTCCGTTATTGGGGACGAACATTTTTATAATCCCCAAAAGTTATACATGACTTTCGCAATCGCGGTTCACTCGGAAGCATCGAATAAGGTAGAAATAACCCAATACATAAGAGATACTACAGAAGGCAGGTATTGTAACTGTTGAGTAAATCGCGCTATTCCGTTCCAGTTTTTGCGCTTCCGAATTTATTCTCGTTTTCGGGAAGAGAAGAAAACGCTCTTCCCTTCCTCGCCTCGACCAGTACCGCTGGAGTTATTAACCGTGGGGCCCAGCTCTCTTTTCTTTGTGACAAATGTTTCCGAGTTTAGGGAAAGGATAAATCCTTGTTGGAGTAATAAATCGTGGGGAGGGGAAGGTCTTCCCTTTCCATCTCATCCCAGGAGAGCGGGCGACGCAACATGCAAAATTGAAGCCGAGCTCGGGCCGACAGAGCGAGGGAGGCTGTCATGCGATTTGAAGGGAGCCGGCACTACTTTCTCATTATGTCATCTTGAACAAATATGACCTTCTTCAGAATCATCTCTCCTTCTTCCTTCTCATATCGTATGTTTCTTGCGCTCTATTCACCATTCCTGCGCTCCGCTCTGTGTTTTTTCGTTAAGAATTCCTTTCGCTTGGAGATTTTTGTTTTTCAAACACTACAAAATGGAAGGAGAGAAAAAAAGCTGCGAATTATTGCATAAAGTTTTATTACTTCTGTATTATACACTCCTTTTACGAATATCACTGGTCCGTAGGAAATTACCTATGAGTCTATTGTGCATTACAGATATATAACTGGTTGATGTCACCTCGTGGAGGAAAATAAACGAATAATACTTATGTTAATAAGCCCAGTCAGGGAATGTGCTAAAAAGGCTGCAAATGGTTCCATAGTAATTATAATTTTCTCAAATCATTTCAAGCAATATTTTTTCAATCCCTAACCGTCGAATCTCACGGAAGTTCGGTTCATAATAGTGGGATGACGCTTTAATACCAGATCAATTTGAACATGATTGCATCATCAGTAGCTCCTGCGCATGCGCGAACGTGTACCCTAAGAACAAGGTTAATTTCTAGTTTTAAACAGATGTTGATGACATTTTCAGGGAATGAGCGGGTTAGGAAGTAGATTCTCCCCTACCGATTTAACTCTCCTGGAATCATTACTCTATTCTGCATATGCGCTAACGTAAATTAACCCAAGCATCATTTTCCAGTTTCCTAAATTTCCAATTTCGACGTTTTACGTTACCTGCGTCTTGATTGACTATACCGCGCTAAGGGTTTTTATGAATATTAAAACCATTTCAATGATCTAGACATTTATTATCGTTATACTCAGATCAGGGGACTGGCAAACTACAGATGTTTTAATCGATTTATTTAATTTTCCCCCTGCACGTTACTATATCTACACGGACATATTGATGCCAACCTACTGATCTGCAATTATAGAGATGGTAATTAGAATTCAATTTCAGTGGCTCAATTTCCTGGCTGTGTGGCTGTGAGACGTATGAGCCTAATTTGTTTCTCAATCGACTTATTATGCTGAAACCGAAAATGTAGCTCCTTTTTAGGACGCCCCTCTGTCCATTTTCTCACGCTCCCGTTGTCCGATCGCTCAAAGTCGGAGGATAGGTGGAAGAGGTTAATTTGAGCATTCATTAAAACTTTCAACATGTTCATATCATTAGTAGCTATTGCGCATGCGCAAATGTACCTATTCCTTTTTAAACGAGCCTAATTTCAACAGTTTTCATCCGATTTTTATGAAATTTTCAGGGAATTTGCGGGTTAGGCTGTAAACGGTCCACTATTAATACCATTCTTCTCAAATCATTACTCCGTTTTGCGCATGTACAAACTTAAATTCCTTCAAGCATAATTTCTTTACGCCCTAGTCGTCTAATCCCGCTCAAATTTGATGTGTAGTAGGGGGACAATGGTTTAAATATTCCATGTTAATTTCAATCTGATTGCATCATTATTAGCTACAGCGCATGCGTGAAAGTGTACTCCGAGAATAAGGTCCTGTTTTCATCAGATTTTGAGTACATTTTCTGGTAATTCGGGGCTTAGGATGTAGATTGTGCCCTACCTATTTCATTGTTCTCAAATCATTGCTCCATTCTACGCATGGGCTAACCTAAGTTACTTCAAGCATCATTTTCCCGTTTTTCTTAAACATCTTTACTGTGAAGCGTAAAATCGCGGGATCTTGGAGTTCTAAAAGTGTGAACCCTTCTCGGATGCACGATGCGCCATGTTCTGATCATATATTACATACGGGGTTGAATAATTATAGACCAATGATCTGCGTAGAAGGGCTATCTATCATACAAACAATAAACCATTATGTAATAATTCGCAGCGTTTTTTTTTCTACCACGCAAGTTTATTCTAACTGTGGATGTTTTTTTTCCGACCGTGCTTTCAAAAAAATACACCGTGCGCTCATTCTATTACGCCATAACAATATATATTGTCCGTTTCCGAAGGTATACCAAGAGTTTCAAATTCCATTATGGAAGGGAATGAATGGAGGGGGTAATAGTAATAAGTATGGCAGCAGTACTATGATTGTTCATAAACCTTTTTCATAAAATTAATTAATAGCAGGTATTAAGCATTCCTAACCAGTAGGAGATATTTCTAACTAAAATCGGAAAACGATAGAAATAGTCGAGAGCCACGTAGGTGATGAATATTCATGTCAACCACTTAACAAGGAATATCTCCAAGACCGTCACATATGACGAAAAGGAAGAATCGTATTGAACCTTCCCACCGTATTTTTTCCCTTCATTTCACTTTTTTGTCATTTTTTTGCCGTCCGATATCCCTTTTTAATACGTCAGAAGCGTACCTTGGGGACCACCACCCTACAGTCCAGGTGGGCAGAGAGTCCGCAAGGCCGGAAAAAAGAGACAAGAAACCCAAACACAAAAAATACTCCGATATTGTCTGTATCCCTTATGAATAATACAGAGCAATTGGGAGTCTCGGTTTCTCTCGGTAAAAAGCTTTCAGCGGGTGGGTAGGTATAAGGTGGAAGCTCTAAATGTAGCATCTCTACCCTCACCCAAACCTACCACATTTATAATCCAAACACCTTATTTATGGTTTAACCTCCTCCCGATCTCAAACCTTGATCCATGTATTATGTATAGACCGGGTCCGAGGCCCCAAATGCTGGCTTTTCCCTCTAACAATCCTTCCTTTCCACGCGTATAATTTTCAAAGATGCCATTATGATGGTGTCTTTTTCCCTTTACGGGGAATTTCGACCTCTGTCGAATGGAGAGGGATCAATAATTCATGGGGACAGTAGGTTTCAATGTATCATATGTTGAATTCTGGGAAAAAGCGTGTCCGAGAGCAATCTATGACCCTAATACACTAGCACAATGATATTAATATTTCGTGTGTGATGATGGTTTATATTATGAATGAGGCCCATTCATTTTGTTCTATAGTACCCACTTGTTATACATTTTGGAGTAAAAAATCAATATGCCAGGAAAAACCTCAATTTTCACTGGAGCATCATCCACTCATTAGATACGCCAAAAGTATTTACTGATTGACTCATTTCACGGTACGGCATTAAACAAAGCGAAACTAAATACTAGCTCATGAGGCAATTTCTCACATATAATAGCGGCTTATTTAGCTGGTAGGCTGTACTATCTTCTACATTTTTTATCCCCCAGGCTCCGCGTCTTACAGGTGAAATACACTCGTATCGATCACAAGTTAGATGTCAAAGGCCCAGTTCTACCACTAGAAGGATTTTTTGGTTCAGCCCAGAACCGTTCCTCCAATGCCTAACTCCATGCTCCCACAAAACAGTGTCAGCGCAAGTCATACTTGTAAACGCAAACAATACCAATATAACTAATGGCTGCAGGACGGAAACGAATCTTTGATAATGGAGGGAAGAAAAATAATTTGTGAAGCCGAAGGAGAGAGAGAGAGAGATATATCATACTACTGCATGCTACTGATAGCAGGATATGTGGACTGAAGAGCAAGGAGGAAGGTGGGAATTGCCGAAAGACTGATATCTTGTAGGATATGCGGACGATATTTCGTCAGTGATCCTGGCTGGACGACAGAGTTGACACAGAACAAACTAAATCGAGTCATTACGAAGCACTAGGTGGATGGAATATCATAGTTGACATTAGCAGCAGCCAAAACTGAATTAGTTGTGTTTACTCATAATGCGCGCCTCATTAATGCAGTGGCCGCTAGTCGGTTTTTTGAAGGCTTGGCAATGCGAGACTAGAGTCTCCCTGGATAAAACAGCTCTGCTCATAAATCGGCTTGTTACCGTATAACGAAACATATAGGCAAATATATTTTTGAAAACCAAGAAGTCGACACAATCGCTTACAACTAAAAAGTGTACGAAGCTGTCACACCTTTACCGTTATTGGTGTACAATTCGGCGATGAGGTGCCTGGACTTTTTCCCAAATTACTCATTACTATGGGTATCACGATTTTCTTGTCACAATCTTGTCACCATCTAAAAATATTGCTACTATTGCACGAATGAGTGTTTTTCTCAAAACGTTAAGTACCTTCCTACATAAACAGGATGGAACCGAAAAAGTGAAGAAAAAAAGTGTTATAGTCTTCATCAAAAATGTAGTAAAATACTGCTAACCGCACATTTTTATCTCAATCCGTAATCAAGATGTGATTTTTTTTTTTTTTTTTTAAGGAAAACCGTGTTTTTTCTTTTCAAACTCATCAGATTTTCCCACTTTGCCATATTTGATTTTATCTTTTAACCTTATTTTTGGAATCAACGTTAAATTCTCATTAAGAATATGTACTGGGTTCTTAAAAAGTACCATCCAAAAACCTTCACATAAGCTCAAACATGGACCATTCAGTAAAAATTAAATTTCTGAAAATCTTTAAAACTTTATTTTTCTTCCAAAAAAATCTTGGAAACTGACGAATCTCATGAAAACTGCATCGTCTAAAACTCGTTCCAATGGTGTAGTCAATTTTACGTTTACTTTGTTATATAGAGGAGAAAACTATGTTTTGATGTCGGAAAATGTGGGTTCTTCAATGAAATTGTTGGTTTTCTCGAAAAATGAACCTCTATAAACCTTCGAGGATGGGGTTGGTTTCTACGTATTTTATCACACCGAGTCGAATGGTTCCAGATCTCTCCAACTGCGTTATAATCTAGTTTTACACTTTAGTTAACTAGTTTTACACCATTACATACATTTAAGCGTAAATAACAAACAATAAATTTGTGAATTTAAGTATAAAACTCGATTATTACAGAGTGGGAGAGACTCAGAAATTTTATCATTCGATTCAGCGAGGAATATACGTAGAAACTAACCTCATACTCGTAGGTCCATGGAGAGCCATTTTTCGAAAAAACCACCGATTTGATGGAAAAAAACCACATTTTTCAACATTAAAACATAATTTTCCCCCCTACATAACAAAGTAAAAGTCAAATTGACTTTCCCATTAGAAAGAGTTTTAGATGAACAGTTTTAATGAGATTTGTCAGTTTCCAAGATTTTTTTATTTAGGATTCTCAGAAATTTAATTTTCTCAAAATCGTCAATGTTTGACCTGATGTGAAGGTCTTCGGATGGAATTTTTAAGAACCCAAGTACACTATTCGTATAGGAAACTCAACGGTTATTCCAAAAATGAGGTCAAAAGTTAAAGTTAAATGAGGCAAAGTGGCGAAATTTGAGTTTAAAAGGGAAGAAAAAAATTAAAAAAAAAAAAAATACACGGTTTTACTGGAAAAAGACTTTTAAGCATACCTTGAGTATGGATCGAAATAAACACATGCGGTTGGCAGCATTTTACTACATTGTTGATGCAGACTAACACAGAAAAATTTTTGTCACTTATACGGTTCTATCCTGTATAGTTATTTTTGGAACACCAATGACAAAAACATCAGACAGAGGGGAACCTATAAAATGGAAGAACAAGTCAGACCCCATTTTACTCAAGAATTCTAATCCTTCCAATTTGAGAAATGCATTATGGTTAATGGTATAATTGGTAGTTACAAGAGTCACAGTTTCATTTCGTTTGTTCACATGAACAAACCTTTAACAACAACCAATTTATTTCTTAGCACTGTGTCCGATATTGAGTCTCGTCGGAGAGATTGAAAGCTTTTTCACGTGTGACTTAATATGACTCCAACTCGAGAATGTGGACCTGATACAAAACTGATCAATTTTACAAGTTCCCGAATCTCGAAAAGTCAAGACAACAGTACTGCATCATAATTTTACTAACCATGCCCTCAGGTACTGTGAAAACCTCTCTGCATTTATAAAAAGCGCGATCAAGGAGCAAGTGCGAGTGGGAGGTAGAAGAAAATCTTTAGCGTCCATAAAAAATGAGGGTAGCGGAACATGTGTCTCATACTGAGAAGTTTGAGGAGCTTTACGATCGGAGAACTTGGGCTCAGGAGTGTGGGCGAACTACGATAACGGCTGTTTGATGGGGCAGAGGGTGCTGAGAGGAAAATGTTACCGTCACGGTAGCTTGTCAGAGGCAGAATTACGCTCGCCGTCTCTCTTGTTTCATTCACTGGGGAAGGAGCGGGGCGCAGGCGAATCCGAGTGCAGGTGGGTAAATAGGGCTGGTCCAGTAGTTTGTCATGTTATTTTTGTAATCCTTGTGAGGGGTGATGAACGCGTCGATTTCTTCAGTTCAGAATATTGTTAAAGAAGGAATCGCAATGACCATCACTTTTTTCAATTACTTCAGAAAGAAAGTAATTGTAATTACCATTACCATCCATGTAGTGGGAATGGCTTGAAGCAATTCCATTTACAATACGTTGAGTAATGGTTTTTTAAATTACCATTACTTGATATTGGGAAAGTAATGGGTCTTCCCAATTGCCCATTACAGAAAAGGTAATCACCCTGTACCGTGTGAGCGTATGTGTGTGTGCATGCGTGAGTGGTTGCGTGCGCTCATGTATGCAATGTGTACAAATGATATATATATATATATATATATATATATTTATATATATATAGCATTTGCCGATTTAATCAAACCTTTTACCAAATGAATCAAACCTTTTGCCAAATGAGTCAAACCTTTTTCCAAAATAATTCACCCTTTTCCCTAAATAATTAAACCTTTTCCCAGTACAATTAAACTTTTTTCCAAAATAATTAAACCTTTTCCCGAAACAATTAAACCTCTTGCGAGAAAGTATGACGTATGTACAGATACGAATTTCGGAAAAGTTTAATCGATTAGGAACTACAGAAAAACTTGAAACGAGGTGTGCAATCTATGGTTCAATGAATAATGCACCAAATTTTTACACCCCCCCACAATTTGTTGGCTAACATTTCAAGGTACTTAGATTCCAAAAATCTTGGAAAGTTGGAAAGTTCTTAATTAGATTTTTGGAATCTACGTACCTTGAAATGTTAGCCAACAAATTGTGGGGGGGGGGGGGGGGTAAAAATTTGGTGCATTATTCATTGAACCATAGATTGCACACCTCGTTTCAAGTTTTTCTGTAGTTCCTAATCGATTAAACTTTTTCGAAATTCGTATCTGTACATACGTCATACTTTCTCGCAAGAGGTTTAATTGTTTCGGGAAAAGGTTTAATTATTTTGGAAAAAAGTTTAATTGTACTGGGAAAAGGTTTAATTATTTTGGGAAAAGGGTGAATTATTTTGGAAAAAGGTTTAACTCATTTGGCAAAAGGTTTGATTCATTTGGTAAAAGGTTTAATTAAATCGGCAAATGCTATATATATATATATATATATATATATATATATAATTATTACTGTTACCGAAATTTTAGAATTGTAGATATATTTAAATGTATAAATAATATCATATATATATATATATATATATATATATATATATATATGTATATATATATATAATATTTATTTACACATTACATACATATGTGCGCGCACACACACACACACACCCTCATGCGGTGCATGAGGGCAAGCGTTTCTGTAATGGAATGAGATAATTAAATTTTCCATTATCCATTATCTTTTCTGTAATGGGTAAATGGAAAGACCCATTACTTCCCCAATAACTAGTAACGGTAATTGAAAAAAAACCATTACCCATACATGTAATTGGAATAAGTAATTGCTTCAAACCATTCCCATTACAGGAATGGTAATGGTAATTGCAATTACTTAGGAGGTAATTGCCAGCTTAGAACCCCAATCTTTGTTTGAAGGTATAAATCGTACTCACTGAACTAATTTTATTGCATTTGAGAGAATCAATTGAAAAAGTAATCATTACGCAAAGTAATCATCACCTTACAAATAATCCGCTTCAGCTGGACCTACTAGACCGGGTGCTGGAAGGGGTTGAGTGTGCAAAATCAGCGCATCGCATTTTCTCTTTGGATAGATATATAAAATTTATTCAATAAGGCCACGTACAAATGATGACAGTATTAACTTAGAACTAGCCTACTCGTATAGATCACTTTTCCAACGGTAGGATTGGCCCGCGTTGATGGTTGAATTTAAGGCGATTCGCCCATTATTTTAAACACTTTCACGTTGACGTAACATCGCATATGCGTCTACATAATCTACACATGCCTTTAATGATATAAATATATTGGTCTCTAATGTCCCTATCTTCCTGGATATAGAACAATTTTCTACACTAAAATTATTGTTTTATATAATTGTAAATAAATGCTGTTTAGCATAGTTTCTCAATCCACTGCCCCATTTCTCTCAAAAGTTACTGATCACATAGGTAATTTGCTCATAAAATTAAGATTAAACAGTAGTTTAGTTGATAATAACTCACCTGATAAAAAGTCTGGTTCACTAATCAAGCCAGCTCATCTTCTTGGCGCAGACGAAACAGGCTTAAGCACAGGTTCTGTGAACAATAGATATAGGTACATCAATACATCGTCATGTAACAGCAGACCTACATAATGGCGTGACTGTAAATACGTCCTTTTGTATACTACGTACAGTGAATCGTGGAAAAAATACATACAATAAAGAGTTACAAATCTCTTTACAACACATAATTGTCTATAAATGAATTTGCGAAGTTTTTTGCCCATCAACCTTGGCCTTGGAGTTTGATAATCAATTCATAATATCGACGTCCTGATTCTGAAATTTCCAGTAACTATATACAATCAACTGAAGGTGTGTCACAAGTTCGTTCTACTATGCTGATTAAATATCTAAGATAGAAGGTTTCCTCATAGAATATATACATCGTTATTTAGTGGAAAGGCTCAGGTCTTAACAGAAAAAGTTCCACTCAAGCAGCATGATCATATGAGCGAATTCTTGTAAATTGTCTAATTGTATGTTTTGAAATTTGAGCTTTTCGGATGCAAAGAAATTGTTAACCAATTATTGTAATGCGAAAAACGAGGTATTCTAAATAATACTCGGCTAATCAAAAATAAATTGTAGATTTTTAGCTTTTTTGCAGTTTTTATTGATTTTCTAGCAAATTTTAATGAAATTTAAGTAAATTTTCAGCATTATTTTTCACGTAAGAGTTAGAATATTCTATTTTATTGTTAATAAACTAGATTTGTACAATATTCTGCTAAAACAACATAAATTTTCCGATTTTTTGGCATTTGAACAATTTAATGAGCACGAAAGTCGCTTGACAACGAACTCATTCTTTTATTTGGAAATTTGATTTTTCGGTGCAAGAACGGAATTCTCAATCGTAAGGAGAGTTATCGACTGGAATCACACACACACACACACACACACACACACACACACACACACACACACACACACACACACACACACACACACACACACTGTGTTACACTCCGGGATTCGTTTCACAATGCCTCAAAACGGATTTCAATGAAGAACATTTTCGGAAACTTCGATTTTCAACATTTTGGAGCTATTGCAATAGCTTCATTTTTTACGAAAATTTACTAAAATTTTGAGCATGGTTGTGAGTGATAACCGCCCCCTGTGTCTTTAATTTCCAAGTTTTAAATGTTGTGCAGTACAGTTAATTATAAATATTAGAGGCATGCATTGCTCCAGTCTTTTCTGAAAGTTTCACTGAGCAGCTTCCATAGAACACAAAGTGAGGCGCCTTGGGCACTGTAATGATTGTGATTCAACGTGTCTTCGTTCCAAAAGCATTCAGGCCTTTACGGATGGCACAGTTAACTTTAGAATTGAATAGAACCGCAACGCACAGATTGCATAACTGGATTTGGTGTGAACGTCGGTTAGACGCGTTATCAAATCATTCAACCACTAACTCTCGTGATCTCATTTTCAGGTTGCCAGAACTCTGGCCGTAGACCCGAAACAGTATCACCGTCAGTTTCTTCACGATAGGTAGCGGTATGAAACAACGTCAAGAGGAGTTTAGATGTAGGAGAAATATAAACTTGAAGAGTCTTAACCATATCGAGTGTAATACTGGATTGCGGCATCAACAGATCGTGATGTACACAACGAAAGATCACGGAGAAGTGCGGACTCATTGAACTAAAATTTAATAACACATGGCGCTCACTGCTTCACAAAGGGCTAAGTAGATACTAGGACCCCTTGAATGCTGTATATGAAACTGAAAACAGAGCATAGAACATGCTTCAGCGTTGAAGCTCACTTTCAACCGTTGATCAATGGAACACGGGTGATCATTTTTTATAGTTACTTGGGGCTAGAAATGAATTAAATTAGCGGCAGACTAATTCCAATCAATTCCGAGTAAACAAAACTCAGATAAAAGACGATATTTGGAAGTGTTAAATCAAAAGGCTTTAAACATCCCTATTAACGAATTGGTTTTTGGAGGCAATAATTGGGGAAATTATTGTTGCAACTTTCATAACTGATGTATACCGTTGTAACTAAGGTTTTTTGGGTATTACAGACTGGCTATAACATGTCTCATGTTCGAAAGGGAAAAAACAAATAGACAAATGTTTCACTATGACAGTAATACGCTTATATTTCCTCGTGTTTACATTCGTAATGCACTAATCTACTAAAAAGACGACCTTTTGATTTATTTTATATCGGTTGACTTCTTGGAGATTCGGCCTTCAATATGAACACCTTTGCTTTGAACATGACTTGTTTAGTTTGCTTCAAATGAGTCAATACATCAATCAAGTAATAAATTCGCCATCTGAAGGCACTTCGTTTTTCCTTTCTTTAACCAATCCAAGGCAAGGCCACGCTCAGCCCTAAAGGAATAATCAAGCAAGGATATGAAAGTTCAGTGAATTGAAAAGTTGATGTCGAGACTAAACTAAATCAGGAATTATTAATGACCCAAAGCCATACACTGATTTGTGTAGATGCTCACTGGCACCATCTTATGTACTTACCTAAATCAAGGTGTACATCGTAAACTTAAACTCATGATATATATATAATATTATGGGTTGGAAGCGATAATATTCATTGGGTATGATCTACAGCCTTCCTTAAGATCCTTGAAAATGTCTTCTTTATCGGATGACATTTGTAAATGCTTGTTACAAGGATTTGAGGTTCGCGCAGCAGCTCCTAATGATACGATCATGATGAAAATCATATAGGGTAATCAAATCAGCGTTTTCCAACAATCCTCCGATTTCGAGCGGAATACGGAAACTTCATCGACATCGAGTGGAAATTAAAAGTATTATGCTTGTTGCAAGAATTTCACATTCACGAATGTGCAGCAGCAGTAGCGCTAATGATACGATTGTGATGAAATTTACATGGGGGGGATTTAATCGTACTTTCCTTACTAGTCTCTAAATTTGAGCTACATTGTACTATTGGCCACGAAAAAAATAATGCTTGGGAAATTTACGTTTGCGCATGTGAAGATTGATTATTGAAATATTATGATTGAAATATTATCAAACTGGATGAAAAATATAAGTTATGCCTTTTACAAGGATTATCTTACACACAGGCACGGAACCAAAGTTGTTCAGAATGATCTCAAACGAGAGAAGCGAGTGGAAATTTTGATCTTGGGAACAGAAGGTATCACCTCTTGAAAGTGAAAACAATGCTTTCGATACATATATGTAGATTCGGAAGCAATAAGTATAGATGTATTTGTAAAATGAACATTCTCCGTAAAAAACTTTCGCTATCTCATAATTTCCACTTCCGATTTCGTCCCGTCGAACTAAAAGTTAGTGTAATAAATATCTAACATCTAAGTAGCAATGACTACTATAATTTGTCAATACCGGAACAACGAAAAACTTCATCTGATATGAAACTTCGAAGTTTTTCGTCGGGATTCCGCTTTTACTGTTAGGTGAGACGGACGGTGGAACATTGATGTCGGAAGCCTTGTAACCAACACCCGACAAAGTTAAGGGATCGCTATCAGTTAACTCTGTAGATGTTCGAAAGGGTGAAGTTACATACAGGAACCGGCTCATCCTGCAGAACACTTCACAACTCTCCTCAGCTCTCTCGGACAGCTCTCACTGTTGGATTCCATCAACCAGTAATGAACGCAACCGTAGAGAGAAAACAACTCTCCATTATGAATCCCTTGTCTGAATTACAGTTTCCTCGACAGCATTGGCCGTATAATGAAGATATTTAGTTTCCTATATTATTTGGAATGATCTTCAAATTATTTCATATGGAACTTTATAATATAATATAGGTTATTATTATACGTTAATGCATTAATCTTAATATATTTTATGACAAGTCATAAAATATTACTGTCATATGACTATCACTGCACTCGAGAGCCATCATGCTGGTCATCGTATTTCACATTCGTGTTTCCATTAAATATAAATCTTTTAAATACTTGCCAATCCACTTTTCATTTTGAACTGATGTATTCATCGAATGCAAAAATACCAATTTATTTATTAAAAAGGCCCACCGATGAAAGACTTGGTACATCAAACATAGGTTTTAATTATTATTTATTTATTTACTTATTTAATTATTTAATTTATTTATTTATTTATTTTTTAACTGTTCATGCTTTGAGTTACTTTTAATTGACAAGTAAATTTCTTCGAGTGATTTTCTTTGTGTCAATTTCAGTAACAGGAGAAGAAAAATTCTATCACATATTTTACCAGAAGTCCATGATATCGATTCATCCAATTCATAAACAGGGGACAAAATACTGTTTTCAGCCTACTTGTCAGTGCTTCAAATGATAGAGTCGCCATGCACATGGAAATAAATATGAGGGAGTACCAGTTCAGTATCCGGAATAATTATAGGTCTACTGCTGTATTCAAGCAAACTGATGAAATAATCAAACAGCGTAGTGTAGGACGGGGGTTCTATGCTAACTCAATGCCGAATTAAAGGAAGCCTGTGGTTAACAGACATCCTGTTCTAGACCATTCCTTATGAAAGATCCATCTTTATTTTTCTTTCTTTATTTATTGTTTCCCCAACACTGAAGAACGAAAGGACACACGTTCATTCTTTGGTAATGTAATATTGTGTTCTCTCAAATCAAAACTTTATTTCTCTTTAACCCGGAATACGATTGGCTATCAAAAACTAATAGCTTCACCTAAACTAGTTTCGTCTGTTTAGCTTTTCGTTTTATTGCATGCATCTGTTGATATGAAATCCCTCATTTCGCATATGAAGGTGTAAATGAGTCAGGATACCGCGCTCTTCATTATATCTACTTATCAGACTCAGAATTTATAAGAGAGCCCAAAATATTTGGTAAATTTTCATTAGAAGTTTAGGAACCTATATTGATTTGATTATAACCATACTTCATAGATGTACATATTTATAAAAATCAAATCATGTTTGTTTGTTTGTATGTCCTTCAAGCGCGACCACAATTACGGCCCGACATTGATGCTGTTTTTTATACCATGCTCTTTAAACACTAGACAGAAACAATGGCTATAATAATCTCTCAACTCACCCTTTTCAGCCCTAAAATCACCATTTTATGGAAAAACCGCGTTTACTTCTTGCCACATTTTAAACGCTTCAATTCAACAATTAACTGATTCACTTCGACAATCTCTTTAGATATCATCATGGTGGTTGTTAGACGTAAAGGACTTTCGATAACAAATTCAACGATACCAAAACAATTTGGAGGGTTGAGCCAAACATTTTCTATTTTTAAAGATAGATCATGGAAAATTGATATCAAAAACGCCTTAATAACTACAGCAATCTTGGTCGGGAAGAGTTTTTAAATGAAGCTGAGGTTATACCTATATTTAGGGTGAATGAAATGTGACGCTTTTACCTACTATAGGAATGTGAAATTTGACAGGGAGCCGTTCTGGGACATTAAGAGACGAATCCAATGACGTATTCCAACCAGATCATCAGACTCATCTAAATTCTCTCCTAATAATCCTTAGAATTTGAAATTTGATAGGGAGCCTCTCTGGGGCACTAGGAGACGGATGCAATGACGGGTTCTAACGAGGTCAGCTGACTTAGTTAAATTCTTCCCTATTCACGCTAGGGATTTAAAATTTGATAGGGAGCCTCTCATGAAGATTGAGAAACGAATAAAATCATGGTATCATTCCATGAACCATTACTTACAGTATTCGACGTACCTTTCAACATCTCCGAAACGTTGGGCAATACATCAACAGAAACTAATTCAAATATCCGTATTCACCCTTTATACGTACTACTTTATTATTATATTATACGTACTACTTTATTATTATTTATATTCAATATTTTCTTTACTTCGATTGAATAATAATTTTTAATGAATAAATTATTGTTATTTGTAACCAAGACTGCACAAATAGTGCGTTAGGCGGGACAAAGTCCGCTGGGTCAGCTAGAATAATATAATATTAAAAATAGTTTTAATGTAGATTCTAACATTAACGAAAAACAGTTATTTTTCATTTTATTTCAATTATATAATAAGATATAGATAATATTAGTTGATATCATAGAAATAAGATGGAATAGTAGTTAAATATAGGATGGTAGTAATAACTCACCAACAGACAGATGTAAACGATAACTTGACTATTACTACTAGCGGAAATTACCCTTTAGGTACCCTGACTCAATTTTGTTAACTTTTTACTGGTCAGGATCAGACAGAATAGAAAGAAATGCATTCTATACTCACTGGTCAGGAGCTGAAAAACTGAAATTCACCGGGCCAGGGAAGACCACCAACGTAGGGATACGGTAGGTCACACAGAACCAGTCCCAGACCCAGGGTTAATTTGGTACCGTTCTATTCTTTGTCGTTATACGAGTGGTTCGTAACGGAATTTTGGAAATTACAGTTGGGGGATGTTGATTCACATTAAGTCATAAATTAAGCCTTTTGGTGTATAAGGGACTTCGAATACCCAATACAAAGACAACCTTAGCGAAACGCTAATGAATCATTTATTGGGACCAAATTATGATTGCTCGGTTATACAAGGTTCTCATTATAATATAGCCTTTTCTTTTTTTTTTTTTTTTTTTTTTTTGTTTTAACGTGGAACAAGTTTTTAAGAAGGCCTTTCGACCGAATCATTGTCATCTAACAATGACACGTAACAACGACTCAAAACAAAGATTAGTAACAACGACAAACACTAGAAGCCTCGTATTACCGTTGATTTGTGTTCCCAGAGCTAATTTAATTAGTATTCAAATTATGAAGCTTAAATCTGGAACGGAGGTGTAAAACGTATTCTATGCTCATTAATCTTTAGCGTTTGCACGCTAGGTGTTTTTAATTGATTATCTATTCTCCTCCAGCGTCTATATGGACCATGTATTACACTAGAAATTATCACCATTTAAAAAAAAAAACTCGGCGCTTCGCTCCTCGCCAGGGGGTAAGCCACCAGCACCCCCGGTTACCTATATTTACATACTTCAAATAAAATTATTGAAACACATAATGTGGAACCTGCATACAAGAATGATTCAGATTTTGCGGTGTATCTTATCACTAGATGTCAAGTTGTTTTATTTATCTATCACCAGCGCCATATTTGATTCCTACTCGTCATAAGCTTTCATTTGAGCCCTCACACGAAAAATGAATATTTCAGGTACTACAGCTCCCTCCCCCCTCTCTTCGTCATAAGCTTTCATTTATTCATATAACATGAACTTTCAGAAATTAGCAAGCGGTTGCAATCATGTTCACAATATCAATTATTGAGAATGATCACCTGTGTGTAAACAATTATTCAAATAGTCATGCTCATAACTCGGCTTACAGACTACGCAGTTCGCAAAAGTTAACATAAAATGGTTGGATAAATTGAGAGCTTTCGTACGAATGGTCAACGAATTTTTTGGGATGAAAAATGACGTGCCATTAAAAAAAAAAGCAACAGTAGAGAGTGTTTATGTCGTACTCGATCGTCTATTTGTAGCCCGAATGAGAGCTCGAGTCGTCAGCACGCGTGGATAAATGGAAGTGCGCACACACTTCCGAGTCGGAATTCGTGACCCGACCTGAGTGAGCCGAGTCGTACCGACTTACGGATCGTCTTGGTAAACGAGGTTTCCGATTCGTTTCCCGACTCAGCTGAATTACCTTTCTTGAGGATAACCTTATTTTACATCAAAACAGTTCAGCCGCTTAACGAGTTTGTTGTTAGTACATACTCAAGTTTTTGAAGGTGATTTGTAGTGTTGTGCTGAAAAAGTTGATTTTTGAAGTGAATCTTGAGATAGATTGTTACCAGATACGTACGCCACCTCCATTCAGGTAATAAGTGCACTCTTCACACGGCCTATCTTCATCCATAACGGACGGATCAAAAGGGAAATAAATGAAAATAAAAAACAGATATGTAAGTAAAATGGCTAAGTTGAACCTACGAAATTGGAATGAAAATGAATTAAACTCTATGAAAAAAACACGACAAATTTTTGGATAAAAGTGGTACAAAAATACGGCATAAAGTGAGCGGAAATCAATTCTCACTTAAACGTGACTTATTGGGTCGTAGCGCGAGTCGTCAACGACCCACCACTTGGCAACCAACGACACGGGAGGTTAGCATTCGTTCGCTCGCCCTATCGCCATCCCGACTCGTCGCGCTGTACGAGATGCCAAGGCTAAAAACACATTCTGTGTTAAAACTGGGCGGTCTCTCACATTTCTCAGTAATGTCAGGGGACTGGGTGGTAGAGCGTTAAATATTTTACTAACCTTCAAGGATATTAGTTAGGGTAGGAGAATATAATATGAAGGAGGGTAGGCAGCCCTTTAGGTCGTATAACTGGGCCAAGAGGTCAGAAAGTCTTCCTCATTCCTCCTCGGTGATCCATTGTTGGAAGTTTCCCGAAAAGATTATGTCTCATGTAAATGAAGGGGAAGTTTTCGCGTCTTTGGCAGAAATAATAAGAGCGAAGAGAAACTTCCAGATACATCTTATCTCAAACTACCCGGGGATATTGCGGAATAGCTTCCGCGAAGAACAGCTCTTCATGGGGGATGTGGTCAAGTTAAGGACGAAAGCCCCTTCTCCTAAAAAGTCCGTATAATATTTAGCTCAGCAGAGCTCAGTTCAAAAATTTCTCGAAAGTTCTATATAACAAGGAAGAACTAATATAGGTCTCTCAAATTTTTAATTGTGGTAAACATTTTATAACAAAAGGCAAACGATACGGGTAAGTTGTTGCTGTTTTAAAAAGTTCCAGTCATGCGCCATGATCGTACCTATTAGCGAATTTTCGTAGATTGTAGTATTTACTTTGTTTATTTATCATATCGCATGTTACCTTGTTTTGAAATGTGGGCACATAAAGTGCAAAGAAATTGTTATCTACCAATTCTATATCAGATAAGAAGCCTATTCTAGATCATATTCCACGATTCAGAACAGATTTTGGATGTGTAGCAATTTTTCAGTTCTTAATAGATTTTTCAGCAACTATTAATGAAATTTAATACATTTATCACACAATCTAGTTTATTTTTGGTAAACTTCTTCTGACTACAATTCTACTGAAAACATAAATTAAAATTTTTTTACATTTTTAGTCATTTTTAGTAATTTTTTAACACACTTTTGGAAATTTGACCAATTAATGTGCTCAAAAAGTGATGGCCTACGAACTCAACCTTTTGTTTGGGAAGGTAGATTTGTTAGGCGCATGAACGGAATTATGATCTCAATCCTAAGGAGAGTTGTCGTCTGGAATGACATACACTTAAAGCGTTGAACCATAGGATTAGTTTCAAAATATCTTAAAACGTATTTCAATGGAAAAGTTTTCGAAAATTTAGATTTTTAATATTTTGCAGGCATCGCCATAGCTTCTTTACGGACATTCGCTGAAAAGATCCATTTTGAAGAGAACAACTAGGTCAATTGTGCAGTTATGCCGAAAGTCCTAGTCCATGACAAGTGTGTGAAGGTGATATTACATAGGAAATTACCTGGCGTTGCCCAGGTGATAGGTAATAAATAGGTGAAGGGTTAACAGACCTAATAGGGGCGTTCCAACTTTATCGTTATTACCAAAACGTTTCACAGAGTCTCAGTATGAAACGTTATTATCGTTTTGTCCCCCTTAGTTTGTCCTGTAACCCGCGGTTGCCCCATCACCGTCAGTCAATAACCATATAAATGAGAATATTGGTGGTAGCTGCTGTTATATACCCACTAACGCAAAAGAGAAATGAACATTTTTATTTCTCGAGGAGGCTAAGGAAAATACACTATTTCTATTTTGTGAAGTGTTTAACCAACCACCATACCTAGATGATCGGATGAATCCGTTGCTCGGCACGCAGGAACCCTTATCCTCAGTCACCTTATCCTCTCTGCTACGATAATTGGAAACAAAAATTTTCGTATCATAGCTTAATTAATCATATCTCTCTCGGCTGATAAAGAGATCCTCAGTACGATCTCATTGTTACCCAGCAGTTCTATAATGCCTTAATCTCAAATTCCGGACACGGCCGATCTGCGCAAGTGGTCAACAAATTAGTAAACGGGTAATTTCTGAGCCCCCAGAGGACTATGGTCGAGCTGCGCAGGTAGACCCTACAACTCAATTCAATCAATTCAATTCATAATTTAATAAATTATTCACTGTTGATCGCACCTTTAGGAATGAGTCTGGAGGCTCGCAAGCTCGCATCTCGAAAATACATAACATCAAGTATAGTCAATCCTTTAGTAAACATTCAGATAAGTGGAAAATATGAGTCAGAATGATGTGTATAGTTTGGTGATCTGGACTATTTTGTAGGCTGCGTAACTTGAAACTACCCTCGAATACCTCGACTACGTTTGCGCTCTTCGACCAATAAGTTGGGGTTGTTCTTGAATTCTGAGAACTACTTTGCGCAGTTCTACCACACCTCATATTTTTTCACTATCGCAGGTTCAATAATAAATTAGCGTCAGAGCTTACCCGGCTGAACAGTGGTCCTTCGTACGATGTCATTGTGAACCAGCAGTCCAACAATATCTCTATTTCGAATTTCTGTATCACAGGTTCAATAAGAGAGAAATTAGCCATTGACTTATATACCCGGAATATGAAAGCCTATTCCGAACTCATGCAAATTTTGTCCCCTGAATCTCCGGAGGATATTCGACGCAAAGTTTTGGAAGCCCTTAGAGAGCAAGAAGCTCCCTCTTCTGAAAAGACACTGTTAAAGAAATGTTTCAAACATTGTGTTTGTTTAAACAATCTACTATTGATGTCAACAAACCCCATCAACTTGGTGTATGACTAAAATAAACTAAACTGATATTATTTTCCAACCCGTAGGGTTTCAAAATTTAGTAACGACCAACTGAGAAATAACTTTCTTTAAAAAATATTTGTGAAAAACTTAATTTTCTTTCTCGTTGAAGATAAGTTGTGTAGACACATAGTCTTCAAAGTGTGTTGAGACACTAGGTAAATTATTTTCATTGATGCCAAGTGGATCTTGATTGTTTAGATGATTATACCAAAAATTGGTGAAAAAATTTAAGAATTCTGAAAATTATGCCGTAGGTACCAGATGTGGTTTTGGTTTATTATTTCCAATAATAAGCCTATGTGATCTTTGTTACTTTACGTTTCAAGGTGCGTAGAATCCAAATTTGAAATGTCCGTCCGCCGTTCTAAGAATTGACTTAAAAAACCTGTTCTTTCGCACATAGACTCCATTTGGGGTCTAGTTGGTCCTAACGTTTAACCATCCCGATCGCTTTACTCGCATAGATGCTATGGGCCAAAAACGGGCAAAAAGTGTATTTTTGAGGCTTTGAGTGTTAGACGCACGCCTGGCACGCTTGGCAGGGGGTCACGGTGGGTGGTGAGGGGGGTGAGTGGGGGGTGGAGTGAGAGGAGGCGCCGCGGCACCATGAGGTGGGTACAGCGTTCCTTCGAGGCATGAATATATGTTTTTTTCTAGGTCATATTTGTGTGTTAATACCAATGCTTTTCCTACGCATATTTAATAACATATCCTCTCGACTTTTCGTATGTACTTAGATAATGATATTATTAAGGCAATAACTATTTGAATAGATAGGAGCTCAAATCGAGAAATATAAACATGCGTATATAATTATAGAAGTATAGGTTGTGGCAACTCGAAATAGGACACGCCGAGGAGTCTGGACGGGCCTTATGACGTACGCAAGCCAACTAAAACTACGATCATACTCAATTGAAAAAATAATAAACCTTTGTGAAATAATTTGCAGCGTTTTTACTTCTATAATTGTAGGTACTGATTTGAATAGTACTGATTTTAACTAAGTTTAAAATCCTTTTTATTAGTAATGTTTTAAGCTGCACCTCAGCCAGAAGGGTCATTTTCGGCATTATTATTATTATATTTGTTATAAATTCACCTGTCGTTTCCAACCAGTGTTTTATACTTCTGATTTTCTAGTGTTTATATTTTATGTACCTATTGTATAACTTTATCAATAGCAATACCTATTATGTACTGAAACACATATGTTAGATCTTTTAACCATCTTCAACTTCTTCTTTTCCTCAACCATGTCAACCGACATGTTCTAAATTGGTATTAGGCCTAATGCCAACCCAGCCCATAGCCTATTTATCAGTATCGACTATTGGAGCTTCGGGGTTTTTAACAAATTTCGGAGGGGGGGGGGGGGGGGCAGCCATATATCCACACAATAATTAAATTCCTACCTGATTTGATTGGACTGAAAACAAAACACCCCTCACGAAACGTCATGTGTTTCATTATTAATACTTTTAGTTTACTTTTAAAGGCAGTGATCGCTTATTTGTTTGCCCTCTAATTGTTCCGCCTTCAAGCGATTCGGACGAGAGGTGAGCGTGGTCGATTGAAGCGTGTGCGTGAGGGGGTGGGGGTGAGGGGGGGGGGGGGGTTACAACAGGGTATTCCAAATATTCCTCGGAACATTCTCTGACAGTAGCGTTCGCTATCCACGTACGTAAGCCTATACTCAGAGCTCACTCAGCTGATCAACGGTCCTTTGTTTGATGCTATTGTGATCAGGCAGTCCCATATAAAGCCTCCATTTCAAATTTCTGTATCACAGGTTCGATAGGAAAAAAATAGCCTCAGAACTCGTTCAGCTGATCAGGGTGAAAGATTTCACCCGAACCTAAAACCATAAAAAAAAAAAAAAAAAAAAAAAATACGTTGAGCTGTTTGGAGGAACAAAACCTTGGATGAACAAAACAAACTTCTCCGCTGAAGAAATAATGATTCGAGGAAATAGCATTACATGCACACTCTAATGAAAGATATCTTGTAAAAAATAAATTCTGTAGATGAATATCATCTTCCAACACAAATAAAATCAACTGCTTAAATCTCTGCAAGAGATCATTGCTACCCAAGATACTAAGAAGTGATGTATGCATAAATAAGTAGATCTTATTCTTTGAATAAAGTATATATCATTGAACATTATTTAATTGAAGCGTTTATTGTATACTACCTATCTATCACGGTCAAAAATACAAACTGGATTTCGGACCAATGTCGACCCTTCACTTCTACTGCAACATTGAGTTCATGTGATTTTCTTGCTGATACAATGGTTAGGACACTGGGGAATTCGTGATTGTTCCACGGAGAAACCCACTCCGAATTGATTGATTTCACAACTTAGTGTTCGCTAACTTGAAATATGATCGAAGCTTCTTAACGGAAACAACATGAATATTTATGATATGGTGATAAATTTATAGCAAGAAAGAAAATAGAATTGGCACAGAATAATTTGGGAATTAAGATTAAATTAAGGTTTATCATGAAATATTAAAGATGAATCGACGCAATCGTTACTAATAGCCACCATTGAGATAGATGGACATTGTCAGTAAATACTGAATTATTTATGAGTAGAGCGTAAGTACTCCTACCAATCTGGCTGTTATGACCCAACAAGCAAAACTACTTCCATGAAATCAATACAAATTATACCTAACCAGCGATTATTCTATAGCCATTAGCGATAATGCTTCCATCTCCAATATTTACTGTCCGATCAAACTAGAATTGAATGCATAAATACTTCACGTAATTTCGACTTAAACCGAATAATACATATTTCCAATTGAGGGTGATTACTAATTATTACGTCCATGGTAGTGAATTAAATACGAGTAGATCGTTCCGTAACAGCTGGATTCCTCTATATTGATCACAGTTTTAGTCAATAAAAAACGGAAGTTAAATAAAAACGCTGTCTAATTCCACAAAAATAAAGAGTTAAAATGTTAGAGTGATTTCAACTGTTAGATCACCATTATTAACAAACAATAACTATAACACTGAAACTCTTTATATTCGTGGTATTAGACAACGTCATTCTTCTTAACTTTCGTTTCTTATTGAAATGAGTTTCCAAAGCTTTGTCGCGAGTGATTAAGTTCTTAGCAGTTTTACTATCAAAACATTGTCATTTGGTTTTGCTCCAAAGCTGATTGTTCTTACGATGTGTTTGTATTATGCTTGCAGATTGTGGTAGTTCATGTAAACAGATTACTGATTTGATATTAACTTGATCAAATAGAAAATGATGACTGATCTAATGAGTCCAATACCTTCTTATCATGACATTCCTAGAGCCTATTGCAGTTTAGTATGAATCCTGCATGGTATTTATAAATAGTCGTAGTGTAACTGAAACTTTGTAGAGTATCGGCTTTAAGTTACTTTTTAAATGGTTAATTTTCTATACACTTCGTCAACATACGCTTTAGTATGTGTATCAATGACGATGATTAGCTTTATCGACTTCTAGAGTAGAGTATCTCATCGTGGTGGTCTTTTCAAGGACAGGTAAATGAAAAGAAGTCATCGTTGATGACCTGTTAAGGGGGATCTTAAAAGTCCGTTAATGAGGAAACTTGTTGAATGTCGTAGGAAAAGCACTTTTCTCCGTGATGAATCGCTCCTTTGATTGACGGAAATCGTTCTAATGAACCCGAAATTCCCGTTCCGAAGTTCAGTGAATCCCGGACCCACCCGCTGGGAACGGGTTAATTCCTCTCGAATTCGAATCGGATGAGCGAAGTTGGTAACATTTGTTCACGTCCGAACAAACAAACCTCCAAACGTCAAAGGGAGCCAATTACCTTTCGGCAATGAGTCGATTAAGCAGGCTAAATCTCATCAAATGTTAATGGCCTTTATAAAATCGGCGAAGTGCAAGCCGCCCGTAGAGTTTACGAGCCATCATCCAATACCTGAAACTTAATTATTGATACCAGTTCCTATGATCACACGTCTGCGGAGTTTGCGTTCGACTCGATTCAAATACGGTGATTGAAATTGAATGGGAATTGGGGTTGTATGTTTGAAAGGCCCCCGAGAGATCCGTAAGGCGAATTCAAGCCGTATACATACATCTATGATGGCTTCTTGTAAACAATACGTATAGAAGCAGTGTTCATTGTTTACCAGTTGACTTGAAAGCTAATTAGTGATCCTTTTGAAGTTTGAAGTTAATACTGAAGGTTGTGTACAAGGTGTAACCAAAACAGGAATGTACTTAGTCTAAGTTCATGTGTCTTGACACCCAAAATGACTGAATCAAAAACTTCTGGATACGGTAAATTTTACACGTAAGTCATATGTGGAAATTTATTGTATCAATATAGATCTCTGCTGTTTTATTCACTTGTGTTACTATACTTTTCCAGGATCGGTATTAATCACGACACATTCCACCGAAATTCAATTAAATAACTGTTAAAAGAGCCAATATCGTTAACTAATAACATCAACTAGCATTAAACGGGCCATGAGAAAATAAGGCTTTTTAATGGATTCTACGTTTGCGCATGCGAAGTGAAAACTATTTACTATGATCGACTGACTGCAGTACTTAATATAGGGCATTCGAATGGAAACTGTAGTAGTTTTGATTGTTACAAGGAGCCACATTCGCGGACGTGCGCAGCAGCTACTAATGATAAGATCGTGGAAAATGTATAAGGGATGATTAAAAAGTGATTTACCGTACACTGAAATTTGTGCGATATATGACTACACTGAGAGAAAATGAAGCTAAGTTAAATTAAATTTGCTCATGCGCAAAATGAAATATTGATTTTTATTAGGTCAATGTAGCTCTCGGAGCCGTCTGGGGACCTCAAGGTTAAAATAATTTAACCCCCCCCCCCTCTCCCCAGCGTCACCCGCCACCTCAATCAATATTATAATCAATTTGCGCAGACATCAAAATCGACAGTTCGAGCATTCCGCTCAACCAAAATGAAAATCGCTGGAAGGTGTATTGATGTCAAATAGAACCTTTTGACGGATGAGCATATTCGAAATATTTTTTCGGCCCTCTATAGGGAGTAATTTACAAATATACCAACCAAATAATTTCGTGGCAAAATTATCATTGGGGAGATGTTGGTTTGGTGAACTCCTTGATGTGACGATTTTTGAGGGTGGGGAAGGGAACTGTCAAGAGTTAGGAATGAGAAGAGAGGGGGGGTGTTTAATTTTTCGAACCTGTACTTATTCTTCACAAGATATAATGACCATGGCACTTCGTCTTTACCGTGAGGTCTTGCCCCAGACGGTTCCACGAGCTGATTATGATCGCACCAAATTTCAATCAGAAGCCGTTTGCCTGTACTTTCCAGCAAGCTAGAAGCAGGAGACTAGATTCGTTCGTCTTCTATTTATCAGTAGTTTCAATGACCAAATTTTCAAGAACCCTCAACTCATTTCATTTTCGGCGCAAAAAAGTGCAATTATTCAAGTGGCGTCTGTCATCGCTTTCCAGTGGGGTAGAGGCGGCATATCAGTTTCATTCGTCTTAAATTTATGAGCAGTTCCGATAATTCAAATTCCATGAATCCTCAGCTATTTCCATTTTTTTTATAAAACGTAGAATTTTTCCAGCCGACTAGAAGGCAGCAGTCTTGGTTCATATTTATCGTGATGGTAAGTGCTCTTGTCGACCGTAATTTTTCATAAGCCCACAACGCAGTTTCATTTTAACTATAAAAAATACAGATTTTTTCAGAGCGTCTGCTCGGAGTTTCCAGTGGACAGGGGGTGGCACATTAAATTCCCGTAACCTATGGACCTAGAAGTAACTCTTGTAAAAATGTCAGCTCTCCTCAAGCACTTACGGTTTTGACAAATTTTGGCAATTTTAAGCGTCCCCTATTTCATACTCCAACGGCTTTGAGCCGACTGACGACCTGTATAGTATTTTTCTGGGCAAGCTCTATCCTATCCTATATTCAAAGATTCTCCGCCTTTCATGACCTATTTTGTGGGGTGGCTCCTTGACTATAAATAAATAAGAAGCCAAGAACCAAGGATTGTTGGACGTACGATTGCGAAAGCCATTCAGATCTTCGACTACCCGGATTTATAATCATCAGGTAATTCGTAGGGTTCTTGATTAGGATCAAGCCTTTGGATTTAGGATGCCAGAATATCTACAAGTATTTATAATGTGGTTGTGTTGATATGAATTGACCATGTTTGTACTGTAGCATAAAGTGTGCAAACCAAGGGGTAGTCACTCACCAGTATATAACTCCAGATTGGTTATACTAAACGAATAAGCGCTTGAAAACCCTTGTTAACAGCGATTAGTAGTTGCTCAAGAAATAACGTCGGGAAACTGCGTTATTTTGGATGGATTTGACGACTGAAAAGTGTTTGATGATAACTTTATAGACTTTTAGTTTGATGAGGTGAAAAATACTTATAAAACGTTAAAAAATTAAACACCTATTCAATAGAGTAAATCGTGAATTGTTTTCCGAGGTTCGTTTAGATTCCTAAGTAAATTCATCTGATATGATCTACAAGTGGTGAATGAGGTCGCCAGGCCTTCACTCCCTCAATCTGTTGCATTATTAGTTGAAGCCGAGGGACTTAGGTGAGGATCCGTCGATGGGGTCTTCGAAAACTGGAAGCAAGCGTTCCAGTTGATTAATTAGGTATCGCTTCGGATCGATGGAGACTAATCTATCAAACCGCGTTCCACCAAAGTGGGGGGGAAGGTCGGCGGCGGAGATGCTGAGCTCAGTGAGTGAGGCAGTCACGGAGGAACGCAAATGAAGTGAAACGCTTTGTTTTAGTTACGAGTTAATCATATATAACTAAAGTCAAGAGGGGAGGAGAGGAAAGGCTTGATAAAGCAATTACTGAAGTCGCTTTGGGTACAGTGCTTGATAAGTCAATTTTCGTCTACGGAGCACTTTAAAGCGGAGTGTTGTGGATGATTACTTATTAGGCTATATTGTACTTAGTACTATCAAATACTTACCTAGGGAAATGAGTTTTTACTACAAGAAATGCGATTGGTTTTAAGGGTAACCAGGGGCACTGTGGTGATTTTAAGCAGGTCTCCTTTGATTCTTTAAATGTTTTGTTTTTAAATTAATTAATTTAAGCCTCATATCTCACCTCCATCAGAAGGGTCATTAATGCCACGCCACCCAAAGCTTTTTTTCCGATGATACTAAACTAAGCTTTATTATATGTCTGATTCATGGACAAAGAGGTTCAATAAATCGAATGAGGACAACTGAGTTGTATTACGTTCATTTCACATAACAAAGGGAATAAGAGAATATATCGAGTCCAGACTTATGTACGTCAGATTACGTTAATATCTCAATCAAGGCTTGGTAGTCCAGTGAAAGAGTAGCTGCTTGCTGCGCGGGAGGCTAGGGTTTGAATCCTGTCGGCAACGAAATTTTCTTGAAATATTTCACAGTCACTTCCAATTTTATTTTTGGTATGATTTACTTATTTTGTATCACTAATTGTTTACGTTTTTATTTATTTATTTTATTTCCTTTTATTTCATTATGTTTTTTTACGTAATAAATCTATTTTCTTTTGGTCGGTAACATTGTCAAGTATTGGAGAGTTTTTGTATTTATGGTGTTGGAATTTCTCGTAAACACGATAACAAGCTGTTAGAGAGAGCACGACGAATGCTAACCTTTTTGCATCGATTTCTCGTAGCGTTTTCGTAAGCCCGAGAGAAAGAGAACTCTTATATAGACGTTCACGAGACTCTTGCAGTAAATCACTTCTCAAAAATCAATCGTCACAGTAGACAATTCTCAAAATATAACGTGAATTAAGAAACAACGACCACTCACCTCTACGTCATTTAAAAAAGATTCAGCCGTGAAGAACACGTATCTTTAAAACGTGCAAAATGAACCTTGAAACGAAATCTTGAAAATGGAAAAGCTGAAATCTTTGATAAAACGTCGAATGCAAAAACAAAAAGCCGCTAATGACCCTTCTGGTTGAGGTTCAAGGATAAAACATGAAAGAAAGATGAATACAGAGGTTAAACCAACAAGAAAAGACGGTCGGGGGAAAATTCAGGCGATTTTGTCGGGTGTGTGTGTGTTGTAACGGGCTTAGATCGCCCCCAGAGGTGCAATGGGGCACTCATAGTGAGAGAGGGGTGTGACAGTATCATAAGAGATACAACTCGTACTAATAGCATACGTGCTATGTTCGGAGAAGATGATTTTCCGGTTCTCAGATCCTCATCTATCGCCAACCACAGCATTTCAATAACTTGAGAATGACGCCCGGCGTGGAAGCGACGGACACGCATTCTCTTGGATCTCACGGGAACTGTCACATTGTCAACTGCATGATAGTTGTTAAGCTATTCTAGAGTGTTATCCTAGAGAAAGGTCAAGTTGTCGTATCGTAATTACGATTCCGAAAAAGATGAGCACGAGCGAAGCTGATTCTTCTCGTTCCGAAAAGAGTTTCACATTACGAAAACCACTTCTCGTTTCGGAAAGGCCATTTTCGTATACGAGAAAATGATTACGAGAAGCACAAAAAATTCCTATTATTTCGAGAATGCAACGTAGAAGTGTAAAAAGTGATTTTCTATAGACCAGTGTTCTTGAAGGGCTATCCATTACAAAAATAATTAACCCTTGTGTAGGTAATAATTTGCTGCGTTTTTATAGCTCCTGAATGATTCTCCTACTGAATGACAGCCTTTTATCATATTAAAATTATGATAGTGAAATGACAAAGGCTGTTATCGAATTGAAAGGAAAAACATACAGGACTATGGCAATAGTTTCTGATTATTGTATTGCAATTTCTGTAGGATGAAAAATATGACTGAAATTAACTACACATTCATATAGTCTCCAATGAATATAAATCCCTGAGTGATTCCACTCGTGCGGAGCATAGATCGTATCGTGACATATTATTAGATTAGATGATCGGGCTAGAGTTGACATTCACGCTGAATAGTTGGCGAACCAGCCACTAATACTCCACTTGGGTCCCTTGATTATTCACATGATGGCAGCCTGGATTACCTAATCCTCCCCTGCGATTGGTCGACCACTGTTTTGCACCAATGCTTGCCGAATCGGATCGCTCATCCGTTTTTCATAGGACAGAACCCTAGATAGCTATCCACACTACTGTGAATACACTACGTACATACTATGAATTCGTATGTACGTAGTGTATTCACATACATACGCCACAGTATTTTAGAGCCATTCTTAATTCATGCAACCATCCTAGAAAAATTGGCTATTTTTAGAATGTTTAAATAAGTAGGAACATTTTTCCTGTACCTGATTTTTTTTTTTTTTTTTTTTTTTTACAAGAATAATAGATAGGTAGGTATCAAAAAATGAAATTCCTTCTTCAATGTAGATACTAGACAAGCATAGTAATAAATATTAGATGATGTAATATGATGTTTGAAGCACCTCAGTGGGTTTAGCACTATTTAGAACACAATAGTCGAGGTTGATCGAGGTTGAAAGGCATGTCAGAATAATCGGGATATTGAGTTATGAAAAACAAAATAATCTGCATCTCATTGCGCATCTTGGCGATAATCTCTTGGTATCAATTCGGTTCCTGGTAGTTGCATAACGAAGCGCTATTTATGATGGTGTTTGTTAGGTCGGAAACCAAGGAAACCAATTGGACGAACTTATAACACGGTATATTACTACAATGCGACACAATGTTAGCAGTTAGAACGTTATAATTACGAAATTGAACAATGATGACAGTTACAAACGAAAATAAGAAAGATGACGGTTTCGGAACGCAGCGATAGAGGATTAATGTGAAATTTCTTGGACAAAAACCATTTTGAAAAAAAAATAAATAAATAAATAAATAAATAAATAAACAAATAAAAAATATTCGAAGCGTTACCAGGGAACTGAGTGTTGTCATCAGCTGGAGCGCTGTGACGTTCTGACCATTGGGGCCTACACCTGCTCAAAAGGGATCAATGTACCTATTCTTTTGATATTCGTTTGATACTCGTAGTCAGTTGTACTATTATTGTTATTTCAATGAGATCTCGATCCGCCGCTAGTGAAGTTCTAGAGTTGCTCATTTGGTTGTGGCCCCCTAGTTCTACGACCAAAGTTTTGGATAACACAATAATGTCATTGCCAAGTACTCTTAGCGAAAAAACACACACATATATATATATATATATATATATATATATATATATATATATATATATATATATATATATACGGCTTCTATTACGGTGGGTATTTCATGGTTGGAAACTTTTCATCTACCCTGGTTCTCATTGAGATTATGCAAGATACTATAATACTGTGATGCTTATGGTGCTCTTTCTACGGGAAAACAATTTAATCTAATTTTTGGCAACAGCGGTGTCTGTCTTTGTCCTCGATACTCTTATGTGCAGATTCGACCCATTCAAATTAGACTAAACATCTATGCCCCGACTAAGAACGTCTTGGCAAAGAAGCTACTGATACACCGATAATGATGAACAATTCATGCCATAAATCGTATGCCATAAATATGGAAATCATTGTGTTATGTCGTAGGTGTGTGAAGCATTTGTTTAAATTCTCTGCGAGTATTCTAAGTAAAGAATAAGGCTTACGCAAATATAGTGGCCTAACTCTTTGACAGCACGAATTTTCCCAGTCTGGGGTGAATAATGTGGTTTGTGTAGATGTTATCAATTTGATAAGGCAACATTGAGATACCTACTCGAAAAAGGCTCACTCATTAAATAGGAAGAAGTACTTGTAATATATTTATAGTTTACGTTCAGACCAATGTATTGCGACTGTTAGAACTTGAAAAAAATAAAAAAGAGTACATGCATCACTTGTCCTTAGCAGTCGTCATGACACTGTGACAGTAAATAGTTGGTACGCTATTATCCAAGTTCTCGCGCATTTTCTATAGATGTTATAAATTTTGACATGGATATGTCTTTGCTCTGGGGGGTCAACCAAAAATTTCCGTGACGCAAAATTTGTGTCACAATTTCAGTGTTTTTCACGTACAACCCAGCCGTTGCTAGGGGAATGGAACTTCCACAGTTTTCATCGCACAGAAATCGTTCGCCACTCGTTGGAAAGCGCTTGATTTATGTGATAAATGTTCACATCTCAAGCTACCAATTTCCCCCTCCCTACGTACCTGGCTAAATTCCTAAACTAAGTTGATTGGACTATAAACAATTTTAATAAGCCGGTTACAATATTCTTAACGTAAAGCAGTAGTATCATTTACCTACTCCACTCCATAGGAAACATTTTTATCCTCTTGACAACAGTCGACTGTTAACAGCAACTCATTGTAGTGGCTTCTCTCCACACTCCACAGTTACTTTCAACATTTCTATAAGTAAACCGTTGTTTTGTTGGAATTAGTTGGGATGCGGCCCAGGGATTTGTTTAAAGTTAAAGGATTTGTTTACAACTCTCGAGGACAACCGTTATGAAATCTCCAATCAAAGACATATCCATGTAACATGGTATCTGCTTGTAAAGCAGATAGTGGATTTCCTATATATTTCAATCGACTTTCTAATGAGATCCAACGAACCAAGAAGAAAGTTTCGCTTATTCCTCGCAACAATAGGAGATGAAATTGAGAAGAGATGTTTTTCACAATCTATCTGCCCTTTCATCAGTGATGAGGAACCATGTACAATGTATAGAAATATCAAGGTTGGATGGTTCCAACAGAAATGATATTGTTATTGTAGTTCGCAAAGTATGAAACTCAAACAATGTGGATTACATGGGGAATTTATCCTTTTATCAACGATTCCTGGACGAACAATAAATTGCAACTCGGATCACAAGTGGCTTTGTTGAAGAGAAGGTATTTGCCCAATGGTTTGAAAGGGTGGAAAGGAGGTCTGGAAACGTAATAATCAGCTAAGATAGATATTAAAACGACAAAAGGGGGATCAGACAGTGTAACAGCCTTTCATTGGGAAAACGACTCGGGGGTATCAAAGAGCGAAAGCAATAACAATGAGGGTGGTGGGGGAGGGGGTGGATATGGAAAAGCGTGGCAGTCTGTCTTAATTGTATGGGGAAATGGGGAGAAAGAGACCCTGGGAGCTGGAATGTAGTTTAATCAGGGTTCCGGTGTCAACCCTCCTTTGTATTCAGGTCGCCGTGAGGAGTAGCACTTTCCCACCCTCGACGGCGTTCCAACTCAATTTTTTCCCATCCTGGCGTGGAGCGGGAGCGCCCCTGGAGGCAACAAGGGCAATAATCCGAAGAGAGATGGAGCGATGATGATAGACAGAGAGCGTTGCGGAATCGAATTCATAAAAAAAAAAAAAGTTCCTATGCTAGGGGGGGAAAAATCGTGGGTAGGAGTGAACGCGCGGAAACCTGCACGAACCTGCTCGAGTTCGCACTCCCACTACGTCGTCCGGCGTCCCAATTTTATTCCTTCTCTCGCAGCTTTTTATTTCCTCATCCTCAGGGAATCAGTCGTTCCCGTTATATTTTGAAATCTTTCTCTCCACTCTCATTTTTCCTGATTGTGTTCCCTTTCTTTTCTGAAGTTTGAAGCTGCTTTTTACCAATTTGGAGAATGTTACTATATGTTGCCAGTGGTCATGTTTTCTACTTACTTCATTCTGAGTGTTTTAACCAAACAATCCTAGAGTAGTCAACAAAAGGAATGCCCCATTTTTTATCTAGATTCCCAATAGCCGGATCACCGTCTCCTACTAGAGTACATTCATTATCTCACTATTTTCTACTGCTTGTGGGAGTGAGACGCTTCTGAATTCTGATGGCTTTTTGTGGATATCCAACATTTTTGGTGGTAAAAGAAAACCCCCCTCCGCATTTGGTCGAAGCTGCTCGAATAATCAAAAAGGCACTTCGACAGGTCCAATAGAGCCTATGTTTCAAACGTCATCAAAATTGGTAGAAGAAGTCGCGGAGGGAGGGGGTGGGGGGCTTGAATACAATTTTGGTGAGATTTGAAATAAGAGAATGAACAAAATAATCATGTCTTCGCGGAATCACCCTTCCCCCATCTCACCATGTTGCATCAAATTCGTCGACCATGTCATGATTTGCTGCTGAAAGTGGCCGAAAAATGTACCAACCCAGAAGAGACTGCTCGTGCAAGAACTTGCACATTTATATATATATATATATATATATATATATATATATATATATATATATATATATATATATATATATAAATATATATATATAAGTTCACTCTACCTAATTTGCGCAGGAGTAATTAAAACCAGCAAATCAGCAATATAATGTATTGCGAAACCATTATGTTCAACTACAAAAGCGAAACTAGAATTTCAAGTAAATTCGTGAAGAGTGAAACTGAGTGTAGTGAGACGTTAGACAGACAGCAGTTGCTGTACGACTGACGAGAGCTTGAATTCGGGGCTGGTTCGATGTTGCGATGTGATGATTGAGATAAGCGGCGTCCGGATAAGAGGTGTCCACTCTCGTGAGATAGTGAGTTCAAAGGTACGGTAAGGTGAGGTGAGGTGTTTGATGCGGCAATCGAATAATGAGAAGGTACTTCTATATTATTACATATATGTGTAAGCTGGAAGATTCAGGGGTACCTTAAGGGACGGAAAGCAACGGGACTGTAATAGGAAAGGAGGAGTAGCTTTTACGGAACAAGAAAGGTAGTTTACAAAGAGGATCCCGATACCGAGGAAAGTGGTTGCCGAAGACTTGGAAACCTCTGGCCACAATAGAAAGTTTTTGTTCTTTCCGTACGATTTTCCCACGCTAGCGCGTAGAGCAGCGTCAAGAGCAAGCAACTGCAGATTCTAGCTCTTTGCGTATTTCTACACGTTTTTTTACACTTATGTACAAGATTGAACAAACGTTATCGTCACGCTAAAATCTCTTTAGTATTTCCAAGTCAACGATTCTCTTGAGTTCGGGATCGAGTTGAAGAAGTTTGAAATCATTTTGTACACTATGCTTTATCAGCTATCTTCACAGGCATCAAATATTTAGGTTCGACACAAGAAAAAATAGTATTCGCCTACGCATATTTCGTTGAACATCGGTTCTTGTCAGATCACCGAAGTTAAGCAACATCGGGCTTGGTTAGTACTTCTTGGATGGGTGACCGTCCGAGAGCACTGCGATTGCAGCATCTTTTTTGTTTTTGGTCTAATTATTCAATTTTTCACCTAGCTACATCAAGTTTTCGTAATCAGGCCTCGTGGAATAGTTCGTTTTGAGTACCTTCCCTGCTTTATTATCAAATGGTAATTTCCATCTGAGATGGTACTTAGTACAAATTCTACCACCAACCTACTATTTGAACTGACAACAGCTTTTGTATACAAACTTATTATTTACACACAAACCCGCTCGTTGTATGAATCTTTATGTCGGTAGATACAACTTTGTAGTACGAAATATACTTGCGAATGCTTACGAAGAATAGGCATCTACTATAAAATCGGAAAAGTATCAACGACTGCATTTACTCCCAAGTAGGTGAACAGGATAGATGGCTGTCGGACGAAATACCTAGGTACTTTGTTCACATAACCAACAGAATTTGATTTAATATCACAATTATACTTATCACAGGTTCTTACTTTTTTCGACTAGGTGGGTAATTGTGGAAGGGAAACGCTGTAGTCACCTTTGCGTCAGGTTATGATGACCACACATAGGATGGAATTCCAACGAAAGCATTTTTCCCGCCTACGTGTAGGTGGGCCTTTTTCCCGTACACGCGTAGTTCTACGCGTTAACGCGTAAGTTCGCGCATGCGCAGTTGGTACGTCAGTCTATTTGCGTTCACGGGTAGAAAATTACGGGAAGAACATAAGCTCTCTATTATAGTTGCTTGAGGGGCAGATCTCGTTGGAAACCCCACTGAATTGCTTTCTTGGGACGTATATGTAATAACGGGTGCGTGAGAGATGTATTGCCGAGAGAGAACGGCGATCTCCAACTTAGCGTTACCGCTGCGCTATTGGAGAGGAAGCACTTCCGTATGATTATAAAAAAAATTCAAATTCAAATATGATTATACCGTTGAAAAGAGCATAAGATTTCTTATTTCCATACTGACTTTTTAAACATTTTCAAATGAAATAAACGGTTGAAAAATAATCCGTAAGTTATTTAAAAATTTGTGAAATTCCGAAAATTTTCACTTTCTTCAAAGTTTGTCTCTCGAAACGTCCTGGATGGAAATTTTCATGCTGTAAACCTAAAAGTTGCATCAAAATCCCAGCTTTCCAACGGTGTAGTAAATTTTTAATTTACTTTGTTAATTGGGGGAGAAAAGTATGTTTGTAATCTGAAAAAAAGTGGTTTTCCTATCAAATCGAAAGTTTTCATGAAAAATGACCCTATAAGAAAATACTAGTTTGTGGTCAGTGTCTACGTATTTTTTCACGCTGAATCGAATGGTAACACTCGCAGATCTCTCCATCTCCGTTATCACCAAGTTTTACATTTTTTTACCCTTAAAACACATAAAATTAACCATAACAAATGAACTAGAAACTAGTTTGTTAAAGTGTGTGTGTAAAGTGTGTAAATTTGTTTGTGTTTGTGTGTTTGTTAACCCCCCCCCCCCCCCCCCCTGATCGTCAACTTGCTGCTGCCTGACGATCGACTGAAGTAGAAAAGCTCAATTCTCCTGATCGTATAGATGTCCAGATGCCTTGATGTTTTTAACGGACTTAGATAGCCCCCTCCAGATGTGCAATGGGGCCTAAATCCTTCACTCATAGAGAGAGAGGGGTGTGACAGTACCATAAGAGATTCAACTCGTACTAATAGCGTAATTTGTTATGTTCGGAGAAGATGATTTTCCGGTTCTCGGATCCTCATCTATCGCCAACCACAGCATTTCAAGAACTCGGGGATCGCGGACAACCCAGCGCTCAGCGACGGATAGACGCGCATTCTCTTGGAATCTGACGGGAACTGTCACACACGCTGTCTCGTTCGATGAAAGGTTCAGATCGGTACGGTCCTTAGGTTCCTTAGGTTCGCAGTGTTACGTATCTTGATAAACGAGAGAAGTAGATGAAATAACTTACATATCACGAATACGTACATGGCAATATGTTATACTACAAGTGACTTCTTATTATCTGTCTAACAGCTGTCACGTTTAGGCTTACTTCCTCCGGGAGGTTCTATTTGCATTCATTTCACGCACCCCCATCCTCCTCAACGACCGGGCTACCAGGTAGAAACTGAAATTCTCACAAGACTCTCCACAGAACGGCAGGAAAAAATATAAAAAATAAGGAAACCCCGTTTGTGCGTCAAGGCGCGAACTGCCATCTCGAAGAACGCACCCAGGCGCGCGCCCGGTGTCGGCTCAGTTATTGCGCCCCCTTCAAATTACCTCGTTCCGACAATGGGCCTCTCCGCCCCCTCGTGACACAAAGTCTAACGTCCAAATTAAAGGGGCGTTCACGTTCTTCTCGTCTTTCTGACACCTTTTCTTGTTCTTTGTCAAAACCTTCTGCCCTCCCCTTCGTACCTCCCGAAAGTACTTACATTCGCCTTCTATCCTTTATAACTTCCCACGACCCCCCTTCCATCTCTTTCGTTTCATTTCCCCATCCCTCTTCCTTCGTTACACTTTTCTTTCTTGAACGGTCTGAAACCCTTCCAATTAGAGGACCATTTTACATTCAGTTTTTCTTTGAAACTCTCGAGAAAAAAAAGCGGAAGAAAAGAAACAGTGTTTTATTTTATTTGTTCTCTCCTTCACTTCATTTTTAGTTAGTATTCCTTTCAAATTTATCAACGGAATTTAAGTGAAAATTAAGGAGGAAAATTTCTCATCAGAATCCTCCCATGCTCATACCTTACACATCATTCATTGACTTAGGTTCAAAGGACTTCAAATTATACTGAATCTTCAATTACCTAACATCCTATTGATTGCGAACCAATTAGGTACCGCAAACGATCTTTACATTTCAATGTAGGTATATCAGGTTATTCCCAATTTTAGCAAGTTATCAAAGAAAATGACACTATGGCAATGGCGGCTAAGTATTACTATGAATCTAATATAGGTATTAAAAAAAAAATTGGACGGTAGACCAACGGTTCTACAGTCAGATCATTTAATAACGATTAACTTTTTTTTCGCCAAAATTTCCGTCAATCGAAACTTTGCAGCTCATTAATGCATCAAAAGATGAAATACGTTTTTGTTTCACCTCCCGTCAATGTTATTATGGACCGAATGAAATGTAGGACTGAGTATGAGATTCCGATTTGCATATGAGGTTCGCTCGCAACCACCATAGTCACGTGACGCTCGCAACCAACATAGTAACCTGATATAATTTCGATGGTGCGATTTCGACCGTGATGTGACGCTCAAAAACCCCACCGTGACGTGACGCTCGTGACGTGACGACTGACGATAACAAATGGTAACGTCCTGTTAATCATTATTACCTAAATGATAAAAATAAATCAAAAAATTGAAAAGAAAAAATTTCTAAATAACCTTGTTGAGATTTATTCATAATCTATATTGCTTTTGAATAATGTATACCTATTTAAGAGGGAACCGAACTACTTCGCGATTCATCAGCTATTTTTTGATATCCATTTTGTTTTATTTATTTTCGTAATTTAAAAACTACCCTAGAAGTCTTGAATTATAGAGCAAACCTAACATTATGGATGATTCTTAAGCCTATCTACTCAATGATCCCATACCGTTGCATTCATTATGAATCATTGGAAATTGGATTGCATTCATTATTGCTAACAATAAGTTCCTTTTCAATTAAAGTTTTCAAATTTTAAAACAATGTAACTGAATATAATTGGTGCGATAATTTATAAAATTCACTCATATCGTTGGTGATATGAAAAAAGGGCGAATTCCACATTTTAACGGAAAATTACTTTTTTTCACCAACGATCATGTTTCTAATAGCATAATAACAGGTGAAACAGTCGAAGTCCTAAGTATGGTTTACCTTGAAAATACATTTGCTAGGACTTCGACTTTTTCACCTGTTGATATACCTACTATTAGAAACATGATCGTTGGTGAAAAAAAAGTCATTTTCCGTTAAAATGTGGAATTCGCCCTTTTTTCATATCACCAACGATATGCAGCATTACTTAAACTTTCAGCGAATTATCAAGATAGTGAAGCTATTTCAATGAATAGCTCGGAAAATTTAACAATAAAAATGTTTGAAAATTTTCCTGAATAAAATCTGTTTTGGGGCATTCTGAAACGAATCCTGAAGTTTTTCAATTTTCACGTATTTATTCATTTATTCATTCATTCATTTATTCATTCATTTATGTTATTCCATACGATAACCCTTCCCAAAATTGAGATGAAAATTCAGTTCTAGTGCCAAAAAATCTAATTTTTCAAATGAAAGGATGAGTTCGTTGGCCAGCACTTTTTGAGCACTTTAATTTGGTCAAATTTCAAAAAATGTGCTAAAAAATCACTAAAAATGGCTTTAAACTGCTAAAAATTGATACATTTATATTTTTTAACAGAATTTTAGTCAATAAAAGTTTATCAACAATGAACTAGAACATTAAATTAAAATTTTTTGCAGAAAAGTATGCTGTTCTTTAATTCAATTAATCCTAGCTGAAAATATAATACCTAACAACCACAAAAAATAGCAAACAATCTCAAAACCATTTTTTCTCACAGATTAATATATAGAACTTTTTTTTGCCATAAAAGTGGTAGTTAGCAATTTCTCTGCACTCTAAGTGCTCATATTCCAAAACAATGTAACATAATATCATAATACGAAAGCTTACGAAAACTCACTGATATGATCCTGCTGCACGACTGGAACTTTTTTAATTTTTGTTCGTTATATAATAATTGACAAAAATACATTTAAAAAGTGCTGAATCATCGTTTTTCTGGTCTAAATTCTCGTCTAATTATTTATTATATTAAATTAAAATAATTAATTCTCCTGAGTGTTTGTGAGTTTAATTGTGTGTTCTACGTAGCCTTTCCATCATCACAAACGCCGGAGCGTAGGCCGAAGGGGATATCGGAAGCTGATTGAAGGGGACCGGATAACCAAGAGAAACCTCTCCCAATATTGGAGCAGAAACCTGAACATAATTAACAATTGAACGCAGACCGTAATCAAACTTGAAAAGTTATGCTCCCGGATCAGTGGATGAACACCGTACAGCTGCAGTGCAGTATTATAACCGGTCTAGATTTCAATCGAAGCAATTCAAATCAGCCTGTGAGGCCCCACCAGGGTCAAACTTCCATCGAAGTTGACATTATGTTTGCCACCGCGAGGCCTGAAGTTTAACGGCAACCGTTTCCCTCTTCCCACCGCATCCAGCCAATCCGACTTTCGGGTTCTCGTGTTTTTGAAAAGGGGGAACTCGGGAATTGGCGTTTTTAGCAGGATCTTTGACCGTTGCCCCTCCTTAAGAAATTACTCAGGTACGCCTCTGGGTAATTCAGTTTTCTACTACGAACTGCGAAACTCTATAAAATTCGTTATTTACTTCCATCTTCTTATAGTGCTACGAATCATACGGAAATATTAGTTTCATTCAGTGAACTTCTTTTCAGTTTCTACACCTAGTTGAACATGCATTAGGTATTTGTAAAGTAGATACACATAGCAGCGAGCAGCATAAAATTTTGCAGCTCACAAGTTAACCAAGTAAGTATAGTTGCCGGTATCTATGAAGTGGCTTTCAATTTATTTTGTTATATACGTTCAATTGACCCTCACATGAACTTCCATTCACCGTAGTAAAGTGAGTCTCAGCAGCTTCAAACCATTGTTTTCATTTGCTGAACAGAAAGTCAAGGGTGCTGCAGGAGAATGGGACGTTTACTAAGGAAGGCCCCGTTCACGATGACGGAGGATAGTTACACCACTTTGATTTTGCCTACAGTTTTTACTTAAAAAACTAAAAAGCCGTGATGATGGAACATACATACATAAATCCTCTTTTATTGATATAATAGTTAGTTTGGGGATAGAATATAATTTAAAAATAACGAGGATAGTTGAATTGGAAGTTCAAGAAAGGTCGCAGCACAATTCACTGAACATCTACTATCCAATGCTCAGGTGGAACATTGCTTTACACGGATGGTTATAAAATTATAGACAGTTTTGTGGCTGCGCTCTACCCGATTCTCAATAGAGAACCAGCAAGTATCCCAAGTTGCCACGTGTGAAATCATCTTTTACTTGCGAATCTGTAGCCATACTTGTCCTTCAGTGATGAGGTAGGCTCAGAAGAGAGGTAATTTTTACCATTGTGTCAGACTACCGCAGCGTGTTGAAGAGTTCTTAAAATATAGATTGAACACCAGTTTCAACCACATCCATATGGAGATTTTGGAACTGGTCAGACCAATACAATTTGTTAGGACGACTGTCCACGTGGGTATGAGTGGCAACGAAGTAGCGGATCATTATATATGAAAGCGCAGGAACAAGTGATTCGTTAGAGGAGAGAGTAGTAAAACCCTCACGTATCTGTCAAGCCATGGTTTCGATTGCAATAAATGGACATGAAGTCGATACGTATCATTCCTGCTTACGCTCGAATCATGAATATTATACTCGTATCTACACCGAATCGGACTACACCATTCTCCAGATTGAGCGATGTGTGGTGCTGGCGACGAAAACTTGCCATATATATTTTTGGAATACCCAACTAATGCAGCGAGCAGCAATATTTCAGATGATGGACACATCCGCCCAACAGTTCGATAATCCAACATGACGCGATTCGTCAATACATTAGCCGAATTGGTATTAGTGAATAAGTTGCATAGTATTATTATTATGTTTTCATTAATTATGTAAATGTGTAACACGTATTGATTTTAAAACATCCCTTCGTGGATGCTCTAGCTAATGTCAACTGGATGGAAAACATATATTCAATAATATGACGATTTCATTAAATTTTGAGATATACTCAACTAGAACAGGTATCATGTATCCTCCCAAACAAGAGACGCTGAGACTCCTAGCAATATCAATCAACCAATTTCGTCTTCCCAAGGTAATTTTCCACCGTTTGAAGAACGAACTCTATGTACAAGAAGATACCATCTTAAAAGAATGACTCATATCAATCTAGGTGAGAGGGTCGGTTTGTTTGTTTCCATCTTGTTGTTTCACTCGATCTCACTTCCATCTCAAGATTGTAAACATTCCTCCGGAGTGTAGTAGGTACCTAGCCGCAATTTATCTTCTTAACGTTCTTCGTTTGTTCCAACGTTTTGTTGACTAACCGCTCTTAGCTATTACTCGCTCTGATAAAACGATCGTAGATGTTGTGGATTTTGGTGTAGTTTAAGTGTCTCTGTTGTTATTGAATCACAGCACATTTTCATAAAATGGTACACTGTTTAACACATTATACTGCTTTTTAATTCTCCTTGTTCCAATAAATTATTCTTTAATTTGATTATCTTCAATAATACATCTAACAACAGCTTTGCAAACCACAAAAAATAATAATAACCTCCCTCTCCTCAAAATAGGTGGGTTTTCGTTTCATACTGAATAGAAGCCAAAAATCGAATTAAAAAATACACTGCCAAGGAAATGGCACATGAGCTTCCTCGTGACATTCACAGTACGTCACCATTAAATTACAGAAAACTAGAAACGCATCAGGGAATTAATAAGGTGGGAAATTGGAAGCTGAATGGTACATATAATAAATGAAATTAATAAGGAAAATTTTGATTTCCAGGATGTAGTCCGCATGTTCCCTGAAAATTTCGTCTAAATCGGATCAAAACTGAAGGAGTTTTCAATTGATTCGCAGGATTTCATTAATATTTTGATCTAAATTCATGATTAAAACATCCTTGGGGATATTTTTTGGCAACTTTGAGCATGATGGACCACCCGATTTGTTCATTTTCCAAACTTTCCTTGTGTTGGTGGCCCACCCTGCTACCGCGCCGTTCATCCGCTAGAGCGCATTCAGAGCGTTCGGGCTCAAAGAGGATGGCCCGTGCATTCACGTACCGCTAATGCAATTATGATGATTGTCTTATGGGATCTCAAGGGACGTTATCCACATCATCCCTGAAAATCTGACCGAAATCCGTTCAACATTGACCGAGTTATGACCGTCACAAGGAATTCACGTTAACGCCTGCGCAGAAGCTACCGTTGATTCGATCATGATGAAGTTGATAGGGGACCATTTAGAGCTTAACCCGCACGATCCCTGAAAATGTGGTTAAAATCGGATCAAAATTGTGGAAGTTATGGCTGTTACAAGGAAATGTGGACGGACAGACAGACAGACAGACAGACACGGAACCAAATTTGTTCAGGAGGCTCTGAAACGCAAAATTTTGATTTTGGAGCAAACAAATTGTTTTCATTTCGAAAGTGAAAACAAAGCTTCCGCTGCCTTGCAGTCTCGGAAGCAATAAAATCCTTCCGTCCACGGTTCAGAGTTTTTGAAATAAAAGGAAAATTTTTCTAGATTTAATTTAACGATATCACCGCGACGAATAAAATGAAACCAACAGGATCTCCGTTAACTCATCCTAAGGGAACTTGAACAGGAAAAATTATCGTCAACAAATGAGCAAACCAAAACGGTGGAACATAGTTAAAATCGCCCACGATTGTATCAGCTGATATAACATTCTAATGGAACTCTCACTTCTCGAAATTTAGTTTATTATTACTTTTGTCATCTGGAGATGGACTGAGTTGAATCGCAGGTAGCTGATTTATCTTACCTCATTCATTTTTAGCTGATGGGTGGATGTCAATCTCGATGTGCTTATATATCAGACCCTGCTAATATACAAAAGCATTATTTAAGAGTGTATTATTCATCTTAATTAATTACTCTTCGGCAGGTAACTACACCTACGCAGTTCCATTCTATAATGTAAAATTGTTTTCGTTTAATGGTTCCAGACAAGAGTTCTACGTAGTAGGACTATCCACCACAAATACCTTTGTGTAATATTTCTTCGCATTTTTCGGAGACTACGCATATTGAAACATTTACGAAAAATTCGAAGGGAGTTACATTTTTTTCGCCTTGGAAGATTACAAAGGTACATTATTGAACATAATTAGCCAAAATTGTTTTACTCATCTAACCAGTTCTCAATGTTTCAATATGGGCGAACGAGTTAAGTCCGAAATATGAGAAAACTCCTTACTCTTCCGATTCAAATTCAAATGAAAAGGAATTCAAATGTGATATCCAAACCTATGCTTTGGCGATCGTTACCAGAGACTTGCGTGCACGTGATCGTCCAGATAATTTTCGGGGTCAATGACGGTCGGGTGGAGCGGAGAAGTGAGCGGTTGACCCCCTTATTTGTAAACGGGGAAATATCGGAAGAGGGATCAGCTTCGTAACCAACCAGACTCTTTCGACGAAGAGATATTTAGTAAATATCAGCGTATCTAACGAATTCCGTGCATACCAATATATTCATGAATATTTTTTTAAGAAATTCCGTGCCTATCTATAATGGTGTAAGGTGTTAACTTGATGTATAACAGTTTACTAAGGACCATTATGTCAAGGAAATAATGATTTTTCGGCATAGTTTTTATATATTCAGTAATAAAATCACGATCAAATTTTCATGTAATTACTTCAAGTACAATACACGTATTATCCTATATATCAATGGCTTACTCTAGAATACCCTCCAGAGGGAACGCTGGCGAGGAGGCCTTTTTGAGTAAAACCGCGCCGTGCCTGCCTTCTTACGTAAGCTCACCCTGCCGGGACCTCCTAGTATTCTTACGTAAGCTCACCATTCTGCCGAAGGACCAAAAGATAGGTTTGTAATTTTAGAAAAAATCGCGCATCTTCTTTGTTCATCAGTCTTATTCTCTAGTTACTATGACTAATACATGTTTAAGCGAAATCAGGATTGAAAAATCTCATTCCGTTCTCGGGTTAGAGCTGATGAACCCATGAAGAAGAGTGATTTTCTCAAAAGATAGGTTTGTACTTTTAGAAAAAATCGCGCATCTTCTTTGTTCATCAGCTCTTATTTGAGAACTGAATTGATATTGCAATTCTTTATGGCTTCTCTTTACCTTTAAAAAGTTTTAGTCGTGCAGCATGATCGATTCGGCAAACTTTTGTAAATTATAGTAATTATTTCATTCCGTTACGTTGGTTTTAAATTTAAGCGCATTGAATGTGGAGAATTTTTTATGGTGAAAAAACTCGTTCTGAATAATATTCTGCGATTCAAAAAAGTCTTGATATTCAGCTTTTTGCAGTTTTCATAAAATTGTCAGCAAGATTTAATGAAATTTGAATTCATTTTTCAGCTTGATTTTCCATTTAGATCTTATAATGTTCTAGATAGTTCAATGTTGATAACCTTTTTGACTTATACTCTACTAAAAAGTATAAATTTAACGGTTTTTTAGCCATTTTTAGTTATTTTTAAGCACATTTTTTGTAATTTTAGCAATGCATTGAACTAAAAAAAAAAAATGCTGGCCAACGAATTCATCCTTTCGTTTAGAAAGGTTGATTTTTCGCTTTATACTTTTACATATTTATCATAAGAGTAAAACTATGGGATTCATTTCAGAATGCGTCGAAACGGATTTCAATGGAGACGATTTTCAAATATTTTGATTTCAACATTCCTGGAGCCTTTGGGATAGCTTCATTTTCTACAAAAATTTGCTAAAGGTTTTTTATTCTCCCCCAAGTATTTTGGTTATAGTAAAGGCGATCATGATAAATAAATCACCTTGGGGTCTGCATCAGGTATGTGCCTGATTGCCTTACTGCTCAAGTACATCTAACATATCTACCTTATAGGTAAATAAATTTATTGAGATTCACACCACATTGGACCAATTGAATGAAAATTTGAAGAGAGAATCGGTGTTTGCTCACTACAGAACTCGAATAGATTTCACACTGCAAATAACAATGATTGTAACTTACGGGACACGAAATCCTATTCCAAATTGGCATCTGTAACGGGTAAATTACTCGAGATGAACTGTAACTCAATCATATTGAAATATCTCGCGCTCATCGTTCCAACATGAAATTGGATTTCCAGTAATTCGATTTAACATCCAAGCTTCCTGTTGTACCCAGAGTTGGCTCATGACTCCATTTTCAAACGGCAACTTCAGTCTTTTTTTTTCCTTTTTAAATCCTCTTTCATACCGTAACTTCGTTCATTTATTTTGTTGCAAACATCGCGGTTCACAAGCGAGGCGATTCCCTCTCTTTTTCTATTTTACCCCTTTGAATCCGTTGATAAACGGGGGACCGCGAAAGAATTCTAATGAGAAACCCACAGAAAACGAACAATGGGTGGAAAAAGGAGGTAATTTTACCACTAATTCCCGCTTCTCGCTCTGTTCTCTGGTTCAGGGTAAAGGGGGCTGTTCCTCTCGTTGTTGATACGATGTTGTATTCGAAGTTTTTGAAGTGTGAAAATTAAAATATGCACCGTGGGTCTACAAATATGAAAAACATGAGAGGTATACCGTTTACTAAGTTTTGCCTTCCTACCTCAATACCATTTGAGGTTAGTGGCTGGGCTTTTTGCAACTTTGGAGAATTTAATTAGGAGACCCTTCTTGAGTGAAGAAGATATTGCGTGCTTTTGAGATTAAGTTCACATACCGTCCACGTTGCAATCAAAACGCTCACAGAATTCCAACCTCATTCGAAATTTTTCCGGGATATATTTACGGTTTTTTGGTATTTCGTGTATTCTCATGCTTTCGCTCCTACTCCTCGGATGTTTAATTATGACTTGAGTAATTAATAATGCTGTTGAAAACTCACAGTGAAACGTATGAGGAAGACAGAAAGATGGTTATTTGATTTCAATAATTTACTTACATGAAAATGTAAGTTTGGGTTAGGGGGAACGTGTGCATACTTAGGTCGTAACTTAAATTACAGACAAATGACGTTGTGATAATAAAATATATCTTGTTAATCAGGAAAATACGACTGATTGAATCAAATCTAAAAGAATTACTTAGAGTCCACCGTACCTAGGCTAATCTGCACATTTACGTTTCGGAGGAGTCCGTTGTCACTATCAAGGCGAGTGACTAGAGCGAGCTCTTTCAATGCACGAAAATCGAATAATAGCTCAAGTTTGATACATTAGGGTCTACGGCTACGAGGAATTTGAACTAATGAAAACGAAAAGGCAAGCAACATTCAACAGTCTTTTTAGTTTTCGCTTATCTCCCTAGAGGTTTCAATAAGTGAACGTTACATTAGAATCATTCCGTCAGCTGTGTTCTAACAGCCTAAAAACTAAACGGTTTGCAGACCTGAGATGTAGGACGCATCGAGATGGGTCACTGCGTTTTCCTGAAAATCATTGGAAATTACAGGAAGTTGGCCAAGGGAATACATGTGCCATTGCTGAAGTCACGTCGGTTTTGTGCCGTATATCTCTGTAATGTTTTTCTCCGTGATCGCAGTTGAAGGGTTTATTTCACATTTTTAGGTATCTATTGTTCGTTTGGTTCTTTCTGCTTGATTATACTAAATGAAAAATCTTAATTTTCTCGAGGAGGCAAACCCCACTAAATTGCGAGAAATAGCAAATAATCTATATGTAAAGTGAAAATCATTATAGGGTTTTTGGTTCAACTACCTAATTTTGTGGATTTAGGCTATAGAACTTCGACGAAAGGGTTTTCTCTCGCCTGAAAAATGGTAGCGGAAAGAAAAATTGATCCCACGGGCTTAGCGCTACCCCCACCTCTGGAGTAGACGGTATTAGATTGAGCGAGCCCCTTGAGGCGAGTGCGTCTTTTGGAGGGGACGAAAGCGTTCGAGCTCAGCTGAATGACCTAACTAAGGGACACCGGAGAATGTTTATCGCCGAGGAGGATAGGCATAGGCTGGTGAATGTTGGCAATGGGTGGTAGTGAGGGAGGGGGGTTCATTGAAATTCAGTGGCAGTAGATTTGTTACTTCAGCTAGACGTAGCCTTCGGGGTTCAAGATTAATACCCCTTTAGGAAGGAGCATGTAAACTCCGTCACCCACTCCTCCTCTTCCCGGGTGACGAACAGGCCAACGTGTCACTTGACTTAGATCGTCCGAGCACAGTGGCTTTCACTGCTACACGGCCAACGCTGGACCGAACATGCACTTCATTAGTCATTCGGTTCATGTTAGAATAGGATACATTTCAGTGAAAGGCCAACCTCCTAGGAACTAATGGTAAAAGGGCAAAATAGAAGAAAAACTATCAGCCAAGAGGGATGTGGTACAGGGTTTTCTCGTCTCCATACCATGATTGTGTAATATTTGTGTCAAATGAGAGCATAGTAGAGTGAAAACGTTGGGTCTGGAGCAAACCATGATAATGGAAGTGCCACTAATGTTACATCAAACCCAATCCTTTTCCTAATCTAATGAACCACTTCACGTGTGTGTGGACAGTTTAATACCGAAGACGAGAAAAAAGTTTGTTTTTATGGAAAGGGACTCGCATTTTCTGTATGTGGTTTGGGTACCTACTTAATAAACACTAGATCTATGAGTTGAAATGAAAAAAGTAGATCAGTGCTCACAAAGCGCATTTTCTTGTAAGGAGATCCGCGTGAAACAGACGCTTCCTGCGTTGAATAGGAGACAAAATAGCTTTTGAGCGCACTAAGCTGATCGATGACTTCTCATGCGTCTTCAATATTCTCCCTTGAGCCTCCCTCTCAAATTTCAGCTTCCTGCGTCGAGTAAGAGACAAATGGCTTTGGGGCTCAATCAGCTAATCAATAATTCTCAGTCGTCTTGTGATAAAGAAAAACTTATCGTGTTCCAAATAGCACCTAAATGTGGTATGGTATTAAGCAAATATCAAGGAGTAAGGAGAAATAATAGATACACAGATTAAGGCAATAGTTTTTCTGATTTATTCAATTAAGTAAGTAGTATTGTTCCAGAAAATATGACGGGAATGCCAACTAACCTTGAAACTTTGAGTTTGATATATAATGATACTGTAGAATGTAACAATATGTGACCAATTGTGGAGAAATTAGTACCCAGTGTCCCAGCTGAGTTCTGTTTCCACTGGAGCAAGCTCCAGAAAAATATTACCTAATAACCTTAACAATTAGGGAAATAAGTAGGTAGGAAAATAAAAAAACGCTGCAAATTATTTCACAAAGGTTTATCATTTTTTCAATTGAGTATGATCGTAGTTTTAGTTGGCTTGCGTACGTCAAAAGGCCCGTCCAGACTACTCGGCGTCCTATTTCGAGTTGCCACAACCTATACTTCTATAATTATATACGCATGTTTATATTTCTCGATTTGAGCTCCTATCTATTCAAATAATTATTGCCTTAATAATATCATTATCTAAGTACGTACGAAAAGTTGAGAGGATATCTTATTAAATATGCGTAGGAAAAGCATTGGTATTAACACACAAATATGACCTAGAAAAAAACATATTCATGCCTCGAAGGAACGCCGTACCCACCTCATGGTGCCGCGGGGTATTAAATGGGTATAACACGTAAAAGTAATAAATATCCATTCTCGTACACCCCTCTGCTACGCCCCTGGTCAACCCAGACACCACAAGGTGTCGCGGCGCCTCCTTTCACTCCACCCCCCGCGTAACGTAAAGTGACAAAGTTTGAGGGGGGGTTATCAAAAATTTTTGCTGCACGATCACATAGGCTTATTATTGGGAATAATAAACCAATAGATAAATAATGGAAAAATAAACTGGAAATAATCTAAAATAGAAATGAAAAGTCACAATGCTGAAGAAGAAAATTAAATTATGCTCAAACCTGGCTGTCGACACTGATGCAAAACTCAGGTGGCGAAAATAAATGGAAAATTAACACTTCCACTAAACTTGGTGAAGAGAAAAAGAGTACTAGGCTGAATGAAAATCAAAGATATGAAAAATGATGAGTTGGCTTATTAGGCACAAAACCATATAGTTGGCTTCAGAGGAGAGAATGAGGAGAGAAATTATTCTCATTACAAAAAGAACCCCATGAAGAGCTGAGGGGACAAAACAATATAGCCAACCGTACAACATAAAAAAGCTGTCCAAGGCACTACCTGGTTATGAAGAAGGCTAGGTTTGGAGGAAGTGCATGGAACATGGAACAGGTGATCCATGACAAGAAACAACCAACCTTTTCTATAGAAACGTCATAGATTACAAAATATGATGTAATTATAACTCACGGAACGAAGGCACGTAGCTAGCGGATAATCATTTGACCTTTACTTTGGGGTCGCATTTTCGCAATACAGAATCTAACGACTTGGGGCTGATTGAAGGTTCCATGCTAAAAATCATATCCCAAATGTGAAGCAAAATATGTTGATACTGATAATCACGTGGATGGAAAAGTGATATTTTCCGGACTTCTATTCCGAAAGGATCGAAACGGCTCCGATTTTCAAAACGTAAGTAATCATAAAATCATACTAATATATTATACATGTGTAAAAGATTGTACTTTCTATCATTTCTATCAAAGAGACCGATAAGAACTGCAATTTATTTCTTTTTGCATGTGTGAGTGGGAGCTATAGGTAACTAAGTCGTCAGTCCGCTGACCAAGTTCCTCACGAACTTTGAAAAATAGTTGTCTAGTATAATGTACCAACTCGACTTAGCTTCTTTTCATATATGTATATGATTTTTTATTGATTCTCAACAAAATTTGGATTGGATTGAAAAAGCATGGAGATCTGCGTAAATGGGTAACCAATGGTAACCTTTTGACAAACTCGGCACCTTTTTTACGATTTCGGAATCCACGCATCCTAAAACGTAAACCCTCAAGTTTTGAGAGGAAAATTTTTTAACTTGGAGGTGACGACTGGGTGCCACCATTTGGCGCAGTAATGCCACAAAAAACTATTCAGCGAAATCTGGGTTTCTGAGGAGTCCACCTACACAATTTCAAGTAATGATTCAGAAATGTATATTTTTTATTTAGTGGTGATGCCATGGCTCCACCATTGGGTGCTGTGGCGCCAATAAGAACTATACACCTAATTTCAGATGTCCGAGAGTCTACCTATCAAATTTCAAGTTGATTCCTCCAAAATTGCGGCCTATAGCGTGGAATACAAATGCTATCCGAAAAAGTAGAGAATCACTTAGTCAATGATGGGAAGCAAACTATGAAAACTATTCATGCAACTGCGAAACCATTTCTGGGCCAAGGTCATCTCTGTTGGCTCAATCATTGATTGATTTGAGGGCGGCTTATTCTAATCAAGCACGATCTGCACGATATACTTAAAACCGGATTAATTACGCTGCGATGAATTCAAGTTGACTAATACTGTTTTCCAAAGATCGAAACAGATAATGGGAGTTCACAAGAGCAGTAAGGGATATTCCCCAATTAACTCAATTAACAGACGAAACTACCGTTATTTTGTCAACATCAATTTCCAGTGCTGCACGTGCTCGTAATGCAAGACTTGGTGGGAAGCAAAGTTGGCTGCCGGCACAAAGCGCCTCGTTCTCTCGCCAAAGAGCCCTCGTGGTCCACCAACTACGCTCGTGAATCGATTGGAAATCGCGGTCAATTAATTAGTTTGAGCGGAGTTGGAACATGAGGGAAATCGCGCATTGTGCTACCTCCGAGGTGCGAGGAGGCAGTTGGGAAGTTTATTGTTGGCTCAATGGATATTGAAGTTAAGTCCAAACAAACTGGGGTCTAATGCCTTGCACAACCTTTACCACGTGCGAAACGAGCTTCGATCCAACGTTAGAGTAGGTTAGTCACGAATACATGAATTTTCAACTAATAAAAAATATTAAAAGAAACAAGACTCCAAATTGTGGTCAGTTGGTGAATTAGGAGAATGGGGTAATGTATGCCATGGAAAAATGCCGTACATCTACTGATTTAAAGAGCTTCGTATTCGGTAAGAATGATAGCGGCAACTCCATTTCAAGAGGAGCATAGCGAACTGGATCGTATTTTTCCAAAACTTAATTAATGGTCTAAGATGGCGTTTTTAGCGAATTTTCGTAGGAAATTAAGCTATTGCAATGGCTCTGGAAATTTTAAAAACAAAATTTTTGGAATTGTTAACTTTGGATTCGTCACGTTGAGAACTGTAATGCTCTTGGGATCCCAACACCCTATATAGGTATGTCCTAATCGAGTTGTACAAGGAAAATGTAAGCGACAACCCCTGAGTCTTTTTCATGACCAGCATTTACTAGTAAGCGCCATCTTATATCAGGGTCTCGTGCGAAACATAATTACGGAATTGACAATAGTTAGCCCTAAAACTGCACAACAGCTTATGCATCCAGATCAAGCACAGTGCGGTGCCAAACACAACTAAGTTGATAATATTAACAAAAAAGAAGTTTCCTCGATAAGTATTGCTACTACATGACCAACAAATTATTATTAAAAATGAGAGAAAAATACAAAACGCTACAACAAAACAAGGACATATAAATTTTAATACGAAATAAATAGGTATAAATCAATGTTTTCAATGTAAATAGTTACAAGTTGACTAGGATAAATTCACCTGAAATTTTATTAATTGTATGCTTTTGGATATGCCTTTTATGACTTAGAACGTTAGTGTTCATTGCACACTTTGAACATTTTGATAAGTAACGCATGCATAACAGGGACGTCCCTATGAATGGATTTTATATAATTTTTATGATATTTAAAATAAGAGGTAAAAAAAAATATCATGCCTTCTTGGAATTACCCTTCCCTCTATCAACCCACTCTACCAACAGTAAATTTCCATCATAAAAATCTAAAACCACACCGAAATTCATAATTAAAAAATAAAATAAAAAACGAAAATCTGACGAGAATAGTTTTAAAAATTACTACTAAAATTATTACTATTTATTAATAGTAATAAATCATTAATTATGATTTATTACTATTTATTTTAATAGTTTAAAAAAAGATTTATTACTATTAACCCCTCCGTTCACCCCGTTTCATGATGAAATTTGAAACTTCCGACATATTTTCCTAAACTAGACCGAATTCATAGGTAGTTCAACGAAGGAAGAACCACGACAATCTGCCGAGATTAGTTTAAACATCATGATTTATCAATATGTCACAAATTTTATGTATCAATAAATAACAGAAATTTGAAACTCCTAATATACGATCCAAAACTAGACCAAATTCAAAGTTAAACTACAAAAGAATCACCAAAATCGGACGAGAATTGTTGAAACAACATGATTTATCAATATTACTCTCCATTCACCCCCTCCAATGATGAAATTTGGAACTCCTGACATATGCTGCGAAACTATATCATATTCGAAATGGAACAAAATAATAATCACGAAAATCGGTGGAGATTTGTAGCTTGGGCAGCGCTTGAGAGAATCTATAATTATGGCCTTCACCCCCCACCTCGACAGAAAATCGTAAATTTCTAAAGTTTCTTGCACAACAAGCCTCAAATTGGAATCAAACAAAATAAGAATAACGAAAATCGGTTAAGAAATATACCTTGGGTAGCGTCGACAAAATTTGTCGGAAAAACCACGTGTGTTCGGCTTTATCCCCTCCATTCTCCCTCTTCCATGATGCGATACAAAATTTCCGAGATTTTTTGCACAACTAGATCGAAATTGAGATCGAAAAAAGAGAGAATCTCGCAAATCGGTTGAGAATTGTGGCCTGGGTAGTGTCGACAAAGTTTGCGTCGTGTCGTCAACAAAATAAAAGTGTGGGAATTAAACTTTTAAGGTGATTTTACTAAGGCGCATGCACAGCAGTTTTCACGAAATCAAGTTTAAAATTATTGCGAATGATCGAATCTTCTTCTCCCAATTATTCTTCTGATATGAGTGAGATAAGACGACCAGGGCGTGAGGAAATGATGTTAGATCTAATTTACGTTCGCACGTGCGTAGCGTGAAGTATTGTTTTTAGGGCATTGAGACTTAAAGGGGACCATCTATGGTCTAACCCGTACAGTCCCTGAACATTTCATCAAAATAGGATGAAATCTAGAAATTCGCTTGTTGCTAGCATTTTACATTCGCGAATGTGCAGCTGCTAATATTTAATGATGTAATCATGTAGAAATCAATACGAAATGATAAAATCGTATTTTTCTCAGCTGGTCTCCGAATTTGAGCGAGATCAGATGAAAAGGTAGTGAGAAGATGATGCTTAATGGAATTTACGTATGCGCCTTTCGAGAACTATGAAACTGATTAGGGACCATCTACATCCTAACCCGCCGATTCCCTGGGCGTGAAGGCTGTGGAAATTAGGCATGTCACGTGGATTTACAGATACATGGTAGACACAGACAAATAGATAAATATACACGGAACGAAAGTTGTTCAGAATGGTCTGAATCATATAATCGTAAGATGCTATTTAAAATCTCCCGAAAGTGAAAAATGCGATTTTCTAGCTATTTATGTTTGGAGTTCGTGTACTTATTAAAACTGTATAACTAATTTAATAAATACTACTTTTACTGGTTTTTATTCTACTTAGTGCAATTCTAGATTTTACGAATTTAATATACACATTGAGTATTAAACGAGATCATAACTCATCACCATTTGTCTGCTTGACGTTAAAATGTATTGAAAAATGAGGGGATCTTATATGCACTATTAAGATCCCCTGGTGTGTCATATTACGCAATCCTTTTTGGAAAACTAGAAAAATATTATACATATATATTCAGTAGACCCTAACAGTGGACCAAAAATGGATCAAAAAAAGGTGTACCATATTAGGGCACTTCTTCTGTCGAAAAATAACTACCTGACGGTAGTAGTAATTTCGCAAAAAAAGCGATAAACCGATTGTCAAAACACTGGAACAAGATATGGGTGTTGACCATCCCACATGACTTTTACAGACGACCCAAACAAAAGCTGATGAATTGCCAATTTCTCGGTTGCTGAGAGGTTGAGGAGAGTAGGGAATTACTTACGTGAGGGCGCTGAATGCGGAAAGGAAAAATTCAAAGTTCCAACTTGGCTCAGGATGCCACAACTCCCTCTGTGCCGTTCTAGGATTAGATACTCAAATATCAGTCAAACGATGATATTATCGTTTATTTTTTGCCGTAAACTTTATATTACATGTCGTACACAACCTCTGAATATTACAATTTTCCAAATAAATACAACATGTGAACCGGAGGAGCTGCGCCTGGTAGAGGGGATTGCCAAGTATCCGAGAAATGGAAGTTCCCCAGCGGGGACGAGTGTATAAATATGGTAGCAGACTGGTCGTGGCAATCATTCAATCACTCTCATACGGTTAGTTCTTTTCATAAAATATATACAGTACCTTATTCCGATCAAGGGCTACGTTGTCTTTGATCCAAATTTTTCCGACAAAAGTGGATCGTAGATCGTTTTTATCATTAAACGTGGTCAGTTATATATTAATATAAGTGACAGAAATTGAATTTTCGAGTGATACAATATATTAGTGAATTTTCGTAGAAAATGAAGCTATTGCGATGGTTTCGTAAAATTTTAGTATAATAAATTTCATAGTTTTAGTGTGTGAGTGTGTGTGTGTATGTGAGTGTGTGTGTGTGTGTGTTCATTCACTTCTTGAACACATTAAATTGGTCAAATTTCAAAAAATCACTAAAAATGGCTAAAAACGGTTATAAAATCTTAAAATTCATTTTTTTTTTTTTTTTTAGAATATTGCTAAAATAAAGTTTACTAACTATAAAATATCACATTCAAAAACATTCAAAACTATGTTGAAAACTGTACTCAAAATTCATTACAATTCAATGAAAAAATTATGAAAACTGCAAAAACGTAAAGCAAGGTTGTCCCAGATTCCCACTGCTTCCCAGTACCCACCCTCAAGTATTGGGTAATGGTGTCATCGACTCAGAGTATACAAATTCCAATTCACCAGTAAGCCATAGGAACTGCCAGCAAACTGGTAATTGCTCGCACATCGAGGTAAAACATGATCAGTAAATATCACAGACACTAATTAACAATTTTAAAGCAAAAAAACTTATGTATTCTAGAGAAACTGTTTTGACCTTGTTCCTTTTCGATCGCGGAATGAACTGAAAATGGCTGTGAAGGTGCACCAATACATACAGTTTTTCTGAGTTTTCTGAACTATATTTACAAGTCCATAAGCTATCAAAAGTGTTTCCCTTATGGTGCCCAGGGTAAACTAAACAGTTACTAGTGCGCGGATGAAATTCCCCTCACGTGCACTTTTTCGTTCCACATCCTGCAGGTTTAGCTGAAACTTCACGAGTGTGGAGCCGGTGACCTGCTTTTAAAAATTCAGGCGTCGGGGAAAGCCGAGTTGGGAGCCTCGTTTCCCCCCTTGCGAAGTATTTTCTCAAAAATACGTCCGTTTTTGTCAACACTATAAGCACAACGATGGTCAAACATAAACAAAAAGACCTTCGTATAACATGTGGGTGTGCTCATAGGTTGATAGGTGTAGAAACTACTCCATAACCTATGAACTAAGGAGATAAAGTTTTGAGATATTGTATCACGCCATCCGCACAGGACGCACACGAGAGAGCACTGTCGGAATAATGAGGGATTGCCGGGGTTGTGGGTTACCCCAAAAAACCCTAGATTTCTATATTGTGAAACACCTCCTCCATGGATTGCAAACATTTTTACCGGTTGCTGAACTAGTTCTCGGTACAAGCCATAAAAGAGATAAAGAAGAGGAATAATAAAACAAATTGTGTCGATTTCAGTGAAACGCTAATTTCATTTAATTTGACAAGGTCATGTAGGTACCAAGTCAATAATTTATTGTTGGAGTATCCAAGTAATGTTCTTTTGTCATTTGTAATTATGACCTAACTGTCGAAGTCGATTAAAAATTGTAACCAATAATTTTCGGCAAAATCGACAACGTTCCTTGTTGAAATGGGTTTCCACAACTTTATCGAAAGTGAATTAGTTTAGTTCGTTTTGTTTTGACTTTAGTTAGAGTTTTCAAAGTCGAATGATATAATTTCCAAGCAAAACGAGTAAATGGTAAATGGTTTTAAACCTGCCCGAAATGTGGGTACATGAAACTGGAAAAAATAATGGGAGTCTTACTAAGCCGGAACTGTCAAGGAATTTCAGTAGAACGAACAAAAATCACGAAATGTCGTAACGATACGAATATGGTAAGTTCCCACTCGTATACGTATGTACCTATTAATTCCAGACTAATTACTTCAGTGCTGTATGGATTTGGAAGTCTAGAACGCAAATATGAATCGGAACCTAAGTACTAAGTTGGGAAAGTATCTCTTTTAGAAGAGAAAGACCATTATATGTAGTTCGTGATTACAAATATTTTTGTAGGATATAAATTAGGAGAATATGGGAGAATTCAAATTTGTTTACACTGATTTTTCCATCTTAATGCCAACAACTTATTTCTATCTTCTATCCGTTTGGTAGGCCTTGCTAAAAAAAAAAAAAAAAAAAAAAAAAAAAAAAAGTTATATGACACTATTCTAGTTGGACCATTTGACATTCCATTAGTAATGATGAACGCAACGACGCAACAAATGTACGTCATTTTTCTGGTTTTGATGAAATTGTTTTTTTGTTCTTACCCAAAAACAACAATTAATAAATTACTACTAGGTAAGAATTAATTTGACAATTAAAAAAATACAATTGCCAGCCAAGAAGAACTGAGGCAAATAAATGAAAGTGTTTTTGTTTACATAGTATAAATATTTAGGTACCCAGGTGCCTAGGTGGTAATCTCTTTCATTATAGCTAACGTTTCTCGATCTACACACAGTCTGTTGTTTTGTATTAAAATAACATTCATTGTATCATGAATGAATACGATTCTTGAATACCTGTGAGGAATCAGAGGATACATCTATAAGGGATCTATACATCCCTAATTTCGGGATCACAGGCATTGTTTTTTTTTTTTATTTTTCCAATAAATAAATAATAAATGCATTATTGGCATTGCAATTACTTGTCTCAGAGTAATTATGATAGGGATCTGGAATTACAATTACTCTATGAAAACGAGTAATTGTAATTACAATTACAGTTACAAGTAATTTCCACTGTAATAGCAAAGTAAATGAATTCCAAATACTAATAAATGCACTCTCTCGTAATAAAAAGACAAAAAATATGTTTGAGACCTTGAACTTGAAGGAAACATAACTAAAAAAAACTTTTGCTATGATTTTTCGTTCATGACCCTTAAATGTTGAGTACTGACTATTGACAGACCAAATACGTTAAAAAACGCAAGACTCGGTTTCGAAAAAACGACACTTGCGTTTTTCAGGATGACATGGGATACCCGTACCTACCAATACCTACACAATTGATTTGATGTGTCGACGAAAAAGTTGGTTAAACAAGAACGGTTTTCGTGTAGAATGACACTCCAATATTGTTTTACCACAATCCATTGCCGAGATCTGATGTTTAATGATTTCTAGAATACCATGATTTTTCCCCTTAAAAAACGTTTCCCATACAAATAATGAAGGTAACATTTATCAGTATTATTAAAATGAAAAATAAATAAATAAAACGGAAGTAGGCTCTATAAAGAAATTCATTAGCAATCGCTTCAACTTTGCTAGATCCATTACCACAGAAATTACAATATATGTCATTGTAATTGTAATTGCAAAGTAATTAGATTCATAACACTTGCTCTGTGGAAATAGACATAGCGAAGGTACTCTTTAAGGAACTACCTTTTTGAGAAAAGTAATTGCAATTACATTTACAATTACATGAAATTGTTATTTTCGTTTCTCAATAACAATTACAAGAAATTACAAAGTAATTGTAATTGCGACTGAAATTACATGTTGCCCAACTCTGGTAAATGGTAGGTAATTCCTCTGTTTCGTGCAGCTATCGTTTGAGAGTTCAGCGGTCGATGTTCTCATGGCCAATAAGAAAAGGATTTCAGGAAATTACAACGATTGTTTAGTTCTACCGAGTTCATCGCATAGGTATATGAACAGATAGATATTTTTCATTGTTTAGTTTTTTGATTGCCTAGATTGAGAAGTTTACCTATTGTGAGAAAATGTCAAAATCTAAATTCCTACTCAAATTTTGCGTTTGAGATCGTCCTGAACAATTTTTTCCGTTTTCAGTGTCTATTAGTTCTCTTATCTTTCTAAACAGGGTACTTACGTTTGATTATAGTCGAATTGTCCAGAGATTTTGTGGGTCTGACGATTATGGTCGCTCGTTAATCCCATTGCAACCGGATCAATGATCGCCTAGTTTGCGCATGCGCCAATGCGCCAATCACCACAGCGGGTTTCTCTTTCAGTTTTCAATTAATCAATTGAAATAATTTGAAATTACTATGCGGATTGAGCTTTCAACATCAATCTAAAAATATTTGTGCAGCCCGATGTACGGTAGCCGCTGCGCATAAACAAACAAAACATCTTGTAACAAACATGCTTTATACTGTTTTTAAAGAGTTTTGATGGTTTTATCTCTTAGCTGGACTGATATATGTTGAGGAGAGGAGATAAATGACGAGCCAAATTAATTCTCCTCCTCTCAACCTACATCTCTCTTAGATCTAAAGGACATAGATTACAGTAGTGGAAAATTACTGGTTGTCAAACGTGATAGTCGGGAGCAATGATCATTTCAGTATTCTGTCAGTGATTAATGGAGAAAACAAGGTTACAGAGAAAACAAGGTAATTTGCATTTGGCTTTACACCCACGGTCTATTTCCACCTCCGTATCGTTATCTGAGTAGCTAGTGAAAGATCCTTGAAGCTGTAACGAATGACCTAAAATGGTTTATGTGGTTCCCAATGTTTGACGTTGGGATTTACGCCGAGTCCCAAGTACGCGTGGAATCCCCTGTTAATTCAACCCATTAAGAAACAGGGTGAACCAACCTATCCTTTCCCAGTAGTTGGTGAGATCTCTTTGGGAAAGGGACCATTATACTCACACCACTCTCGCCAAAGGAAGGTTTTGATCCTTGAGAAACAGAAGGTGCCCTTAAACATTAATCGCCCTAAATACCTTAGGGAAGGAGGAGTCCGCAGTTTTCACGGCGGCTCATGTCTGCGCACCGTTACTTCAAACAAATAGATTTTGGTGGGTTGACCCACATTCAATGAGGCATTCTGGGTAAAAAACAAATAATTCTATAAAACAAAGTTCCACACGAACCCTTGATGTTCACAATAAAACTCTTGTATCCCTACGAATGTATACGAAGTGGTCGATTTTCTATTGTTCGTGAATTTTAAACATTATTTCACTTCGGGTAAAAAAGCGAAAAAATATTCTCCAAAATCAAAAACCACTCGAATTTTACGATTAATATCATTTTGAACAATATTCTGGTTTCATGTCTGTCTGCGTATTTGTGTGTGTGTTTGCTAATCCTTGTAATAGGCTTAAATTCCACCATTTCAAATACCTAGATTCTCACTATTTGGGGGGAGGGAGGGGGGGGGTGGTTTAGGCCGCAGATGGTCACCTATTAGTTTCATTTCTTCCAAATCATTATTTCACTCCTCAAAGAGAAAACGTAATTCACGCATAGTTTTTTTCACGTCCCAGTTGCCTGATCTTGATCGAATTCGGAAGGTAGTCGGTAAACAACGGTTATTCCATAACAATTTCTTTCACCACGATCGATTATTAGAAGCTTCAAGTTATCACCGTTTATGCGGAAACTTAAAATCCACTAAGCGTCATTTTCTCGTGGCCTATTCGTCCGACCTCGCTCGATTGTTTAGGGTAGTAAGGAAATTTCAATCTGATTACAATCATGAGTGCGAAAATAATTAAACCATCAGCAGCTGATACGCATGCGCATTCCTTATAGCAACCGTCACTTCTACAATTTTCACCTGACAGGAATGGATTTTGGGGATTCAATAGTTTATCATTAGGAATATGTATTAAAACATTTCAATGACCGATACATTCGTGTTACGGAAACGTTGAAGCTATGTGCACAGCCAACTCGGTAGACTTTTTTTGGTTTGTTTTTCATTAGTTACTAAAGATATTTTGAAGCTGATCTAACTGTTGAAACCGTCGTATCAATGAAACACTTCTTGTAGGTACTTTTTAGTGGATAATAGACAACGTATTGAATAACTTCTGTTTTCTTCACAAAAGTATGAATCGTAAGCTGAAGGAGCATTTTGACGAATCACGTTTTTGACTACTGGAATTAACTTTTGTAAGCCTCTTGTAATTTGGTTCTAGTGCTGTTCATGCACTAAGCGTTGCCTAAGCGTTTATATTCTTCAAAATCTATCTTTTGACATGGATATGTCTTTTGACTGGGGGTCAAGGAATTTTTTGCGACACTTTTTTCTCCCGACCGACACTTTTTTCCCGACCGACACTTTTTTTCCCGACCGGCACATTTTCTATTGATTTTCACGTACAACCAAGGCGTTACTAGGGAAGAGTAACTCCCTTAGTTTTCATAGTAGGAAAATCGTTCGCCACTTTTTGGAATGCTCTCATTTTACCACGACATGTCATGACCTCTAAGTCATTGTAGTGTCAAGGAATGCTGATTTATTACTCTAAGTTAAAAACTAATATTGTTTTGTAACCATAAAGGAATAATCTTGTGAAAAGAAGGCACTACATGGTTGGTATAAAATTCAGTAGTATTTACCAACTGGTAAGCAGTAGGTACTAGACATATCCATGATCTTTTGTTTTTCCCATCAAGGGAGAAATTAAAATTCTCCTAGTATCCTGCATATAAGAGAAAATAATTTTTTTTTTTTTTTTTTCACCATGTAGAGTGGTACTAATTCTATATTAGATCAAACGTATCAATTTTATTGCAAAACAAAAACTCGTATGTGCACCAGATACGAGGAAATCGCCTAGTACTTATGTTTCTGGTAATTTTGGGTAACGTGTGGGTCAACTTAGATTTTTCTCATATTGCAATAGGGGAGAGCGGGTAAAAAGGGGAGGCGGGTAAATTGGGGAGAAGTCTCTGTACGTTAAACAAGTGCTGCTATCTACGTCAAAATCGGGTCACACGCGCTTCACGAAACATATTTCAGTTGGCAAAAGTTTCATGGCAAAAAATCACGGCTTCTAACAACGGTAAATAAATTCATTTTTAACCTCCATCTCTTTGTTATTTAGAATACATTATAAACGTGTGTGATTTCTATGAGTGTCTTCACGGAAGTTAATTGAATCCGAATTTTGTATCTTAACCATCTCAAGAAATATTCTATTTTGCGAATTTGATTCTCCTCCTACAATTTTGAAATTTTTGAAGTCCATAGTATGTCTTAAAGATCTGCAACGGGCAACAACACACTTTTCGTATCGTCTAGTCGTAGATCCGATTCATGTTTTGAAAAACGTTGCCGAACGGACCGACACGTTTCTCCCACAAAAACTTTTGCACACCCACCACTACCACTGGTAGACCAAGTCTGAACGTCGTTCTTTTGGTGTGAAATCTTTTAGTTTGGAAAATAGTGGACTGCTTGTATTAAATTTAATAAAAGGTTGGAGTTTAATTTAAAAAAAAATAATTTAAAGAAGGGAGAAGCCTTTTTTTTATAAAACATATATAAAAATGTCGAAATGAATCATAAATTTGGGAGTCGTCCAGTTTTGATCCAGAACGCCTAAATTATTCCTATATAACCATGAAGATTCGCTAACAAATTCCCGCTGAATATGCAACTCGCAAAGCACGTACTAATTGAAATTGTACTGAATATACATTCTCACCTCACCGTGTGTGTGAGTAGTACGTACCCATATCAATGCGATACAAAATAATGTCTTCGTGAGCTTTTCAGGATATATGCAGCTGCGAGATATATGCAGGATCTGAAATAAAATGGGAAATGGGGATGGAATTGATGAATTCTCATTTTGATATTCCGTTCCGAATGACACCACCGATATGTGCATAATTAGGTACGATTTATTGTAAAGTATCGGGTAAGTATCGTACATACAGAACACTGATAAATTACGAGATCATCATCTTGCCCTATCACTACAAAATCGTGTAGCGAAATTTGTCTCAAAATTTTGTTACGAAAATTGGTCATGAAATATTTCGAAATCAACCAAGGGTGCTGAAATTTGAAATGGAGCTTCTTTAGAACATATAGAATACAATTAAAAGGTGCGGAGCCGCAATATTCAACTGAGAGACCCCTGAGGCTAATTTCTGTACTAATCGATCTACTGTACTAAGATTAAATGTGAAGCGACTATGGGACTTATAGAAAACTTTTACAATGTCCCTCCGTACCGGGCCTCAGCACAGTGATCACCGGATGACCTCAGTAACAGGAGTTTTATTCAAGCAGTAATATTTACTAAAAAGTATACCTACTTACAATTGGAGGAGCGGAGCAAAGCACAGAGGTTACAGGTAATTTATTCATTTTAATTCAAATGAATTGTATACAATAGACCAGAAAAATATCATTTTGAATCATTCAATTTGCTGCTGAATGCAGTTGGAGGTAGAGTTGTGGGGATTGATGGGGATACTAGTGGGGTCTGCTTAAACTAAACGTCGTTTGAATGATGTACTGAAAGAGGTGACGGTGATCGTCATTGATGGTTTTCTAAAATCCGTTATCCCCCACGCGATTTACTTGCGTAGTAGGTTCGGTAAAGCGGTTACTTGAAAGTTAGCTGAAAAAGCCTTTTGCGTCAAAGTTAAAAGGGGGTGCTCGTTGTGCCTTTGCCCCTCAACCCCCTCCTCTCCTATCTCCGGTTCCAATCGGAGCTTTTCAAAAAGAGGCTTCCAAGCCCTCCTCCGTTTCAGCGCAGTTTTCGAGGTTGCGAGCAGATTTGCGAGAGAGGATTAGGGGTTTCCTTGGGACCGCAGCCAAGCATGTTATAAACCCTTTAAGGCATTATGGGGTTTCTACCTAAGTCTTGCGAAAGCCAGCTGCCAGACTCGCGAATGCTACGGAGCCGTCGATATTTTACTGGCTATTGTAAATACGCAAGTAGGAGGGCTACGTTGGTTACTTAAAGCCAACATTTTTATGGCTCCTGTTATTACTGGGGCCACGCAATGTATACTTCATTCAATGGACCAAATCCAGTACACAATGTTTAATGCGAAACAGGGTGGCTAAAAGATCAGATACGGAGTAAAATATCGGAACAAATCCCTCCCAAAAATATTTTGCTAAATAAATACGGCTGTTTTTTAATAATACACCTTACCGCCCGGTAAACTGGGGCTCCCTATGTCACATAACTTTGGAAATCTGAATTTAACTCCCCAATCGACATAAATTATCGCTTGTAACGATCGCTTCTAAAACAGTCCAATATCTTTGAACATCCCAATATAGGATTGGTAGACGTTCTCACATGTGGTATATTGAAACGAAAAAGTTCCAGTCATGCAGCATGATCGTATGAGCGAATTTTTGTAAATCATCGTATTATATAATATTAGACTGTTTTGAAATTTGAGCTTTTAGAGTGCAAGTGAATTGTTAACTATTGATTTTATTGCAAAAAATGTATTCTAAATAATAATCTCCAGTTCAAATAGAGATTTTAAATTTTTAGCTTTTTTGCAGTTTTCGTCGATTTTTTAGCAAATTTTAATGAATTTTAATTACATTTTACAGCATAATTGTTTACATAAATTTTTGAATGTTCTATTTCATAGTTAATAGACTTTATTTGAGCAATATTCTACCAGCAAATATGAATTAAACGATTTTTAGCCGTTTTTAGCTATTTTTAGTGATTCTTTGAGTACATTTTTTGAAATTTGGCCAATTTAATGTGCTCAAAAAGTGTTGTCCAACGAACTCATCCTTTCTTTTGAAATGCTTAATTTGTTGGTGAAAGAACGAAGTTTTTATCTCAATTCTATCGAGAGCTATCGTCTGGAATGACACATACATATATATATATATATATATATATATATATATATACATATATATATATATATATATATATATATATATATATATATATATATATATATATATATATATACAGGGTGTCTCAACTTAAGTAGGCAAGACTTCAGGGATCAATTCTACAAGTAATTTGCAACAAAAAGTGTTCTTGAAGTGTTATTTTTTAGAGGCTTCGTTTTTGAGTTATTGACGATCTAAGATTTTTTTCGTGTTTTCGACCTTATCTCCTAAAAATGGCTGTGACCCCATCATTCTTTGAGTATTCTCAAACCTGAGGATACCGTTGGAAAGAACGTTAAATTTCCTATATTTTTTATGCCAAATCATAATTATTCAAGAGAGTTAAGATACCGAAAAAAGAGGTCAAAGTTAAAACTTTGTAAAATTCTAAAAATTTGGGTTTTTTCAATCTGATTCCTCAGTCCATAAAAAAGATGAATAGTCGTTTGCAAGTACTGTAAAAACTTCAAAATCTTATCAGCTTTCTAACGGTATAGCAAAAAAAATGATAAAAGTAAAAACAAGGAGAAAAAACTGCTTTTGAATGCGAAAAAACGTGGTATTTTCAACGAAAATCGATGGATTTCAGGAAAAAACGATCTCCCACAACTTTATGATTTAAATGTCGAATTTTACGTAATTTTTCACGCTGAATCGAATGGTGACACTTGCAGACCTCTACGACTAACGAAAAAGGGCGAAAGTGCCCTTTTGACCCTCGAAACTCAGAGAAGGGCACTTTCGCCCTTATTCGTTAGTCGTAGAGGTCTGCAAGTGTCACCATTCGATTCAGCGTGAAAAATTACGTAGAATCCGACAATTAAGTCATAAAGTTGTGGGAGATAGTTTTTTCCTAAAATCCATAGATTTTCGTTAAAAATACCACGTTTTTTCGCATTCAAAAGCTGTTTTTTCTCCTTGTTGTAACTTTTATCAATTTTTTGGCTATACCATTAGAAAGCTGATAAGATTTTGAAGTTTTTACAGTACTTGCAAACGACTGTTCATTTTTTTTTATGGAGGGAGGAATCAGATTGAAAAAACCCAAATTTTTAGAATTTTACAAAGTTTTTACTTTGACCTCTTCTTTCGGTATCTCAACTCTCTTGATTAATTATGATTTGGCATCAAAAAGATAGGAAATTTAACGTTCTTTCCAACGGTATCCTCAGGTTTGAGAATACTCAAAGAATGATGGGGTCACAGCCATTTTTAGGAGATAAGGTCGAAAACACGAAAAAAATCTTAGATCGTCAATAACTCGAAAACGAAGCCTCTAAAAAATAACACTTCAAGAAACACTTTTTGTTGCAAATTACTTGTAGAATCGATCCCTGAAGTCTTGCCTACTTAAGTTGAGACACCCTGTATATATACATATACATATAAAAAAGCGTTAAAATCCAGGAATCATTTCAGAATGCCTCAAAACAGATTTCGATGAAGAAAATTTTTGAAAATTTTTATTTTAAAATTTTTGGAGCCATTGCAATAGCTTCTTTTTCTAAGAAAATTCGCTAAAATGAAAAAAGTCATTTGGCCAGCGTGCCAGATGTCGACCGTCAAGAATGTGGGTCACCCAAGTTCGGGCGACTTCATTCATTTCCTCGTAAAACGAATGATAAGTTTTTCTAAGAGACTAAGTACCTACTAGACTAAACTAAAAAAAAAAGAAAAACTTTTTTAAAAAATTCGTACATTTTAATTATTATTATTATATTTATTTTAAAAAATATAATTTAAGCCGCTTCTTAACCGGAAGGGTCATTAGCAGCAATCAAAAAGAGGTGTCTAAAGGACATTGCAACTGGCAGGATTCTAAGGGAGGTCACCCTGACCGTCCGTCACTATACGGATTGCCATCACGGACTCCACTGGCAGATCGGAGGGGGAGAAATAATAATAATAACCTGCAAAGTGAGGCATCGCCGCACTCTGCCACAAGGGATACAGCGATGTCCGCTTTGTAACTCCTACAGCGGATGAAGACTCCTTAATAAAAACTAAACTACAACTAGATGATCCTTACCAATAGATAAATGTTATCGATAAATATATAGCGATAAATACTATACATCTTTTTTGAATAAACGTATGACTAGATGCACATAAATGAATAAATGTATCACTGATCAGAATATCACAGTTCGTTGTAAAGCTCAGTGGCTTTCAGGTACGCCAACAGACTGGACCTTGTCTGGTCCGGGGTCCGGACAGAATATCCACCCACTGAGGTTTTTGTTACGATTATTATCACATTATTGGAGGGGGGAGGGGGGCATTTCTTTCTTCCTTTATTTACGATGTTCTGGTCAAAACTCGTACATCAGCCTCAGGTGGGCCCGTTACGTCACCGATTTTAATGATTCTTGCGGCAATCTATTGGTTTTTAAATTCTCCTTAGGATCATTCCTCTGAAGTTTTCAAATTCTAAAATTTTCAAATTTAGATACCATTTAACAATTTTACTTCAAATTTCAGAGGAACGATCCTATGGGGAATTTCAAAACCAGTAGATTGCCGCAAGAATCATTGAAATTGGTCAATTATTGGCTGAAAAGAATAAACCTTTTGGTCGTATTTTGAATTTGGAAGGAGCAACTTTTATGCGATCAACAAAGTATGAAATTCAATGTTTACTACGTTCATACGTGTTCTTGTACACACTCATATTTAATTTTTTCCCCCTTCCTTTGAGAATGCCCTTAGGGACAGCATAATTTAGATGAACGTGAAGCGATCCAAATTGGTCTCATCAAATGTTTTGAAATGATCTATATTGTAGAAGATCAAAAACAACGCGTGGAACAATGACACGTTCAACTACCCGAAGCTCAAAGTAGCAACATAAATGTTCAGTATCACATCGGTTGGCATTGCTATTGTGGAGTTGGATATCCCGCAATATTTATGACAATCAATTAAAAAACATTTTTTATTTATTTTGAAAGTTTTTTATATCCTCTTTTTTTCATACTTCAACTGCTCAATTTTCACCTTTAGGGTTGATCGAAAATGATACCGAGGATTCATTCCCAACTAGGACCCATATTTGACTTATGGCTCGAGTTTTATAAAAATCAGTCTAGTAGTTTTATGGAGCTCCGGAAGGCGTACGTGTTTTTATTGGTTAGTTGGAATCTACTTATCTTGAAACTGGAAACAACACATTTCCAGGGCCGGGATAATTTTCTTTCTCTATCGATTACAAAAGTTCATAATTTTGTTTTTAACAATCAACCAAAATAAATTATCATTACAACAAAATGAACATCTTAATGTTTTGTCCATCAGTATATCAATATCGGTATGATTTGTACAGTGCAAAGTATTCACCAAGGGCACATGCAATATAACCCAGCTCCAGCTCACTGAAATCACCTATGTTCGTATTCATACAAGTTGCTCCTTCGTCACATGAAAACACCTGAACGACAGTTGTTTCAAGACATTTCAAGGGCGTGACAACCATTTTAACTCAGGAACCCCGAAATTATATACTGGAGGAAACTCGCTGGAGGGAATAATTTGAGCTCCGGAAAGGAGCGGGGGAAGAAGAAAGTTCTAACAGGCAATTCGTGGATTTGCATACGAGAATTAAAGGCCGGATTGAAGGGGTGGGTAAAGCCCGCGGCCCAAGACGAAGGAATTCACTGGGCCTGGCCGCCCTGTTGAAATATTGGCTCCTCAACAGCTCTTCCTTAACTTACTGTGATCAAAGACCTTAGCAAAGCTTTCCCAATCACCGTCCTCCTTTTTCAAACTTAAATCTTTCTTAGTTTTTTCCCACCGTTTTTCATCCCTCTTTTTCCACTCGTGGTTCGGGTTCGGCAGAACATTTTGAGAATCCCCTTTCCATTCTATTCTCCTTATAAAGCTCTGGTTTCCAGACTCATCCTTTAAGTATCGTTTAAAGGCTTTTGCTAGATTTCCAAGTTTTCTATGACGTTTCCTTCATGAATAGACGATCATTCGTCCGTTAATTTCCGAAGAAGGACTACTTTCATCTTTAGAGTCCTCGTAGCCTGCGGTCATCTCACTAGTGTTCAAGGTGTTAACATCACCACATAATCGTAAATGCATCGGTTTAAATTTAGTCATTGGTCCTAATTTTGGGACAATGATGGCTTAGCGCAAATGTAGGTCTTTGAGGTGAACAGGCCGGATTCTATTTCAGTTACTCCTTGGTGATCATCGTTGCTGACTGACACTATTGCAATATGTAGCGTGGAATTAGCCAAATTATGAAGAATGCAATGTTTTTTAAAGTACCTATCTTTAGAAAAAACACGCTTCTTCGAAGTTCATCAGCTTCTATATTCGAGAACTGAATAAGATATTGAAAGTCTGGTTTCACCATCGTTCTCAGCACAAAAATCTTTAGAATTAGGTTCCACTTGGCAAAAAATGGAAAATATTCTTTCCAAGTACCCAATACTCTCCACCTTTGGGTAGTCTAAAATCTTTTGAATTTTTTTCTTAAGCTTTTAATTGCTCAGTACTCATTATCAGGCACTTCAAAAAACACTCTCAACGTTTCAATTTTATGTCTCGAAAATTGAGGGAAAAAGTTAGGAGGGGGTGGGTTACATTCACCATGTATAAGATGGACCAGTAAACTGTAGGTGTTTTATAATATTCTATAAATTTCATTCGGTAGGTACCTATATCCACGTAGCTGTATTCAGTATAATGTACCCCCGTCTTAGTTTAATAATAATGTAATAATTACGTGATATGCGTGAAATGACAAGGGTGTTCTTTACTAGTGTCCCCCATTTTCAACGTGAGATTTGCCCATTCAAAATATCACTTTCTCATTTTGAAAATACGATTTAGACTCTTCAAAACTCCTTCGTTTTTATTATTATCATTTGAAACATCCCAAGTATGATTAACAAAAACTAATCATGGTTTTAAAAAAATTAGGGACAGTAGTAAAATGTTTGCCTAGTGACAAACATGTCTACTGCCCCACTTCCAAACAGTAGTAACCGTGGGATAATACAATACAGGTCTATCTGATGAAGCAGATATGCTCTTTGATCAAAAGTTAAGAGGTTGAGAGTTGATAGTTTAGGGTGGTATGCTGGACTCGTCCCCGTCCGATCTCCAGAGAGTAGGGATTTCTCCTCAACTCCTCAATGAGGTCTACTTGTCCAATTAACCTATATTTTATCAAAAGGATTGTGATTCAGGATATTTTTCATTTTGAGATGAGAGCATCTAGACCACCAAACTATATAGGTATATCATTCAGAGCAATCTGTCCAACTATTTGCAATTTAAAAAAATAATATTTGTTGATTCATGTGTTTAATTGAATGTATATAATAAGAGTGATGTGTATAATTATGTCGTCAGGATTCTCGTAAGCTCGCATCTCAAACATCAAAAAATATTCTGAACCAATTCTCATAGTAAAATATGGATTAATTGAAAAACAGATAAGAATGATTTGTATAGTTTGTGGTCTGGATGCTCGCAAACTCGCATCTCAAGAATAAATAAACAAAAATATGCAAAATCAATCCTGTTAGTTACAATAGATTAGTTGGACAAGTTTTTGGAATCAAGTGTGGAAAATTACAAGGACTCTTTTAAAACCGAACAGAGCCGAGTCCAACGGTCATTACTCAACTAACTGCTCCACGATTTTTTTTTTTTTTCTTAATTATTAAATTTAAGCCCTGGGGTCAGTAGTAAAGTAAAAACTTTACTACTGCCCACAGCAAAAGCCTAGTGAAATATTTTACTACTGCCCCCCAGTTTCTTAAAGCCATAATTATTGCTATTCATACGTGGGATATTTCAAATTATAACAGTAAAAAAGAAGGAGTTTTGAAGAGTCCAAATAGAATTTTCAAAAATAGAACCTTGTTTGAAAAAGTACAGTAAAATATCCTTTGATGTTCACTATATACAGATAGAAATAAAACTGAAACTCCATTTCATTTTTCCGTTGCCACACATCTATTTAATTTTAAGCACCATAGTTGTTCAGAAAAACTTTTCATTATGGACCAGGGAGTAGTACTTAGTTCACAATATTTACTTCCATACTATCATAAAAACCCGTCCGAATGGAAATTTTCCTATAAACCTCTCGAATGGTTTCTGGTAGACCATCCGCCCCGTGCGGTTGGCAATCAAAGGATTAGCGCACCTGTCTGATAAGTCCTCTGACAAAGGCTGCTTCTAATGTTAACACGGCCCGCTTCCCATGAATATTCATACGCGAACCACAATAAATTAATGGAACGGTGAGGGATTTAAACAAAGTGATTGAAACTTCAAATGGATCGTTACGAGAATCTCGGAAGGTGGAATGGAGGTAAATAACGACGATACTTCCATCTTTAAATCAACCTATATCTATTTTAATTTACCTTTTCTTCCGTATTTTTTACACTGTGGGAATACAAAGACTAGATACTAATATATCGCTGCAAATTATTACACAATGGTTTATTATTTCTATATTAGGTAGCCCTTCTACGCAGATCATTTGGACTATATTAAATTTATTGAACCCCGCATATACCTAGCATATCAAAAAAACCTCAAAACTCGGCCCTCGGCGCCTCGCCAGGGGGCAAGCCCCCTGGACCCCCAGTTACCTCTACTTACATACTTCAGACGAAATTATTGAAATACAGAATGTGTTTTAGCTCACTCGATTCACATAAACCCGTCTTCAATCTTAGGTTGAAGATAGGTTAACTTCCATTAGGGAGATAATAACTTAAAATATTTATAACTCATAAGCCGCGTCATAACAAAATATCGCGTAGGTTACACCAGGTCACACGATCCTTAGTTCCGTATCATCGGTATCCATGTTGTCGTCCCAGATTTCGTCCCAGATTTTGTTAAAATTCCGTTAGCTTTTTTGGCTAGTTAGTCCATGGCTTAAAACACATTCCATGACTTTGGAATTCACTCAGCTGATGATCACCCAGGCGTCTTCAGCATTCTCCCTTGACAATCCATCTCAAATTTCAGCTTCCTGCTTTGAATAGAAAAGAAAATGGCTTTGGAACTCACTCAGCTGATCAGTGATCACCCTGGCGTCTGCAGCATTCTCCCTTTAGCCTCCCTCCCAAATTTCAGCGTCCTGCGTTGAATAGAAAAGAAAATGGCTTAGGAGCTCACCCAGCTGATCAGTGATCACCCAGATGTCGACATTCACCTCAAATCCTCAGAAGTATACCTGAACCTCTCTCGCTCTCACACTGACACACGCACACACACACTTTTTTTTTATTTATTTTTTTTTTTATAACCTCCCTCAAAGACGGAGGGGACACGCCATTAAATTGAAAAATAAACAAATAAAATTAAAAAGTGAGGACGTCCAGGTTTACCCGACGCCGGCTCTAGGGATGGATAAGGGAAGTAGCAGGACGAGGAGGAAGAATGGGATGAAAGGAAGTGCCCCTATAAAATGACCACCAGTTCAAGTAAGAACCCCTCAGGACGCGGGTGGTGATACCACGGAGTACTCCTGCCGAGATGCCCAACTCGAGTAACTCCATGGCGCTTTTCCCGCACCACACCCCGCGCCATGACACGGTCGCGGCAATGACCTTGATGTTATTAGGTGCCACTCCTTTTAGCTCAGATATCGCTTGGCGCAGATCATTTCTATCATATTTACTTTTCTTAGCCCGCCAGGTCTGCTCCACGTCCACGCTGCCACTGACAACCTGGACATCCAGGATTATGACAGACCCATCGGGCTTGATCGCAACGATATCTGGCTTCTTGCCCTGGTCACTCGGCATGTGGTATAGTCTCTCCCTTTCGACATCCCAACCGCTAGATGACAAAGCACCTGCTATCTGCTTGGCAACCGCATCATGACGTAAAATGCGGCCACCGTGAGTACAAGGACACTGCTGCACCACATGATAAAGATTCTCATTTTTACCCCGACAGGCACGGCAAAGGGTGTCTACTGTCCCGCGACTACTCCTCCAACACCTCACCGAGGTGGCTAACGTAGCCACCCGGATGGCGTGAAAATGGCAATAGTCGCGGACCCCAATGCCCTCTGAAGTCCATTCCACCCACTGGGTAGAAATGGGGGATTTAGAGCACTGTCGGAGTTCTTTACCATCTACTGACTCATGCAGTGCAGCAGCGAACTCAGCAGATGAGCTGGGTTTTGGAGCAGTTGGTGTTGCTCGATCGCACCACAACAACTGCTGCTGGACAAAGTCCAGGTCAGCAGCCGTGCGGGCGACCTCCCAGCTCGAGCCCCTAAGGGCAAGCAGGCGCTGGCGGCGTAAAGATGGGATGCTGGCAGAAAGAGAGAAAATACCGAGCCCACCGGCCTTGACCGGTGCGTGGATGTAAGCACTTGGGACACCAGGTGGAAAGCCTAGCCAAGAGCGCACAGCAGAGCGAACTTCACGATCTAACTCGAGCAGCCTCCCCGCAGTAAGCCTCCCAGAGACTAAACCATAGGTTAGCTTTGGAAGTAAGTATGTGCGAGTAAAGCACAGCTTCTGCTGTGGCTTCAATGGAGCCTTGGTGAAACGAGCTAGAGCTCCACCAAAGTCCCCATGGCTTGCGGCTATAGTGGCCACACCCATGAAGTCGACCCCAAGGTACCGCCAGACCTCCAACACGGATCTGGTGGGAATGGGTGTCTGTCCTAAGATAAAGCACTCCTGATCCACCACCTTCATCTTATGTTGGCGGCCTGACGGGACCAAGGAGACCGACCCAAACTTAGAAGGGTTGACCACTACACCACACCTGGCTAGCTGCTCAGCAAAGGCATTGTATTATTGAGGGCGATCTGCAAGCCCTCGCGGATTTCTGCGAGTAGGATGACATCATTGGCAAAAGCCAATGCACCTACTCCCACCCCAGGGGCGAGATCGAACCCTATTTCATCTGGCAGCTTACCCAAGGCTGTATCCACGACCAGGTTGAAGAGGAGTGGCGATAGAGGATCCCTCTGGCATACCCTGTGCCCAATGACATCTCGCCAACTGCCTCGAGGACTGTCATGCCTTCGTGGTACAGACAGGCAACATACTCAGTTAAACGAGCAGGGGCCCCAACACCACGAAGACAATCAGTCAGGGCAAAGTGGCTAACTGTGTTAAAGGCCTTAGCGACGTCCAGAGCGGCAAGATGGAGCTGCCGTTTCTAGTTGCCGGCCAGCGAAATGACAGTTTGGAGAACTGGTAGGTTCTTCGCTGTGCCATCCGCTGGCTAAAATGCTCTCTGGACGTCACCTATGACACCAGCCACTTGAAAGCGAGATGCCAGAATCTTTTGAAAGTGGCGGAAAACTACAGATGATATTGAAATCGGGCGGTAGCCTCTAGGCCCACTTGCTCCTTTTTTTGGGATGAAAATTGGAGTTTTTGACAATGCACTTACGTGCCTCGTCATGAAGCACCGGCGTGCACATAATGCCACGTAAGGAATCCCTGGTGGAAGCTGGGGGTACCACCGGCACACCAGGGTTGTGGCTGGGAGCACTCAAAAGTGGCTCCCAAAATTCCACGAACTCCTGGAGTGGGGGCAGAACTTGTTCATCCCCAGCTCCCTCCAGCACCCCAGCTACACGTGCCGGATGCTTCCTCCACAACTTCTGGACCCGCTGGTATTCCCGCCTCCTTGCTTGCTTAGCTGCTTTGCGACCTCCACGGGGCACCGACACAGGAGGATGTCCTCCCTGATGCCCCGCCACGGTCGCATCCCCAACCTGTGGGAAGATCCTCTGTACATAGGCCGCGACCTCGTCTTCCAAGCCAACAGGCCTCTCAACAGCCCGCCTCGCCAGTTCCTGCAGGTAGGCACTCTCATAGCCTTCAACACGGCCTACCTGCTCCCCGAGCCTCAATACTTCGGTCTTCAAATCCTCAAGAAGACCGGAGGTCCCGGGGGAGGATTGCTGAATGGCGGGCTGTTGTCCCACGCCTGTCGGAGATGCGGGGGAGGCCCCACTGCTATTTGCCAGTATTGCTTCCTGGACAAGCTGCTTATAGTGGGGCCTCAGGCGAAGAGATTGGATGGCAGAAAGCGTGCGCATGGGAAAACGTGCTTGCAAGAATACATTAATATTTCGTACCCCATTACGCACAGCCTCTGCCTCCTCTGCTGCCATTCGCCGCAAATCCTCAGAAGCATACCTAGGCCGCTCTCGCTCTATATCAATTGCAGCGTTGGCCTGTACAGGATGCTTCTGCCAGACGTGGGCACTGAGGCCACGCGTTGATCTGAAGAATCTTTCACAGTGGGCACACTGGTGGGCATTTACAGGGGTCGTGGAGGAGGATGAGGGATAGGAAGATGAGGATGAAGAAGAGGGAGAGGATGGCCGACGCCCCTGCCTGGGGCGCCCCCGAGCCAATGGGCCTGCGGGGGTTATGAGGCTCTCTGTTTGTATGATCCATAACGGGGAAGCGTTGTGAAGGGTCGGGAGACCCATTGACATGAGCCTCCCCCCTAAGCGCCAGTGGGTCATTCTGCCCCAGTTGCACGACGGGGACGTATGACCATGACTTGGGTATGGATATGAAGGAGCTCCGAAGAGATCAAAACACCAACGGTTACCCTACCCCAGCAACCCAAACACACACACACACACACCCACACACACAGACATGGAACCAAAGTTGTTTAGAATCGTCTAAAACGTAAAATGCGAGTGAAAATTTTGATTTTGGAGACCAAATTTTTGTTTTCTTTCCCGGAAGTGGAAACGATGCTTCCGCTACCCATAAGTAAACTCGGAAACAAAATTAGCCACAGAGGACTCTCAGCTGTTCAGTGCGTCTCCGTACCGGGTAATTGTTTTTAAAGAAAAGCTCTATTTCAAGTTTCAGATCAGTAAATTGATTTACAAAGAAATTAGCCTCTGGGGTCCAAAGCTGATCATAGCCCCTCCTTGCCCAAATGGATCCCAATGGAGCTATACAAATTTGAGTTCATTAGGTTGATTATAAAAATATATTTTTTGTTATAAGAAAGAAATCAGCATCGCGGTCCGGTCCTTAGAGTAACGGACCATAATTAACAGTTTGTATAATGCGATTTCACGGTGGTTTGGCGAAATGCTGACTTAATCATCAATACGCCAATGTGTACAGGGACCTAAAGAGAGAAAATTAATGCAATTAATTAATATATTATTTACACTTCACTAGACCTGATTTTAGTGATTCGCCTGAGCCGATTCCATGAAGTCAGAATTCCATTCGAATTATATCAGCTGAGATGACCGTCGGACTTTATCTACTAGGCAATTTTTACTAAGGTCCAATTTTACAATCAATTACATTTTCCAGTGGCCATTAGTGGCCATTTTTAGCAACTGACCCAGTAACTTGAAGATATCGCAATACTCCCAAAATTCTAGCCCCGAGGGAGAACAAACGATATATACAGGTAAGTATAATTTAGAATGGAATAATATGTTTTTAGAATTTTCAGGTAAGTATATACCCTTCAATCAGCTGCAGAAAATTCTCTTAAATCACATTCTAGGATTACTCTACTGAGATAGGTTGGAGATATAACCATATTTGCTTATCTTTCACATTTATTTACGTCCTGGGAGTAGCAAAATTCATGAATAACTTCACAGAGTTGAATTTTTAAAACAAATTTCAAACAAGAGGTGCCTCCTAACATATTTACTGCCTTCTCCATGTCTGATCAATGTTTTTTCTTTTGTAACAATAATGTTGATTGATCCATTTCACTTGACCCATCAATCATGATACCTCTATCGTGTTCATGAATTTCGAAGAAATGGACCACGAAAAATATGACTATTATTAGTGGTGATAATCTGACGAATAAGTTATTAGATTGAAAACACATTGTCGTAGAGGTTTCAAGGGATGAAATATTTGTAATTCAGGAATAATTTTAAGGCTCAAACTCTCCACGTTTTGAATAGAAATATACCCGAATGTGTATTTTTATTAATAAATGTGTAAACGCATTGATTTCAAACGCATAATAACATTTTTACGTTACATCAACTATAGCTAAAAGTGCCACACATATTTGAATATAAAAAACCATATTATCTCTGAATAGAGCGTGGATAATCTGTGGTCGAAATCCATGCCGATTCTTAAACGCTACAGATATCTACGTGGTGTGTGTTCGTTCAGCAAGTAGATGCTTATTATAGTAGAGGGTACAATGATTATACACAAAGCTTCCTCCCCGAAAAGGAATAAATTAGGTTAACAGCCCACGAGCTAGGCAAAAAGAAACCAGCTGTTGCGTCAAAGGAGAAGAAAGAAATATCAAACGGAACGTTGCTAACCAGTAAAAAAACACCTAAAGGTTGACGAACTTTGAAATCCTAATACGATATGGACCTAACGAACTCAACAATCCTGCATAGGAGGGGTTTCTTCAAGCGAGAACATTGAAAAACACCCTTGACAAAAAGGCGATTGCTCGTTTTGTAAAGAAAACACTTTGGCTTCCGTTTCACTCCGCCTCCTCTTCGATCCCATTGAACTATCCAACCCACACGCGTACCTTTTGAATTCATCAAAACGATTGTTTGCCATACAGACTTTGAGGGCGTTGCGTGGGAAGAAAGTTTCTCCGTTGGAAGTTGTCGCTTTTTATCTTTATTTTTCCTTCTCTCTCTTTTCTTTGTTTTCCACCAACGAAATGTATCGCATCCATGTTTTCTCGAACCTACTAATGAGCACAGAATCCAAATGCCAGAGTTGTTCCTCATCAACGAAGCGATCTGATAGGATATAGGATACTTCAAAATGGATTCTTAATTTCCTGCCTTTTGTTACATAGGATGATCCACAAAAGTACTTTCGGGCGTAAGAAGATAGCTGGTTTGTTATACAGTTTTTCAAAACCGGTTTGACGATGCCTGCGCGTAGGTAGACGCAAGGTTGATGAAATATAAGATAAATGAGAGAAAATAAACGATATCGACTAAGCCGTTTAATTACTCTGCGACCGATGCGAGGTGTTCCTATGCCACAGTTCTTAATGAAGCAACTGAAATCCAAATTTATCCACTGGTTTTCAAACAAAAAGCCAGGAAGCAGACTCAGTATAGTTTTCTACTTTATTATCCGTTCTCTTAGTTCTGTCAATTGTCAAGAGGCTGCCTTCAGGCAACTGCCAGTCGATTCGTTTAAATCAGGCTCGCAAAAAAGTTCCGGAAAAAATAATATCTTCGAAAATAATGACTCGAAATCGTTACTTTATTATTGTGTTCCGAGGTAGAGCCATCCGGTAAGAGTTTTTCATACCATCCCCGTCTAATTCCACTCCACGGCAACAACATTCAAGTCCGTAACTATATTATTCGTTCCAGTTGGAACAAAATATTCCGTTCGACAATTTTCAAGTTCCTGACTTACCTATTTTTTTTTATTTTTTTTTGCTCAAACCAATAAGAAATGCTCTAAGATAATTTTTCGAGAATCGGACAAGGTATTTTCCTTCAGTGCCGAAAAAACTATTTATTTCAGAAATAATTCCGCCTCATCAAGTCATAATATAACCAATAGTTAAAGGGATGCCTGTGCTCCCACAAATTTCATTTGGCTCTTTTTCACCTAAAACTACGAGTAATTTGGAAACTTATGAAATCGCCTTCTGAGAGCAATCTTTGCAAACTTTTCAAAGGAAAATTTGCCGACAAAATTTTTCATTTTTTTTTTCCTTTCTAGTATTTGATAGTGAATAGAATGAAAAAATAAAGCATTCCCAAAGAATGGATGAGTTGGTTGGGAAGCACTATTAAATTACAATAAATAGGCCAAATTTCAAAAATTGAGCTAAATCACTAAAAATGGCTTAAAACGACCAAGTAAAAAGTGTTGAATTTATATTTTCAGATTAAAATTATATTCTCAGAATACTATTCAAATAAAGTCTATCAACTAGATATAAACTAGAACATTCAAAAATATATACTGAAGAACGCATTTAAATTCACTAAAAATAAATAAAAATGGAAATAAAGCTGATTTTTATTTATTTTTTAATTATTTTTTAATATCATTCTATTTAAATGACAGATTATTATTTAGAATACGTTTTTTGCGAAGAATTAATAGTTTGCATACATTTCAAAACACTTAACATTTTTTTTTTTTTAATATTTATTTAGGCCGAATCTCAATAGAAAGCGTCACTAGCGGCGAACATGATTATAATATGATAATTTACGAAAATTCGCTCATGTAATCATGCTTCGTGATTGGAATTTTATTTATTTATGTATTTAATCCCAGACGTAAGTAGATACCTTCAAAACAAATTTATATTCATAAAGCTGATGAATAGCAGACTGGTTTGACAAAAGTTGAATATTACAACACTCAATTAATTTCGATGACAATATGAGCAGAGAACAGCATTCCGAACGTTCTAATCCGCTCTTCTACCAAGTTGTCGTTCTTCTCGGGACAAGCTCAGGATTATTCTAAACCTATATTCATAATTAATAAATATTTGAATACAGGTGAAATAATTGAGCAACGTTTCTATCTTAAATAATTTCTTCTTTATAGTTAAATAATTTCAAATTAAAAAAAAAACAGGCCATTCTTTCCTTATAGTTATTATTATTACCATATTTTTTTTAAATTGAACAAAGTCCATTTGATCTGTATCCAGGTTTTGATCAATTAGTGAAATTAAATCAGGTTCGTGGTATTTTATTTTTTCTTTTCTTTCCGTTTAACGATAAGCACCTACTTTTCGATTCGAAGGTTTTCCATTGAAACCGAACGACCGATGGCCTGCATTACAATAAACGAGTCGAAGGGATACGGAAATTCGGGGAATTTCCGCAGAACCGACCGTGGCACTCTCTTGATTAAACTCCCCTCAATTATTGGTCGGTTCGTTGAGAGTTTCTCAAACTGCTGCAACGTCTACCTCGCCATACTTCACGAGCTCCCTCGAATCCTTCCAATCATTCTTTAGCCGAAAAACACCATTAGCGATCAGCCAACCGGTTTTTAACGACATCTGAGAGAAATTCCCATAGCCATTGTCACAGTTTTGTTCCTCTATTTCCGTGAAGACGCAAATGAAGTGATAACATGATGTCGTTATATTGGGTAGCTACCCCATGTGACTGCTGCGCGGAATAAAACTATTGAAACATAAGATGAACGAATGTTACCCACATTTTGAACCAAGAGAGAGAGGGGGGCGGGGAGGAGAAAGAGAGAGAGAGAGAGAGAGAGAGAGAGAGAGAGAGAGAGAGAGAGAGAGAGAGAGAGAGTTAGGGAGAGAGATTATGCAAAAACATTTACGATAATAAAAGTCACCCTACATTATGCATAAGCCCTTGACGTACGGTGGCGTTGACATCATTATCTACTAAATCAAATGATTGTTAACAATCACCTACTCATGCTAATGCAAAGTCCTGTGCATGCAAATGACCTGAATTGCAGATACCAAATTTGCATGAATTCAAATATGCATTCAAGACATGAAATATGCGCAAATGTGTAAGTACTACATACCATGCACTTCATAACACGAGCTTTTCTCGATTTCATTTAGATATGATCCAAATTCGTTTACTGAAAGGCAATTACTAGTGTCTCAAAATTAGTGCCTCGCCACATGAATGTGACGTTGATCCATCAAGTGCAACTGCAAATTCGAGAGTAGTTGAGAACTGTTTCACGGAGATAAGAATGTAAGCGTAACAAATCTGGTTTTTGTACCACGCTAATGGCAGTACCTATCAAAATGTTCCTAAACGGTTTTGATGAATACGGGGTACTCTTTATAAGAATAATAACTATAGCATATACCTGCCGTTGAATTGTTATACTATTAGAAGGCACTTGTGACGGTTTCCGTCTCCTTCGAAACAGTGTTTCTACCCTACGTGTCCTGTTCCCAGATTCCTGAAATGGCGATTTGTGAGGCACCTAACTCGTACAATGAAGAAAGACAATCCCTTAGAGGTGCAAATAAAAGCGCTATTGAGGGTTAGAGGATGTCACACTCTTTCCTTGTTTATTTGATGTGTGGGTTCAAACGGTGGAGCCAGACCGTGTCAAAGTATTAGAGTGTGGTTTTGAATTACGAGCTGAATATTATTCAATGGTAGTTTAATGCTAAGATTTTTGCCGACCGTTCCCGAAGAAACAAATCACCCGAAGGTTATCGGAATAAACCCTTAATATTACCTTGTTCTATAACCACTTACATTGGTTAATTATGACTTCTTAATTGCCTAATTAATATCCACTCTCTATATTCAGTTATATTTTTAATTGATTTCCAGGCGTTGTACTGTAAGGCTGAAGAGTTTCACGATCACATTAATCAATATTGCTAATTATATTGTTATTAACATGAACAACAATCTGAAATTTCTACTTTCCCAACATCTTGAAGAAACAATAAAAATTCAAATTGGTCTGTAAATTTTGTTTTTATCACCACCATGACATCCACCAGATGGTGGAATAATTTTGCTATAACGAAATTTCAACCTTTTTAGAACTACTCAATCATGAGGGGAAAAAAAGAAAGAAAAAAAAACGTAAAATTCCTTTCTCAAATCTAAGACCGAATCTGTGAAAAACTATAGGTGAATGTGTGGTGTGTGTGTATTTTGAATTTCATGATATAAAGAGGGGGAATGAAGGGGGTAAAGCCGATAAAAACTGGGTTTTTCGCCACACATTGTGTCGATGTCACCCAGGCTACAATTCTCAACTGATTATTGTTATTCTTATTTTGTTTGATTCCGATTTCAGTCTAGCTGTGCGGCAATCCTAGGGAATTTTGGATTTGTTGTCATGGGGGGGGGGGGGGGGTGGAGTGGATAATTACAAAATTCTATAATAAATAAGATCCCTTCTTTGAATAATATTTGTTTGATTTATTAATATTATTTAATTCAATATTAATAATTTAATTAAAATGAAATTTAAAAATAATTAAAATTAAATATTATTGTATTGATTGTGCAAGTCAGTTTGTAGAGTACTTACCAAAGTGGAGGGAAAACTAAATAATAACGATGCGTCTAAAATTTAGCAAGACGAGGAAGGGCATTTTCACCCCCTCCCATCAATGCAAGATTAACTGAAATTTTGGCAACTCGTACCAATAAGATGTACCTACCACGTGTACGCAAGGGCTAGTCGATTTAGATGAGGAAAAACACTCAACGGGCGACCTCATCTAAACAGCCTGTTTGGGCCGATGATCAACAGTGCTTATACTAGGTCACCTGTTGTGAGACACTTGCTTCAAACAAATACTATGTGAGGAACGTCTGGGAACCGAGACTGAGAAACGCTGCCAGCGCATTCTCCTGAGAGTGTTGTAACTTACTTGCCGAGACTCGTCAGCCTCTTTTCCTTCCGGTTTCAACTGACTAGGGAAGGCTACGGTACTTCCCCCACCGATTTCATTTTAAATTTTACTGTTTATTCTAGAATCTAATTAAGTTGATACGCATTCGGTTGTGTCGTTGAATGGGTCTCAAGAATCAATACTTTATGTAAAATATAGAGGACCTTTCCGTTATCATCCCGCCTGGCCCCCAGCTATCCACCATAATCTTTCCGCCACCCAGAGTAGGTATCTACCTAATCATTATATTACAGAAAAACAGTATATCATGTTGCCGAAAACACCCGAAATTCGTCAAAACTAGTCATAACTAATGTAAGCTCGTCTACAACCACGGATCAGTTTTTAGCATGGATACCTAGCTAAGCTCGCATCTCAAAAATGCACAATATCAAGTAGTCGATCCCTCAGTGAAAATTCAGATTAGTTATCAGGTTATATCTTATTGTTCAGTTAGTATCAGGGTGGCTGAACAATAAGAGTACGCCTGGCGGGACGAAAACGGAAAAGGTCCCATATAGATTAGTTGGACAAATAAATAAGAGTGATGTGTAGTTTGGTGATCTGGATGCTCACAAGCTCGCATCACAAAAAATAAAAAATATCCAAAATTATTCCTTTTAGTAAAATACATATTAGTTGAACAAATAGATCGGAAATACGATAAAAGTATGTTGCCGAGATGGAAAATACGACGGAAAAATGTTTGTATTGAGTGGGGTTTCGAACTCGAAATTTCCTGCGCTGTAAGCAGGTACGCTAACTGTTCGGCTAAAGAATCTGGGTTGAGAATGTATTCAATTACTGTACTTAGCTGCTGAGTTGGGGATGGGCTCAATCGTGCGGAGTCCGATCGTATCCTTTTGAACGTCTCAAGCGCTGGCGGCTCACAGTGTTTCGATCCTGGGGGATCGGCAAAAATTCCGAAACCACGAAAATTTATAGTATCGCACATTGAGGTTCTATTACCATATCTCATAGCGGAAATTAATTTAAATAAGATAAATAGAGAAGAAAACAATCATTTTGAGGCATAATCATTTAATTTATGAAAGTTAGCTAAAAATAATAATAAGGTAATTTTGGTATAATGGATGGTAATTTAGTATCGATTTCATTAAAACCCTCAGAATATTCAATTTCAGGTTATATTTAGAAACAATGAAGGTATAAATTACCGTATTTCACTCGGCTTTTAATTTTCATGGCCATTTTTAAATAAAAACTCACTATTTCAAATTATGTATGCATATTGCTACCGAAAATTGAAGAAAATCAATATTTGTAGAAGTTTTCGGAATGAACAGATTGAAAATTCTAATTTCGCATTAAGTTCTGTAAAGAATGCTTCTAGTTTCGAGACTTGACGAACCGCTAATCTTTTTTTTTTTTTTTTTACATTAACGACATTATATTAACAAGAATTTCAGTCCAAACCAAGATGATCAGAAGAAGGGGAAAATATATGTATTAGATTTCAGAGGAATGATGCTCTTAGGGGTTCCGCACAGTGGGTTTTCTATTTAGTGCGTTCACGTGTGGGCAGAAGTTACCCGAAGAAGGTTAATCAAAGTAAATATAATCAATTTGAGACCTTTACCTACCACCCTGGATGCTGAAGACTTTTTTTTCGAAAATTTTTATTTCGACTTGTTTTACCTGAAACACATTAGTCGAAACACTGTGCGGCGTTTCTCGGTTTCCAGGAGATAGTCGATTAAGGTATTAGATTAGGAAAAACACAACGAACCACCTCATCAGTCTGTTTAGGCCACTCATCAATATAGTGCTTATACTCGTAGGTCACCTGTTGTGAGACACTTGCTTCAAACAAATACCGTGAGTGTAACGAGTTGTGTTGAACGAACTAACCATCAACAAGTTACTCAGTTGTTCCCATTGTTAGCCAGCATAGAAACGTGACAGGGTTGGGTCAACAAAGGGAATACATTTTGTTTGTGGAAACCGTCCGTCGGAAATCCTCGTGAAATACGCCCCTAAAACATCGGAGAGTTGACTGTTACTTCGGATACGGGTTCGATTAATTGAGGAGGCAATAACTCGCGGGTACTCCGATCCGGTCGGTCATTGTGTACTTCCGACGTTTTGATGGAACACTCAACAGTAGGAAAAAAAACCTTGCAATATAACGAGAAATCCCAGTAAAAAGATCGTTGCTTCTAGAACGTTTTGATTTACGCATACCATTTTGTCTTTCTTCAAAAATACATTGTTTGAATAAGAGCGTACTATTGCAATATAAATTGTTTGTTACACAGGGTGCCCCAAAACGATGAGGCCCTAGTTCAGGAGTTGATTTTACATCTAATTTCAAAACAGGAACGTCCTCATGGAGATTTTTCTGAATTTAACTTTGTGAGAACTGAATTTTGGTTGAGTGTTCAAACTTACTGTCTTGCTACTTTTATTCGACATTGAAATTTTACTATGTAGGAAGTGGAGGGTAGTGATTTAGATATGAACAGCCCAGTGACAAATATCATCGTAGACCAAGATAGGAAAGTACGTTAAGTTCGGTGGAAATACCACTGTTCACTCCTAAGTAGAATAGAATATGAGGGAAACAGGGTTGAAGGACAACCATCCCTGTTGGTAAGGAGTCACGGATATTGGCGACGTCATCATACGGTCAATGTGGATAGAGGTACATGAGTTCAGCGACGACTATCACAGTACACTCAGCGTTAGAGTAATATGGGTAGGTTGTAACTGGGGGCTATGGGAAATGAAAAAAAGAGAAGTTGCAAGTAGAATGGATGGTTGATTCTAGTCTCAACGATCATTTATACGTGTACCCCAAAGGTCAAGGAGGGTAATTAGGTCAGACTCAGGTCGATGCTTGGATTTATTTAGGGAACCACAACAATGTTTCATAAGTTCACGACAAAGATGTTTCTTAAAATCATTTGTTTCCGAGTATTTTCAGATCAAAGATTTATTTTTGCGTTTGCCATTTTATAGAATTAGAACAGCTATTACTCGCTTTATGAAGATGATGAGGCTGATTTATTACGCTACGTTATAAACTTATATTGCCAAGTAACCATAATAGACAAATTATGCGAGAAGGTATGGTGGATACTGTAGAGTAGTAGGCATTTGTAAGCATCAGGTACTAGACGATGCATTTACATTTGACCAGTTGATTGACTCCTAAAAAGTTGATTTCTACGGTCTTTAATCTCTGAAGCTGAAATTTGGAAAAGAGACAGGTATACAGAAACAGAGTATGAGACAGGTATAATAGAATTTCAAGTGCAGAACAGTATAACCTGCTGATTGTGCTCGTGAGCTAATTTCTATGCTGTTTAATCCTGGAATGCACCGTGGGGTTTGTCAAACCCCAATCGCGATTTAAAGTCAGTTTGTCATGTTGAATCCCGCACGTCTGGCTCTTCTCGCCCCCTTCTATATCACCTCCCATTTCTTCCCCAAAGGCTTCAGCCTTTTTCCAGTTTAGTACGTTCAAGACTTCTGTGTAGTGTAGTACTTTCTTGTTCCTGGGGTTTGACAAACCCGGGGAGTTAACCGCTAGCATTTTTCTCTATAGCAAGTGTTATTTTTGAGAGCGTTCCCACAGTTTTGTTATTGGCTTATCGTTAGAAATGGCTGAAAAACGCAAGTTTTTGGATCCTGAAGACATTAGATCCATTTTGGAACAGTTGGAGGAAGAAGATGTATATTTTGGCGGAGAAAATTCAAAGACGGGAGATAATGTCGAGTTACAAGAAGTTGCCTCCGATGAAGAAGCGTCAAAAGTGACAGTTTTGGAGAAACTAGTTCGATATTCCTTCTGTGAACATCATAGATCTTCAAAATGTTGAGAATGTTGATCCTATTGCTTGGTGACAATTTTATGTTACCTTTTCATTCTAGTTCTTGGGTTTTGTAAGTGGTATCAAACTAATCTCGGAAAATTGTTTTGTAGATTTTATTTATTTATTTATTTTTGTTTTTAAATAAAATGTGCTAATTTTATATTGAAGTTTTGTTAAAATAAGGTACCTTTCTGCTATTATTTTTTTCTTCAGAGCGTGAGGTTTGCCTTACTATTACTTTTTTCTTCATGAGCTTAGGTACCTACTTCGTGTTTCTTTACACTCTTGATAACAGAATAAAAATAAAATTTGATTCAAGTGTAACTTATTTTTGATTTTCTAACATTTTTCAAAGTTGGGGTTTGACACACCCCACCGGGGAGTTAAGTGTTGGAGATTTAGCCGGGATATTCCAGGGTTAATCAATGAAGCTGAAATTTGAACAGAGCCTTTATGAGATAGGTAGAATATAATTTGATATTGCGGAACCACCCCCACCTGCTGAAATTCCTAATTTCTATTCTATTCATCCTATTTGGCCATAACTTCAAGCCAAGTCCATTGACCATTGAAGTTTAATATAGAAGAAATGACTGTGAAGCGAATTTCTACATCGCACGATGGTGTTTAAGATATTTGTGCAATTAAAACCACCATTGATGGTAAACAGACTCTCCTTGTATCTTTCTATATCACACCAGGTACATCCACTCGTGACATTAGACACTTCCATGCATTGAAATGATGGCATACAGTCCAGAAGCAGCAGTTTTTGAAGTTGTTATAGACCAGTAATAGGAGGCTATACATTTGAATGTAATAAGAGCAGTTAGTATCGAGTATCTTCAGGCCTGCTGTGTATAATAGACAAAATGAGGACCACACAAATCAGCTGAGTGGGCTCGGGATCTCATTTCTCTCCTAACAGACCTTAGAGGAAGAAATTCGGTGTGGAGCTTCTATAGGACTGCTGTGTATTGACGAAGTGAGGACCCACCATGATCAGCTAAGAGAGCTCGGGAGGTCATTTCGCTCCTAATAGATCTACCAGGCTGAAATTTGGTAAGAGCCCTCTAGGCATGCTGTGAACGATTGGAAAAGTGAGGAGCCACTTAGATCAGCTGAGTGAGCTCAGTACCTCATTTCTCTCCCAATGGACCATTTCAATAAGGTTTAAATTTGGTATTGAGCCTCTGCTGTGTACAGTTGACCAAGTGAGGACCCACCCTGGTCAGCTAAGTGAACTCGGGAGCTCATTTCTCTCCTAATAGACGGAGTAAACTGGAATTTGGTGTTTAGCAACATTACAACGAGCGAAACATGATGCATGTTTTTTAATAATTGGTTGAACAGAAAATCGAAAATAATGTTTTGTATATCGTCCTCAATTATTTATTTATTTATTTTATTTCATTTTTTAAAATCATTTCTATAACCTTTTTTGTCTTCTTTTAATCTCATAGTTTAGGCGGGAAAACGCATCGATAGACAGTCAGAGACGGAGAAATCGTTGTTCAAGAAGCTGTGACACGCAGCATGCTGAGGACAAAATGTATATCCCCTGTACAAATTATATATCCCCCTGTACAAATTATATATACTTTCCCTAAGTTTGGTAGGTAGGATGCAAAACATAAAACAACCCTTATCCGGATTCATCCGTCCGTCTACTCTGAAAAGGGTAACCGAGGACATCAGGGACAGCAGCGTCTGGAAGGGGGTAATGGAAAGCATTTGGGTCACCAAACTGAGAGGCGCGGGACGAGGATGCTTCTTATTCTGGATGTGTAGAGGCTAAACATCACCTTAACTATGAGCAATACATCGATCCGCATCGCTATTCATACCAGCACTTCACCGAAAAACCCTCCGGTACCTTACGATCGCTCACCCTTCCGCGGTCCGCAACCCTCAGGGAATCTCCTTTTAGACCCGGTGACGAAGTGACTCTTTTCAAAGCTCTCACAAAAGTCGTATGAATCATATGGAAATCCGATGCGTGACAAAACATGCTCTCTAGGTTGAAAGGCGTCAACAGCGATGGATCCCCCAGGGCACGGGTTTTGTGAATGAGTTGTGCCATTAGTTACACTTAACTACCAATAGTTGTGTGCAAATAATCCTCTTAACCATACATTCACCTATGCGCTCTACAAATTACTTTTGACAAATGCATAGAAGCCGTAAACTTCATGTACTGAATAAATTCTACGATCCGTAAAATTTACGTATGCCATTTTTTCGTGACATTTTCACGTATCTTAATCTTGTTCCTTTCTGGTCTTCTGTTAGTTGTAATCCTCTTCACGGCCCAGGAGGGGTAGAGGGGCACCATCTTCCAGGCCTATATGGTCTCGCTCTTCATTCCACGCCTAAAGATTGTGCGTGTTCCTTCTTGGGTGCCTTAGTCTCATTGACACTGCACGTATGGTGGATTTGAATTTTGATCTTGACCCAGCCTGTGTAATACCCCCTTGGATGAAGTTATGAGTGGTGTAAATGTGGCTCTGAGGTCTTCAGCGGCTCCATCGTACTTTCTGTGCTTTTCTCTGGCGGCGTTCTTAGCTATTTCAGGCCATTGCCGGGAGGCATAGGAAGTAGCGTCGGCGTTCGTAACTCGTATAACAAAGAATGACGCTCTTTCTCTATCCCATACCCCATGTGCTTGTATGTATGAAACTAGCACTGGAGTGCCGTCGTCAGCTTCCTGCATCACTGGTTCAACTACCACCCCTCTCCATGCAAGATTTGCTAAGGCAGCGACCGTATCACGAAGCTGATCATGCCCTTGTTTTATCAGACGCCCCCGTTTGCGATTTAGAGCATGGTTTACCGAAAACTCTTCATTGCACCTATCGCATGTCATTGGAAGGCCAATGGGGTCGGGGCCGTACCGTAGGCTTATGGCGTCACGGAATTTTCTTGATTCAAACCATACTGGAGGTTAAGAAGTGTCTTCCCGATTGAAGTTCTTAGTGGGTAGCCATCTACACCTGGCGCGTTTGCGTTCTCTCTAGACATCCCTTACTTGAGATGGAAAGGAGTATTTTGATGGTAGGTTCCGTAAAGTGGTCGAAGAAGGTACTTTAGCGGTAATTTTTTCCGCTACCGCGTCAGACAGCATCCGTCTTTATTGAATGTAGTTCAGCAGTTCACGCGTAACTTGTTCTTTATATGTATAGGATATTTTATTAATGTTGATATGGTAGGTGTGGTTGGTTTGGTAAAATGATGATGCGTGTAAATCCATATGCATAATATGATGCATGATTCAGGCATTGCCACTAACGTGGGAAACTCCCCGTGTTCTTTTGATATATGTACAGAGTATTTCTCGAGTTGCTGTTTCAGGTAATGATCTGTTATCAGTTCCTCGATGTTGATGTCCGTATTGAGGGGGGACGGTTCAGAACCGGAGCCCATACCAAGTCTACCAATCCACAGCAATATTTTAGTTATGATAGCTGCCACCCTCTCCATACCAAGCACGGCACACTCAGATCACTGTCAGTGCGTGAGAACAAGATTTTTGGAGACCAGGAAGGTAGGACCACTTTCAATTATGAGCTTCACCAGCGATTGCGGGATAGGAGTTATCCTGCTCGGGTCTTGCAGCGGTGTATTGTCCCGGCACATGTGGATCATCATCCTCCACAGCAGAGAAGGATTGACAGGCTGATCAAAGATCTGCACCCACTTTTATTAAATAATGCCCACATGAGAGGGATATTTACCAATCCGCAAGCAATGTCTTATCAACGCTCGAATATTATAGGTAAAATCCTGTGGCGTCGGATTTAAGCTGCTGAAGGTGCAGTGGATCCGGGATTGCACCCATGTCACCGACGGAGGTGTTTATGTTGTGGTCTAGTCCTGGAGGATAACTACAACCCTAACAATCCCACTGTTTATCCGGTTGTTTCTTCGGGTGACTGTAAATGTTGCCAACTGTGCTTACGAGCTCATGCATATGCCGGTACTGTGAGGCTTTTTATGTTGGCAAAGTCACAACACCGTTGCACCTGTGCACGAACAACCGCTTCGGTACTAATGGAGACCAGTCTCCGGGTCGTCACGCATTTGAACATCACCAGACCTCCTTCAATAATTGCTAACAGGTTAGACTCTTGAATTGCTTACTTCCATCGGTACCTGATCCCAAAGTTGTTGAGAGTGAGGATGCCCACATTTGATTCCTAGGTGCTAACCGGACTCCTAGATTCAACACCTACACGTAAAGCCCATACTTGAACTTCATTTAGCAATTTTTTAAATAACTTCATTCTATTTGTTGTCATTTTTTTCAACTTTTTATTCATATTAGTTTTTTTTCGTATCATTTCTCAAGTTATGTTTAGTTTTTATTATTTTAGCCCTACCTTCCCCACCTTTCCGTTTACCCTTCCTTCTTCATGGTGGTAGGCTGCAACTGTCTTGAGCTTCAGTGTTTTCTTTGTATTTACCGTCCCTCCTTTTTGCAATAATATAATAATATATATATTCATATATATATGTATATATATATATATATATATATATATGTATATATATATATATATATATATATATATATATATATATATATATATGTGTGTGTGTGTGTGTGTGTGTGTGTGTGTGTCTGTGTCATTCCTGACGATAACTCTCCTTAGGATTGACATATAAATTCCGTTCTTGCACCAAACAATCAAGCTCTCCAAATGAAAGTAGTTCATTAACATAATTTCGTTAAACAGCACTTTTTGAGCACATAAAATTCGTAAATTTCCAAATAACTTGCTGAAAAAATCACTAAAAATTGATAAAAACGGCTAAAAATTGTTAAATTTATAGTTTTAGCAGAATATTGTTCAAATAAAGTTTAATAACTATAAAATAGATCATTCAAAAATGTATGTACAAAGTCATGCTGAAAAATTTACTTAAATGTCATTAAAATGTGCTAAAAAAATCTATAAAAATTCAAAAAAAAAAAAAAAATATTTTTTAATATTAGATTATTATTCAGAAAAAGTTTTTTGTCGTAACATTAATAGTTAACAATTTCTTCGCTCTCGAAAAGTTCAAATTTCAAAACAATTTAACTTCATATATAATACGATGTTTTGCGAAAATTCGCTTATACAATAATGCATTTGACTGGAACTTTTACTTGTTTTGTCGTAAGGCTGGGGGTTCTCTTTGTACTACGCTGCTGTGAATTTATCTGTCCTATCACGAGCTGATGAAGACTGATACCAAATTTTTATTAAACGAACCCCTTTTACATCCAATTCCGGTCATCAGATACGCATCATGTAACCCCTTGTTGAAAAATGCATACGAATGACGTTGAATACGCCATTGCGTAAATTGATGTTGCGTCGGAATATTTTTGCTGAAATATAATTATGAGCCTTTCAAACATCATGGATTGGACACCCAACATATATGTCCATTGGCCTCTCCTTCATTCTGTAACCACAAAGTACTGTCTTGTCGAATCATATGGGGGAACGACCGCGACGCCCCGAGAAATGATGACCGTAATTTCGACTCGATACGAACCTTAGCGATGCATTATTGAGACCCTGGTAAATCACAGTTGCGTGAGATAATGTGAAATAACGCGGTCATCTATTAGGATGGCGTAACTTCTCTATAATTTCCCTTCCGCTGAACCATTCCCAATATGACCATAAATTTGTCTTTATCCTTCCTCCGGTCTGGAAACCCTTAGAATAATGCATTCGTTGGGTGGGTCATCGGATTTATGACGCCGACCACTCTGACAAATACCACGTATTGATTTTCAGTATGATAGAACAATGTCCTACAACCACATGGATAGATAAAATTTTCAGTGAATAGTGGATAATAGTTTCAGAGCGGTAATAGTTTTACATTCATGGTGTGAGATGACGCAGTTCTGGAGATCTGTTCAGCTAGGAGATTTAGGGCCAGGGGTACAAAACCCCAATCCAGTTTGAACCTCAATTAACGCTTGAGCTGCTGTTTAAAGGTATCATCAGATGTCACTTAAAAGCTTTAAACGATATTGAAAAGTTTCACAGCGGGAAAGAGTAAGCCAAGAAGTAGCATTAAACGTCATAATTGGTCAATTAAGGAACGAAAAAATGATACTAAATGTAATTTACGTTTGCGCGACGCAGAATGAACCGGTGAGTTCAGAACAATGAAATAGGCATGGGACCATCTATAATCAAACCCGCCTATTCACTGACAATTTCGGATGAAAACTGTGGGATTTAAGGTCTTTACCAGACTTTTACATTGGAGCATGCGGAGAAGCTATTAATAATACAATCATGTTGTAATTTATATGGGGGAAATAAAATCGTCTTCTCCCAACTATCATCCAAATTTGGGCGAAATCGGACGACTAGGGCGTGATAAAATGATGCTTAGTGTAATTTATGTGAATATAAGAACAATTTTTCCGCTACCTGAAGGTAGACTCGAAAGCAACACGTGTCCACCTAAGTCGATTTAGAATTAAGAAAAAATACCCCCATGCAAATTCCCGGAGCATTCACTGTACATCCCATTGTGAGAACCACAACAGCCTGAAGTGATAGCCAAAGAAAGTGATATTATAACCATAGAACTTCAGCGGTCCAATAAGCTTAGACACCCAATGACAAAAAAATTATTTTTAAAGCAATATTATCATAACTCTAATGAACTATTAACAGAAAACTACAGCACCCCAGTTTTCCCATGTCACTACCTTCAGTAGGAACGATTTACGGCTTAACTCTTGGAAGGAATAAATTTTACCCTTTATCAAGCATTTAATAGGAAAATCAGCTCCATCGCACTTCCATGTAGTTAGTACTAAGTAGAAGTTTCATATTGAGCTTATACTGAGGTATGTGTGCACTTCTAGGTGTTTCAACAAATTACAAACCAATGTGCGGTAATTTCAGAACTCAGCGAAAAATTCAAGAAAAATGGGAATTTTCAACTGTCATCTTTCAACTGAGCCAAAGATTTTGGAATATTGTGGTTGATATCACTATGGAGAATTATCGAAGTCGATTTCTACGAATGTTCACTCGCATCAGACTGCAATTTAGTCTCAAAAATCTCTCTTTGTTAGCTATGACTTTTATCGTGGCACTAATTGTACGCCAATATATTGGGAACATCCAGAAAAAAATGCAGACCATATAAAGGTAAGGAAATAGAGATATCGAGGAGTATGTGTAGAAAAACGAGTGGCAGTTGGTGTATGAAAGGGTTCTTCATCCTTAGAGCCGGCGTCGGGTAAACCTGGGCGCCCTCCTCACTTTTATATTTTATTTTATTTCTATTTATATATTTTATTTTTTCAATTTAATGGTGTGCACTCTCCACTTTTGAGGGGAGTTTTGTAAAAAAAAAAAAAAAAAAAAATTACATCAAGCCCGATGGGCCGCCATAATCCTGGATGTACAGGTCGTCAGTGGCAGCGGCGTGGCCATGGGGCAGGGTTAAGATCTGAGAAAGGGTTCCGAGCTGAAAGGAGTGGCGTTCAATAACATCAAGGTCACGAGGTAACGTGAAGGCGTGGGTTGTGGTGTGGGAAAAGTGCCACGGAGTTACTCGACTTGCTCCTCTCAGCAGCAGAACATTAAATGGGTGTGGTGCCACGGAGTTACTTGAGTCGGGCATCTCAGGAGGAGTGCTCCGTGGAATCAGCACCCTGTTCTGAGGGGTCCTTACCTCTACTGGTTGTCGTTAATTAGGGGTACTTCCTTTCATCCTTCTCTCCTTCCTTCTCCTTCATCAACTTCTCGATCGGAATCGCCGGCATCAGGTACACTCGGGCGTCGGGTACTCCCTACGCTTTTGATTAATTTTTTCCGTTTATATTCAATGATTTGCAAGATTTGTAAGCAATATTATCAGCAACGTCGTCCAAGATACACCTTAATCACAGGTCATGTGCGGATTTTGGTAGTTTTGACGTGTAGAATTGATTGAAATGAATTTGAGTGATCCGATTCTATTAGACGACGATATTGTCTTCTACAATCGTCAAAGATATCGGACGACCAATTGGATAATTAGTTGATTCTTAAAACATCAGATGTGAAAAAAATTTGTGAGGAATTTCAATCTTGGTACGACCCCATAGTCACGGGGACCACTTTTGGTGTATTGTGACAATTGTGAGGAACTTGTTCTGTGGTATAATACAGGTGTATGAAACAATTCATACATTTATATTATTTACTAGTTATACTAAACCAGCGGCTCATTTTTTTCCAAAAGCCATACACGTAAACAAAAGTGTTCCTTATTTTTCAAAGAATGACTTGTAAAACAATGGCTGGAAGTTTAGACAGAAACAGAATTCAAAGTTCAAGAATTCACTTGAAACTTTATGGGGTGGGTTGTCAACAAGTACAAAGAGTTGAAATGACAAATTACCTCTCCCTTCTTTGCTGCAAGGCGGCTGGGATATCTTCAGGAATGTTTATACCTATTTTTCACCAACATCTGGACGTTTTAAAGGAAACCGTTGGCAAGAACATGTTTTTAATGGTTGTTTACGTTTCTTCAGGGAGGCTCCCGCTGTTTCACCCCTTTCCACCAACAAGTTGAGAGTTCTTTTTCGCCCAATTAGAGAGAAATATTAAGGTCGGAGAGGGAAGTGGGGAAAATGCACTCTTTTATTGTGGCCTTTATAGAGGGTAACAGCTTCTCCACCTATCAGATACCAGCTCTTCTCGGTTCTCGGCAGCAGTTCTCAAAAGATGGACGAACTTGGGTAAAAAGGCCTTCATTAGGTTCCGACCCTATGTTCTTTTTCAGAATTCTCACAAGATTAAATGCGAACGAAGCCGCCTTTTGTGTTCTTCTTGCAGAAAAAAAGGCATTGGTTCGAAGCAGAACAGTGTTGTACAAGTGAGATAACATAGTACTTAACTTCTTTCATTTGTCTGTTTCTTGGGAATTCCGTATAGAAACTGACAATGGGAGTCCATGGGGTAGCAAAGCGGATACTCGTGAGACAATTCTTTCTTCTCTGTTCTATACAAGATGTATGTTTCGTTGTTACAGGGTTGGCAACCTTTTGTATACCTGAACTTTCATTCCTATTCATTTCGGTATATCTTTTAGTTTTTCTTTGTGATTTTTTTTTAATTTTCATGTCTTTGACTTAGCACATAAACTCGAAAGTCATCACATAGCGGGAAACCGCTGGGAAACCAATAAACGAAGCTCGTTTGGTCGCTAAAAAGGTATGTTTACAATATCAGCTTCAAAGTATATGTATTCAAGTCTGTAAAAAAACGCTGCAAATTATTACACAAAGATTTAATATTTCTGTATTTGATATCTCCTCTAGAAAGATCAATGATCTATCATTATTAAACCTAGTCGATAGCACATTATCCAAACTCAGGGCATTGCGCTTCTTGAAAGAATTCGTCCTCTCACTGCGTCAGGACACCCCAATGTTACGCTTTAAAAAAAATAATGTTAACAAGAAAATCCCTTTATGAAAAAGCAATCTTTGTACCAAGTAGAAGGGCTCCATAGAGAGTGTATCGATTTGAAACTACGTTGTTTCTCGCACATAAAATCCTCTATCACGATTAATTAACGTAGTTCATTACGTCGTTTTCAATAAAAACCAGCCTCAGAATACCTTCTGCTGATAATGGTCCCCCCATACCTCGTAACATCTTTACAATGTATTTTAAAGGAGCTTTATTTCAAATTTCAGTACCAAATGTCGATTAGGATACAAATTAGCGTCTGAAGTCCCTCAGCTGGTATAGCGAGTTCTCTTAGGGAGAGCAAGCGGTTTAACGTAAAGCGATCTGGGTGGTTTCATTCTATGTTTTGGGATGCAATCAATTAATGACAACGAAAACTAGGCACTCTTTTTCCAAAATGTTTGAGATCTAGATTTCAGCATATTCAATTATACCGTTTAGAGTTTATCGAAATTAATGACGAACTTTTTAGCTTTTAGTGATTTATAACGATTCAGACAGTGCCGCTGCCGCCCACACGGTCAACCAATCAGTTTTGACTAAGGTTACGTACAGCCGTTGAATTTTCCCACCACCATTTGGTCGCATACCATTTTTTTATTACCAAACTTTTCGAAGAAAAGGGGGTATTACAGCCGTCGGGGGTGGGGGTGCATTTTCTTTGCGCTTCAGAGGGCGTAGAACACGTTTACAATAGTCATTCATTTTCAGATTTATCCATATATTGATGCCCTTGCGACCCGATACAGCACTCACCTCCTCGGGTAGTGGGGATGAAAACATGCACTTCATAAATTTCTCGAAGAGGGGGGTCTATTAGCGGTCGGGCAGCGGAGCAACAAGGAAGAGGGAGCGGAAAAGGGGATGGGAAAGGTAACGATTGTGGAAAATCAAAATAACAACATATCATAAAAACATAACATTAAAAAAAAAAAGTTTATAAATAAATAATTAAATAAATAAATATATATATATGGGCAACGATTTTTGCTCACTATTCCTCCAAAACCTTTTGTCCGATTTGGACCAAATTTCGAAATGATGTATTACTATGTCGGGACTTGTGCCTCGCTGATTTGGGTGAGGATCAGCTGACTACGAGCATGATGATGACAAATTCGTGCTCAAATCTCCCCTATTTACCGTAAGACGTCGAAATTTGATAGGAAGCCTCTCTGGGATAACAAGAGACGAATGATCTTACAGGCTTCATCCTGCAGAAATTCATGCCGTCTGTCTGATTATCATGAACTTTGGTGGGGAGCCTCTCTAGAACCATCAAGGGATGAATGGAATGACGGGCTCCACCCAGAGCTCCAGCAGATTGATTCGAAAAGTTGGTTCTGCTTACGCAAGCTACATGAGTTTTTTTTTTTTTTGCCAGAATATGCAGTTTTTAAATCGTGCTACCTGAATCGTGCTATATTTAAGCTTTTGGAAGCTCCGAACAATGCAATACACTCACAAATTCGAATCGAGTTAATGTGGATAATCACTTTGTTCGTAAATAAATTGTACAATAAAGGTACTACGTCATTGCTCTATTCACCGTTTGCGTCCGGCCCATGGTTGGCGTGGGAGTAGAAAATTTTAAAATCGCTTATTCCCCCAGAAGATCCCCCCACTCGTAGATGTGCATAGACGGTGCATAGCTTGGATGGGTGGACAAACAGACGGAGTTTAATTCATAAAAAATAGTATAGATATAGATTACTAAAAACTTAGTAGTTTCATTATTGTTAATTTTTCTACGTTTCAGTTGATGCAGGCGATATCCAATATACTTAATATAACTATCTATCAAATTGAATATATTTATGAAACCTTTCGTCTGTAGGTTCTACATAATTCCTCGTTTCAAACAACTTCATAGGGAGGATAGGAGATTCGGACAGGTATTCGATTACTTACTGTTGACAAAGTAAATATGTGTGTAATTGGTACATTTCACTGTGTTAATACAATGGAGCAACTAATTAGTAATAATAACAATAAATACAAGCAGTTCGCCATTTCAATTACAATATCAAAATAATTTTTAATTCGCGATTCTAATCAATACACTACTGATTCGTTCTACCTTGGAAGATCACAAATTAAATCAGAGTTAATATAACTATCCCACGGCTGTTTTTGAGGGTTAACTCCCGACTCTGGGTTCACAACCCTTTAGACCTCTAAGCTCAAATATGCCCAACCACAACATAAAGCATCGTGAGTTTTAGAACAACACAAAATTTAGAATTAGATATATATTGCATTATAGCTATAAATAACTGGAAACATTCAAAAAACAAACAATGTTTCGATATTTCTATTTTGATTTATTCATTTTTTCAATATTAATTTATTTTTTGAGTACACGGGCTGTACGATGATGTACAGATTTTTGGAAAGTTTGATTTACTAATCATTTAAGTCTCTGATCCTGTTTAATTGATCCTGTTAGATTTTTGGAAAGTTTGATTTACTAATCATTTAAGTCTCTGATCCTGTTTAATCGTGATTCAGCTCTTAGAGGAGCTACTGTCGGGTTATGTTGTCGTGAAAATGTAGCAGTTTTAATTATTTCACAAAAGCACAACTCCAATGAGAAGAAGTGATTGCTCAAAATACCTAGTATAATATTTTATTGGCGGGAGTTGCTAGATTTCGGCAAATATTGTTTCTTGTCTAAATTGAGTTTTAGGGAATCTGGAGGTAGGAACCAACTAACATTTCGTTCAAAATGACTATTTTAATGGTTTTAACCATTAAAAAACAATATCACCCGTTGTATTTTGATGAAAAACTATTGAAACAAATGTGTGATGGTATATAAACTTCCTCACAATAATCACTGGACAGGAGGTATCCATAGCATTTGGTTATACCATCTCCACCCTCAACCCTCTTAAATGAGAAAGGAGGTTCAATGTTTAACCTGCATAAACATGTTCTTGCACGAATCATTTTTTCGTAGGGTCTTCAATCCGTATGTTGTTTACATCCTGCTGGGTCGCTGTCAGGAACCGCCCCAAGGCCGCAGTGCCCACGAAGAGGCGTAAGGAATGAGGTCGCCTCGCTATCGATCAGATAGGAAGGGAGGAGGGGGACCTCCGGTGATAGGTATATTGTGGAGATATGTCAGATTTATAGGTTCAAGGGAGCCGTGATTCCGAGAGGTGAATCGGAGCTATGGAACGTCGCTAGAGACTACCGGCACCAAACAATGAGCCCATTAATTGTACGTATTGTGCTCTGACAAACGCATCCAGGGCGCTAATACTTCTTGCTGTGCGAGACTGAGAATCAGGGTCAGTGTGGCACAAAGACGAGGCCCAAATCATATTTTTTATAGCGCCTGCCAAAACCAAAACAGCTAGCGTTCAATTCACTCTCTATACACACAAGTGACCTGTTCAAATTTCAGCATGCAACAAGATCTCATGAACGATTTTTAGCGAGACCAAACATTGTTGAGTTTGTTCATGTATGATCCCTTCTCTTTCTGTCCGTTCCATCCAGAGCGTGGCCCCAGGCTGTTTCCTGTTTTCACTAAATGTAAATGCAAATGGTCTCTATAGCCCATTTGGGTAGGTAAATAAGTTGGTAAGCAAACAAGGAGGCAACATTTTAGTCATATGATGGCAAAATCGTGGTTTTAGAAGTTAAAAATACCATAAAACCGAGTGTTGGAGATGTTTACGTGGATGTTAATAGATACGTGTACGTGCGAAAATACCAATGTAATGTATGTTTACAACCTAGTTAGTTATGTATATTTTCGACTCACTTCGTTTCATAAATTTTTATTCGAATTTTTCTTTCTTCTAGTAAGCGCGAATAAAATTCCACAACACACAAAACCCTCACATCGCTGATAGTACAAGGTTGGTTGGTTGATGGAACAATGTGCATCCATGCGCCGATGTGGACCATTTCATAATCGCGAGTTTAACTTCTCTATGCATGTTGCCTTATTTATCTATTTATTGTTCAATAGTATTATTTCGTTGTTAATTTTTAGAATATATTTTAATAATATTAGTGTTGGCATTTAGTGGTATGTTCACGTAAAAATCAAGTTAAATTGTTTTCCGATATTTTGCATTCCATTGGACGATTTGAACTTCTGATTGAGGGGGTTGTGATTTTTCTTCCGTTGCCATCTTACTCATCACTTCACGGGGATCGCCGTCAATCAATCATCTCTCTCTGCGCTATTTTCTTCCTTTTTGCGCTAATTTCTTCCATAGACCTACTACGTGCTGTCACGGAGGGGCGATACATAGACCAGCATCTGAGCCGGGGCTCCGCGTGGCGGACCCTCTGTGAGTCTTTAGTATAAATTATCTTTTACCAATTTTTTTACCAAATCTTTCAACAACATTGAGTCTTGAATGACATTATAGTGCTTCTTTATAATCCACTATCTGGCAGTACACAGCCATTTGCCCTAGAGATTTTACTGTTTCAACAAATTGGGCGCTTTCACTCAACTGAATGAGGGGGTCCAACCGTATTTTGTTACTTGGGTTTCTGAAGCGTCAGGTTGTCACTGGGAGAGGCAGCAGACCCCTTCCGAGAAGGGGGAGGGAATCACTTAGCCAAATGCATTCATTAATGGGACATCGCCCTGGCGTTTTGCCACTGCCAAAGGCCTCTCCGTGTGCTCTCCCAGCCTGATAGCTCCAAATTAACCCTTTCGGGGCAACGTCGCGTAGTTAGCACCCTGCCTGCCGAGCTCGGGTGTCGTAAAACTTGGAGCAGTTAGCTTTGACACCGACTCCCTAATGCGCGGTAAACGTGTATCCCCCGCTTCCATTGTAGATCCCCAACGGGAAACCAACTATTGTGCCAATGTGGAGTTTTTTCCCCTCTTCTTTATTTTGTTGTTTACCTTCCAAAATTTAGATTTCCAGCGTACATCATGAACCTAAACCTGCCAATGTTGGAAAGATACCGAATTGATTAACTACGACCTTTTTTTGCTTTTCAAGATTTCATTGCCTGGGATTGGGTTCTAATTCTGGAGGAAAAAAACTCTCTTTTCTCTAGTAGGTATAACATTTTAAAGCAGAGCTGGTTTTTTCTTTACTGCTTGCCAAATAACGGTTATTAAGCTATGTACGCCTTAGCCTAAGAAGTCGATCAAATTCGATAACAAATATATTCATGTTAAGATTTTTTACTAGGATTTGACGTTTGCACATGTGCAAAGAGTACAATTAAATATTTTATTCCTCCATCCATAGGGAGCCCTGTAAACTCCCCCCTCCCCCTCTCTCCCTCACTACCAAAAATTGTTTAAAACGATCGGCGAACTTGAATATATGTGTTTTTGATGCTCGCAATATAAAAATATGAAAAATGAAAAATATAGATTAATAGAACGGAATACATAATTGATGTTCTCCTTGTATCTCGTGATATCCAATTAACACTCTCAAAATCAATCACTACATCGCAACACGTGGTCGCAAATACATGTGGTTAGTTTTTCGACGCCAACTCCATCCAGTAGCAGTCTGGGGAAACTAAGCTTTTATGGGCATGGAGTGAATTGCAGTTTTTGAAATCACTCAGAAACAGCCAACAACTCCCAAGCTATGCATAACACACATAAACAGCTATCCTACTGCTTCCACTGAAATGTTTCGTTCACCGAACTACTACCAGAGCACGTAACAGAGTGAGCTGCCGCCGCCACTCCTACGTTGCACGGCAGACGACTGATGTAGCAATAATATGGGGTATCATACTATAGACGGTATGTTGAAAATTGTAGGTACTTGTAGGAATCACCCCAACATCACATAGATGCGTTGTCGAGCTTTTGTCATGGTTCCAGTTTCTTCATCATTCTTGTACAGGTTACTTACTAATATAAGGTTCTTATGATCTCCGATAATTTCCATTGTTTTTTTAAATAAAATCATTCAAGTGTTTGGTAAAAGTGGGCCGAAGTATATTAATAAATTGTACATTTACATTTTCGTTTGTTGTAAAGTAAGAAGTATCCTTATTACGAGTAATCTCCTCTATTTAGGATGTCGATACAATCAATGCGTTTAGTACAATCCATGGCGATATTTCAGTTTTATACCATTTTCGGAGAATACTTTGTTGGGAAAATCATGTTAAGATTGCGATTTCAAGGGATTATATACATAATATACATTGGACTGTTGCTGATGTAAGAACCATTCGGGACCATGGGGAATCAATGTTAACATCATTTTCGAAGATAGAAGAAAAAAGATGTTAGTGAAGAACGTAGTTTATTTTAACGAAAAATAGAGAAACACTGTTGGATCCACTTCGACGGTTAAATAACTAACTAAATGAGTGGTTTAGTTTGCTCAGTTTGCGCGAAGCGTGAATGATATTGTGGTGTTCTTTTATAGCTGATGGTCAGATACGGACGTCTGTAGACATAGAGAAGCATAATATTCACATGTACTGAAGAGTATTGAACAAGCCGGCTAGGTTGATTGTTTGAGCCTTATATTCAAACAGTATGATCATTACCAATGTATTACAATCTCCTGCACCATCTTGGCGGCTGAAATATCCCTCTGTGGACTTTTCTGCTAAAACAGTTCCCCGAGATTTATCAAAAAACGAAATGCCTTCATTAAAAAGACACTTCCACGAAACCCAAACCGGAACACGGCTCAAATACCTTGCTTCAGTGCCTAATAGATGTGAATGGGCTCGACTGAAATAAAAATAATAAAGATGGCCATTCAAAACAACTGTAGATGAAAATAAGAGGGAAAACTGCACCCGACATCCATCCCGGCCGTTTCCCCCACTTCTCTTCACAAATGCTCAAAAATCTCTCAGCGTAATTTAAGGCTTTCATATCCGACTGCGGAAAAAACGGGGTGAAAAGTGATGAATGGGTTGGTCATTACAAAAGAATATGAAAACAAAGGGGGTGATGCGGGAGGGGCCGCAGCTAAGAAGAATATGTGGCCGTTTTATTAGGCCGCTGCCACCCGGGTCCCACCTTTTTCTGTTGGCTTGACTATAAAATTAAATCATCGGCCATTTTCACAAGTTAACGTCGGCTACTCTAAGTCACTAAGTTTTAATCATTTGGCCTAGGAAGGTTTATATTTCATAATCCACTTACGATTAAAAACATATACATATATTTTTTAATATTAATACAAATCTAGATAGAATAACATGGGTATATAATCAGTGAATTAGTGAAGGCCATTCAATCTGAAAATGTTCTTCAATTTCTTAAAATGTGCCAAAAAATCGATAAAACTGGAAAAAATTAAAAATCTCTTTTTGAATCGCAGAATATTGTTTAGAACGTTTTTTTTTTTTTTTTTTTTTTTTTTTAAATTGATAGTTAATATTTTATTTTCCGTCAAAGTCCTTAATTTTCAAAAGAATGTAACATTACATAGTTCGATAATTTACGAAAATTCGCTCATTCGATCATGCTGCATGACTGGAACTTTTTTTTTTGTAAGAAAACTAATCAACTAAATATTTAACAGCACTGAGTGCTGTCACACAGCCAACGGAATATTAAATCTATACATTTCTTCCTTTCTTCCGCCTTATAGTCATTCATCATCCTGAGGTCGTTCAATATAAGTTCATCGGTTCTAGCCACAAAATGGTAAAGCAACTTAACCGCGTAACAGGGTCGGCGGATCGCCAACAAACACCCGTCGTTTTAGACGCCCAACGAGGCGACGACGTCAATTCCAGGTCGGCCCAAGAGTAAGGACCCACCCCACCCCAGCGGCCACCCGCCCCTAAGCGGTGCTTGCAATTAGTTTGTTAAGCTGGATGTTGGGACTTCGTGCTGACCCAAGCCTAATCAATCGTGATGAAGTTGTTAGCCCCAAACCCTCCTCACCCCGCGTCTGTTCCAAGGCCGGGAGACACGCCCCCTTGTTTTCCCTCCACACAGAAACCCCCGTGTAGATTTAAGTTGCAAACTTAATTTACGGCGACCAGCTAATTAAACCCATTTGAGATAATAACACGACTCGAGGAAATATATATTGGTTAGTTTGCATTTTCGCTCGTGGGCTGGGGTGTGGGCTTCTTTAATGGGTCTCTCAATCTCTCTCTCGATTACTGTGGCAACTGTGATATTATTTTGGGGACCCTATTCACATCCCACGTTAGTTAAAGAATAGTTCCTGGGCTGTAAATTGAGTTATTTGTTCTGGGAGTAGGGAATGAACTACCTCACGTTTCCCAATAAAGCGAAGGATTTTATATACATTGTAAACTTCTTTGTTCTTTCTTTGTTCTGTGGTTTGGTTCAGTGATGTCTTGGGGAGCAAAATCAAAATCCCTCTCTCAATTAGTACGGGAATGGAAACTTCGTGCAGTAGGTATTGATTCAGCAAAACTAATGATTTGAAAGGTTAGACTTGAAAATTCAGAGCAGTTAAATACTTTTCCAGATCAGATGTGAACACCCAGAAAAAGTTAAACTGGGGTACATAACCTAATACCTGAAAATGATAATCTATAGAGTGCGCCTGCTCCAAGAGTTTGAGATGGTTGTTATTAATAATGGAGCTATTGAGTGCCATAAGTGAGACATGTATTCGACCCAGAGTAAGTAATAGACCAAGCCTCTAAACGCCTGGATATTTATTTATTTATAAATATTAAGGGCAAGCCCATTTAGCACATCACAAGTAATTCATTGCGAGAGGTACATACGCACGACCAATCGTGATATCTTTGCTGAGTTCAGTAACTCACTGGTGATTCTGAGTAAATGATTACTGAGAAAAATTGCCTTGCTTAATGGAGAATCGTTTCCATCACTCCAGTAAGCACATTAACCATGATCACCGGACCAGACACGGTTGCTGAAAGGATGGGCTCCTCCTAGAAAACAGGTACATACGAGACGTACATACGCACGACCAATCATAAATCTCATTGCTGAGATAGGTAACTCACTGGTGATTCTGAGTAAATGATTACTGAGAAAAATTGCCTTGCTTAATGGAGAATCGTTTCCATCACACCAGTAAGCACATCAACCATGATCACTGGACCAGATACGGTTGCTGAAAGGATGAGCTCCACCAGGAACATTCCAAACGGAGCTTCAGCCTCATATTAAGAGCAACAACCACCACAGGTACCATGGCCGGGGTAAAAGAAATCTTCAGCATGGTATTTTTGCTCTGGAGAAGGAGGTTCAGAAGTTAAACGATCCTAGGTAATATTTAAATAGCGTGCCTTCAAAATGATTCTCTGGTCTTCCTCCTCTTAGGCCCTCTTCTTCGTCACCTGCCTTTGTAGTTCACTCAGCGACTTTCCCCGGATATGTTGAGCTACCTTCGAATTGTAGATTTCGATGAAAACTACCAAAGTTCGAATGACGAGCTTACTAACTGCTTAAATCTTCAACTTCAAGGAATGCGGCAACGGTTTTCAGGCGATTCTTCTTAATCTTCTCGTAAAAACTCCCAATCTTCAAAAACCTCCTCATTTCTCCTTTTTCCCAAGACAACCGTTTTTTCCGCGATCTTCTTTTTTTCAGCCTTGACTACTGTCCACATCGTTACTGTTGTTTTGGCGCTAGGTACTAGGTATCGCCACAGAAGGTTAACTGTGCGGCTAATCTTCTAAGTTCCCTGAGGACGTGAGGGTTAGAAGAAAATCCAATTTTACAACACTATGATTTTCAATACAATTTTAGCGATCATACGTTAGTGAGCGTCAGCTGATAATTGAACAAACTAAGAATAGGTGTGATTGTGAGCGACATTAACAAAATTGTTCTGCCCTGTTTCGAACTGGACTTTACTCAGTTCTCCTTTCCACAATGATATTCTGTCTGCAATCACTTAGTAGACATAAAGATTTTGCGGGAGCGTTACCCTTGCCAACATTTTAACGAATCGTTTCAATTGTTCTCATGCCCAACAGAAAATAATTCTTTAAACCGTTTACAAGAATAACAAGATGAGGCTGTATTCAATCATCCACGACATAAACCGCGTATGAATTCAAGATTTACTGGCACCAATTTCGTTTTATTATTTTCAATTATTGACCATTTTTACTCTGCCTAGAAAAATTGTACACTCTTCTCAAAATTTGTTAGTTGACGTTTCAAGCAACGTAGGAATCGACAACCAGCCGCCCGCGCGGTAGTCTCATGCTTTATTACTTGAGATACCGATTCCCTGTGTTCAATTTGAAAGATTAGCATCTCTGGTCCATTTGGCCTGGGCTCAATAAACCAGTTAGTTACTCGCATTATGGAAAACGAACGGATACGTATGGGATGGTCTCATTCGATTCAGTGAGCCCTAATGTATGAACTGAATTTAACTTTATCCTCTTAATGCACTTTTTTCTCTTGATTACATAAACAATTCATTATTATAATTTAACATCACCGAACTCAGCAGGCAAGGACATGGGCAGAGAATGTGGATGTTTTTTTTTTTTTTTTTTTTTTTTTCATTATTTTCAATAATCAACCTTTGTAATCAAAGAAGAAGAAAAATACATATCGCCACCTCAAAATTTGTCGGTTAGCGTTTAGCTTCAAGTTACTAGATTAATAAACCAAATTAAAAATAAAAAAATAAAAAACCTGAATCTTTGTCATTTCACTATTGTAGTAATGTTTACGAAATTTATTTCTAAATCATACGTTGGCCGGAGACGTGGCTAGTATGGCGGCATCTTTTTCAATCAACCACAAATTCAGAGGTGAGACATAAAATAAATAAAAACTAATCCTACTACTAATTATGATTTTATGTAAATATTTAATTTTTTTTTTTTTTTTTTTTCAGGACAAAAGGGTGATTTTAATACCCTTTATTTCTACGTATTTGATGAGACAATCCGGATCGCTGTACATTCTTCAACCGTTCACTTCTAATAAGGGGATCTTGACTAGACTTGTTGTGTCGAAAGTCCTGCTTAAAGGCCATAGAATGTAAGTCTCTCATGTAATAACACGCTACGCATCAACTCAATGCTCCCTAGCCTCTAACGCGGGTGACTTGAGTTAGGGGAGGGGGTAGTTGTCTTTCATTTAGTTTACTTTGGTAGTTTCTTTCGACCATGTACTCACATTTAGATACTCTCTGTTTGGTAATTATCTATAGATCAGTGTGTAAAAGGGCTATCTGAACTAATTACCCTTTATGTTATAGTGTGCTGCATTTTTCGTATTGAACTGAAATTGTAATGGTTTACCTGCTCACACCAAAGTGGATTCTGCCGTTGGGCGGCAGGGGATGAGGTACGATGGTTTGTGTTTCCACCATCGTTCCTTTGTCCCTAATAACCCGTGCCGTCGAAGCGTGTCTTATTAGAGATTCCAACGCAACGGTGGTGTTCCACCTCGTGTCCGAAATAATGCACATGTTAGCGGCGTAATCTTGCCAAACGTTTGACCTGGGCCGGCCCCCGAGCTCTGCTGAAGGATCACCCGCACTACAACTCTCAGAAACCATAACAACCAACTGTACCATTGCCTCTATCGACTTTATCGATATTTGTTTCCAAGTCTTTTATCATGATTAACCATATATTAAGTTGGTATTTAACGATAAAAAAAAGTTATTTCATTTAAAGTTTCGAAAACTCAGTGAACTCAGACAACTAGCTGTCATAGAAAATTCTTTCCCTTAGAAGCTCAATGTTATTACTTGAGCAGTATTGGAACTGACCAATCGAAACATGGTGGCCCGCCACCCGTTCATTTTTAGTGATTTCAAATACCATTGCTACCTTTTTAACTAACGAACTTACTGAAATTTGAAATGGACAGCTGAGAAACGATCTTATAATATTTTTGTGGAACGGGAAAACTTTAAAATTTTGCATCTTGCCGGAAAACTATCCCGCCATGTTCATCCTGGCGGTGGACCTATGCAATTCTCTGAAACATTTTTTCCTCTTTCAAATCTTCATTGAAACACAATGGGGTAGCTCGAAATCATGAGATAATACAAATACTTTGGGTCTCGTAAAACAACTTGAACAACTTAATGATCTGTTAACCTTGAAATGGTCAAGGCAAATAAGCTAACCAGCTTTGGTAGTCCGAACGTCATGTTTTGAAAGTGGGTGTCTGGTGAAAGAAAATTCGTTCTAATGTCGGATTAAGCCTAAACATAATAGAGTTTTTTAGATCTGCATGTACGATTCTTTAGAGCAGCGTCTAGAGCAAGCAACTGCTGTATATATATATATAGGCATATATATATATATATATATATATATATATATATATATATATATATATATATATATATATATATATATATATATATATATATATATATATATAATAAATTTTGAGAGAATAAGTGGATTTTATGGATAAACATTGTTACCTACATAAATATAAACTACCTATTTTAAATTTGATTTTCCTATACCTGTTAATATTGAATTTGATTTTCATTCAAAAAGAAAACAATAGAGATTTTACCTATTCAAATTTTATTTGAAACGATGGAGAACAATAAAACAGAACGGCCTTTATTATAAAGTTTTGACATACGTTCATACTACATGAGTCGTTAATGTGTCTCAGTTATCGATAAATTTTCTACCCCAAGTTCTGGCGTTGTGAAACTATTCGTTTTGAGTGCCTTTCCAACTATACCAAATCATTTTCAATGCTTGAGTAGGGATTTACAATGAACCTACTCAATTTGGTATTGAACACCTAATCTGTGCAAACGTATAATTTATATACAAACCTGCTCGTTTTTATATATTTCCAAGTTAGTGAATACAACGTTGTTGTACAAAATGTTTATGCGAATTCCAACAAAGAATGTAACCTTTAACATGTAGGTAAGTACTCTTGAAGTCTAAAATCCTAAAAATGTTGACAACTGAGTTCACTCGCAAATAGGTAATTTTGGATATCTGGTTGTCGAGCGAAGTACGTTGTTCACGTAATCAACAGAATCTAAATTAATACGATTATATTTATCGTAGGTTTATTACTTCCTATACTACCTATACCTTCCTATGCCTCTTAAACTGAGGTTACCGTTCCGTGATGCTGACTACACGACAGAGCAAATGACCTTCTCTAGTATACGCAAAAAGTGGTCCTCTACCCATGCACGTGTAGTTTATCCCGTTAATACGGAAAATGGCGCATTAGCGCTTTTAGTCTTTTCACGTATACAACAAAGCTAACAATAGCAACAAAATGTATAGCAACGAAGTGTAGGTATGTCACGTCACGGATGTGTGCGAATCTACCTGTTCTCTAAATATTAATCCTTTTAGCGAATTTTCGTAGAAGGTATTGCAATGGCTAGGGAAATATTAAAATCAAAATTGATATATTTATGTTTGTGTAATTCCAGACGATAACTCTCCTTAGAATTGAGATATAAATTCCGTTTTTGAGCCAAAAAATCAAGCTTTCCAAAAGAAAAGATGAGTACGTTGGCCAGCACTTTTGGAGTAAATTAAATTGGTCGAATTTCAAAAAATTTGCTAAAAAAATAACTAAAAATGGCTCAAAAGCGTTAAAATTATATTTTTTCGCAGAATATTGATTAAATAAACTTCAATATTCATGAAATAGAACATTAAAAAATGTATATACAAAATTATCCTGAAAAATGAACTTAAGTCATTAAAATTTTCTAAAACATTGACAAGACTGCATAAATAGCTAAAAATCCAAAACCTCTTTTTCAAATAGCGGATTCTTATTTAAAATACGTTTTTTGCCATAAGTTAACTATTTCATTGCACTCAAAAAGCTCTAAATTTAAAACAATTAAACATAATACAATATGATAGTTTACGAAAATTCGTTCATACGATCATGCTGGATAACTGGAACTCTTTCATCTTAAACCTTATGGTTGGATCAGTGGGGTGTGTGAGCACCAATTACCGAATTCCAGAAGTAAAAGGATGGATGTTGGAATTTTCTACTCGAAGGACCACTCCCTTCTAAACGGGAGAAAAAGATATATGGATGTTGGTAGAATAATAAAAAAAGATAGAGTTAAGTTAATGCAGATAAGGTGCAGAATATAATTGTACTCAAAGACAAGGTGTAATATTTCCTAGGGTTTGCCTAAGTACCTAAGTGGCCACTGAAACGGAAAGAGATGTTGCAAACAAAATGTACTTTATATTAGCTACAACTAGTAACAAGTCGGATCGCCTTTTGTTTAAACAGTTCGTAGGGTTCGATGATCGAATGATGAAATCCTGACAGGAAGATAAGTAGGTTTGGTAGGTCGGAAAATCACGTATTCGTAATGGGTACCAAAGACAATGACGTGGCAGGTAAGTGTGAACAAGTCGGAGGTAGGAGAAAAAATCAGATATGGTAGGTACTTGAAAGCATTTACCTCGCAACGGGCGTTACCTGGTCGTCTGCTGGTTTTACCTCTGACAAATATCCTTCCTTCGTTCAACTGTCGTCTGTCCAAGTGTTGAATCGGACTCGTAGTAAACCCTCTACGGTCTGTTGGTAGTGGTTGAGGTAGGTCAGGCAATGCGGTACAGTTCCAGACGTAGAGTACACGAAAATCCCAGGAAATGGTTGGTCGAGATACTGACACCAAATTCCGGTTCACTCTTACGTCAAATGGACGACAGATGATAAAATGAAATGAAAAACTGAGGATTATTGTCGAATAACGTGATGAAAAGATATTTAGAAAAAGGCGAAAGATAGTTGTAGCTGTTAGGAGAATTCGTTTGATAATGATGGCGATGGCCGGACGATGCGCGAAGGGCCTGCGCAGGAAGCTGATAGAATGTTCCAGAACGATTAGATCACTTGTCACAAATTCACACTATGGATGTCCGTTTGATAGCAAATAATTAAGTAATATATTAATATAAATGTTAATAATAATAACAATAAATAACAATGCGAATAAATTAGAATAGGTGAACAAAGAGTGGGACAAGCGGGTCTAATGGGAATGACGGATTATATCCTATCTCCCGATCGAGCTGTGCGGAACCACAGCACAGTTGAAAACAATGATAAGAACAACCCAATAGTGATAAATAAACTATTTAAACAGGTGATAACAAAAATTGGATAAATTGAAAAACAAGTGGATATTTTGTGGTTTATTTAGATAAAGGCCAGCAATGAAGACTTCGGAGGATATTTTGATCTATTATTGGTGAGTATTGTTACAAAACATAAAAGCGGCGTGACCATACTCCCCCCTGTTTTGGAACAGGACTCGCTGGCAGCTGATGGGGTGATTCAGTAGACAGGAGACGCACTCTGGACTGGCAGGGGAACCAAATTAACGATGGATCTCCTGTAGACTCCACGACTGGTCTTGACAGTCACCACACGGACGATGTTGTCTGATCCAGGGTGGACTTGTTGGATCCTGGCTAGAGGCCAGCTACATGGTGAGGTGTTGGAGTCTCGAAGGAGCACAACATCTCCGATTCCGAGATTTGGTGATTTGGTTGACCATTTATTCCGAGGCTGCAATGAGCTGAGGTACTCGTGTCTCCACCTCTTCCAAAAATGCTGGACTCTCTCTCGGAGTAATTGCCAGCGGTTGAGCCGTCCTGTTGGAATATGAGTTAAGTCATACTCAGGAACGGCATTGAGTGGTTGTCCGATCAGGAAATGTCCCGGAGTTAGAACTTCCAAATCCTCTGGGCTGTCAGACAATGGTTGCAGGGGTCTGGAGTTGATGATAGCCTCCACTTTGGTAAACATCGTAGACAATTCGGGTTGTGTAAAAGTTTGATTACCAAACTGTTTAAACAAAAGGGTTTTTGCTAGTTTGATGTGGGACTCCCAACTACCTCCCATGTGTGGTGAAGATGGTGGATTGAAACTCCATTTAACTTTAAGGTGGCTGGTATGATTAATAATAGATGACTTGTTCTCATTGCTGTTAAACCATTTATAAACCTCTTGCAGATAACCTGAACTCCCTACAAAATTGGTACCACAGTCAGAGAAGACTTGAGCAGGCAGACCTCTTCTTGATACGAATCGATCGAAAACGTCTAAAAAAGACTCCACTGACAGAGAAATGGCCAGTTCAAGGTGCACAGCCCGTGATGAAAGGCAAATAAAAAGACATAGGTATGACTTGGTAACGCTGGCCTTACGATTGGATGATGTGCGGCACATAAACGGACCTGCAAAGTCCACTCCACAGGTGAGGAAAGGACGAACACTGTTAAAGCGTGAAGCGGGTAAATTTCCCATATAGGGCTTGGTGATGACGTTGGAATATCTAATACATGTAATACATTTAGATTTGTGTAACCTCACCAGATTACGAGCCCGAGGTATCCAAAATCTCTGACGGAGAAATGCAAGCATTGCAGTTGGTCCTGCATGGAAGTTGCTTTTGTGAATATGGTCCACGATGAGATTTGTCAGATGACATCTAGAAGGTAGAAGAACTGGATGCTTCTGCTCGAAAGGTAAGGGAGAATTGTCCAAACGTCCACCAACCCGGAGTAACCCAACGTGGTCAGTGAATATGGCCAACTTCTTCAGTTCAGCTGGTAATGAGGATGAACCATGCTTAAATGCTTCCGGATAATGATGATGCTGGACCAAGTTGATACAGAGCTCTTGAGCACGCTCAAATTCCGTTGAAGTGACATTTCCAATTCGTCGTTTTCTTCGCTTTCGCTTCGGGATCCGAGTATTGTGAATAAACCTACGAACATAGGCTAAGACTCGTATAAGTTTATTATAGGATGAAAATCTGTTGGTAAAATCGATAAATTCTGCATGTTGGTTTATAGTAGCTAAGGTCACCTGTGGTTCAGGTCTCAGTTCAGGGACATTAATGTCAGGGGGTAAGGTCATTGAATGCGGCCAAGTAAATACAGGCTGATAACACCACTCAGGTCCTGACCACCACAGTGGATGATTCACCAACGCAGAGGGCAGTGCTCCTCTTGATCCTACATCAGCAGGGTTTTCCACACCCTTAATGTGAAACCACCAATCTGGTTTGGTGACGCTCAAAACCTGTTGCACTCGGTTGGCGACGAAGGTTTGGAGCCGGTGAGGTTGAGTGTTCAACCACGATAAGACAATGGTTGAATCGGAGAAACAAAATATATCATTGATGGTATAATACTTGATTACAGGTTCTAAAGATTTGATTAGTTGTGACAAAAGAACAGTAGCACATAACTCCAAACGAGGTATGGTAAGAGTTTTGAGAGGAGCAAGGCGAGTTTTTGCCTTCAGTATAGACATTGTTATTTGAGAATCCTGAGTCGTTCTAAGGTATGTCACAGCGCAATATCCGTCTTCAGAGGCATCGCAAAAACATACCAATTGATACGAGGTTGATGATATGGGAAACATTCGAGGCACTGAGATAAGCTCGAGAGAAGAGAAATCATTGACAAACTGAGTCCATCTGGTTTTTAGGAAATCTGGTACGACTTCATCCCATCCGACTCCTTCCTTCCACGTATCCTGCAAAATCTTCTTGGCATGAAAGACCACTGGGGCCAGATAACCAAGCGGGTCAAACAATCTAGCGATAATGGAGAGTATGATACGTTTAGTGAATCCATCTTGTGGTTTGGAGACCTGGTAACAAAAGGCATCTGAATTAGGGTCCCAACTCATACCTAATATTTTAGTTATAGATCCTTCTTCAAGACCTAGAGCCATATGTGGTTGTGAAGTGTTCTCCAGTTGAAGCAAGGGTGGGTGATTTGTTTTCCACTTGCTCAAGGAGAAACCTCCAAGGGATAACAAATGCACCAGGTCTGATTTTAAGGTAACCACTTCATTAACTGAATCTGCTCCGAAAACTAAATCATCGACGTATGTGTTTTCACGAAGGATAGTTGCACAAGCTGGGTAACGGAGACCTTCATCGATGGCGAGTTGATGGAGAACACGTTGCGCTTGATATGGGGAACTGGTAAGCCCATACGTAACAGTGTTTAATTCGTAGAAAGTCAACGGATCTGTGGGTTGGAAGCGCCAAACTATTTGTTGGTATTTTCGGTCAGTAGGTGTAACTAGTATCTGACGGAACATCTTAACCACATCACAGGATACAACATATTTGTGGCGACGAAAATTTAATATAATATTGCCAAGGTCGGCCTGCAACTTAGGGCCAGTAAGCAGGTGTTCATTGAGAGACCCTGAAACCGTCCGAAAACTTGCGTCAAAAACCACTCTTAATTTTTGGCCACCTGTTCCATCATCCTTGTAGACAGGATGGTGAGGTATTAGATAAGATGGATCACTTTTGGCTGGACTCATATGTCCCAAATCCAAATATTCCTGCATAAATGCAGAGTACTCTAGGTGTAATTGAGGGTTTTTGAGAAATTTAGCTTCCAAGGCATGAAAGCGACGAATGGCAGCAGAGATGTTTGGTGTAATGGATGGATCAGGTGATTTAAATGGCAAGGATACAACGTACTGGCCAGAAGAGGTACGATAATGATGGTCTAAAAAATGCTTCTCACATGCCTCATCTGCAGGAGATACAGTAGGCTCGATACTTGGCTCCTCTATGGCCCAAAATTTTTCAATTAGGTCAGTAGTGTCAGACACTGATAACAAAGAGACAGAGTGAGATGTAATATCATCACAGGAGAATTTACCCATGACCGTAAATCCGAAAATGGTATCAATGAGGCGTGGTCCATTGTCATGGATGACAATTGGCGCACTGGTAATTACCTCTGGGTATAGGTCTGCTCCTATGAGGAAAGAAATGGGTAACGTCTGAGTGAACTGTGGGTCACTCAGTGGATATGACAGATAATCCTGCCAGAAGGCAGCGTCCAAAGGGACTTGTGGTAAAGGTGGGGTTATGGTTGGTATAACAATGGCTTCGGTTTTTAGAAGAGGCAGATCAGTTTGAGATGAAAAGGCAATATTAACTTTGCCAGATATATTGCGTAAATGCGATGAATTGACACCAGAAATGGTTCCGGTATAAGGCCGGGTTGATTTTCCCAGTTTCTTGGCGCAACTAGTGGTGATAAAACTGAACTGGCTCCCTGGATCTAAAAGCCCTCTAAAACATTGAAGTTCACCCTGGGCGTCCTCAATGCAGGCACACACAGTACCTAAAAGAACACCTCCCCGTTTTCCAGAAGAAGTGCTAGTGCCTACAAATGATGAAGGGGTAGAGGTAGATGGTGATGGTACAGAAGTTGATGGTCGGTCTTGTGTTGACTGATCTCCAGTCCTAGATACATGATCTAAATGTAAATCAGAATGGTGGCGACCCTTACAGAGGCGACAGCTGAATTTAGAGGTACATTCGTTAGTTTTATGAAACAGATGAAGACAGTTTCGACACCCTGAAAACCCTTTCAAAAGGTCTAGGCGTTGTGAAGGGGTGCTTTGCTTAAATCTAGAGCAACTAGATATGATGTGAGTACCTTTGCATATGTAACACTCTAAGGTCGAAGTTGGTGTTGGCTTGGAAACATTGCGAGGACTAGTTGAATGACTAACAGTACGATCAGTTTTGGTAGTAAGCAAAACTTGTTTAGGAGGAGAAAATTTGTTTGGTTGTTTATGAGATGGTATGCGCTGAGAAGCGTTATTTGATGGTTTGGAATGAGAAGGGTGTACTTCCTCACTCATCCTAAGGGCATGGCACCTATCCTGCACAAATCCTCTCAACATATCAAATGTAGGGAAGGTAGTGTTAGAAATGGAGATTTCAAAAGCTTCCCTAGTTCGCTGGTCTAATCCTCGGAGTGCTATCTCACATAATAGGTACTGCTCGAAGTGTGGGATTTTTAGATTTTGGAGGGACATCACTGTCTCCGTGACGTTAGATAAATAGGTTTGCAACGATTCAGAAGTAGGTTTATTACAGCTAGGTTTAAAAGACAGAAGCCTATCTAAATGATGGCATGCAATTTTTCTCCGATGATCATAAGTTTTTGACAACGAATCCCATGCTTGAAGGAAGTTAGCTTCATCAACCGGGATATGTTTGATGCAATCCAATGCTGGACCATCCAAGAAAGAGATGAGGTAATGAAACCGTTCTGCATCAGTGATATTATCATCCCCCATGATCAGAGAAACAAACATTTGTTTGAAGGTGGTCCATGTGGAGATATCACCCTTGAATGGTTTAATATGAATTTTAGGTAGTATGGCACGAGGCGCAGAAACAACAGACTGATTGGTGCTATGATTAGAAAGGTCAGAGGTATTGGTAACTGGAACGGAGAAAATTTGAATGCCATACCCTAAAGCATCATAATAACATGCCTTAACGGATTCCAGAAAAGCATTATCCTCAGCTGTTGGGAAAGTGAGTTGATGATCCAAAGCATATTCTTCAGCCTCTTCCCATTTTTCCATAAACCTGTCATACATTCTGTCTAATGACTTATGCATACCCCTAAAAATATTTCGATCTGATAAGGAAGTAGTAGCAGCAAAACCCTTGTTGCGGATAGCTGTAATATCTGCACCGATGTTACGAATGGTGCGTTGAATCTTATTGATACCTCTAACTGCAATTTCAGGATCAGGTTCTCCCCCAGCCATAATGAATGTTCAACAGTCGAAAAACGAAGAATACGGTAGAAAACTCACCAATGATTTGAAAATACTAAATTGTTAGCAACCAATTTCAGGTTAAACCACAAAATATTACATACAAATAAATAGAAAATATCACAGATATATAAGTATATCAGCAAGAAAATATTTCAATAAATAGATAAATAAAATCAAACATATAGGTGAAAATAGCAAAAAAGAGATAATAAATAAGGGAAGATACGAATTAAGTACCTACTTAGGTACATAAAGTGTTGGTAAGTAATTGGGTTCAATATCTATGTAGGTATTTAAAGATATGTAGGTAAATACTGAATCCTAGGTACTAGTTCACATCCACGGCTCGATGGACCAAATGGACCAAATGGGGTGTGTGAGCACCAATTACCGAATTCCAGAAGTAAAAGGATGGATGTTGGAATTTTCTACTCGAAGGACCACTCCCTTCTAAACGGGAGAAAAAGATATATGGATGTTGGTAGAATAATAAAAAAAGATAGAGTTAAGTTAATGCAGATAAGGTGCAGAATATAATTGTACTCAAAGACAAGGTGTAATATTTCCTAGGGTTTGCCTAAGTACCTAAGTGGCCACTGAAACGGAAAGAGATGTTGCAAACAAAATGTACTTTATATTAGCTACAACTAGTAACAAGTCGGATCGCCTTTTGTTTAAACAGTTCGTAGGGTTCGATGATCGAATGATGAAATCCTGACAGGAAGATAAGTAGGTTTGGTAGGTCGGAAAATCACGTATTCGTAATGGGTACCAAAGACAATGACGTGGCAGGTAAGTGTGAACAAGTCGGAGGTAGGAGAAAAAATCAGATATGGTAGGTACTTGAAAGCATTTACCTCGCAACGGGCGTTACCTGGTCGTCTGCTGGTTTTACCTCTGACAAATATCCTTCCTTCGTTCAACTGTCGTCTGTCCAAGTGTTGAATCGGACTCGTAGTAAACCCTCTACGGTCTGTTGGTAGTGGTTGAGGTAGGTCAGGCAATGCGGTACAGTTCCAGACGTAGAGTACACGAAAATCCCAGGAAATGGTTGGTCGAGATACTGACACCAAATTCCGGTTCACTCTTACGTCAAATGGACGACAGATGATAAAATGAAATGAAAAACTGAGGATTATTGTCGAATAACGTGATGAAAAGATATTTAGAAAAAGGCGAAAGATAGTTGTAGCTGTTAGGAGAATTCGTTTGATAATGGTGGCGATGGCCGGACGATGCGCGAAGGGCCTGCGCAGGAAGCTGATAGAATGTTCGAGAACGATTAAAGCACTTGTCACAAATTCACACTATGGATGTCCGTTTGATAGCAAATAATTAAGTATTATATTAATATAAATGTTAATAATAATAACAATAAATAACAATGCGAATAAATTAGAATAGGTGAACAAAGAGTGGGACAAGCGGGTCTAATGGGAATGACGGATTATATCCTATCTCCCGATCGAGCTGTGCGGAACCACAGCACAGTTGAAAACAATGATAAGAACAACCCAATAGTGATAAATAAACTATTTAAACAGGTGATAACAAAAATTGGATAAATTGAAAAACAAGTGGATATTTTGTGGTTTATTTAGATAAAGGCCAGCAATGAAGACTTCGGAGGATATTTTGATCTATTATTGGTGAGTATTGTTACAAAACATAAAAGCGGCGTGACCACCTTATTATTAGAGTTTATACAAGAAACACGAAAGTATAAATACGAAAGAGTAAAACACGAAAGTATGATTGATGTAAAATAATCAACCCACCTACAGAATAGCTGTAATTAGTTTAGGTAAGTAAAGGGGCCATGAACATAAAATGTATGATTCAAAGTCGTCAGATGAATTGATACAAAAAAAGGGAAACATTATGATAATTAAATGATACCTGCTACAGAAGAAAAGAGGAAAGTGGTAGCGAAATGCAACAATTAAAAAGAATTATAGTCGTAATAATGTAAGATGATTAATATGGAAATATATGAATAATTTTGCAGTGTAGTGAACGAGGAAATTTCAGAGGGAAAAGTGGATTGTTTAAGAGATTTCGGAGGTTGAGAGAGAATTAGAAAGAATAATGAAAAGTAAACGCTTCTCCGTTGTAAAAGGTATTTCCACAGAATAGCAAAACACTGTTCTTTTAATACACATCTAGTTTCTCGTCATCTTTTTCATCGGGTAAGCAATAGGGTACCTTTCCCAGAAATTTTCGCCTCAATAGTGAATGGATTTGAATCGACGAATTTAGGTGTAGTTTGGTGATTGACAGTTCTAAGTATTTCTCTTTTAAATATAGATGTTTTTTAATGATGATTTGCGTCATTGTGACAATGTCCTGTAAAAACAGGGTGGATACTTATAAATTTATCATCTTTCTCCCGCTGCTGTATGAATATTTTATCGGCATCTGAGGTGTTTTCATGCGAATATCTACTGAGTGACTGAAACGAAAATTCGCAAGATATTACAGTGCGAGAGATAAGAGAATAGGACTAGCTGACAAGGGGGGTTGACGAAACGGAAGATTCATTCCTCACTCCACTAGTCTGTACCCTGAGGGAAACAGGATTCCCATTGAGAGGGAATAATTCCCCTTCAAAGGTAGGAAACTTCTCTTACCCGCACTTCTTAGACGAGAAGGTAATGTAAAAGTCTCAATCAACGCATTCCCATAATGTTTCAATACTTTATTTAAAAAAAAAAATAAATAAATAAATAAAGAATAGAAACCAGTGATATCTAAGCGTTATTTAATTTGTAATGAACCCCTATTCCCTTCACTTAAAATCGGAAAGATCGTATTCTCGCCAGTCGCATCACAAACTCCTTCACTCACTTTACTGACCTTGAGAATCAAGTGACTTCCTCATCTGTTGGGGTGTATTGAGATGCGATTTTGCCTTAGGTTGTTATGAAATAATTACAACTAAATCAGTACTGATCGAAAATTGTCTGAATTATTCAGTAACTAAAATTTGTAGTCCGATGAAAAGCCAAAATGCGTTTATAGGAATGATTGGGGAGCTGGAGGAGGGGGAGTGAATACGGGAGCTGGTAGCAGGTCAGTGACAGTAAGCAAAGACGACGTAACGCAAGTGAGACCAGAAGCACACTGAGGGCTCGGCTTAATTGGGAAATGTTCCTTCTAAAGTTGGCACCTATGAAAAGTGAGCAAGAAGAGGTCCTCACTTCACCTATTCACGCTACAGATAAAAAGGAAGGGGGATTCTCGGTTTCATTCTCAAACCTCTCAAAGTACTGTGAGATTGATACGTAGTTTGGAATGAGCAGTAATGAAATAAAACTGAATGGGTTAACAGGAAATAATATTGTATTTGGACGAGTTCTAGCAATTGAGCTTTTTGAAGAACTTGTGACGAGATGCTGTATTATTAATTCATTATGTTGAAGGTTAAATCTGAAGTATTTAGAGGATTTCTCATTCGCACATACGCAGAGACCATCATAGATCTCCAGCAACCCTCATGATCTAAGAGAATATTTCATTAGAATTGGACGGCAGTTTTGATACACGGTTTTGTTCGTTACAAAACTTAGCAGAAATATAGACTGAGAGACACGAAGCGAAAATGAATGAGAACGGATTGAAATATGAAATTTAGGAAGAAATTCCAATTTGGGAAGATATACGGACTAAAAATACGGCAATATCCCGTTTCGATGAAACCCGCCCTGCGACGCAGGTCGTTGCGACCAAATAAACAGGAGCGGTGGACGTTTACGAAAAAGGACCTAAAACTGTGACCCGTTTGCAAAAATTTCACGAGTGATTTGCAAAATCGAAAACATCGTGTGAGTACGTTAGTGGAAATTAATTAAATTTATACACAATTTGCGTGATGTAAGAGATCACTGCGCCAAGTGCTTCAAAGTCAATTTTATTCAGCATCAGCTAACATCCGTGCCGTGAGAAATTTTGGCGAAGAACTTCATTAGAACAAACTTTATAAAAAAAGGTCATCTGTCCATAAATTGTTTTTGACATTTTATGTCTTTGCTATGGCACATAAACTAAAAAAAACGTCACGGAAAATTGCTAACGAAAATATTTTGATGATTTCCGCTTACAACCGAGTCGTTTTTGATCCCACAAAATTCGTTGACCATTCGTTCGAAAGCTCTCGATTTATCCAACCATATTATGTTAACTACTGCAAAGTGCGTGGCCAACAAGCTGAGTTATGAGCAAGATTATTTGAATAATTGACTCTACTCAGGTGATCATTCTCAATACCTAATTGATATTGTAAACATGATTGCAACCGCTTGTTAATTTCTGATGATTTCATTGAGCTGGTGTTTCGATGATTTGATTCGTAGCAGGTGATCCAAATATAGCGAGAACGGTTTGATTTTTGAAGCGGTGGTTATTGATCTGTATGTGTTTTCAACAATTTTTTCGATAAGTTTTTTCTTTTATTTGAGAGTAATCTACATTAAATAACCATTGCAAAAAAGGTAGTTTAACATTTTATGGATTCAGATTATAATTTTGACATATTTAAAAATCACATTATCAAATCACAATATATGTAAAAATATTATAAATCAGTAGCAACAAAATCAAATGTGAAAACGAACATTATTAGACATAATAGGTGGGTAACTGATTATTGAATGATTTTGGGAGGTAACGGACACCGAACACTAGCTACAAAGCTATTCCGTGACATTTTGCCACATTGCTGTGACGCATAAATATGTTAATATTACCACATATGAATTTCTTTTTGTTTGTATTATGTGACGTTTTTTAACGAAATATATTTCATTTCATGTCGCTCCAAAGTAGCGGTATTTTTCTGTTCTCTACGAATTCAAAAAGGCATTAACAACAGGAACGTAGAACCCGTTTTTGAATACAATTGGTAAAATTTCTTGGAAACGGGACAAAGGCCGCAAACAGATCGCCCTCCCCGATCCTTCAAGGGAAATGAGTTCCGCTAATGGGTTGTACCCATAAACAGGCCTTCGCCAAACCTGCTTTTGTAACTGTGAGCCCGTTTTGGCACAGATGAATTTGAGAGACTCGCCTCATGAAAGGTCTTCAGTAAGAAGCCTTTGTGTCTGAATAGTGATGAAAATTAAAGCGGAGTGGGAGAATATCTGGAGGCCACATTGGTCAGATAGCTCGCTACTTCTACAGTCAAGTCACCGGATTCGTGGAATGTTTCTGGAGCTCTTTCACTATGCGACCCCAAAAACTAGAGCGCCTCCTCAAGCGCTCCCTGTCTTCCTAGGTAGTAGCTCGTGCGCTCTTCCTCTGAAAAGTTGTTTATTTGCCTGACGCGGTTGCCTTGCTCCACCGATTACTCTTGGAAGTTTGAAGTTCATCACACAAAACTTTTTAATCCACTAAAGAAGTCATCAAGGTACAGTTTTCGTACCATACTTCTCAAGGATTTTTACAAGAACGTCGCGTTTGATGAAAAAACAGTGAAAAATTTTTTTTACGCCACCGCAGATTAGTTGATAGACCAGATGAAGTGGCACCCTGTCAAAAAGTGTAGAACAACGATGGTTGAGGGGTATAAAAGAAATACACTGCCAAGGAAATGGCACATGAGCTTCCTCGTGACCTTCACAGTACGTCACCATTAAATTCCAGAAAACTAGAAACGACCGGTTCTGGCATCAGGGAATTAATAAGGTGGGAAATTGGAAGCTGAATGGTACATATAATAAATGAAATTAATAAGGAAAATTTTGATTTTAATATGGGATCATCCAGGATGTAGTCCGCATGTTCCCTGAAAATTTCGTCTAAATCGGATCAAAACTGAAGGAGTTTTTAATTGATTTACAGGATTTCATTAATATTTTGATCTAAATTCATGATTAAAACATCCTTGGGGATATCTTTTGGCAACTTTGAGCATGATAGACCACCCGATTTGTTCATTGTGTTGCCCTACATGATGGGCACAATCACTGGTAGTACCGTACGATTCGTATGGCACCTCAAGGGACTCTACCGGGATCATCTCTGAAAATTTGAACAAAATCCGATGAAATTAACTAAGCTGTGACCGATACAAAAACATCACTTACGCGCATGCGCCTAGCGTATCGCTGCTGATGATCGCGAAGAATGTGATACGGGACTTCAAGAAACCTTGCCCGCATCATCCCTGAAAATCTGACCGAAATCCGTTCCCAGTTCCCTGAGTTATGACCAAAACAAGAAAATTTTGTTTGCGCCTGCGCAGATGCTACCGTTGATTCGATCATGACGGAACTGATAGGGGACCATGTAGAGCTATACCCGCACGATCCCTAAAAATTTGAAGAAAATCGCATCGAAATTGTGGAAATTACGACTGTTGCAAGGACCGTAACAAGAATATTTTGTTCACGAATGCGCAGAGCGTACCGCTAATGCAATTATGATGATTGTCTTATGGGCCCTCAAGGGACTTTACCCACATCATTCCTGAAAATCTGATCGAAATCCGTTCAACATTGACTGAGTTATGACCGTCACAAGGAATTCACGTTAGCGCCTGCGCAGAAGCTACGGATGATTCGATCATGATGAAGTTGATAGGGGACCATCTAGAGCTTAACCCGCACGATCCCTGAAAATTTTGTTAAAATTGGATTAAAACTGTGGAAGTTATGGCTGTTACAAGGAAATGTGGACGGACAGACAGACAGACACGGAACCAATTTTGTACATGAGGCTCTGAAATGCAAAATGCGAGTGGAAATTTTGATTTTGGAGCAAACAAATTTTTTTTTTTTCAATTCGAAAGTGAAAACAAAGCTTCCGCTGCCTTGCAGTCTCGGAAGCAATAGACGTGCAGTTCTGAGATGTACAAAACGTGAACGTAAAACCACGCGTCCTGTCCGATCGAGTAACATGGTTTTTCATTATACTGATATAAATAGGAGATTAACCGTCAAGTTGACTCTGCCCAAAATTTAGAAATCGTATTATTGTTTATGAAATTACCAGTTCATATTACCGTGGAATTAACTGAGAGGGCTGCGAACAGTTACCGATTAGTTGAACAAGTGCTTCGTAGTGTGTACTGATAGGGTACGTTACACTGTGAGAGTTCAAATGGTGGGAACAGATGACACCCGATTCAGATTCTCTAAGGAAATTTAAGCACGAGGGAGATATCACTGGGGGCCCATTCGAGAAAATAAAACCGCCGTGGGGCGGATATATGAACAGAAACATCACTAGGACCGTATATTAGAAGAGCGGCACGTTTCTCAACGCTGTGGCACCAACTCCAATAGTTTCCGCAATCCTCACATGAGAGGAGTTTTCATGCCTTTCTTCAGGCTCCAAATTTTTGGGAGGCTTTCAACTTGTATTCAAGTCAAGAAGCGCATCACATGATGAACGTTAGGGTTCGGCGAGTAGAATTGGCTCTTGTAATCCCTATGGAAAGCTTTGGCTCCGTTAGTCGTTCTTATCTGGCACACAGGTGGCCCAGATTCTAGGTGGAAAACTGCTGTCTTCCTCAACGTACGTAGACAACACATAGTAAAAACTTATTTCCGATTTGAAGTTCCATTTTGCACAAACAGCTGGGACAAACGATGCAGTCGATGCAAGACGCAAAACTGGGGATGGACAGGGGTTAACTGTCGCGTTGGAAAGATGGTATTTGTGAAGAAACATCCATTTTAAACTTTCAACTTGTTCACTGATATTGAATTTTCAACATCATCATATTGAAATTTCAACTTGTTCACTCCAGGGCACCTTGGGCAACTAGATAACTCCCAGGGCAGGTTCCGTATTTATTATCATGGCGAGGTTTAGTCCGATTCAGAAGGTTTGTCAGAACCGCCCGTGGTTCCTTGCGCCACCTTTGTGTTATAGATTGATCACAGAAAGGGCGTTTTGACAAACCATTAGTCTAAGCGGCCTACAAAACATACAGAGAAACCTGAAGTGACTTTTTTAAATCAACGTTAATCGGTTTTTTCAATTTAATTACGCAAAAATAATTGTAAATACATTCTATCCGAGGTAATTAATCGCGGCAATGAAAAATGATATCGATTTGATGACGACTATCCTCCTAAATGCAATAATCCACTCGTTTCGATAAACCTTCCATAACTCGACCCTTCATTTCCCTATAGATTCCGGCTACTTCATCTCTAATTATATTTTGAATTCTCATATACAGAGAGTTTTTTGTATGTAAACCAGTCTCTTGGTGATAGGTTTGGTGATTTCAGGAGCCAGGGGATTTGACCGGAACGGGAAAGTAATGGAAATACATTTCTAAAGAAATTTTTGTAGATTGGATGGCATGGGTTATCTAATCCTTACGGCTACAACAGAGTGTGACAACAATTACACAAATAAAATATAATGAAAAGAATGTTTTAAAGGAAAGAAGAAAATTAAAGGATTTTTGGCTGGTTTTAGTCATTTTTGGTGACATTTTGAGATCATTTTTTGCAATTTTACCAGTTTAATGTGTTCAAAAAGTGCTGGCCAACAAACCTGAAAATAAATGTTTGATTTTTGGACGCAAGAACCGGATTTTTGTCCTAATCCTAAGGAGAGTTATCTGCGGAATGATGTATATAAATGAAAAAGCGCAAACTTCAGGAATCGTTTCAGAATGCCTTAAAACGTATTTCAATGAAGAAAAATTTCAAAAATTTGTATTATAAAAATTTCCGAGCCAATGTAATAGCTTTATTTCCTACGAAGATTCGCCAAAATTTCCAATAATAAATTATAAGTTGGGAGAGTTTTGGTTGTGATAAAATATGAAAATCGGTAAATTAATCTTGGAGGTGAAAATACCCCTAAAAATGTGGATTTTCTTTAAACTGATCATGTCGTAACATTATGTGGACAATTATCTACTTGAGCAATCGAAGTCCGAAGTTTCTGGTATCTCCAGTTGGACAGGTCAAGTTATCAAATGAAGGACAGTGAGAATCATACTAACTTATTTACTCTTTGCATCGATTGTATCAAGATCAACTTATCTGGGTTAATACTTTTATTAACACCATAGCTTTCAGAAAGCAAAAATTCGAGGTATTAGCTACTGGGAAAATACTATGAGACTAGAGTGAACGAATGTGAAACTACATCTGAACTACTTTTAATGGAATTTCCCACTCTGAGAACTGTGAGGCGGAGAATGGGTCAAACCAGCATAATCCTAGCTGCTGGAAGCCGATTACCCCTGTGAGGAATCCCATGGCACTAATAACCATCCATTAGACCGAGAAGTGAAAAGAAAGGAAACTGCCCCCTCCCTGCTACTCCAGTCAACGAGAAAAAGGATTTCACTCTCTAGGACCCTCCAGCTTTAAAAACTCTGGAATTCTACTGTTGACGACCCCACGAGCTCTAGTTATAAGTTGCTCTCGCGCAGACAAAACTTAAGTTTGTTTAGAGTGGGCAGTGCCTTTCTGTGTCATGAAAAGGAAAAGGCTAATCTTTTAATGGAATAGCCCTGTAGGTGTAGAGAGAGGCTTGAAGGATGGCTGCTGTCTGTGTGTACGTACGTGAGTATAATAGGTATAGAAGGATGTGTGAGTGTGTGGAGATTGTGGATGGAGGGAGAAGGGAGGTATTCCTTAGGTTACCCCTATTCCCCGTCCATGTCAGGTGTATTGCGTCACAGACGCCGTTTCGAAAGCGGCCTCCTGATGAATTATTTACAGCTGGTCCGTACCACTGAGACCCGTCTGCCCGAGTCTTCCAGCCTCCTATTTGACTTCACGCCAACGACCCTCTACGACATTCGACCTTTTCTTAGGTTCGCCAGCTCTTTCTTTGACGGATATATCACGCGCTTTACATTTAATAATGTGTTTCCTTGAGAGAAAATATAGTTTTTTACCGCCCAATTCGACGTTTATCACCCTCCATTATCGTTCATCGCAGTAGACACCTAATATAAACATATCTATACTATCAGATTACCCGACAGTTCCCCGGATAAGTGTCCAAAGATAACTGGGTATAGCAAATTATCCGTGAGTAGCATCGTCCCCGAGCTTATTATTCACGATTCGTCAGAACAAAGTCGGATGCGTGGATTCACTGATTGATATTTCAGATAGCCGGAACGTTTCTCGTCATCGCGGAAAATATACAATACTGATTGTAATTACCAATCTTATTGATCAATCTTTTTGTATAGTCCCTAGTATCTTCTTTGAGTCAGTAAGATAACATTTATACAGAACTAGCTGTGCCTGCTCGCTTTGCTCGCGCGTCCATAAAAGGAATGTAAACAACAGTGCACCATCACATAACGTTCTAATCAATTGTGTTAGCCCCGCTGCTTGAAAATACTACCTACATTTATATCTACAACACCTGGGACGATCCGGTCTAAACTTCGGCATCTAAGTTCAGTAGTAACAAAATTAGCTTAAGATCTTCCTGGGCTAATTATGTAAGTTCCCCACATTTTGAATATTGCAATAACACACCTAGAGAAACCCCTTTCCAATGTTCTGCATCTTAAATTTAATATTAACCAAATTAGCTTCAAATCTCACTCTAATCATTAGTGTAATTCCTCAAATTGAAATTATACACTAACACATATAGCGGGACCCTATTCAAAAGTTCAGCATCTGAAGTTGGAGTGGAACAAAATTAGGTACAGAGCTCCCTCTGATGACTAAAGTTTTAGTTTATATTGTACGTCACCCTTAGAATCCCTTTCACAGATTCAGCATCTTAAGCTGAATGTAAACAAAATAAGCTATAGCACTCACTACGCTGATTATAGCGGTTTCTCAAGTTGTACCCTACCAAAGCCAGAGAAGCCTCGTTCTATATTACAGCATCTCAAATTAGTTAGGAAAACAATTAGCTGCAGAGCTCACTCTTCAAGGTGTAATAATTATACTCTGCCACCTCCAGGAGATCCTGTTCTAGAGTTTAGCATTTTTCGTTAGATATTAACAAAATCTGTTATTTATACAGGTGTAGAATATCAGCTTTGCCCGTTCTCTTCTTTTGCAAGTAATATTGCGTACCTTCCATCATGAATCATGTTTGTCATTGGACTTGGATATACCTTTTATGATGTATACAAAAAGTACTTACATACAAAACACCCCAGATCTTCACGCACAACCACTCTATTTCAAAGATGTGGAACTCCGATAGTTTTCATCCCAATAAACCATCCGTTCACCACATCACATATAAATTCAAAGATTTTTATCCGTTTTTACTCATTATTAACGATTTTTTTAAAGACATTTTTTAAAATTTGACCAATTAGTATACCTATACGCTCAAAAAATGCTGGCCAACAAACTCATCCTTTCGTTTAGAAAGCTTGATTTTTTGGCGCAAGAACGGAATTTTTATCTCAATCCTAAGGATTCGGATATATATATATATATATATATATATATTATATAAATAAAAGGAAAGGCGTGAAACTTAAAGATTCGTTTCAGAATGCCTCAAAACGCATTTCAATGAAGAACATTTTCGAAAATTTTAATGTAAAAATTTCAGGAGCCATTGCAATAGCTTTATTTCTACTAAAATTCACTAAAATGGAACTTTTACTCACTACAAAATCACCTGATAATTCTATCTAGTTTCTTTTCTGTTGTGTTGTTTGTTAAAAAAAAATAATAATAATATCAACTGTTACACAATTTGAACAGAAAACATTTTATAAACTAGAGTGAAGTAGATGATAAAGTTGATGCTTCGAGGGCAAATAACTTCTGAGAGAGGTAGTTTAACTAGGTACGCGGTCCTAAAATAAATATTTGCTCAACCTTCTCAACAAGTTCCACCGTTAGAAAAGTAGAGAGGATTTCCCTCTTTCGAAGAGAATCCCGTCAAGAAATGAAATAGTTTCTTTTGTGTTTTAGATACGAAGAACATTTTAGTATGTCCATCTTAGCAGTCCATTGTTACTGCCATGAGAATTCATGTGTCGTATGTACATATCAAAAAGTGCAGCACGTACATGTAATTGTGTAATTCAAAGAATACGTTAAATGTTAAAACGTATGTTAAAACGTCAAGAACTAAGTTTGCGATGCGAATCGTGATTGAAGAATTATATGAAGGTGACGTACTTGTAAAGAGTACTTAATTTTATGTGTACAAATAGAAATGAAATGAATTGAAAATGTATTTATTTCTAAAAAATATGGAAAAAAAAAAAATGCACCCACAATAAATGAAAGATATACAGTCTCCCTAATGTAGTCTCCGCGACAGGGAAAACGAGTTGTTACAATGAGCCTGTAGGTTCTTAAATATTACAAATAGAAATGACAGTGAGCGTATGCCCTCGCTTTAATATTAGAAACAACAGCTAATACATTAGGTACATCAGCAACATAGTATCGTACATGAAAATCTAGGTAGATTAGACATAAAAATCTGTGGATAGACGACGGCATCTAGCGAATGAAATCGATAAGGTAAAATAAAACACCTGTTCGTGAGTCAATAGTCCGCCTATATAAAACTAAGATTATTATTATAATTCTACTTTCAACATGGATGCATCTTTTACGAGCGAAGAAGCTGGACGGGATAAAAAAAAAAAAATTGTGTACATCTTGCCCAAACCTGTGTTATTAATATTTTGTAGTACTACTTGATATCATAATGCATGAATCACACAATTGAAGCAAATAAATTAGGTGGGTTTGCAACTCTGTGACAACATGCACTACCAACACGTTTACACATAGTTCCTTAACCTTCCAGTAGGCGCAAAACAAATTCTAACACGATCAGGTGCGATTCATCACAAAGATTAATATTGTAATTTTTGTTTAAGCATATTCAAAAATGCATAAAATTCAACTTTTCAAACGTTTGTGTACTTGTGGTTTTAGATACTCTTCCATAGTACATTTACAACACTTAGAAATAACAAAATATTTGTTAGAAAAGTCTGACTGTTATTCGCTCAGGTACACGACCAGACGCAACTCATCTCACAGATTATGCACTGAAATAAGGGTCAATACCATTGAACTATGGAGTGGAACTTAGGTATTATGATATAATATGAGAGATAAAGAGAGTTATGTCAACAGTGTATGGCAAATAAAGAGAAATAGGCGTCGAAAAACATTTGAACATTTTGAACTCACATGATCGGGCGCAATTCATCAGAAGGATTAACACCCTCCTGATGGTGATCAGGTACGTAGTGGGGAAAAAATCGAGACATCCTTTGGTGTGTGATGCAAAATGGGGAAGCTAATAGTGTCCCCAACCAAATACCTCGCGATCCACCACCAATGGCTCAGGAAAATGTTTTACTTCACCTCAAAGATTAATTGCGCCTTTCGGAAGGTTAATTACATTATTTAGTAGTAAACTGCAGGGTACGATTTTGATGTTCGTTACTTCATCATAGACTGGATCCACCCGAGTCTGCCCACCTCAAAAGTGTTGGTGGTCTCACGCGTTAGCAGAGTGCTTTTAGGAGAGAGCCGCAGTGTTTGCTTTTGCGAGCCGATGTTTACTGTTACTTATCTATATCGCACCTCCACCTTAAGGCTTGCCGTCTCAGATCTTGCTGTTTCCATTTTGCTGTTTACTCACCCTACTTGTTAGAATGAAAATAACATATTTGACATCATTTTACAAGCCCTTTTACGTAGTCTTTATAAATATTTGTGATGTTCATAAATATGTTGAGATTTTAAGATTTTACTAATTCCACCTCTGATCTATTTAGCCTATATTTCATTGAACAAAAAGACACTTAGTAAATGTTAATTTCTCGCCATATATCGAAAAGATCTCTACATACTTCAGTGCAATGAGTAGTACCCATTGGTCTGAACAATGTTGCGATTGCAATTTTTGAAGAAAAAATACTTCACCCTGACAATTTTGACACAATTCGCACTTTACCACGATTAGAAGTTGGGTTTTTTGATTTTCAAAATGTCAGCAAAAAGTGACGTCACACTAGCAGGGGGGTCCCGATGAGATAGTTCGTTGCCCAACCTTGGAAAATCATAGCAAACAATATTTGTGGTAGAAGATAGCAATTCGTCCCAGTACTCTTCGAATTCCATTTGCTTTTAATAAATAATACAAAACATGCATGCGGATATTCCTCATCACTAAGCGGAGTTTAGAGTCACGGCACGATCAATGTTTTGAGGGTAACATCAAGCCCTTTTTCGTTTGTCATATTCAAATTGCCATACTAGTTCGACGAAAATACACGACGACATATGCTTGGTAAATTTTTTGGTTTATTATTTTCAATAATGATGCTTTGTAATTGACTAAGAAAAACAAGAAAAAAAGGCCCCCCCGAAAACTTTTTGGTTTACATTTCAAGATGCGAAGAATCCAAAAATCGAATTCAAAATATCCGTCCGTCCGTCGTCCGCCGATTTCCTCCAAAATTAATAGACCAAACTTTATGAAACTTGTGTTAAAAATCAAATTTGGGGTTTAGGTGGTCCTAGAAGCTAGGCATCAATTTTTATCAACCAAGGGCTAAACATTAAAAATATCGGGATTTCGCAAACTTTTCAAGTAACAGTAATAATTTTTTGCTTGTCAATGATTAATTTAATCCAAAAGAATCGATTAAAACCACCTGCAACGATTTTGTGATTTTGTGAAATTGCGATTTTGATGAAATTTTAAGGGAATTTGCGAGCTAGGGCGTAGACTGTACCCTATCAGTTTTATCTTTCCCGACTATATAATTCACTATGCGCATGCGCAACCGTAGATTCCATCAAGCACCATTTTCTCACTCTCTAGTCATCCGATCTCGCTCAAATTTGGATGATACTAGGGGAATAACGATTCGATCATCCTATATCAATTTAAATTTGATTGTAGGTATCATTAATAGCTACTGGGCATGCGCCAATGTGAAATCCTTGTAACGACCGTAATTTCCACAGTTTTCATCCGATTTTTATGAAATTGTCAGTGAATGTGCGGGTTAGGTTGTAGATGGTCCCTACTTATATCATTGTTCTACTCATCAATTCATTCTTCTCATGCTCAAATGTAAATTTCATTGAGTTTACATAATTTTTTTTGTTTCTTAATTGACCAATTAGTTATGACGTTTCACAGTACTTCTGGATTCTCTATTCCGCTATTGAATTTTTCGAAATGATCTATACATTCATGAAATGTAAACGACGAAGCAATGTGCCACACCCGACTTGGCAGACGTTTTTTATTCATAATTATCCGTCCCTTAATTCTAACTACCGTTTTTCTATGGAAATTATTACTTTACAGTATCGATGTATATGAATACCTAAGTAGTTTAATATTGATGAAAGAACAATATTTTGAAATTCCTTAAAGGCAAAAAGGGAAGAGGGGAAAAAGGCCTTTCACCTTTATCAGAAGAACTGAAAGGAAACGCAGAAACAGAAGAGAGCAAATACTGCAAATCGACTTGCGAAGGTAAAACAAACGCATCTTCGTTTGTGTCAAAAAGTTTCCAATAGCACATGGCCGCAGCTTGTCGGTGGGTGTGAACACTGCGCTTCTACCAGTCAACAACGCCTTTATCTGTGTCTAGCGCGAAGGGTCACCAATTGAACTCCATTATGTCCACTTTCCATTGTACGGACTGGGAGCATTCCGACTATCTAAGTTCATCAATCGCAGTGTTGATGAAATGCCATTGACCGCAGTTTGGATGCACTTTCTCGATTGATAGATATTGACATATATTGATATATCTGTTTTGAGACATTGAATGCGGGGTATTAAACTAGTTTCTGCACTTCCTTGCCATTTTAAAATGTCAGGCTCGAGGCTTCAGGCCACGTTTTCATACTCATATACTGTTATAAAAGCGAAACTTTCAAGCATTGGCCCCACCAACCTTTTTTCAAACATTTTTCTGATATCAAAGGGAAACTTGGGTTGTCTTTTTGGGGTATCTGATACTGAGTTTGGAGCAAATAAAAATCAGGGAAAAAATCCAAAAGTTTTTGGACTACTCGAAGAGGGGAGGAGTAAGTGTTGGGTACTTCTAAAAAATTTTTCCATATTTTCATTTTCTGCAAGTGACACCTCATTTTAATGATTATTTCAGTGCTAAACACGATGGTGGAACACGAATTGCAATATCTTGTTCTGTTCTCAAATTGAAGCATAAAAACCACGAAGAAGCGAGATCTTTTCGAATAATAGGTTTTTGAAAAATTGGCGCTTCTTCGTGGTTTTTATGCTTCATTCAGAGAAAAGAACCAGATATTACAATAATGGTTTCACCCTCGTGTTCAGCACTAAAGTATCTTTAAAATAAGGTTTCACTAGGCAATAAATGATTTCTTTAACAATTCAATCCTTTTTTCTTGATTTTTAGTTGCTCAAAACTTAGTATCGGGCACTCCAAAAATGTTCTCCAAGTTTCAATTCGATATCTCAGAAATTGTGGTAAAACATTAGGGGGAGGGGGGGGGGGGGTGTTACTTTTGGAACACTCAGTATATAATTTTTATTTTTGAATAGTTTATTTATTTATGAATTATGTGTGTCATTCTAAGGATTCAGATGAAATATTTGTTGTTGCTCCAAAATTCATGCATTCCTAAAAAAATATGAGTTCGTCGGGCAAAACTTTTTGAGCAAAATAAGTTAGTCGATTTTTGGGAAACGTGCTACAAAAGCCTCTAAAAAAAATTACAAGAAGTTCGAGTTCTTATTTTTCATGTGATTAATATTCAAATAAAGTTTATCAACTATAAACTTGAGCATTCAAATATGTATAAACAAAATAAGCCATTGATACACAAAAATGTACTTAAATATCATTATTATGAGCTAAATAAGAGCAAAAAGAAACCACGAAACCGCAAAAAAAACTGGAGATCGAAAATATGATTTCGGATACCAGACTACCATTTGGAATAAGTTTTTAGGCATGAAATTAATGTTAACCATTTCATTGAATTCTGAATGCTCAAATTTTGAAACATTTTAACACAAATATAATACGATAATTTACGAAAATTCGCTCATACGATCATATTGCATGGCTGAGACATTTAACGATAGTCCTCTCATCCATCAAACTAAATTGTCGTATTTATTTATTTCATATTTATATTTTCAAATATTTATTATTTCTGGGGGTGGGCCCCAGAGGTTGTATGGAATGCAGTACTCTTCGTTATTTAATCAACAGTGTTTTTGAGTGACTATTGCCTGTTCAACAACCAGTGAATATGTCCCACGGTTGTGTATACCGGGTGTTTCTTAAAGGACGGATATGTATTTCTATCTTCGTTATTTGAGGGGTTAGAAAAAACTTTAAGCGGTAACCCCCTTCATTTTTTATGGGGAATTGAAATATCACATTTGCGCGCATCGCGCATGTTCGGAAATGCGTGCACCAACTTTGTTTTTTCAGATGAGAACCCCCATTTTTTATTGCAGATTCGAATCTTATGTAGAATTTCGTGAGGAAATTACCGATCACTCGATTTTTTAAGCGTGCACAAATGGGCACAATTCCCCTCCAAAAGTGCGCAATTCCCCTCCGAAAGTGCAAAAATTTTGAAATACTCAGTTGGAGATATTCCATTGCCACTTTTAATACATGATTTTGGGGTATTTTTTTCGTGCTGAACCTCGCAATGATGTTTATTTATTGATATTCGCAACTCCAACTTGGGATAACACCGAAAATCTATATTCAAGTACGCTTTGTGCTGAGTGGAAAAGAGTAATATATGTGCATTTTTGGCCGATTTTACTCTGATTTTTCAAGTTGGTGTTGCAAATATCAATAAAGGAACATCATTACAAGGTTCAGCATGATGAAATACCCCAAAATCACGTATTACATGTGTCATTTGAATATCTTCAAAACTATTTCATAATTTTTGTACTTTTAGAACGGAATCGCTCCCATTCGCGCACTCTTAAAGAGTCAAGTGAGTAGTCATTTCTTCATGAAATTTCACGTGGAATTCGAGTCTGCAATAAAAAATGGGGTTCTCATTGGAAAAAACAAAGTCGATGCCTGATGCGCGCAAATGTGATATTTGAATTTTCCGTGAAAAATGAAGGGGGTTACCGCTTGAAGTTTTTTTCTAACACTTTGTTTTTGATTTGTGACTCGGTCGATGTTAAATTTTATTTGGGTTGAATGACCACACCAGTCTTGGAAGTTTTGGCTTTTTATTGTTGTTTCATTAGCAATATTTCGGCGCCTTGATGGCCGCCCTCATCAGGCATAGTACAACATCTAGTAACAAGGATACAATTGACATCACATTTTTTATTTATAGGAACTAATATCATGAACTAACTCATTTAACCAATCTATTTCAGAGAATAACTTAATTAAGAGCGTAAAATAAAGTGATTTATGTGTGATAGGTACCTACAATAATAATTTTTGTGTTTTCGTCACGCAGGGCTGTCTTTGTGGAACATGAATTGACACATCTAGCTTGTGGGAGGAGTGAACGTCTGCACTGGTTTTGTTGTGGTGGGAGAAAGTATGATGAAGTATTTTTTTTGGAAAATTTTGGGAGCACTTTTACAAATATAGAAAGCTTTGGTGATTTTTTGTAACCTGTAATATTTTCAAGGAAGGTTTCTTGCTAACATGGACTGTTTTCTAATGGCTGCTCTGGGTAGTGGTGACACTTGGACATAGTGGGTGTGGTTGAAAGTTTTCTTCTCTTATTACATAAATGGTGGGGTGGTGAGACTTTTACAAACTGAGAAGGTATCTATTGTATAAAAAACTTGTATAAATCTTGTATAAAAAATTGTATAAATCTCGTATAAAAACTTGTATAAAATAAAAAAAAATCTATTGTATAGAAAACTAGGTACATATTAAGATTATAAAATAGTGTGGTAACTTTTTAATTGCTTTCATTAATCAAAGCCAGAATTTATCATGGTTTGATTAATGGAAGCAATTAAAAAGTTACCACACTATTTTATAATCTTAATATGTATCTAGTTTTCCTAAGTTTTTTATACAATAGATTTTTTTTATACAAGTTTTTATACGAGATTTATACAATTTTTTATACAATATTTATACAAGTTTTTTTATACAATAGATACCTACTCATTTTGTAATAGTCTCACCACCCCACCATTTATGTAATAAGAGAAGACAACTTTCACCCACACCTACTAGGTATGTCCAAGTGTCACCACCACCCAGAGCAGCCATTAGACAACAGTCCATGTTAGCAAGAAACCTTCCTTGAAAACTGACAGGGAAACGGGTTATTTACTTATTAGTAAATAAATGAAATATCACATACCTTAGGTATCTTCGTAAAACGTTTTATTCACGGCAGACACAAGTACACAAGTACTTACAACGCATTCTCAAAGAGAAGAAGTGGGTTTCACATGAAAACTAAATAAGTAGTATAGATTGCATCCGCTAGAGTACCTAGCTGACATGTTTGAATAGCGTTCTAAGGGTTCCCGCGTAAATACAAGTAGCGGACCATCTATGTTTAAATTTTACACTCCCTCCCATCGATGGGGAGCTTATTAGTATTTACAACATGAAATTTCAAGTGCTCTACTTATGCAAATTACACATGTGTTTCGATACATTTCTAAGTAGAACAAGGTGTGCACAGTAATTATTTGAGCAAATAGATGAGACATAATCAACAACTTAATATAACAAAAATATAGGAGCACGAAACACAGGTAGATACGTATTTTTTTAAAGTTAACTTAACAAGATTGTAAGTATAAAAATATCTTAGCAAGTCAGATTTGATAACAGTGTGATGGAGTAGTGTATATGACATATATTCATTGGAGTCTACCTGCAACCAAAAATCACGCATTACCTAATGTTGGTACTTCACACATGATTTGGTCCCTAAAAAGCTCGAATTTTCCTCTTCCTAATGCCTTTGTGAAAAAATCAGCAAGCTGTGATTCAGTTCCTATCCATCTAATTTTAATATTTCCTTCTTGAAGTTGACTTCTCACATAGTGGAATGAGAGACTAACAATGTGTCTAAGAGAAGGTGCTTCCTCTTTTTCAGCGAGTAAAATAGCTGATCTACTATCTTCACATATCAAAGGGATCATATCTAAATTTATTAGTTGCTTACACATTTCTCGTAAGGATGTCTCAGGTCTCTACAGGCCATACTCATGGCCACATACTCTGCTTCTGCAGATGACAAAGCAACATGTGTTTGGCGTTTAGTACGCCAAATTATAATATCTCCAAAAATCTTAATAATGTAACCCGTAGTAGAATTTCCATCTCTCCTGGTACCACCTAAAGATGCATCCACATAACATAGGATACCATCCTCTTTACCTTCAAATTTTAGTCCCAGATTAATATGATTTTTGAGATAAGCCATAACTCGAACAACCTCATCCCAGTCCTCATGTATGAAATTAGATTGCCTACGGCTGAGCAAATTGGTGGCTAAAGTTATATCAGGTCGGACACAATTCTGAAGATATAACAGTAGACCAATGGCTTGCCTATAAGGGACGTTTGGTCTTGAGTAAGAGTGGTCATCTTGGGCTTGAGCTAATAAAGGTAATCTATTTTTTTCTGAATTTTCAACTATTGGAATTCGATAATTTGGAGTTCTTCTAATATTGAATTGATCTATCATATTTTCTATATGTTTATGTTGGTGCAAATATATGACTCGATGAGTCCTATCCCTTACGATTTCGATCCCTAAAAATTTTTGAGGTTCACCGAGGTCAGTAATTTCAAAGTGATTAAATGAGATTTAATTTGTTCTAGTTTTTCATTATAATTAGTGACAATCAAAATATCGTCAACATAGAGTAACATTAAAACTAATTTGGTCCCATCATGCCATTTGAATAAGCAAGGCTGAAAATCATATGAACTAAGGCCTATCAACGAGATGGTTTCTCTGAATTTCAAGAACCACCTCTTAGGGGAAACTTTAAGACCATAAAGTGCTCGTTTTAATTTACAAACATGATATTTTTTGAAAGTTTTGTTCTCATTTAGAAATTCAGGAAGACCATCTGGTATCTCCATGTAAACAGTCTTTGTAAGTTCTCCATTTAGAAAGGCCGTTTTTATATCCAATTGAGAAATAGTGAGATCAAACTTATTTGCTACACATAACATAAATCTGACATCAGCCAAACGGGCTACAGGTGCATAGACCTCTGATGTTTCATAGTCATTGTTGTCGGCAAAACCTTTTGCTACTAAACGGCTTCTATATCTGACTTTACCCCTAATTTCACGCTTAACCCTATGTACTCAACGGGATTTTACGATTTTATGACTTATTGGAACTTGAGATTTGGGCACTATATCCCAAGTTTGGTTTTTTTTTAATGCCTCAAATTCTTCGTCTATAGCTTTAATCCAATGTTGGCGGTTAGGGCTATTTAGAGCTTCAATATAATTTACAGGGTCATTTTTAGCGAATTTTCTTAGAAAATGAAGCTATTGCAATGGCTCCAAAAATTTTAAAATAAAAATTTTCAAAAATTTTCTTCATCGAAATCTGTTTTGAGGCATTCTGAAATGATTCCTGGATTTTAACGCTTTTTTATATGTATATATATATATATATATATATATATATATATATATATATATATATATATATATATATATATATATATATATATATATATATATATATATATATATATAGGTGTATATATATATATATGTATATATATATATATGTATATATATATGTATGTGTCATTCCAGACGATAACTCGCGATAGAATTGAGATAAAAACTTCGTTCTTTCGCCAAAAAATCAAGCATTTCAAAAGAAAGGATGAGTTCGTTGGACAACCGTTTTTGAGCACATTAAATTGGTCAAATTTCGAAAAATGTACCCAAAAAATCACTAAAAATGGCTAAAAACGGCCAAAAATCGTTAAATTTCTATTTTTTTGCAGAATTTTAGTCAAAACTAAATTTTCAACAATTAACTAGGGCATCAAAAATTTTTGCTCAAAATTATGATGAAAAATGTACTTAAATGTCATTAAAATTTGCTAAAAAAACGTACTTAAACAGCAAAAAAATTTAAAAATCAAAAATCCCTTTTGAATCAGTGGAACTTTATTTAGAATAAGTTTTTTACCATAAAATTGGTTTTTAATCATTTCTATCAACTACAATTGCTTCAATTTCAATGCAATTTAACATACTATAGTACGATAGATAGTTTATGAAAATTCGCTAATACGATCATGCTGCATGACTGGAACTTTCAATATTAGCTAGGAATGTATCTATGATTTCTGCGGTGAGAGTTTCATCACAGAACTCTTCAAAGAAATCAAATGTGTCAGTTCCACCTATCAGTTCTTGTCTGGGTGCATCAGTATGTTGTGTTGTCGATGGTTCAGAAGAAATTTTTCTTTGGCATTTGAGTCATTTTCATTTTGATCATCCAATATTTCAAATTCTGTGATATTTTCTGGGGTTGGTCTATGTGAGGTTGAGATGTGTCGATCAGCATACACTCTCGATTCTACAAAATCTACGTTTTTAGACCGAATAATAGTACTTTTTTCACCGTCTAGCAACGTGTAGCCAGTGTCATTGCATTCAAGTAGGTAAGCCACGGTTGCTCTACGGTAAAACTTATTTTTGTGTTTTGCCCTATTATCCAACACATACGATTCACATCCAAATCGTCTTATATACTCAAGTTTTGGAGGCTTCTTATGAATTATTTCATAAGGAGAAAAGAAATTATTGGCAGAGTTAGGTGTACGATTGTGGATGAAAATTACATGTCTTAAAGCATAATTCCAATAGCCTTGAGGGATACCCGAAGAGACCAAATTTGTACGAATTTTCTCTTCAAGTTCTAAATTTAATCTCTCTGCAGTTCCTATGTGTTGGGGGGTATAGGGTTGGCTCACAGTATGAGTAATCTGTTCACTAGAAAGCAAATTATTCATTTGAACAGTTTTGTACTCCAGCCCATCTGTACGGAGTTCAACAGGTTTTATATCTGCGCCCAGTAATAACCTAATTTCTTGTAAACAGAGGCTTAGTGCAATATGAACTGAGGTTTTGTTATTTAATTCATAAGCACATACGTATCTGGACGCATCATCGGTAAATGTCACTATATACCTACTCTTGGTACTTACACTGACTGGTTTAATGGGCCCAACTAAGTCTGAGTACAACCTACTAAATACCTTTTCAGAACGTGCCCTAGTTTCACTACATGGTTTTATTTTAGCTTTTCCTGCTTTGCAAGCACTACTAATCAAGAATATCAGACCCGAATTTGACATTTTTTAGTGCTTTGACTGTTTGAGAAAGTTTAATGAGATATTTAAGTGAAGCATGGTTAAGTCTTAGGTGCCACAACATCCCCATGTTATTGCGAAGGGAATTTGAGCCTGAAGACTCTGTTACTGGGTGTGATTGTCCTGGATAGATTGTTATTGACCTCCCTCCTAAATCTATATCACTTGTACTCCCTCCTAAACCATCAACTGCACAGTTAACTTGAGGTTTTTTGATATTGTGAATTTCATTTTGTTTATATAACTCTAGTAAGATTGACTTAATTTCCTCATTTGAGCGATTAGCGAGTGGAAGTGTAAAATGTAACCACCAGAAATGGCCGTCATAATTTCCTGTTTTAATTACTTCGTTTTTTTTGTTGTCTATCAATTCAACTTTTTTGTGATCAAAGATTAAGGATATTGAGCCTGATATTTGTTTTCTAATTGAGAAAAGATTTTCTACTAGTACTGGAGCATACAGCACTTGTCGTAGGCAGCTGTATTTATTGTTATACTCATTGAAGACGACCAAATCTCCAATGAACTCTACCTTCATATCGGCATTGATACTTTTGTTAGCACAAGAAATGAACTTGGGTTTGCTCAGCTTCCTAACGTTAAATAATACTGAAATGTCATTAACAATGTTAGAAGTAGCGCCTGTATCCACCACAAAAGAGATAGAAGTTTTGCCAGAGTATTTACCGTCATACTGGAAGTTGGCTGCCCCAGCAAAGGGAAAAGAGTTCAGATCCAAGTCTTCATCATCATCATCATGCCTTCTGAGGTCTGTGACAGCTGCAATTTCCAAGTCGGAGTCAGAATCTGGGTAGGACCAAAGCATCTGCGTCAGCTGCACTGTCTCCAAGTGATTCCTCAACAACCGACCTTGCTGAGCCTCTCCAGATCTGTCTTTTCGATTCAGCAATAAATTCTGACATGGGCATTAACACTCTTTTTCCTCGAAATTTCCTTTGCTTTACTCTCAAGTTTGTCTTAGAAGTAGCACTGATTGGATAGTTGTTATTTTGTTTATGTCGCTTAGCAGGATATGAAGGGATTCTGTCAGGTGCCCTTCTACCCAACCCTTGCTTTTTACTCCTAGCTTCTCTTGTCCGTTCAGTAGGTGGTTTGGGGCATTGCCAGGACATGTGCCCATCTTGGCCACCACAATTGTAGCATACGATGGCCTGTATTTTGCATTTACTTGGGACATGTCCTTGAAGACCACATATTTTACAAACATTGGAAGGCAGTCTTGATTTCGTTTCATGATTGGAGGAACTTGAAGGTTTATTGATCATGGCTTGGTTTTTGTCGTCATCATCATGAGGATTGAATATAACATGTTGGATGAAGTGGTCTTTAAGTTCTTTTGCTGTTTGCCTTTTCCTTCATTGTCCACAGAATCTATCAGCATAACATGTGGATAGATCTTCCTGACCGCATTCTTGAAGTCATATTTCTCTGCACCCTCATCATGAGTAACTCCAGGGCATCTTCGAAATTGGTTTACCCGATCATTGAAACGTGCTACAAATGCTCTTGCATCTTCACTGAAGTCATATCTCATGTTTTTCAATTCATCTCGAAGTGCATGTTGATGCATCATAGTGGCTGGTTTGCACATATCCTGATGAGTATTCATAATTTCTCGAGGTTCTCGGAGTTCCTGGACAATTCTTGAAAAATCGTCATCCAAGTTCCGCCAACACAGAGTTCTTGATTTGAATCTGTTCCGATGAAGTGTATTGTTCAGCAGGCTTCTCTGAATTGTCAATCACAAACAGACTATCATTGGCAAGCAGTTGAATGCGGATTGCATTTTTCCATAAATTAAAGTCAGTTGTCGAGGTCAGTTTATTATCTGCATGGTTCAGCCTTGTCTTCAGCAGACGTCTTGGTCGAACATCGATTTGCTCAGTCTTCTCGTACTCTCTGATTTTCTCTTGTGTGGTTTGAGCATGTTCCATTGTAACAGTTTCTCCAGAATTTCCTGTACCTTTGGTCTTATGAGTGGATTCTGATGATGTGGTGTCAAGGAGACTCTCGAAGGTTAGCGAATCTATCTTGTTTCTTAGAGTAGAAAATAATGCTTTTGTCCGGAGTCGGTATTCATTCATGGAGTCCTCAAATTCTTGCAGAATTTTTGCCTCTTTGTCATTGACTTCTGATTTCAGTTTCTCCTTACATACGCTGAGAAGAGTTTCTCCATCATGTGAATCCATGGTATGTCCGCTTGTCTAAACGGAGTAAGAGTAACGGAGTAGGAGTAACGGAGTAAGATTAACGGAGTAAGCTTAACGGAGTAAGAGTAACGGAGTAAGCGTAACGGAGTAAGCGTAACGGAGTAAAAGTAACGGAGTAGGGTAGGTAACGGATTTCTGTCAGCAGACACTTTCGGATTAAATTCTGTAAAGAATAAAAGTTATGGAATTAGACAGCTTATCATAGCTTATTGCCTTTATATAAGTGGAGGTTTCCCTTTAAACGCTCCCTGCGAAGACTTTCATATGATGAGGTATGTACATCTACTTAGGACCTACCAACTACCAACTACACTTCCTCCCAGCTGGTAATACAATCTTATTCGGTAAACGCTTTAAAATCAGATCTCACTGCACACAAATACGTTTGGTTGATAGAAGAGTAACGGAGTAAGTGTAACGGAGTAAGCTTAACGGAGTAGGTATAACGGAGTAAGCGAATTCGTTGGTTATAGATTACAAATACTTTTCAAGTATTCGAATTCCGTATTCGATTATCGGTTCTCGATTTCGTATTCGATTATCCGTTGACATCGTATTCGATCATCAGCTATCGATTAAATCGTTTCGATTTCAACAGACCATCGACTCGATCGTTACCGACAATCGAATTCACATTCAATTGTTAGTTTCTTGACATCGTCATAATCATCGCACAAAATACACGGATCATGCCCGAAGAGGGGTGAATCCTGAACCATTTCATCTAACTGGACTTTTACAACACTTTTCTATCAACCTTCTTTTGGGACGCCATCCATCGTCCCCGAACATCGACCTTTTCTCGTTTATCGGATTAATTTTTCGAATAAAAACCTGTCAGTTCGCTTAACGGAGTAGGATGGAACGGTTTGACGGAATAAATAGGGATTTTCGTTCATTAGGGGGCCCCCAGAAACAAAGATACGACTTTAGCCCTTTCCTACGCACCCTGTGCCAGTTCGAAACGTAGGAAGGCTACTGACAGTAAAAATCCATCAAGATCAACAGAGCTATACAATACGAGAAAGGGATTAGGTACGGAGTAACACTTGTGAGACCTCTTAACGGATTAACAGGGTACATAGATCAAGATGAGTAACGGTGTAGGATGTACAAAGGTAACGATGTAGAATCAACATACTGAACGGTGTAACATCAACGTACTGAACGGTGTAATATCAACGTACTGAACGGTGTAAAACAACATACTAAATGGTGTAACATCCATTCTAAACGGAATAAAATCATCATACTGAACGGCTTACCAACACAAACAACTTCACATAGGTACCAGCTTGGGAGGAAGGCCATGTTGGGAACTTCTCCCTTTTATCATCCTTCCTTGCCAGATCATCATACGGATTTCAAGATAAACACAAGTATTATCTGGAAATCTGCTTCGACGTCGTGACAGGGAAACGGGTTATTTACTTATTAGTAAATAAACGAAATATTACATACCTTAGGTATCTTCGTAAAACGTTTTATTCACGGCAGACACAAGTACACAACGCAAGTACACAAGTACTTACAACGCATTCTCAAAGAGAAGAAGTGGGTTTCACATGAAAACTAAATAAGTAGTATAGATTGCATCCGCTAGAGTACCTAGCTGACATGTTTGAATAGCGTTCTAAGGGTTCCCGCGTAAATACAAGTAGCGGACCATCTATGTTTAAATTTTACACAAACATTACAGGTTACAAACAATCACCAAAGCTTTCTATATTTGTAAAAGTGCTATTGCTCCCAAAATTTTCCAAAAAATACTTCGTCACACTTTCTCTCACCACAACGAAACCAGTGCAGACGTTTACTCCTCCCACAAGCCAGATGTGTCAATTCATGTTCCACAAAGACAGCCCTGGGTGACGAAAACACAAAAATTATTATTGTAAGTACCATTATTGTAAGTAGGTACCTATCACACATATATCACTTTATTTTACGCTCTTTATTAGGTTCTTCTCTGAAATAGATTGGTTAAATGAGTTAGTTCATGATATTAGTAAATATTAGTAAATGATAAATAAAAAATGTGATGTCAATTGTATCCTTGTTACTAGATGTTGTACCTACTATGCCTGATGAGGGCGGCCATCAAGGCGCCGAAATATTGCTAATGAAACAACAATAAAAAGCCAAAACTTCCAAGACTGGTGTGGTCATTCAACCCAAATAAAATTTTTTTCTAACCCTTCAAATATTGGGGATAAAATGGCATATCCATCTTTTTAGAACCACCCTGTATATCGAAAGTTACAGGGCACCCCTCCCCTCTGATGGCAATTCCAGTAAGTGATTTAGGTCTGTAACCACTCAATGTTCTGGATCAAAGTTTCGTAGGAGGATCGTATTCGCTTTACCTTCGATTCACACTCTGAACCCCAGAAACACGTGAGTGATAGGATGTACCTACGACGGACACGACGGTCCCCCACATGCAAAGTGCGTCGTCCCCGGTGGGTTCCGACAATGGGGAATCAGGATGATGAGAGAGACCCGAAACGGTGTTCCCCCCTGGTGGGAACCGCTTCGGATGGGGAGCGGGATCGCGAATTCGTGCAGTGTCACCTTAGTGACAAGCCCCTTCATCGAGCCCGCGTTGATTAAAGGGGGCTCCCAGAAGACTCGACTGAATCGACTCGGCAAGTGCACGCTCTTCCGCGATAAATTATGACGACGTGGTTAATGAAATGGGCCTGAAGCAAATGGCAATCCTCGTGATGAAATGTGCCGACTTTGAAAGCTTACTTTATACCTATTGAGAATTAGATTTTCGTTAAAACAAACTCCATTAAATGTAAAAGTTAGCAGTTTACATAATACCAATCTCATTATAATCTATCGAAAAATTTTAAATCACCATGCAATATTATTAACAAATTGTAATTCATCAAATTGACAATTAATCATCGGTGAAACAGGCAAGACCGGACGGGTGGCTGTACAATTGTCGGTTGACAATCAGCAGATTGGGCAGGTGGCCCGGTTCAAGTACCTAGGTCAATGGGGTGGGTTTCAGAGACATGGTCTTTGGAGGGAGAGATCAGAAGCCGCATTGAGATAGCACGAGGTGCGTTCAATAACATGAGAACCATTGTATGTAGTCGGGAGATCAGTTTTCCTTTGCGCTGGCGCATCGTCAAATGTTACATTTGGTCGATATTGCTGTATGGAATAGAGTCATGGACATTGAAGGCAGCGGACGTTAACCGGCTGGAAGCATTTGAAATGTGGTTATTTCGTCGAATGCTACGGATCCCATGGACCGCTCGAATGCGCAATGACTACATTCTGGAGCACAATTCAATATCTCGGGAGCTTTTGACCGCTATAAAGAGAAGAAAAGTGGGTTACTTGGGGCATGTCATGAGGGGAACCAAGTATGGCCTCTTGCATACCATTATGATGGGCAAGATCAGCGGAAAAAGGGGTGTTGGTAGAAGACGAGCATCGTGGTTATCTAATATTAGAAACTGGACGGGTATTGACCGAGCAGCTGATTTATTCCACCTTGCTCAAGACAGAGAGAAGTTTGCTGAAGTGATCGCCAACCTTCGATAACGGAGACGGCACTAGAAGAAGAAGAAGAACAGGCATAGCATTTATATAGGTTGATTTCACCACTAATGGCCTACCCGTAAGAGGTAAGTACTTTTTATTTCCCGTATCATATACAAATTTCCGTTAAAAATTTTGTACTTGACCATATTAACTGCAGAAATGTACCGAATTTGAGAGCAAGCTGTATATGTAGGATTTGCCGATTCAATGAAACCTTTTGCCAAATAAGTTAGACCTTTTGCCAAAATAATTCACTCTATTCCCAGAATAGTTAAACCTTTTCTCAACACAATCAAACTTTTTTTCACAATAATTAAACCTTTTTACAAAACAATTAAATACAACTCTTTCGAGGAAATACGGTTATATGTATACGAATTGCGAAACAGTTTAATCATGAATTTGGAAATACAGAAAACTTGGAAGGACACTACAGAAGACTTAGGCGTGGTGAAAAATCAATAAGTCCATGAACAATGTACTGAATTGTACGGTTTATTTTTTAATTTAAAGTACGTAGATTTCAAAAATTAAATTTAAAAAATCCTTCTGTCTGCCACCCGAAGCATTTCCCCGAAACTGCTTGACCGAACTTCATGAAATTTGGCTCTTAATTAAATTATTGTCGGGCGGGAATGTGCCAGAACATCGGTATTAATTTTGCTCAGCCCTATATGGTCGAATGTACCAACAAACAATATTACCACTAAATTATAATTCATCAAATTTACAATTAATTAGTGGTGAAATGAGCATAGCAGTCATTCAGGGTAAAGTCACAACTAATAAACGATCCTTAAAAGGAACTTCAAGTTTTTCACATCATACACGATTTCTGTTGAACTTCGGCGTATTTGAGCATTCTCATTGCTGAAGTGCACTTAAGTACTTTGAGAGCTTGATACATGCTTATCGATTATATAATTTTCGATTCAACATCATGCATCCATTCATCCATACATTCATAGTCGATTTTTTTTTTTTTTTTTTTAACTAAATGTACTGATCAACAGTTTACGTGAGACCAATCCAAGTAATAACTATCTTACTATCTCAGCAGTCACATAATGTGAAGTCACATGTAAGTTTTTTGCGTCATACATTGGCTACAGATGTTTTGTAGCTTCGATCTGGCAACGGAATTCTCACCAGTAAAAATTAAGAGAATGAGGAGGGATAGTTTTATCTTATAATTCATGCAAATATAAGTATATTATTGTATTTCATATAGGTATGCTTTTCATACACATATTTAAAAACTAAAAATAGTTTATTTTTGAAGGAGTCCGGCTCCAAAAATGTTGTAAAAACAGCGATTTCCTACATTTTCTTCATTGAAATCGGCTTTGAGATTTTCCGAAACTATATAATTCGTTATCTATAAATTTACTATAATCTTTATCAAATTGACAATAAATTGGTTTGCGGTGAAATGAGCTCAGCAGTCACATAATGTGAAGTCACATGTAAGTTTTTTGCCTCATACTTTGGCTACAGATGTTTTGTAGCTTCGATCTGGCAACGGAATTCTCACCAGTAAAAATTAAGAGAATGAGGGGGGATAGTTTTATCTTATAATTCATGCAAATATGAGTATATTATTGTATTTCATATAGGTATGCTTTTCATAAACATATTTAAAAACTAAAAATAGTTTATTTTTGAAGGAGTCGAAGCTAAGGAGTCGGCTCCAAAAATGTTGTAAAAACAGTGATTTCCTACATTTTCTTCATTGAAATCGGCTTTGAGATTTTCCGAAACTATATAATTCTATTCTCATAGTAATAAGATTTCTATTTAAAACGAACGCTTTTGGAACGAGCTGAAGTACAGCAGTCTGACATTCAGTCACTCACTAGAACCAACTGATACATATAACAAGTTTCTATTTCAACCAGAAATTCAGTAGAAGAGCAGAATGTGGCTCAGTGAGCGTTTTACAACTAGGGCATCCTGTAAGAAAAGCCTGCATAAGATGTCCTCGTGATTGCTAGGTAGATATGCACGAGTAATATGCAGTGTGTCAACATCAATGAAAACTTACCATGAGCGATAGTGTTAATCTTAAACAGGAGCTCTCCTCAACGTTTACTTACCTGCAACAAATTAGAAACGCAATTAGTTACTTTTTAGTTGAATACAAATAGCTAATGATCAATACGGATATCTGAACTACAAACTGAAGAGTTTACTATCATTCAATGAATGATCCCCCTTATGTTTTTGTATTGACGGTAAACAAGACGTAAATAGTTCAAAAAGTTGCGTAAGCCTGAGCAGAATAAATTACACAAAGAAAAGTGCTGTAGCTATGAGTCGCTGCATATAGAGGCTGTTGTCACAGACATGATGGGCATTGACCCCTTGCTCAAATTTTCAAGTTTCAGAATCGAGTCTCACGAAGACGGTTGGGTTAAAATCACGTGGTGCTGTGCTGCCCTGATCAGCCGATGTGGCCCATAATGGTTGGAATGATGAAAATCTTAATCAGCTCAAGCTGCTGATTCGTGTGGGTGAAAATACAAGGCTGATGTAATTTCTATAACAATTTTGAAATTTAATGAGGGATGCTATCAATGAGTGGGCAAATTCCAATGAAAGGTCGGCCTTTCAGGCCTCGCCGGGAGGTTTTCCCACTCTGGATCCCTTGTCAGATCTCCACGCCTTCTATATTGATTCTACTTATGTTCAAAACAGCATGTTCAACAACATGGAACCAACTGAATTTTCAGTTAGTCACATCATTATAATGTATGTTCATAATATATAAGTGCTAAGGAGTGATCAACCGTAAAAATTGTTTCACCCACCAAGCGTTTCCCAAAAACCGCTACATTGGGGTAGGTAACATTTTCGTGCCTAATACCGTTACAAGATTTCGTTTATAGATACTATGATAGTTCATGACGAGATATCATTCCTACGTACCTACCATGACGTAATTCAGATACTGTGACATGATTTAGTTCTCAGATGCGGTCACAACATTTCGTTCCTAGATAACGTGACAATGCTTTGCTCTCGGATACCGTAAAAAGATATCATTCCTAGATACCATGACTAAGTATTTTAGTTCTCAGATACTGGGGCGAGGTTTTCTTGCTAGATAACGTGAAAAAAAATGTATTTCTAGATACCGTGAGATTGATTTCATTTCAGAAACCGGGACTAGATTTTGTTTCTAGATACCGTGAAAAGATTTAGTTTTCAATACTGTCACTACATTTCGTTCCTAGATATCACGACGAAATTATGTATCTTGATAACGTGGTATGATTCACTTCTCAGATACCACGCAATATTTTGTTCCTAGATATCTTGAAAAAATTTCGTTATCTGCTACATGGACACAAATGTTTCCCAAATACTCTAACGCTATTTCGTTTTTAGATACTATGAGACAATTTAGTTCTCAGATAGGTTCCTAGAAAATAGATATTTTCTAGATAACATGACACAATTTCTTATTCAGATCCCGAGACATTTTTTGTTCCTCGATTTCATAACAAGATTTAGCATTCAATAGTGTGAAAATTTTTCGCTCCTAGATATCATGGCAAGATTTCATTTCTAGAAACTGTGACACGATTCATTTTCCAGATATCATGACAAGATTTCGCTTCTAGAAGCAGTAACAAAAATTATTTCCCAAATACTATGACAAGATTTTGTTTTCAAACACCGTGGCGAAATTTGTTCCTAGACACCCAGACAAGAATTGGTTTCCAGAAACTATGACAAGATTTAGTGCACAATTCTGTGAAAACATTTCACTAGATACAATGACAGGATCTAGTTCTTAGATACTGTGACCAGTTTTCGTTTCTAGATTCCGTGACAAGACATAGTTTCCAGAACCTGTGACAATATATTGTTCCTAAATGCGTGAAAATTTTTTTATCATTTAATAATTATTAACAGGCCGTTTCCATTTTTCCCAACCCTCATGTCACCGTGAAAATATTGATTTTCACGCACAACCAATGCGTTACTGCGGAAGGCTAACTCCCTTAGTTTTCATAGCTGGAAAATCGCTCGCCACTTTTTGGAATGCTCTCATTGTATGACAACATCTCATGATCCCTAAGTCTCTATAGTATCAAGGAAAGCGGATTTATTATGCTATTTTATAAACTAATGTTGCTAAGTAACCATAATGAACTAATGCTGTGTAAAATTGATCATAATTAAACGATCTTAATGTAGAACTGTAGGTCTACCGTCCGTTTTTTTCTTCTAGATGCGATGAGAGGATTTTGCTTTCAGATACCGTGACAAAAGCTAATTCTCAGATACAATGCACCAGTAATGCGACTTTGCTACGTTTTTGAGAGGTTAGGCCCATGGCTAAAGCATGTTGCTTGTTAACTCTCAGTTTATTTAATCATTCATTTGTCAAGAGTTTGTAATTCAACATGTCAACCGAAACGATAAGGATACTGTTTCATAATCCAGCTACGAGGAATGGTGGAATAACTGATACAACTGATACTTTTGTCGTCGTCACCCAGCCAAAACCCTTCTCGTGTTACACAGAGAAGGTATAACGAGATGAGTAGGGAGACGATCGGGACGAGCGAGGGGCGTATCGGAGGCTCCCTTGGAATTGAAGAGACGCTGGGAGGCGCCATTTGGTCGTGGGGTCTGACCCGCTGCCGGTCCCCACTTAATTCACATCAGAACAATTACACCTTAAGAGGTTAATGAAATGAGCTCCACCGATATCTCCTTTAATATCGGGTTACACTCAGTACATTAACTATCACTATCATTGATGTAATAACGTACCAAGAACGGAACAAGTCTACCAATGATTCGAATAACGAAATCGGGATCATTCACAGAGCTCCAATAAGTTATATATCCCGATATTTGTACGAAAATCAGTATAGATATTTTTGTATGTCTTTTGGATAGACTCCACAAAGGCTGAACCGATTTTGATGCGGCTTTTCTCAAAATGAGTAGCAAGTTCTTGCCCACAGCCATCGCTAATTTCAAATCCTCTTATAACCTCCCGTAACACCTTGTCGGGAAAAGCCTATATGACGTCTGGGTAAACATTTTAATTCAATTTCAACAGTACTTATTTACCGAATATACTTACAATGTATTATTTGCTGAAAAGAATTTCATGCCAAGAATCCAATACCATTAAAATCAATCATGTCCAAACTGATTTTATTAGGGTGAGAACCTTTTTTCCTTAGTCACATATTTTACCTAAATCCAAAATATGTGTTTATTAGACATGAATAGTATGTATTGCCAATCCAGGGTCCAGAAGATAGGTATGGTGTTTTTTGCTGAAACCAGCCAATGATTGTAAAACGGTTTTGAGTTGAATATAAATCTTCTGGCCAGATATAATGTGGAGCTTTGAAGCTGTTGCCATTCCTAATCAACTCACCATTCTGGAATAAGTTTTCAGGAACAGGTAGAATGTGATAACAACATACGGAACCACTCAGATCAGTTGTAAGGCTAATTTCGCTCCTATTCAACATAGGATTTTTACATTTCAAACGGAGCCTCTCTGGTAGTGGTGGAGCCTACTACTTGAGGAACCTGAGGAATTAGATGAATGAGCTGTGTTGCTGATTGCGTTTCTATTCAACCTAGATTCCTTGAAACGTAGCCCTGCAGGGTCAGGTAATGTATAATTAAAATATAGGGGATCACTCTAATCAGCTGAGTGAGAACCACCAGCTGTCTGTAACTAATTTTGTTTTTGCTCATCATAGGGTAAAGAACTTTAAAACCGAGCCACCCAAGGGCCAATAATGGAGACGTTCAGTTTAACTTCGCACGTTGCTTGTACCGCTTTTTGGTTAAACGGTTGAAGTAAGCTGGAAATCGGTATGTAGTTCCGTAACTCCAGCAAATTTTTTAAATCCTCAATGAAGGACTTTCTCGCTGATGCAAATCATGGTCCATGCGATTGATTACGACACTTGAATAGTAGTAGAAACCATTGGCTTGCAAAGGATTACCTCAGTTTATCGTTCAGACATGACGTCAGATACTGTAAATTATGCAGCTACACGTACATATGGTTTACTACGCAATAGTAAAAACGAAAAAGGAAAGTTTATAAAACGGATTTTCCCCTGTATCTGGCTATTGTTTATGTATCCATACGAAAAGGGATTTTGAATCGGTAGGCCAAGAACTGAGACGTTGCAATTGTTGATTGAAGCTTTCAGCGTATTTCTACATAGATTTGGAGGGTCAACTTTGTTCCAACGGGATGGAAATATTATTTCTACCCGGTCCCACGGGATCGGAAGCTGTGAATAAGCAATCAAGCAATCAACGAGGGATCAATACTTCAGTCTCCAAACCTGAACCGTCGACAAAACCAAAACTTTCGGATTCCATTCATCCAAATTCAAGAGACTTTCCATAATAACTCCAGGTGGAAGCTTCACTCCTTTTTTTTAACTGTATTTTTTATCATGGGTTAAATGTAAAATTATTTCACCTATAAAAATCAATTATATATGGCACTGTAATATCAGGCGATATTTTTACCAGCACCACATATGTTTTTTTATTCTTATGTTATAGAAGAACTGCCCACCGATCCTCTAGAAATAATTTTATGAATACAGAAGAAGCTTATTAAGAATTCTTCTTATCCTTAAGAAAAAAATGACTGCATACATAAAATGTTGCTAATTATTACACAAAGGTTTATTATTTCTGTATTATAAATCCCTTCTACGAAGATCACTGGTCCATAGAAAACTAACTATAAGCCTTAGTCTAAACTGTATTAGCCGAGTCAAAACTGCAAACTGAGTCTATGCGCAGTAGCCATTATTGATACGATTATGTTTAAATTGATATTGTATGGTCAAACCGGCATTCCCCAACTATCTTCCAAATTTTAGCTTAATTGAACGACTAGGGCGTGAAAAAATTATGCTTGGTAGAATTTACGTTTGAACATGTGCAGAGTTTAGTATTGACTCAAGAATGATGAAACTGATAGGGAACCGTTTACACCCTAGCTCACCCATTCACTGAAAATTTCATTCAAACCGAATGAAAACTGTGAAAAATAAGCTTCTTAGATGGATTTGCGGACACAAGACACACACATACACACAAACACACACACACACACACACACGTAACCAAAATTGTTCAGAATTGAACATCAAATGCGAGTGGAATTTTGGATTTTGGAGACCAAAAATGTTTTTCTCCCGAAAGTGAAAACAATGCTTCCGCTACCTACAGGTAGAACTAGCTGGTTCACCCGAGCGTTGCACAGGTTGACTTGAATATACGTGATCCCCCCCTCACCCATTACATTTTGGGACACTCCTATGGATCTGATTCAAAAAAGTCCTTACTTAATAGTACCTTATATTATATTTCAACCCCTTGAAAAATTTCGAGTAGCCTGTGATTTAAGTTAGAATACTCCAAGCATATTCACCCAATCAGATCTCCAGTTCGTTCAATGGTTTTCAAGATACCCCATTTCAAACCCTCCCGCTCCACTAAAACACCCCCTCTGGCTCAAATTTTAAAAACTTCAAATAGGCTATTATTTAAGTTGGACTGATACAGACAGTGCACTCACATCAGTTGTCCAATGACCCCTGTAACCGTGAAAAGCGGACAAACATACGGATAGACAGACAGCCAGACAAATAAAGAAAAATTGAGAAAGTGGTATCAATAGTCTACGAATAGCGTGAAACAGAAAAGAAAGGCGAACTTCATGATTCCAATTATTGTACAGAAAGACATACCTACAATTTTATCAATATAGATAGAGTCGGAAGCAAACGATAAGGAATTAATATACGAATTTTATTATATCGGACGAATTTCCAAACGAGAAAAGCTAAGAATTTTGTATACGGCACTAGTCCAGTCTATCATACAGAATGGTATAATTAGGTGGGGTGGAACTCTTTCAACCCACATAATAAAGATAAATATAGTACACAGATTTATCCTAAGGACTGAAATGAGCGAATCTCTTCTGTATCCTTGATTAAAACGTTATGAAGAATTTAAAGTAGTACTTATTCCCAACTCCACTTCAAAACTATGCTCCTCTTATACCACAGATGTCCTAATAATATTGAAGATTAGCATCAACATGATCATAAGACCCGTTACAGATATTTTGCTCAGAACTTCGAAAGGATAGAAAAAACTGCCGAAAATTAAATGTCATCTTCTGGAACGCTCGCAGAACCATCGCATGCAGATCACAGTCTAGATCACCTCTGAATATAACTCGTTGAATTACTCATGAGGATATTTCACCTTTTCTACTGTACGCATGTTGTGGAATTGCTCATCTTGATACTCCTGTAGTTATAGGTACGTAAACCCACATGCTTTCGCGATCCTCACTCCGTAATTTGATCAATCTCCGATACATCATTAATCTCCTGGCGTTCTCGACTCATATTGCCCAGGTCCCTCTCACAGGAACGGACATATTATTACGAAACAATATTTCGCACGGATATACTTTCGAAAAGCACTTTAGCAATTTCGGAAAGCAATATTTTGTCATATATAGGTTTTTTAATACGTGATGCTAGTGATCTGTGTTCTGTAGCGGCCTAAATGTTTGTTTGACGTTAATGTTCACTTCCCATAATGTTGCAGATTGAAAGCTGTTCCGCACTTAGACCCCACAGCACAAAACAGCTGTTTGCACATCACATTAAAACCACATACTTGGGATATTCATATATCGTCAGAAGACCATGCCAAAGTCACTATTTATGTCATGTTTTGCTGCAGTCCCTTGCTGCAGAACAAACCAAGGACTTATAGTGACACTCAGATTTTGCAATGCTCTCTCTCTCTCTCTCTCTCTCTCTCTCTCTCTCTCTCTCTCTCTCTCTCTCCCTTGAATGACTATGAATTCCTACCTCCAAGGCGCGATCTTATCCGAGAAAATCTTAAATCTAGAAAATCAAATTTACTAGGAATCTCCTACTAACTTACTAACTTAACTTAACCTCAAGTTAAATCTAGCAAATTACCAAGTCTCAAAGCCATGGCCATCAATCACCAAAGTCAAGAGACCTTCACATGAAAACTCCGGGTACGAAGCCTCACTCCGTTTTCTCATTGTGGGTCTTGAAATTGAACTAAAAAAGTCAACGATTGGATATTAAGTGAGTAATTTTTTCCCGCAGCGGATCTATTTTATTTGGTTGTTATCAAAATTATTCCCATCACAACTCCCATAACAATTTCGCGGATCCACTGGTGTTTGTTGTTGGAAGCAACTAGTGTGGCGAGTAATGTATGAACGATCTTTTTCCTCCCTCATTTTCAGGGAGGCGTCTCTGAAAGACCGGCCGGAGGTAAACCTCAAAGAGGCGTTTACTCGCATTTTTCCCTCCATCAGGTTTCATGTTACGACATGAGCCATCTCTATTTATGGATATTGGATATAGCTGTGCGGGAGATACCTACAGTGCAGCCTTTCCAGCAGCACGACGACCGAATTCCGACTCTCCCACATTCTCCGTGAAAAATATCGCAGATCCAGATTACGGTTACATTACGTTATAACATACCCACTTACAACGAAAAAGTGTGCGTTCTCAATAAGGAGCTGAACATTTATGCTCCAGTGAATGATTTACCAAAAAAGATCGGGCTGCCTTGAGATCAATGTTTTATTACCAGATGAAACTACATCGATTTTTCTATTATGAACTTTTAAATACAACGTGGCTTTATTATATAATCTTAAAACCGTATTTCATGTCAAGTTCTAAAATGGTTTTTGATCCATAACCAGCAAAATTATCCCATCAGCACAAGATTCATGGGGTTATCAGTGAAACCTCTTGTATCAACGTGCCAGTAATCGTGAATAGTGGGATTCCCAGACTCACACTTCTGCTGAATTAGGATCTGTACACACACACACACACACACACACACACACACACACAAAGACACACACACACACACACACACACACACACACACACACACACACACACACACACACACACACACACACACACACACACACACACACACACACACACACACACACACACACGCACAAATGTATATATCTATATATCAGGAATCGTTTCGGAATGCCCCAAACGGATTTCAATGGAGAAATTTTTCAAGAATTTTGATTTTAAATTTTTTCGAGCCATTGCAAAATAGCTTCATTTTCTACAAAAATTGGCTAAAACGTAAAACGAAAATTACTTATATTAATTCAGAGCAGTTCCAAAGCTTCTTAGAATTCCAACTGGAACTTTTGCCTCTTCAGACAGTTGCATATACAATTAAATAATCTAAACACAATATCTTTATCTATACAACAAAATGAACAATTGTTTAAGTATTCGACACTCAATTGTAGTGACCCAAAGTAATTATTTCGCTCATTTTCGAACTGTGAACATTTAGCAAATTCAGGAATTATCCCCCTAATGTTTCCTCCTCCCCAAGGTTACAAAACACACAGAATTTACAACTACGTTTTTCCAGACCTCTCCATTGATGAATAGCCGCAGAGATCCGTTGGGAAATACTTCGATTAACGATGATGGGGATATCCCAGCTAAGATAACCATCAGAACACTTGCATCCTGCACTAGCTGAGACGAAGGTATATTTTACTAGTGGCAGAGTAAATAATTCGCTCATAGACTTCATAGGCCCTCATAGTGACAAAAGGTATTTTTATGACCGTATGTTTTCGTTGCGCAACCGCATTCGCATGTTGTAATTCACATAGAGCGGCGTAGCCCAATTTTTCTACGTGTCTTCTGGGCTGAGATACCCAATTATGTTATACCTCTGTTATTATTATATTGAGTTTACTAGATTGAGAAAATTGATCTACATTTTTGCCATGGTGAATGAAATTTTATCATTCATCAATGATTGACACGACTTTTAGCCAAATTTTCCTAGGGACACATCATGCCTCCCTCGGAAAAAAAGGAACTTCTCGAGAACTTATTAGAAAAATTGTTTTGACGTCTGTCCAGATTGTCCAAATAATCTGAATTTTTACTAAGGGATTAATTACCTGATTATATATATATATATATATATATATATATATATATATATATATATGTATATATATATATATATATATATATATATATATATATATATATATATATATATATATGTGTGTGTGTGTGTGTGTGTGTACTCATCTTTAACATTACCCATAACAGTGCTAACTTCGGTACTATGATGAACTAGTCAGAGACTGGAAGAAGTGAAGAAGAAGAAGTTTATCGGATCCACACGATATCAGCCAGTTCTCTTTGCCGTGTATTTATCAAACTTGTTATCAATTGTTTATCTCGGATTTGAAACTTTTGTTTTCAAATTTAAAAAAAGGCAATCGAAACTCGTGTCCAGTTTTTGAACTTCTGAGGAAGAAAAGTACCCCGAAGAAATTTATAAATCGAAAACCGAACTTCAAATATCGGGAAAACATGAAGGTCAAGGTTTTTCTGGCTACCGAAGCCTCTTTCAGTGATTCAAAGACGACGGTCTTGAATATTAAAAGTATAAAGCGAAGCGATGAGCCTGAAATCTACGGTATACCGTCCGACTACCAGCTCGTGAGCAAGCACGTCGAATTGAGAAAGTTGGCGCCGATTAGACATGTGATGCAGTGGTGAAGTCCACCGATACTTCCTCACACACTATCGAACAAAAGCGTCGTACCCTGCATTCAATCGCGAAGGAAGTTGTACTGGACAAATTTTCCGGAAAACATCAGAATGCGGGCGTGTGGATTGATACCTTCGAAACCGAATGTAAACGGGTCGAGGTTGATGAGGGCCAATTCAGCGATGTGCTTCGGCTGTTCATGGAAGGTGTTCCCTTGGAATGGTACAACGCAACGAAGAAAATCATCGGAGCGGCAGACTGGAACCCATGGAGACAGGAATTCATCGAATCTTACAGTAATAAGGGCTGGAGCGAGGTACAGTTTTCATATAATTATAGGTATGTCGGCGGTCCGTTGGGTGATTACGCAATTAAGAAATTAAATTTATTGTTAGACGCGGATACATAGTTAGTGGAAAAATCGCGTGTCAATTTAGTAGTGGTGGGACTTCCACCATTTATTCAGTCTAAAATTAGTAGGGCCAATACCGAAACTTTCAAGAAACTTTTAATAGAATTAAATCAACTGGAATCAACAGTCGCAAACTTCAGAATGAAGCACAACCAATTTGGAAAGAAAGTTTTTGGAGATCGGAAGGGCAGTAATTCGAAACATGAACCTTGCTTGTTTTGTAAAAAGAGAGGAAAAGGTGGAATGATGCACCCGGAAGCTGTTTGTTATTTTAACCCAAACAGAACGAACGGGAATAATGAACCAGGAAATGTGAAAATTGCAAATAATACGGAGTTGGAACGGATAATTAATGAGGAAACTTATTCAAAAAACTAGTAGTGCCTCCCCTCATTCAACTAGAAGCGCAAGTATAAAGAAAAAAAGCTCGCGGTTTGTATGACCCTGGTGCGAACGTAACAATTATTTCATACAACTTTTTCAAAAAACTTGAGGAAAAAATGTATAACGCCAAAAACTTGCGTTTCAAAACAATGTCGGGTGAGGATAAAATGATGGGAACAGTATTCCTAACTGTCAAATTGTTTGCAATTGACGAAAAAATACGACTCTTAGTGGTCGACAGAGCAGACTTTAAATACGATTTACTAATCGGCCTCGATGCGGTCTTACGGTTCAGGTTGGCCCAAGACCACTTGGGGAGGATATCACAAGTTCCTGTTGAGAGAGAAGGAGAAAAAACGAACGAAATTGAACAGGGAAAAAGGGGAAATATGGAAATAAATTGGAATGAATTTATACCGATTGAAAACTTCGAGATTAAAACACAACACATAGATGAGGAAAAACAAAAAAAGATTTTTGATCTGGTGGATGAATATGGATCCGTATTCGCGAAACATCCGTTCGACATTGGTATGGTCACGGACTACGAGGCATGTATCAGGCTCGCAGAGAATAAATATGTCGCAAAGAAACCGCATCGCTGTTCTATTGAGGACCAGAAGGAGATTGAATGACAGGTCGCCGAATTGTTAAAATACGGTTGTATAGAAGAGTAGTGTTCCCCATTTGCCGCCCCTGTTACGTTGGCGTACAAAAAGACAGGAGAAGGTGGTCAGAAGGAAAAAACGAGAATATGCATAGACTTCAGGGGTTTAAATAAATTGCTAATACCTGAAAGTCAGCCCTTCCCGGTTATACATGACATAGGTAATCAAAATTGTTGTTGGTTTTCCGCCTTGGATATAAACTCCGCCTTCTGGACTATACCGATAAGGAAGAAGGATAGGTACAAAACGGGGTTCGTCACGCAGCACGGTCATTGGCAATGGGTGAAGACCATTCGGCTTGAAGACCTCTCCTGCAATTTTCCAACGAATCTTATCAGGGATTATTCGCAAAAACAATTCGCGCGATTTCTGCTGCAATTATATAGATGATGTTCTGATTTTTCCAAGGACTTTGAGGAACATTTGGGTCATTTGAGGGAGTTAATGAAAGCACTCATGAAAGAAGGTTTTTGCCTGAAGTTCGTAAAGTACAGTTTCGCACAAAACTGGGTACAATATTTGGGCCATATAATACAAAGAAACTCAGTGCATCCACTAAAAGACAATTTAATTGCCATCAAGAATTTCCCAGCGCCAAAAAATGCACGCCTATTTTTGGGTAAGATGAATTTCTACCACAAATACATTCCAAGGATGCAGATTTCGTTTGGACAGAGGAGTGTCAGCACGTGTTTGAGAGATTAAAGCAATACTTAGTTTCCGCTCCTGCATTGGCAATTTTTGATCCGGACCTTCCAATTCATGTATATACTGATGCCAGCATTGAGGAAATGGGAGCGATTTTGAAACAAGTACAGCCAGACGATGAAAAAAAAAACGGTAGCATATTTTTCAAAAAAATTAACTGAAGGGCAGAAAAAGAAGAAAGCAATTTACATAGAAATTTTGGCAATCGTGGAAGCGGTAAAGTTCTGGATATACTGGTTAATTGGCAGAAGATTTAAGGTGATCACTGATCATAAGCCCCAGGCAAACTTATTAATACATCGAATACACCATGCATTTGGTCACATCGGAGCTAAGCAAATGACAAACTTAATAGTGGAAAAGTATTATTTCAAAAACATGCATAGACGCGTCACCGAATACTGCTCCTCGTGTGAGGTCTGTATCAAGAATAAAAGTCGTAGATATATGGGACACCATGGACCAGCATCTCGTCCGTTCGAGGTTATGTCTCTTGATACCAATGGTGGTTTTGGCGGGAAGCGATCTACACAAAATTATTTGCATTTGCTGGTGGACCATTTTACGCGATACATTTACATTCTTGCTTCGAAGAATCAAACTGCGAGTGAGTTCATCAAGGTGATAGAAGGAATTCAGAAGGAGCACCGAATCGAGACACTCTTGACAGATCAATATGGCGGTTTGAGTTCAGGTGAATTCCAGAAATACTTAAAGACACAAAACATCCATCATATTTTTACAGCCATCGATAGCTCGTCGTCAAATGGACTAAATGAACGAACAGGCCAGACTATGGTAAACAGGATACGATGCAGGCAAAATGAAAAGGGAAATAGCACAGCATGGTCGATAATAATACGATTCATTCAATGACAGGATTTACACCAAACTATCTGATGAATGGGATCAATTCAGAAATCGTACCATAGAAGTTTGTGGACTCGAACAATTTTTTGGAAGACAGAAGAAAGGCACTGGAGCATTCGAACAGATCACACGAGAAAAACAAGAAGATATATGATAGAAATAGAATTGTTATGGTGTTTGAGATAGGCAATAGCATTTATGTGGCGAATGGAAATAAATTGAACAGGAAAAAGTTAGATGAGATTCGTTTGGGACCCTACTATATTGTCAACAAAATCTCAAACACAGTGTACGAGGTGGAAACAGGAAGGAGTGGACACGACAGGAGATTATACCACATCAGTAAAATGATCAAGGCGGAAAGGAATGGTTGATCGCCCAGCAAAATTGGTCTTTGGGTCTCTTCCAATTTTCTCACTTGGAGGGGGGATGTAAAGATGTGTTCTCATCTTTAACATTACCCATAACAGTGCCAACTTCGGTACTATGATGAACTAATCAAAGACTGGAAGAAGTGAAGAAGAAGAAGTTTATCGGATCCACGCGATATCAGTCAGTTCTATTTGCCGTGTATTTATCAAACTTGTTATCAATTGTTTATCCCGGATTTGAAACAAGGGTTTAAAATTTTAAGGCTGAAATATTTAAAAATCGAGATCCCGAAGAATTTCGAATCGAATGGATTGTAATTTGTTTTATTCAGATAAAACTCAGTTCAATGATTCCAATTAGGCCACTCAAAGCAGTAGAGGACCAACTGTTCGCGCTCCAGGAGGGTGTATGTGTTGGTGGAGAAAAAATCGTCAACATGTTAGTGAATCGCAGAGCAAGTTTGGCATATAGGAGTAAGCCTTTCTTGAGCTATTATCATATAGATATATTTCGTAGATATAAATATGTAGGCAGTTTAAAGATTCAAATCTAAATCGTTTAAATTGAGCTTCTACTCCCATGAGTACTGCCACGATTCAGCGGAGCTTTGGCGACGCGGCCTGGTTTAGGTGGCTAAAGTTGACTGTCATGGTCGTCTGTTTCATCCTATCAATTTCATTCATGGTATGACAGTTCCATTTCGTCACTTTCAATACAAGGAAGATTATTTTGTAATCAGCTGACTCGCTGAGCCATTTACTGATTACAAAGTACAGTTGAGATGTGTAATGGGGCGTTCCTTACAACCATACCCTACACTTTTGTCGAAGATGCTAAAATTGGAAACCTGGAAGTGTTTTTTCTTCATTCAACCAGGTAACGGATTCAATTTGCTTATCCTTGAGTTATCTTGGTTCCCTAGGAACACCACCTTCTTGAAGACTGTCATTGTCCTTATTACCGGAGTTCATTTCCTGTTTCCGCCGAAGAACTGTTATTCCGCCTTATTTGTTGGCGTAGACGACTTTAGGAAACGAGGAAGGGGTCGCTGAGATAACGATCAGCCTTTCCTTTAAATTATCGCAATTTCAACTGAAGGGGGAAGAAAGTCGTTTGACTCAAAGGAAGCTCTAACCAATTAGGACATGACTGAGCTTTTGGGTGAGAATAGAGCAGTAGGTTACAAGTCAAGTGTGAACAGTGTGGTAGAGACGATATAACCTTGGGGTGAGAATCGGTATTGGAACGAACATGTGCGTGTTTCAACACCGTGAATTTGACTGCGGAGTAAAACTACAGTACGTATAATACAAAAAGTTCCAGTAGGTAATGCATCATGATCGTATAAGTAAATTTTCTTAAATTACCTATCGTATTATAATATGTTAAAGTGTATCGAAATTAAAGCAATTAGAGTACAAAGAAATCTTTAAAAACCAATTTTATGGCCAAAAACTCAACCTAAATAAAATTTGGAGACTGAAAAAAGATTTTGGAGTTTCAAATTTTTTCTGGAGTTATTATACATTTTTCAATTTCTACGAAAATTTGCTAAATTTCTACTTTCGCTCAAACTACTTACTTGGAACTCGGACTTCTTCGGGGAGATGCTAATAATTAGATTCAAAATTACAAACTTGAAATTATAAAATCTCAAACAATATTTTCTTCATATGTTGATGAAGAACAAATTTAAGGTTGCCTTTTTGCAAAAGTCAACTTTAACTCCTTGTTTACCTGCTGCGCTCTAAGTCTACCTCCTCATGTTCCTAGCCCCGTTTAACATAATATAATACGATATTGTACGCAAATTCACTCCTAATATCATGCTGCATGAATCGAAATTTTTAATTCAATTTTCGTCGTCTTCTTTACCAATAAAGTTTTGTACTACTGCGTCTTTTGGTGGTGAGGATATTATGTTTACAATATCTCGCTCTTTATGGCTCATCGTCCCAACATCAAGCCATAATTCCGTCGTACGTGCACCGACTTTAAAACATCCTTGAGCGACCACCGAAAAAGGGGTCGAACTTCAAGGATATTGGAGAGGCGAGGTAGCCCCCTTTCAAGATTTAGGAACCAATATAAAAGTCATCTGGCGTATTTGACAAGAAGGCCGACTTGGGAATGGAGTTGGAGGTCCGCATCGCCCCTCGCCCAACCCGAGCACCGCCTCTTTCGAAAAGTGTTGGGCGGGCAAGAAATGGACGACAACCTACCGAGGAAGGTCCGGGGAATGGTATTTCTGGTATTTATGCTCGGATGTGATCACAGAACGAAACGTGGTTCGGAATACCGTAGCAGGGTAATATGACCTCCGTCCCTTCAGTTCCACTTCATCTGATCTCGATCTTCCGCCCAAACAAGTTCTCTATGTACTGGTTTGTCATTTCCAATAATAAACGACTAGGTGAATCGTACCCACGTTTGAGTAGTAACACTTATGTAATTTTGAAAGTATCATAGGACGTATGGAAATAAACGAGTATCATAGCTCTTGTTAACGAATTTTCAAAAATAAAGAGAGCTGTTTAGGTTAGCTATTTAGAAACTATTAAAGGGACTCCTAAAAATTTCGGAGTATAGCATATTTTAGGAATGAAAAAAATGCTAAAACTAGCCGCTCTGCGTCGCACTGGGGGGGAAGCCCTTTGGACCCCCAGTTGCCTCTATTTGCATACTTCAAATTAAATTATTGGAACACAGAATGTGTTTAAGCTCACGCGTTTCACATCAACCCATGCAACCCGCATATAAGAATGTCTCAGATTTTACGGTGTATCTTATCACTACCATGTTTTAATTACGAGTATTTATCACCAGCGCAACGACCCGCCACCAGCTCAATGAAATCATTAGAAATTAACATACGGTTGCAATCTTGCTCACAGTATCGATTATTGAGAATGATCACCTGTTTTTAAACAATTATTCAAATAACCATGCTCATAACTCAGCTTGTTGGTGACGCACTTCACAGTAGTTAACATAATATGGTTAGATAAGTCGAGAGCTTTTGAACTAATGGCCAACGAATTTCGTGGGATGGAAAATGTTATGGATGTAATAGAAGATGAGTCTAAATGAAATCCTATCGAACTTCTATTATCATTATATATTATTACTCAGTAGGAAAACAAAGAGTTCAAATCACACACCGTTCTCAACCAAGATTTATTGACTTTTTTATCCCGACATTTTTACATGAACAATGAATCACGTGTCAAATAATATATGAGATGAAAATAATAGCACATGGGTTTTGAACACGAATCGAGCCATGTTTTGTATTATAATTTGACGCTTCGGTAAACATTTACCTACTCGTGTTCAAAACCATTACAAAAAATGACAAAGTACCATTTCCCCAGCAACGATTCCGTTGTAAGGGGATATCAGCATAAATTGATGCAACACATTTTCGTTTAACATAAGCGTTTCGTTTTCGGTTGGAGATGCCAAGGCACATTCATTTAACACATCCTGTGTTAAAGCACCAAAACTGGCGAAAATTATCAACACTAGTTGATTGCAGATTTTTAGTCAGAAGAAAATCTGTTCGCTTTTTCCAAGTTTTTATACATGCATGTATTTCCGATATTTTATTATTAAAAGAGGACATTACACTATTCGAACCGTTCAACAATTAATCCTTATTATCCAGAACTCACCTTGATTAATTAGTTATGGAAATTAGTTACATGAATCGCGGAGAAATATATAAAATTAACGTACTTAATAACCCCTTGATTACTTACTGTGAATACGGATCAAGTCTTCGATTACTGTCGGTAACTTTCGTTCTATTTGTGTAACAGTAAAGTTTCACATGCAAAAAAAAAAAAAAAACTGAAATCTCCGCCCCAAGCAATATCCCCTCAACATAAAATTTTGAGGATGTTTCAGAATTGTTCGGGTTAATTTCGTAATAGTCATAGAAATGATTTTGAACAGCTGATGTTCTGGAAAATATTTTGGTGTACGAATAATCAATATGAAATCGTATGAACTTCTATAAACCCTTGTGAAATCATCTACAGTAAAATCTAGTCGGGTCTCCGCAGAATATTTCGATTTTTCGCTTCACTATTTCCCACCGATACGGATTCAATATTTCGCAACCCCACGTCAATCGTCGAACCTCTCCGTTATGAATAAACACAATCGACTGAAGAAGGGAAGTCCCGGAGAGAAAATGCCTCGGAGAGAGCCGGAAGTACGTGGGAGGAATCAAGTGAATAGCGGAAATAGCGTCCGGATTTGATACACGATCGGATGACGGATGAGAAGCTCCGTAAGCCGTCACAAAGCTGCGGGAAAGAAAATTGCTGACAATAGAAGGAGCAAGGGAAGTTCGCTGTGTAAATCGAATTTATGCAAGATGGATAGAGGAATGAAAGAAGGATCGGAGGGTCTTGAGCAAATAATTCTCCAAGGGAAGGAAGGATGATGAAAATTTGGGGATATTGGCTGATGATGTTTAACTTAAGTGTATTTGGCAGGAAATGTTCAAAGTAGCAGTGGCCAGGTAGTGAAGAACGAAATACCACCAGGTTACCACACACACATTTATTTATTTTATTTTATTTTTTCAAAGCTCCCCTATACGGCGGAGGGGGCACACCATTAAATTGAATAATAAACAAATAAATTTGTAAAAAGTGGGGAGGACATCCTATTTTACCCGATTCCGGCTCTTGGGATGGGGGAAGTGGCAGAAGGGTGAGGAAGAAGAGTGGGATGAAAGGAAGCGCTCCTATAAAATGAACAACAGTTTAAGTAAGATCCCCTAGGCACGTGGGTGTAGATATCACGGAGCACTCTTGCCGAGATGCCCAACTCGAGTAACTCCGTGGCACTTTTCCCGCACCACACCCCGCGCCATGGCACTGTCGCAGCCATGACTTTGATGTTTTTAGTTGCCACAGACACACACCCTCACATACATGTGTACCACTATTACACTAGTTATAGAACATGGGATATTACCTATCTACGAGTACATTTAACTAATTAGCTTCCCTCTCCGAAGGCAGTCAGTTCGTTGTCAGCACGTTCCGTAATCCCGCCAAATATTGGAGAGTTATGGTGGTAAATAAAAACAAACATATAATCTAGAACGTAACCACCAATTCGTTGGGTAATTGTTTTTGCTGTGACGCCATCGTATCTGAATTCGGTCTTAGTCAGTTCTCCTTGAGTTAAATGTAACGGCGGCATTCTTGTTAATGATCATTATTATTAATGATAGCGAAATATCCTTCTTTCAAAACTATCCTTTATCAAAATATCTGCACTTACTTGAACGTTAATTATCGGGCCACTTTGTCCAATGTTAAGTTTAAAGTCGTTTTCATTTTTGTTACTTTTACATAATTTAGGCTAAAAATAACCTTTCCATTTCGAATTTAGCCAAATATAACTTCCATGGTGTGCCAAAATATGAATAATGAAACATAAAAGGAAAGTGAAAATTCAGATGGGTAACGTTGCAGCAACAAAAATAGCGAGTGAGTGGAAGGTGTAGCCGGTGCGTGCGGACGCTTCCACGCGGACGGCATTATGCTTCACAGAGTAGGTTTGATCGTTAGTTCGCATTTGCGTCTATTTAGAACATAAACCAAATGAAAACCAAAAGATAACCAACAACCAAAAGTTACTTGCTACAATATGCTATTTATAAACTACGGTAAATCGTAACGATTTCTCATCATATTCTTTGGTAGAGAGTTATTGACCCAGAAAAGTAAAGCAAGACTTGGAGAAATTGATGCCGGCAAAGAATCCAACTCAATAGATCGCTACGATGTCCTCTTTACACCCACGATAAATTGAAACAATTCAGTCGTTATGATAAATTGCTATGTTCGCGTTGCATGCAAACCACCCTTCAGTTTTCACTTGGTTCACATCCTTTTGGTTCGCTATCAAGGTGGTGCTCACTGACAAATCGCGAGGCTTTGATTCGGAACGGATCAAAATGCGTCATATCATTACGTTGCCGTGTTTCTGGCTACGGAAAACAAATGCGTTTGAGGATGCGTCGTTGGTTTTTCGCAACTATGGAGAGTTTTTGTATTTCTCGTATTGGTATTTCTAGTAAACACGAAAACAAGCTATTAGAGCGAGCACGATAAATGCTAACCTTTTTGCATTGATTTCTCGTAGCGTTTTCATGAACCCGAGAAAAAGAAAACTCTTATAGAGACGATAACGTGACTCTTGTAGTGAATCACTTCTAAAAACGTATTGTCACTGTAGACAATTTCCAAAATATAACATGAATTAAGACACAACGACCACTTGCCTCTACATCATATAAAAACAATTCAGCCGTGAAGAACACGAATCTTTAACCCCCAGTGTGCGGACCCTATGTTTGAGCACTTACCGTGTCTGTCAGACACCTAGTACTAACATCTCTCATATAATGCGGGTGTTTCCTGGAATTCGGTAACAGTGTGAACAGAAGACTGTTTAGTAGAATGTATCTATTCATTTTAAAAATTTTCGTGCATTGAAACTTTGAAACAAACAATAAAACTCTTGAATGAATGAAAACATTATATGATATGCAGCTGTAGTAGGTACCTACCGACATTGCCAATTGTCGCGATTTAATGTAAACAAATTGATGGATATAATTTCTCTAATATAAGCATGGACAAAACTATTTTATATAAAAAAAAGTTTTAGAAAATTTAAAAACAATCAAATTGTTGTAAAAAAATTAGCTATTTTTTCAGACATTAGATGCAAATTTTCAATATCGTCCAAATCCTCCCAGTCAGAATCAGGGGACACGTCGGTTTCACCATCACTGTGAATTGGTGGATTTACAACTTCTTCATTTTCATCACATTCAGACTGGGATACATCATCACGGGCAAAACTATCTCCTCAGTCAGAATTCGCAATAGGAGGGATCGTTCTTCAAAATCGGGATCAGCTGTTGAAAACCTGTCCCCTCCCCTCCTACCATCTCTGGTACTTGGTTCCTGGGACATTGAGGGAGATCACAGTGACTAAAAAATACGACTAAAAAAGTACCAAAAAATACGACTAGGCGTATAGGGCGGACCGTGTCTGAAATTCACACGAGTACATTACTGTTGCTTATGAGCGGACCCGTGTCCAGAGGACACTGCAGTTAGCGGGAAAACCTACACAACACTCACCTTATCACACCTGTCATGATACTAAAACCTCTCTCTAGTTCAACAGGCCCCAAAGAGAAGGTACTGAGGTGGTGAGGTTCAGAAACCACTCCAATGTTGCGTACTGACAAACATGAAATTTGGCAAGTGTCTGACAGACACGTCCACCCATTAAGGGTTAAAACGAGTAAAATGAATCTTGAAACGAAATCTTGAGAATGAAAAAGCTGAAATCTTTGACATCGGAAGCAAGAACAAACACGAATGAAAGACAAATACAAAGGCTAAACCAACAACAAAATACGGCATGAGGAAAATTCAAGAGATTTTTTCGGGTGTGTGTGTGTCCATCCGAACTGGATGATAGTTGCAAGTTATTCTAGAGTGTTATCCTAGAGGAAGGTCAAGTTGTTCTCGTAATAACGACTCCAAACACCTGAGCACCATACTTCTCGTTTCGGTAAGGCCATTTTCGTATACGAGAAAATGAATACGAGAAGAACAAATAAGCATGTTTATAAACTCCTTTGGACTTCGACGTTCTAGAACTCAAATGTATGGGTGATTTGGTGTTCTTAGTAAGGCTGGTGAGGAACGAGGTTACTGCGTCAGACCTGCTGGCCTTATTAGACTTCCGAGTACCCTCTTACTCTACATGCCCTGACTATGTTTTCTGTACCGTTCTGTCGCAAGAACTGCGGACAGAATAGCTCACTCACTCAATGTCAGTGTCCTTTAATTGCATCTCTTCTGATGACATTGACTTATTGGCCGACAATCTACCGACATTGGAAAAAGCATTTGTTGCTCTCACCAGATCACTAGTGTCAATTAAGTGCCTGTGAGACTATTTAGTTCTATTTATAGAGGTACTCTATAATCAGTTTACTGACATCAGTACTGGGAATGTCAACTTCTAAATGCCTTGTTTCATTCATTTGTTCTCACTTTGTCGCACTATTTGATTTGGATTATTCAAATAGCTCAGTCAAGATCCATGCTCAATTTACTCTATTTACAGGATCCATCCTATCTACTTACTATTAATTGGGTATACATCCCGTATTGTATATTTTATAGGTGAATCTTCGAACTCAATTTCCTGGGAAGTTGTCCTCGATTGAATGAACCGACCCCGGGGGCAAACGGAGTTCGTGGGTGAGTTATAATCTTGATTGAGTTTCCCTGTCGCGATGTAATAAAGGAACACCAACTCAGGGGCGGGGCAAAGGCGCTTCTTGTTCATTTGTTAAGTGTCTCCTACTTCCAGAAATACTCGCGTTTAACCCCCTCCCGTTCCCCCAGTCCCCTTCCTTGTCAACCGTTCAAGCTAACAGCGTCCCGAGCCGAATGTCTGTTGGACATGCGACCCTCCTATCCTTCGCCCGTGCGTTCCACCCGCTTAATTGTCGCTTGTGTCGTATATCCGACCCTCCTCACGTCTGAGGCCTCTGCTGTCATTCCCCGGCCCCTTAAATCGCTCCTCTGGAATTCTTTCTATCTCAATGTGTGCCTGGTCGAGCAAGGTCGGATTCACGATGTTGCTTCCTCTCAATCATTGTAGAGTAGACAGAGAACAACTCTACAAACCATTCAAAATACAAGATCTGCCATTTCGTTAATTATTTCTATAGTAACCTTCTATAATCGACCAAGAAAAAAGGAAACCATTTGAAATTCGTCAGTTTACGTTTCATGAAGTGTATAGGTAAATAAAAGGACGAATGTAAACAAACTAAAATCGTCGAAGTAGAGTTTAACTTCATTCGTCCATTAACTTTATTACCTAATTTACCTATTTATATATAACTTTATCCAAACCTGAGTTACATTGGGAAAATGCGACCTCAAAATGAAACATATGAAATTGGTTTGGGGTACCTACTTATTCTTTATCAGAAATTATTCCTGGGGTTCATTACAGACACACACACATAGGTATACACATACACACGCTTAAACGTATAGAAAAATTAAAATTAAGTAAATTTTGGAAAACTTTATTTATAAAAAGTCATTGCAAATGTTCACGTTCTTCGTAATCTTTTTAAGAGTAAGTCAAAATTGAAGTTCACATCACGAGTTGGACTTTTATGGCATTAAAGTTCGTTGCTTTATTGGCTACCTAATCGCAAATTTACTTAGAAAGTTAGGCAATCATCAAATTCACTTCGCAGGTTATGGAAGTTTTATGAAAAGCCTTCGGTCTTCGCTAAAACTCAGCTGGAAGGAAAACATTGATAGGGTTGCCCTGAATCCCCTCTCACTATACCCCAGTCTATGTGAAAAGATAACTACCACCTTTCCCTCTGAAAGGGGAAGCACGTCTAAAATATTATCACTTTTAAACACGCTAATATCTGCATGCTTTCAGGAACGCCCCCATCCTCTTTCATACTTATCAGTTTTTACAGTCCTTTCCGCCCCACTTCAGTTCGTTACATCATTTTTTTTCGAACGCGTTCGCAATAAAATATTATTTTCCTACGGTAAAAAAAAGGAGGGTCGTGATCCAATATTTATGAGCCGCCCCTGGGGTAGAAACTCAAACAAGTTCAATTAGAGAAGGTTTTTGAAAAGGATCACGCTTCGTAAACGCTACCTTAACTATCGATTATTTCGGATTGATTAACTTTTAAAAGAAGTAACCTTTTTTTATGACTGTTATTAGTAAGAGTCGTTGAGGTGATAATCAAACATATCAGTCTAATTTATGAAGGCTATCACCGTTATCAATTTAATCAATTTATTGGCCTAACTGTATTTTACTTCGTGATGATATCGCACAATCTATATCTGAGGGGTAGGCGGGGGGGGGGGGGGGGGGCAAACGAATTGGCAAAGATATTGATGAACGTTTTGAAATGTTACTAAAAGCCCGTTCCTCCCACAAGTAGACCATCAAAACCTATCTATCGAGAACGTTAAGAATTCATAAATTGATCAATTAACTATTACGCTGGAGTATAACGTCATTCATTTCTATAACAAACTCCTAGACATCATTTTTTCTAATACACGCGATTAGGCGTGTATCCCTTATTTTCATTTTTTCTAAAAAAATGCCGTTACTCACAAACGAAGTGTGCACACCATTAAAAAAAAAGTGGAATTTTACCTCGTACATTTTCAAAGCTATGATATTAAAGAAAATAAACAGAATGGTGTATTACTAGCCCTTAAAAATTCGTCAATACGTTTAAATATATTGATGACATCAGTAACAATTCTAGATGTTTCCTAAAACAAAAAGTAAACTCGTTAGGAAACGGATTTCCTTATCGATAATATAATGACCTGGATTCTGATCGATATGTACATTAATTATAGCTTTGTGTATATGCAGCAAATTATCATACAAAGGTTTATGATTACCGCGTTAGATACCCTTTCCTCGAAGGCCTTCAAGGTATATTATTAACAGTTATAATAATTGAACGGTTATAATAATTTAACATTCACGTATAATGACATAGACATGGACGCATACTGAAAGCAATTTACTGAAATAAAATAAAAGATACATCACCTATACCTATCAATTGTTGAAAATGGTGTTGTCCTAATATAAATAATCATGAAACTATTCCTAAGACACCATTGACAGTCTTTTGCGGTCCGGGATATCTCATTCTACGTGCCTTGAAACGCCCTCCTATAATTTTTTGAAAAGGGTGGGAAAGGGTGGGGCAGGAGTGTTATAATTGTTGTTGATTAATAATGGTTGGTATTGATCATGATTAGCTACCACCGCAACACACTGTATTTCTTTTGGTTGACAGAGAAGCAGATAAAGGTGAACATGAGAGGTTGGCTTCCTGAAAGGAAAGGGGAAAATTGCATGTGAATTACCTGGATGGATGAAATAAAAGAAAAATGCCTTTTGTGTTTCGGATACCTTCATCCGTTCTAGATTGGGAAAGGGGGGGGGGGGGTCGAACTCAAGCTTAAAGAAGAAAATGGAAGCCCGGAGACCGTTGCTATTGACTGCCTATCACGTAAGTTTCTTTTCTACCTTCATATTATGCTCTATCTAGTGTAGTTTCACTAAGAAACAGTTCGGTTTCAGCAACCTCGTATGGATGATTTGAGACTTCAAGACTAGTATCCCGAGGAATCGACCTTCCATCATCTGCCAGTTCTATGCTCGTCTACGCCAAAGTACCGCACCAATATGACTAAAGACTACCACAATATTAGAAAACGCTGCAAATTATTACACAGTGGTTAATTATTTCTGTGTTAGATAGCCATTCTACGCAGATCATTGGTCTATAATTATTAAACCCCGTACATAATTTAGGATCAGAACATGGCGCATCGTGCCTCCAAGAAGGGTTCACACTTGCACAATAAATTCGAAGACCCTGGCAATTTTACGCTCCACAGTAAAGATGAAAAAAAAAAAAAAAAAACGGGAAAATGATGCTTGGAGTATTTTTTGTTTACGCATGTGCAGAATGGAGTAAGGATTTGAGAAAAATGAAATTGGTAGGGAACAATCTACAGCCTAACCCATGAATTCCCAAAACATTTAATCAAAATCTGATGAAAACTAGACCTCGTTACTGGGAGTACAATTTCGCGCATGCACAGGAGCTAATAATGATGCAATCATATTGAAATTAACGAGGAATAATTAAAACATTGTCCTCCAACTATGCATCACATTCGAGCGAGATTGGACGACTAGGGCGTAAAAAGATGATGTTTGAAGGAATTTACGTTTGAGCATGCGCCGTGCGAAGAATTGATTTGGGAACAACGAAACTCATAGAGCACCGTTTTCACTATAAACCCCCTTTCCATAAAATTTCATAAGAATTGGTTGAAAATTGTGGAAATTAAGCTTGTTACAAGGCTTGTGGACATACACACACAGATACACGCACAGAGATATAGAGAGAGAAAGACACGGAACGAAAGTTGTTCAGAATAGTCTAAAACTTAAAACGCGAGTGGGCATTTTACCACTGTAAAACAACAGCCGTTTGGTTTCAGAGGATACCACAACTTTCAAATCTCTCGAAAGTGAAAATAATGTTTCCGCTACCTATAGGTAGACTTGAGAGCAATTTAAGAGATGAAATTTAGCATTTAGGTACCTACCTACCAATACTTCAATAGTTGGTACATCGCACGGACAACAGTTAATAAATTCGGTTTTGCAACGTTATAATAAATTCCATTGGAACTATATCACCTGATAGTTCCAATATTGGCGTTATATCACTTGATATTTACAAGGAAATTATTATGTACGCCAGAGTCACTATCAAGCGATTTTTGATGGAATTTAAAGCTTGATGTCTATTCGATAGACCCGCTAGCAGCGCGTGATTTCTCCATCTTCTCGTGCTTAGAAATTTGAACGCGTTTATCGATGTTCAAGCCCTTAGGGAAACAAACTATTCGCTTCATAACGTACAGCGTTGTGTGAGGTTTTAATCAATTCTTTGGGATTAAATTCATCATTGAGAAGTCAAAAAGTTTTATTGTTACTTGGAAAGTTTTCGAGATTTTGATTTTTTAAAGGTTTAGCCCAATAATATAACCTTTTAGGGTTGATGAAAATTGATGCCGAGCTCTTAGGACCATCTAGACCCCAAATGTGATTTTTAACACAAATTTCATGTAGTTCGGTTTAGTATTTTCGGAGAAAAGCCGCGGACGGTGGACGGCAGGTGGCGGACGGACGGATTGTTTTAAAATTCGATTGTTGGATTCTACGCATCTTGAACCGTAAACCAAAAAGTTTTCAGGGGGTGGTACTTTTTTTCTTAGTCGTTTACAAAGGTTCATTATTGAAAATGATAAACCAAAAACATCCATCAAGGTTAAAACTTCACTGAATTAGGAGCGTGAATTAGATTTTGACCCATCATTCTGTGTAGGTTTTTTGATTTTGGCCCAACTGATTGGTAGCTAAATGCACACAAATGTTCCGCTCATGCAACATGACCATAAATGTACAATTTTCCGTAATTTAGGGATTATTAGTTATGTTGCAATATCTTAAAATTGGAGCACTGTGCTAAAGAAGCAATATATATATATATATATATATATATATATATATATATATATATATATGTACCTATATATATTTATTTATTTATTTATTCATTTATTTATTTATTTATTTATTCCAAACAATATTCTGCTACAGACGTTCCAATTTTTACCATTTTGGGAAGTTTTCAATCAATTTGTAACACATTTTAGTGAAATGTAAGTACATTTTTCATCACGGTTCTAAGTTGAAATTTCTAAACTTTCTAATTCGAACTTTATATTCTTTTGGGAATGTGATCATTTGATTGTGCTTGAAAACTCATCCATTGGTGGAGGGGGGGGGATCTTGATTTTTTGGCGAATGAACGAATTTTTTATCACAATCCAAAGTATATGACATGAAGGACGGGTTTGAAAACTTAATTTTTCAGATTTTTGAAGCCACTACAATCGCATCATTTTCTTCGAGAAATTGCAGAAAGTTACGGTAACTCCGAAACACAACCTCTGTGCAAGGAACTCTATTCAGTATGGAAATTATTTTCTAGTAGGTTATGGTGTTTGTTCTATTAAAAGAAAAAAAATTCAAAATATTATCAAGTTCTTCACATTTTGGGATCGGTAAATTCCCATGAAATTGGGTTGATATCCTCGACTCTGGCCGATGTGCGTTGCCTTATAGGTACAAAAAAGACCTCAAAACTCACCATGATTATCCTATAAGATTTATTAGGTATGTAATATAAAATGTCGAGAACTTAGGAGGGCCTTTTTCTCTTGATTGTCTTAATTTTTCTTCGCGAGTGTTAAAAAAGGGAATGGAGAGTAGTTGGGATGTAAAGCACTCGCAAACAAAAACTGGATATTCTTCGGCGAGCAAAAAATATTGCGGTCCCCATTAGGTGAAGCAGTGTAAAATCCGGGCTGGGTTGACTCGATGTAGAGACAAAAGAATTGTTATTCATGGAAGAGCGGATAGCTCCTGCGGCGAAAGTCCGGGGCCAGTACGAATTTCATTGGAGCGGGCCGAGATAACTGGGGTGGTGGTACGAATAAGGAGGGGGAGAACGGCTTATTATTTCGAAGCTGGGGATGGGGGTGGATTTTCTGGGGGTGGGTTTCCTGGGGTGGATTTTACCGGGGTGTTGGGCTGACCCAGTTGAGGGTGACGAAGGGTAGAGGAGTAATAACAACCTTGCAGCGGCAACTTCCACAAAACCGCGAGTTTGGAGCGACACCGCGGCTTTTCAACTTCGTCGCCTGCGTGATCTTTTGCCGTGAGAAGCACAAGATTCTTCTCCGACATTTTTCCCTTTAATATTAATAGTGGGTTCGTTGACGTTTCTATTACAGGGTTCTGATGACGTCTCGGAACCGCTGAATAATACAATGTCAACAAGTAAATACGAAAAATAATGCGCTGTTTTTGTTAGTAATATGGCTGACAGTAGGCATTTTTGTCACGGACGAAGAAAATCCAACTGGATTGTACCAGTCGCAGACGGAGGTACCACAAAAAGATGATTCAGAACTTGATGAAAGTCGACTAGTTACCATTCAACTGATTCTCTTGTTGGAACACGGATTTTGTTTCAGAGGTGCTGGCCACATTAGATGGGACGGCGCCGTATTAATTATAGCAGGAATCGCAATGTAAATTTTGGTGTTCAACATTTATCAAAGTATTTTTCATTTACAGTTATATCTAGGTACTCCACCCAGATAGGCTTCATTCCAAATTTCGGCATCTTAAGCTGAAAAGGAAACCAGTTGGCACGCAGCCCACTCAGCTGATAGTGGTTTCTCAAGTTGTGAATTTTATAGATATATGCACACCCAAATTAGGGTAAATCACAAATGTATTTCATAAATGTGGAACTGAAACCTATATCTATGAAGAAGTAGAGTTAATTTGTGAATGCTTCAAATACATAGAAATTTCCGAATTGATTGAGTTCAAATTTTGACACGATATAGCGCTGCCAATTTATTATTAACCAATGGTTAATTATACCCGTATTAAAAAGCGATTTTGCAGATCATTAGTCCATAATGACATAATTACCTAAGTGCCTATTACTACAATATATATATTTATAGTAATCAAAATATTTTCCGTGTAGTAATAAGTTAAACTCTCAAATAAAAAACTAATACAAAACTAAACTCGCAACAACCCATATTTTTTTAAACACACACACACACACACACACACACACACACATAATATATATTACTATATTACTAACAAAAAATTTTATATTGGAAAATATTAGAAAGGCTGACCAATTGGTTGTGCGGCATCAGTATTAGTTCTAATCACCTTTTTTCATTTAAAATTTCGTTTATTATTTTTCATTTAAAATTTCGCTTTTACGTTCCTAAAAAAGGGAAAAAATTCGGTACGATTCTTTCCAATTGAAATTGAACATTATTTGCCTCCCCTCCACACTATTGTACTTTCGAACAATGGTCCACATTGATCTTAGCAAATTGCGCATTGTATTGCGTTTGCTTAACCAGAAATACAAACTTTCGTAGAAAGCCAGGAACTTTTCCGTAGAAGCTGCGACCTACTTCCTGAAGGTGGTTTCAAGTTAAGTACGTGCTTGCCCCCCTCACGCAAAGATTCTTCACGTGATCTTAAGTTCTTTCGATCCGCCTCGTTCGATTCAACTCTCCAGAATTACAACTTATCCCGCAGAATTCGGTCTCTCCTGATGAAAAGCGGGCTCGGAGGGTATATGCAAACTACCGCGTAAATCGAGTAGGTAGATGTTTCGTGGGTGGATGAGAGAGGAGTAAGTGAACCAGGGATCCTGCTGGTTATTCTTTTACTCCTTCGCTTGGCATTACAAGGGGGAGCTAGCTTCAACGATTAATTTACAAAATGAACCGTATTTACCAAACATGATAAATGTGAAAAAATCAATTAGACACACAAAACGTCTACCAAGTTGATTTTGACGGATAAAATAGGTAGTTTCCTCGAATCCGTATCATAATCTTCTGATTGACTCAAGGATGATGGATGAAACTGTAGGAGTCAAGCATGTTGTTATGTTAATAATTAAGCTACCTACGAGTCAGCAGCTTCACCCGTCACTCTGCTTTTGGGACTTCAGTATATTTTCAGCTTCATGACGTCATGACACCGCGAGTTCAGAAGTATTTGTGTTTCAAGTTCATTTTATCAGTTATCTGATAATTTATAATATAATTTCAAATATTTTCCGCAACGCGAGTGAACCGTAACCTTACTAGATTTCCAACTTTCCTTTGATTAAACATAATTTAACCTAGTTAACATTTGTTCTGTGGTGAATATAGTGAATAAAATGAAGGAGCTAGAAAGAAAAAATTTCTATTCAAATTTTATTCACTTCGGTTTGAAAAAGGCTGAACGCCGAAATATAAATTATGTACTCGTAAGTTTTCCCTCTAAATCACTTTTTGTTTCTAATTTTCATTGCACATCTGTGCCAAAAGAATATACTATTCATCCAGAACCGTTTAAAACTTATGTATATATATATATATATATATATATATATATATATATATATATATATATATATATATATATATATATATATACATATATATATATATATAAATTGCTATGCAATTCTTAGGCCAACCCCCAATAATTTTTTTTTGTCCCGCTACACGAACCCGCGAGGTCGTGGGTTCGAATCCCAGCCAGGCTTGAAAAACATTTTTTTTTTTTTCTCGTGAGACGAAGGTTGTGGGTTCGAGTCCCAGCCAGGTTGACAATTTTTTTTTTTTTTTTTTTTTTTCGTGAGACGAATTGCATAGCAAATTATCCTCGTTTTCTACGCAGTAGAAAAGAGAAAAGATTAGGAGGGTCCCCTTGCGAGGCCCGAAAGGGCCGAGTATATATATATATATATAGATATATGCATATATAGGTATATATATATATATATATACCTATATATATATATAGGTATATATATATATATAGGTATATTTATTTTTTTTATTTATTTGTTGCATACGCGAGGATTGACGATATTGCATTTTAAAATCAAAACTTTGCAAGAAAGACCACCACCGTTGAACACGAGGTATCAAGTATATAAATTGCTATGCAATTCTTAGGCCAACCCCCAATAATTTTTTTTTTATTTTATTTATTTATTTAATTTCATTTATTTATTTATTTATTTTTTTGCTCTATTTTTCTAAACTGAAGAGAATTGAGTTAACTCATAACTGCTGCGAACTCGATGAATAGTAAGTAAACAACTAATGTGAATTCAAACAACATTAAGTATACTGGTAGTCGATGAACTGGGCCAAGCTTCATCAGCGACAGAACATGCGACCCGAGAACTAGACGAGCAACTTTGGCATTTCCTTACACAACCAAAGACCGATTGAACTTGAATGGTAAAGGAATGAACTAATTGAATCGAAAAGTTGGAGCAAGCGATTCCAAGTTGAGCGGAGGAACACCCTATATTTGAAAGATACCGTGCGTTACCGAAGGGCGTCTGTTTGATGAACGTTTCCCACCCCTGATGAGAAAAACACCGAGCGGACTCGGAGCTTTGTTGTTGGAAATCCGAAGTTGGGATAGTTGGAACGGAGTTGAGAGTTCTAACCATCTCTCTGCCTCCCTCCCTTTTTCCTTGAAAGGGCTTGCATTCGCTATCACAGTCCTGGGTTTCAGTGGAACAAACTCGGAACTTGCTGGAACAGGAGCCCTCGCCCGTAGTTTTCACTTAAGTCAGTAATCTGAAGCAAATAACATGTCTAAGGTACGTCAACGTCAAAGCAGATTCATGAACACAAAGAAGTTATTATAGTGATGTTATTTCTAGAGAGTTTTCATTAAAACTCCAAAACTCTGAACTACTGACCTAGATTGAACAACATCACCGTAAGCACCGTCGAAGTGGTCAGTGTGTTTCCAACAATTCATCAAGCGGTAAGTTCCATTCTTTCGAAACGTTTCAAAAATTTCAAAATATGACAGATTTAATAATGAAAAAGATATAATGGGTCACAGTATGTAAATATGGACTTTACCTTAGATTAAACTCAACTTTCACTTTAAATAAACTTCCAATCATGTAGCATGAACGTATTTGCGAATTTTCCTAAATATTCGTATTACATTATGTTACATTGTTTCGAAATTTGATTACTCTGAGTGCAAAGAAATTGTCAGCTACCAGTTTTATGGCAGAAAAACTAGTTCTAAATGATACTCTGGAAGACAAAAAATATTTTGGAATTTTAGCTATTTTTTTCTAGTTTGTATAGATTTTTCCGAATAAATTAATCCAATTTAAGTATACCTTTTCAGCATACTTTGAGGTACAAATTTTAAATGTTTAATTTTAACTAAAACTCGATTGGATGAGTATAAATGTATCCATTTTTAACCATTTTTAGTGATTTTTTGGCACTGTTTTTTTTTAAATTGACCAATTTAATTTGCTCAAAAAGTGCTGACCAACAAATTCATCCTTCCAATGGGGAATTTTCATTGTTATTTTTTATTTGCTCAAGAGAAATATCTGAGCAACAGCTTTCCAAAAAGGTGCTATGTGATGGGTATCAGACCGGTAATACGGCTCTTAAAATTCATTTGCACGATGAAGTCGTGGTTTCCGCCCGCCTTGGTGCCCTCAGCTCCCGTGCACTTCTATGTCAAGCGTGATCTTCTTACTCGTTTGTTGGCCAAACTAAACGGTATATCGAGCTGAAAATTCGTAATTGAGTGGTTTCAAGTGCGCTGATTCTGAATCTGAGGTCAAAAGTATGAAATTACAACACATGAAAGTTCTCCATTAGAAAACTTGAATTGTTGACGCAAGAACGGAATTGTTATCTCAATCCTTTGGAGAGTTATCGTCAATAATGATAATCACACACACATATATACACACACACACACACGAAGATATATATAAAAGTCTAATGAATATTGAGGTTGACAAAACTTCTCACACTCTTACGTGGAATTTAAAGTTGATTCCAAATACACATCATGTCTCTTTACCCTAAAACAGGTTGAGAGTTAGTTCCCTAAAAAGGTTAAAATCGTAGCCAAATCACCATTTTTCTTATATTTTGGTGAAAAGTTCTTTGTAGAGAATTAAATGAGGTGAAAGTCCGAATTAAATTTGGAAACAATAGACAATCGGTCTTACCTGTTCAAGATTTCTTTCGAGTCTAACTGGATGTAGGTAGCGGAAGCATTATTTTGGGGAAGTTTTTTCAGGATCAAAATTTCCACTCGCATTGCAGACGCTGAAACCCTTTTTAAATAGACACTTCGGCCGATTCCAAAACTTAAAAGAAAAAAAAAAAATCGGAGGCTCACTTCGGTGGGATATGCAGCTTTCGGGGCTCATTTTGAAATTGCTAAATCTTTGTAGCAAGCTTACTTTTCACAGTTTTCGTTCAATTTTATAAAATTTTCAGGGATTTGCGCGTTAGGGATCAGATCGTCCGCTATTAGTTCCATCGCTCATCATTTTGTCATGCTGTGGTCGCCCGATCTCGCTTAATTTCATCTCAGTCGGGGAATGACGATTTCAATCATCCCGTAGGTACCGTTCTTAAGACAGTCATATCAGTGCTTGAGCGAATGTAAATTTCTTGTAACAAGCATTACTTGTTCGGTTTCGTTACGATGTTTTAAATTACCCTTTAAATATGAGTTTCATGGCGACCCTATCATTAGTTCTTGTGACACACGCGCGAGCCTTAAATCCGGACTTCTACAGTTTCATCCAATTTCAATATAATTTTCAGACATCTACTACCTAGTCACATTTATTGATTTTTCAGCGCTATTTCAAGATGTTATATCTAAAAAAATTCAATGGTATTTACATTCTTGATAATGATAGGAGATAGCTATGTACAACACCTAACTTTGCAGAATTTTCAGCATGACACATACTTTAAACATGCTCTAACTGTCAAACGCATTACGTATTGTGTTGCGGAAATGTGACCCCTGAGTAGTGGACATATAGTTCCCGCTAGCTACGTTTTTACGTTTCTAGAGAAACAGTCGTTGGGTTATTTTCCCCGATTTTTATCATCTACGGGACATATATGAAACGTAAACCAACAGGCGTTGAGAGGAAATTAAATTTTTTGCTTGGCCATTTGTAATGGTTCATTATTGGAAATAGTAAACTTGAAAGTGAGAAAATCTAATTTGATCCAGCTCATTATTGGAAATAATAAACTTGGATGCGAGAAAATCTCATTTCAAAACATCGGAGTTATCTGGTTGAGACGTGGAAATCCTGAAAGCCTCAGATAATGGTAGAACTGAGTTAGATTTAGGACATCGAGCTGCTGTTGTGAAGAACAAAGATTCAAACAAATTATAAGGGAGAGAACCGCTGAAATGGCTATGTTATATCCCACCTCTCCACCAGTTGAACAGCCGACGCGACATTTTTTCGACGAAATAACTACCGCCCTTCGCGGAGCCTTCGAGGATTCTTCGGTCGCATATATCATGGAGGGATCGTGCCACAGGGTGGAGGAAGTGAAATAATTCAGTTTAGTCTACGCCCCTTTTTGTACCCCCTTCTCTCTCCACCGCCGACGTCAACTTAGCCGTATATTGGACGTAGGGCGAACCGTAAGAGGGGGTTGTTCGTGATAAGAAAGGAATCGATTATGGAAATGATCATCCCCTTCTCCACCCGACGCGGGAAAAACGACGCGAGAAGACTGTTTCTCAAAAAAAACCTGATATGCTGCCAGAGACTTCCGTCCTCCCCACTCTACCTAATATTCCAACATTTTCCTTTCGTTTTTCTGTAAGTGGTGGAGAGGATGTGCCATTATTTGTTCGGAAATCCTCTATCGCCAAAGGTGACATTTCAGTCACATTTCCCATATTTAATTTGCTCTTACCGCTCGATTCATTTCCCTCAGTGACTGACGAACCTCTTTGCTTCCTACACCCTACTCCAGAAAAAAATCAACTGGAGTCTCTGTTTCCGTTCTTTATATTTTGAGAGGTTTTTCCTATGGCATAAAAAAGAGAAACTGAACTTTTTAGGAGCTTGTTTTAAAGGGCTTTACAGTGGTATTTCTCTTTATTTTTTCGCCTTGACGTTTTTCGCAAATAACGTAGGTGGATTTTGTCTCCCCAGTTTGTTTAGGAAGCAGCCCCTACAAGGTTTAGATAGCCGTTCCATTCAAGAATTTAAAAGTATAAAATCCAATATTTTTGAAGACCCCCAACGCACTAAATACAGAAGAAAGTGAGCCCTCAGCTTCTTACTATATACGTCTAAGTATATATATAGGTATATATATAGGTATATATATATAGGTATATATATAGGTATATATATAGGTATATATATAGGTATATATATATGTAGGTATATATATATATATATATATATATATATATATATATATATATATATATATATAGGTATATATATATATAGTTGCTTACCACTACAAGCGCTGTTTTTTAAAAGATAGAATAATTTTAGTGTAAAATCCCAACTGGAAGGATTGAGTGAATTTTCGGGCTAGAAGCAGTGTGTAGAAGGAAAAGGGAGACGCTGACAGGTGAAAATAAGGAAATAAGGTAGATCAAGGAATTAGTTAGGTGTAGAGGGGCCTATTAGTTCCTGGGCCAGGGCGAAGGGGCACTATTTTCATGGCTCATATCAATACCATCGTGGTCCGTGGTTAGCTCCCAGTTTTTAAGCGGTCGGCTGTTGCTGCAAAATCTTAGGGTGACGACAGGAATCATAGTAAGCTGGAGTTATGTTTCGATGTACCCAGCACTAGCGACATAGGATCATGATTCCAACACATCTACCAAATTCTTCATGAAAGCTTAGAATTCCCTATGGAGCAGTCCTTTGCAAGAACACACACATATAATAGGAGTAAACGACCTTCAATGGTCCTCGGCAGGCGTGTAATATTATATATGTTTTTGTCTTGGTGCTTCTTCTGCGAGAATCATCATTCAATCAGAGAATCAATCATTCATGCGTCGGCGTTAAACACGTGATTGTCAAAGAAGCCCAAGTGAATCATTATGCTAGCGATGAAGCCAGGCCCCATCACTACTATCATGCATTATCAGCTCAACCATCACCCCCTCTAGGCAAGTTATGCTAGGCCAGCTACTTGGTCAAATATTTGGTCATGCCCTAGCTATACAACACCTCCTCTTCTGCAATTCAGGGCATGCTTTAGGGTCATATTCGCGCTACCCATCAGCGGGAAGCTGGTTAGTGGATCAATTCCACGTACCATTTTCTGTAGATAATTATGTATTAGTCATGTTAATATCTACAGACCTAATCGATGATGTTCTACTAAATTAATATACTTCCGATAGGTATCCATCGTCTTTGTAAGTTAGGTATATTATTTTATATAATGTGCCGCAGATCTTGTTTAATTACTAGTAGGAAAAACAACTGCGTAGAAGGCAATCTACTGGTAGACCCAGAGGCACTATCTAAACTCAGTCGCACATATAAACACGACAAAACCGACACGACTAGATATAAAATACGTTAATGGCAACTCAGCGACAGATGAACAAAACAGTAAGATAGGAGACAGCAGTGATAACAACAGAAATTGTTGACAGTGATCACAGTGGAACGTGTTGACTAACAGGCCAAGAGTAGTACTAGTGGTGGTGCTAAAAAAGCAACTCCTGGCCCGGATTCCTTTACTGAATACCCATTGAAATTGATAGTTGAGTTATTGCAACTGAGTTGAAAACATTAGGATGAACTTTTCTAAAAACTTACTCATGGAAATCCGTTTCATGTTACTCTAAAACGGATTCTAGATTTTAATATCGCACATCCGGGGTAATACTGGTATAAGTCAAAAAACCCTACTTTTGGGAAATCGCGTTTAAAGATTTTTCCCATCTAAATTTATATATAACTGTCATCTGAACGTTTCTTTTTTCATACCTCACGGTTCTATGGCGCTCATATACTATCTAACTAACATGTGGAGTACCAAAATTACTTCGTTACCTCTTAATTTTCAACCAGCATGCTTAAATTCATCAAATTCCTATGTTATACCACTGTTACCCCTAGAAACAGGACTGCATAACACCAGTTATCACTTCATCCGTGAGATATGCCACTACTGATCTAAGCAAAGCGACTGCGGAGAGGTAGGTACTTATAACACCACTTTTACCTTGGAAAACGAAAACGGTGGCGAATTTCTGAATATAATTGCTGATCATTAGGTTAGTCTCAAGATTCAGACTCTTCTTTTGTTCGCTATGGTGCCTGCTTTGAACTACATACCACTTTATATAATTATTTGGGTTCAAGAATAAAAATAATAAATGAAAAGACACACAATTTTATGCAACGTATGACAATAAACTTTACTATTTTGTGAATAACAAAAATACCCACTTTTTAATTTTGAATAAGGGACTACTTTTAAACATACAAAATTATGGTAAAACCCTTTTGGACCTAAAAGTAAATGGCAGAATAACACAATATTTCAGTAATTTTTCGTAGTCAAAAACAAAAATTACTTTTATAATGAATATAGGTTCACAGAAAAATTAATTAAAAACTAAATAAGCTTACTACCTACTTGTAGAAGCAACAAAAATATAATACAAATTTTTTAGTTTCAAGTTATAAGGAACCAATTTTTACTAAATCAAAAAATTGCAGTTGAATCCTTCTGGCCTTAGCAGTAACTTTAAAGTAGCAAAACAGAAACTTCAAATCATGGAACTTTAAAGCGTGGAAACTTCAGGTTGTAGTAAAAACCGTAACATCGGAACCAGAAGCGTTTTAAATTGCTTTTTTCCCCATTAAAATAAGTGGTAGTTGGGGCAAGTTTGCATTCAGAAATAAAATGCCGAATATAATTAAAAAGTAGGTAAACGTTTTAGCTTCAAAATTATGTAAATATTTGTAGAAATATCACAATAAAACATCTTTACCTAATGAGATCTTTTACCTTCCAGTCTTCGATTACGTTTTCAGTCTTTATAAAATAAGAACAATTTCTCCTAGCAATATAGAGTTCCGATAAAAGTGACAGTACAACACTGAAAACTGAACCTAAAATACTCCTAAAATAAAATAAAAATACTTTCTCATTATAAGCAACAGCGGTCGTGAGAGCTAACTGAAACATCAGCCGGAATCCATATTGTCGTCTTTCTTGGGCGTTTTCTTTGGTTTTTTGATGGTGAGACTTTCGTAAAATCCTTTGTACGGTGCTGATATGAGGTTACTTTTTATCAGAGACTTGAGCCCTGTACGTGTGTTCTGGGGGATCCCCGGAGGCTTTTCATAGGCTGGTATGTTCCATTCACGAACGATTTTTATTTTGTCCTCAAGAATAGTATCTGAAACTAACTTAGCACTTTTTTGTTTTGCTGTTTCCTTTCTAGTACTTCTTCTTTTCTTCGTTGGGGGCTGAGAGTGATTTTCATGATTTTTTTTATTTAACATTAACATTATTCTCAATTACTGCAGTTTCTTCGAACTCTTCCGCAAATGATAGCTTATAAAGAAACGAGAATGGCTTTTCTTTCGTAAATTTTGCAGCCACAATTTTACTAAAAGGAACTTTCTCTCCTTTAATGTTAACATTGAAGTTTTCCTCGATAAAGGTAAAACAGTATTACACCTACCGTACGGTCATCACACTTTGGCGTCTGGCGCACAATTGAAATGATCCAGTCTTTCTCCAACGCTATGGTAGAAAAGTGGCTAAAAACCATACTGGTTTATCTACTCTCTAGCGGCCATTTATTGAGTTACAGTTAAACCGATACTACCTCCATGTAGAGCTCGCTGAGCGCTATCTGGTGGTATATATAACTCAAAACAGACAATTTTGGACTTATACCAGTCTTACCCCGGATGTGCGATATTTAATATTCATTCTGGAGGGCTCATATTAGGTACAAAATAGTTTTTTCAATTCACCACATGGTGATCGTCTACCAGCCAATTTGATTGGCTTCAATTTGATTTTAAAATGTTCAAAATCGTGAGTATGATGAATACGACAGCTTACGCCGTACTCGAGATGAAGAACCTCACGTTTGGAAACCACTATTTTCCCATACATGTATAAATAGTTGGCGGTATCTAACAGTTGAATGGTCTATTATTTTCAATAACTAACCTTTCTAATAAACCAAGAAAAATAATTCAACCCATTCTCAAAACGTGCAGGCATACTTTTCAAAATACGTATATTCCAACAATCTTAGTGGCAAATTCCAGACGCTGACATCAAAATTTAGTTTCCCCGTCATCTTTACCGTCCAAGCTGATTAATTTTGAAATGCCTGACTACTTCAGCTTACAAATGAACATTGCAGTTGCATTAGGAAAAATTTATGTTCTTACAGGAATAATAAACCTTAATGAAAATTCGCATCGAGTATCTATGAGTAAAAAACGAAAATATGTCAATACACATAGTAGTCGCACCTTTTAATCTCTGTCCATTTCCAAAGAGCTCAATAAACATCCAGGAAGGAACTACGACAAAACTAAATTTGCAATTATTCCCACAGTTTCCGCATAAATAAGAGAAATCATTTACGCTAATGGCCCCTTTTCACGGTAAACAGGCTCAGATAAAGTTGTGAATTAGTGAACCTCTCCCGCTCTCTCATCTCTCACCTTTATGCGATAAGCCCTAATTACTGCGCCATTTCTCTGGCGGTGGTGGAATAATGAGGGGCCTTCTCATTATGTCCAATACTAAAATATACTCTTTGAATAATTCTCCTTGAACAAGGTTTGCCATTTTGAGTATTTAAATTATTAAAAATTTGTGAATTTATGGCGGAAAACGTAAAATCATGAAATTATAAAAGCTCTTTGTTAACGGGATGTTCTTGGTAGACTTGCTGACTAGTATATAAATGTATGAATTCAATATTACATCACACAGCAAAAAAAACAGCAAAAATAATTTTAAAAAAGTGTGGGAAAAGCGAATAGATCATGAATTACTTCCAGGATAACCTAACATGAATATGCGACAAACAACCCTTCTACACAATAAATGATTTAAAACTAAATTTAAAAAAAATGGAAAATGGATGAGAAAAATGAAAATATCAAGATTGATCTGAATCAACCCCTCCACATACCTCTAAACATAATTAATTTAAAAGTTCTAACTTATTTTGCATAACCAGACGTAATTTATTTAAAAAAAAAAAAAAAAATAATAATAATAATAAAGTTTTAAAAAATCTTGAAAATTGGTTGTCGATTGTAGCTTTGTCAGCGCTTAAAAGGATCAGCTGTAACCCCCCCTCCCCCCACAAATACCAAATATCTAACGTCTGATGTCAAATATCTAACGGTAGATCGTATTCTATTTTCTTGGCCATGGAGAAATTTGTTCCCGAAATAGCTTATGTTGATCATTTTAATTTTCCAAAGTGGTTCACCAATGAATTGGTCGGTCATTACCATCATGGCATCAATTTTGAAAGGGCTAAAATATTCAAAAAATCAAAATCTCTAAAACTTTCAAGGTGGCAGTGATGAATTTTTGCGAGTCAATGCTAAATAATAATCCCAGAGGATCGATATCAACCATCCACAACGCTGTGTGTTCAACCGTTTGCTTTCCCTAAGGGTTCGAACTTGAAAAAATTACTTTCGGATTTCCAGCCGCGAGAGCCTAGAGAAATCATGCGCTGCTGACATTGGTATACAAGCGATTGTAGCTCAGTGGATAGAATGTTCGATTTGGGAGCGGCGTATCCCAGCGGATTTAATACATTCTTCAATTCTTTCTTCATAGTCACTTTCAAGATTTGTGTTTTAATAATTAATTTATTTTTTCATTTATTCATTATTTTCAATTAACTCATTTGTTTTCTTCTGGTTGGTGACTTCGTCTCAGTTTGATAGGTAATTATTTATGGGCAAGTGTTCTGCACAGAAGGGCTATCTAATACAGAATTAATAAACCTTTACGTAATAATTTGCAGTGTTTTTATAACCGATCGATCGATGGACAATTCTTACTTAATCTTGGTCTCTAATTAATGTGCTCACAATATTCTGAAACAATATTAAGCAAGATTATTAGCAACTACGGGTCAGATAGAGCTCATACTAGATTTGATTTTCAATCAAATCATCCAAAAAACAATAAAGTACTCACCTAATCAAGATTTTTTTTTTTTTTTTTTTTTTTTTTTTTTTTTTTTTTTTCAAGGCAGGCTACCCACCACGAACCAGGTCCCTAATTGAAAGGGTCTGCATGTTTCTTAAAGAAAATAATTGAGGTCAGGGAATACAATTTTCACGTAATCCTTTAGCCAACTAGGTCCATTCGCTCATTAAAGATTGTTATAGTTGCGTGCTCGCTCTTTATCACCAAGTTTGGCCGAATTACGATGTGCTGTTTCAAGAACCGTCCCGTTTCCTTTCCCCGCCCTGAATCTTAACTTTGATTCCGAGATACGAGGTCCACGACATTCAAACGTGATTTATTCCTGCAGTACCAGCTTGCAAAACACCTCGTTCAAAGTATATAATCTTTCAGCGTTCGAAAGCTGGCTTCCTAATACCATTTGCATAACAGAAAGGAATAAACAACGTCTCTCAACCCAAAATTTTCACAGTAGAATAGAATACTGAGTGGCTCAGGAAATGTATGTTTTAGATGTGCACGCACTGTTATGGGTCGGATTGATATGATACCTACAGAGGCCTAACAAGAACAAAAATCAGTAAAATTCCATCCGAATTGAATTGTTGTTTAGCATCTTGCCCACGGAACTTTAGGTAAAAGTCAGAAATTTTTCAGACAGCTGCGAAACACAAGTACCAAAAGTAAAAGTTAATTTTAGTAGACTAAAATGTTTTGCTTTGATGGTGGGAACCTGAAAGCACTGAGTTGGCCCTGAAAGCAGAAATATTTCTACCTGTTTTTCACGACCCAATTGGGTTTTAATTAAGGTCCGGCACCCAATTTCGTCCTCTGCATCTTCCTCTCTCCTTGTGTCATAATTTTGCAACAGGTTACTGTACGAAAGGAGAATGTTGCTTATAAAACTTTAGTTAAGAGGCGTTTCCGATGGGCAGAATTAGGAAAGGCCTATCTTTATCACAAGACTTTATCGAATAGGCCTTTCAGTCCTTAAACATTGGAGTTTAATTAAAAGTAAATAAATTATTAAATATAAAAAAAAATTAAGGACAGAAAAGCCTTTTTTATAAATTCTTGTTATAATTTGAACTGTCCGAATAAAGAAACGTTAACTTTATGCTCATAATTATGGAAACTACCTATTTAAATTTAATTATTAATATACTAGGGGTTATAATGAGTATTGCGATTTAATATGTACTGTTAATAATGTATTCTTCCATTTATAGATATTTCATAGAAACCGTTATTTCAAAGAGATTCTTTTGGGATCAGTAAACCCCACATCAGGGTTGTAGATGCTGAGTACCACAGGCCGGTTCCGTATAACCATATGTGAAGGATCAAGACTATACAAGAGGATTTTTATGTGCAGAGATCATTTATGGCTTGAAAGAAGATACGATAGCTGCCAAATACTAGCTCTGATTTTAGTAGTCAACGACGTGATGTGGTCTTTCCAAGAAGTTTGTCCTGCGTCACTCCCTGGTATGTTACTTTTGAGTGATGACTTATAGATGAATCGTCTATCCTTATAGGTATGACGCTGTAGTTTACGTAAAAGATACTAGCTGTCTTGGATCCGTTTATTTTGATCCTCCACTTGCTTAACTAATCTGAAATCGATGCAGCCGCCAGCTGTAGGTTGAGAGAAGTTTCATCGCCGGTTGCTCCAATGATTTATTAGGCCACGTTACGAATTGAGTAGTTAGAGCGTTGTCTGACTCCTGGAGATAATATACATAAAATATGTAAATGAGGTGTCCCAAGACGTCACCCTGCGGTAGGCCCGCACAGATTGCCAATTTGCAGGATGTTGATCCATTCACACTCATATTAAATGAACGACCATCGAGAAATGAGTTCACAATTCGGTAGGAAGTATCCATAATGCAAGGTTTGATCATTGTCAACAGCCCCCTGCGCCATACCTTGTCATAGGCTTTACAAACATCGAGATATATTCCCAGATCTATCATCTCTGTTCCATATGCGTTAGTATGTGATCTAAGGCTCTATGGAGTTGTCAGGGGCAGGAGCGAAAGTTTCGAAACCCAAATTGATTTGATGGGAGTAGATTTTCAATATGACGTAGAGATGTTGGAAAGATAAGTCTTCGAAAGTTTTGTGAAATTGGAAAAAAGGATAGTTGGTCTGTAGCTGGTCGTATTGTCGGCTCTCATACCTTTCTTGTGGACCATAATAATTCTCGCTTTTGTCCACTTTGTAGGGAAGTATGCCAAACGCAGCATCGCGTTAAGACCGGGCTGGATGATCCACCATTTTGTTTTCTTCCATATTAAATCAAGGTTAATTCCCGGATTTTGTAGCTCAGCAAAAACTTCACAGATTCACTATTTTTCTAAAAGAAAGGGCTTGCCACATTATCAAGTCTTATTATCAAGTCTTCCTTACCTAAAATCTTCATCACAAATTCACTAGTGGTGTCTTTTGAGATAATCTGATAAATATGGTAGTCTTCGATTTAATATAACAGAAAACTCAAAAGGCAGCTCGCCGGCTCACTTCAAGACATTCTAATCTGCAATTTGAAACCTTGATTGAATAAAAACCATTGATTTTTAAGGTTGTAATGATGGTTGAAAATCTAACCCAGTCCCACCGAAACATGAACAGAAACTGCCGATTGTGGAATCATAAAATGGTTTTGGAAATTGTTATTTCAACATTTTTTTAGTCTCTGTACAACAATCATATGATTACTGCATATAATCCAATCCTTCGACCCTCCCAAAACTACTTTTTATTATCTACTACAGTTCTCTGGAGTTGATTCAGTAATCTTGAACCTGATCGCACTCGATGATCGAAGAGACCGAACGGTCTATCAATTCATCCACCGTTTTCACCTTTCTTTCTCTTCCCTCCTTTGCCCTCTGTGAGATGTTGACTCAGTCGAGGAGCGTTGAGGAGAGTCTCAATACCGCTCCACGGTTGTCGCGGACCAAGCGCTCCTAACGGAAATGGAATAGGTAAGCTCCCTAATGAGTAAGAAAGTCCTATGATTGTTCAATACCTGCCGTAGTCCTCCGTGGTGTAGGGGAGAGCGACACTATACAAATCATTCTGGTTTATTCTTCCAACTAATCTGAATCTTTACTGAGGGATCGACTACATGATGTTATGTATTTTTTAGATGAAAGCTTGCGAGCATCAAGACTAGAAAACTGTACAAATTATACTGTCTATTTGTCCAACTAATCTATTATGTTAGCAGCGGACGTAGATAATTAAAAATTGAGGCGCCAATTCATTCAACGGAACTGGGGTTCGTTGCACCAGTTTCCGTCAGGAGCGCTAGGTCCGCGACAAACGGGACGCGGTATCTATTGAGACTCTGCTGGAGCGTTGGGAAGGAACTCTTGAGGTAGTTCATAATTCTGTCGCTGCATGAGTAAACGCCACCTCGAAGGCTCGGTCTAAAGTTCTAGTTCCAGACAGAAGCGCTGGTTTCGCGGCTGATATGGGGCAAATGCACCGGTACGAATTGGACAATTGAGCCGGTGTTTTATCCGAAAAAATGCCAGCCCTTGTGGAACGGATGATTCGGTGCTTATATTGCGCATACGTCTTTACTTTTGACGGGCGGATGCAAGGTGGGTTAAAGTTCTCGCCACTTGCGGAGGTTATCATCAGTAGATAATATCATACGTAAACCGGACCAAAGTCTCAAGACAGGTTAACAGTCACAAAGGGTAAACTCGGCCTAGTTGAGTAGGGCCATAACTTCTAAAGTGATTGAAACTATGTCGGTAATACACCAGATTGTAAGTCAACGCGAGAATGTGCTTCTAGATTTTCAAGTTCGAGAAAGCGCATTTAATCAATGACCCAGACAGTAACCTGGTGATCCTTACTTGCTTCATGAATTTGTCAGCTCTTGGTCGTGATTCAGCTATGTGAGGGCTTCAGCAACTGCTGATCATAATATAAAAACCAATTCGTGTGAGACCTTCCACGCTCACTCTAATGTTTGTTTGTCGACCAGCTACTTTTTAAATATAGGGTTAAACATCTGTCCTCGTACGAGCTCATACTGCGGGTTAGTTACCATTACTCATCGGTTAATAAATAACATAAATGTCAATGGCAGTGCTCCTGCTAGATTTTTTTATTTACTTAAGAATATTCGCAAATAACGACGAAACATTTTTAAAATTTCTAAAAGGAATTGACTTATACTTAATGAAATATATTTGTACTCTGGCAATGTGAAAATTTCATGAAATTTCGATGAAAATTTCATCGAATCTAACTACGAATTACTCTCAAATGCTGACCTAAATTTGATTCCCATTTGGTCTTCATTTAAATTCAGTTTACTGCTTTCCTATCTTCCAAACCGAAAGAGATGCCGAATTTAGACTCTCCCCACTCCAAACCCATAACCGTCAATATCTGTTCATTCTGCTAATCTCTTCCATTTTGTAACTTTTTTCATTCCCTCAAATGGCGTCGACAAAAGCATTGTTGAAACTGAAGCGATTCGGTAACGGTTCGAGTTAACGACACTACCTTTCCGGCGATAGCTTTGTTGGCCGGTCGTTGGACTTTGAATAGCCGGGCGGTGAATGCAATCAACCACCCTCGGTAATTCGACCTGTCATTACACTCCATAGGATAAGTCAGATTTCTCTGTTTATTGTTTGCAGTTGTTATAGCGACGTGAAATCGTTGTGTCGCCGTTTGTTTGGGGAGTGAGTCTCGTAGAGATTTCAAAACGAATGAAGTTCATGAGAGACCCCAAGTTAGAGCTCACTCAAGCGGGAAACCTGCTAAAGTGTGGTCAGTCAGAGCCAGTAACCTGAACTACAGCTGCTGAACTAGCAGGTTGTGATAAATGTTCGGTACACCTGATGAAAATTAAATGATTCACCATTATATCTCTCAAATACCATTGGCTTACGTATGATCGAATAGCTGCTACCTCTTCACTCAGAATCATGAAATTAATAGTGCATAGATGTTCATTCAATAAACGCACCGCTGAAAATGGTTTTTCTATATTCGAAATTTTAGAGTGGAAATCACATTCGTTGTCATTCTCATTTAAATAAGAGCTAAAAACACTCATTTAAAAAAAAAGAAAAAAAAAAGGTATTTGCACATTTAAAAGCATTAATCCAAGCTTTGTGAATCTTTCAATTCTTCGGGAACGTAGAATTTGTTCACGTTCGGGTTCGCTATGAAAGAATGATTCTTCATGTTAATGTCATTATTAGGTATTGCAGCCTTTAATTGCATTGTTATCAATCGTAAAAATAAATTTCCACAGAGGGGAGCGACGCAAGGAATCACTTTTACTCTGAGGCCAGATCTCGAGTAGGCATGATGACGTCATGGGCTATGGAAAATCCCAAGCCAGACATGATAGGGACCCCTCTTCTCTCCTAGCTACCATGGGTACGACTATATATACGAGGTATCATAAATAATCAAATAAGTTCAATTCGATTGAAGAAATTGCGAGTCATGTTACAAACTATTCAACCACGATTCTTAGGCAACAAGTTCCAATCTAGCACATTGTCATATTTTAAGTAATATTTACGTGATCGCTATGTTATACAACATAATATGCTACCCATGCAACATGTATATTATAATATGCACACTTCTTCTGACCCGATATATTCATTTGCATTTAGTCATAGTCTTATTTCCCTTAGCAGATTTCGTGTATTGTCACTTCTATTTACCCTATTCATCATGTAGTCTTAGTTGTACGGTATTATTTTTGAGTTTTTTTATCCGGTGTGCCGTCGCTATTCACCTTGTTGGATGCCAGCTCTGGTTGGGGTGCGGCTGGAATAATAATTAACACAAGAAAATAAATTAATATTACAAAAAATAAAAAAATAATAATGATAGTGATAATAACAAATTTAGGGCAATTTCTTCTAAAACTAGTTTTAAACAAGCTAGGTATATAAAAAGCATCTAGCGGCTAAACCCGATCTTCAATCTGATTCAAGAACGATGGTATGGGATCAATTTTGCCCTACCTATTCCTTTTTTTTTTTTTTTTTTTTTTTTTTTTGTGAAACATTAAAGTTCAATATCAGGCACCCCAAAA